>CM051350.1:28760357-30004385 GCA_028015215.1 Gynostemma pentaphyllum
TTTTTTTATCATACCTGCTGTTCTATTGCATCAACCAACTCCCTTTTGTCCTTTCTTTGAGTGCCAAATGGTTTAAAAGCTGTTGATTGCAGTTGTCCTGGATTCTTTTGAGCATTGTTCTTTCTCTGGAATGTATGTGGTTTCCCTTCTTTTGATTTTCCAACAATTGGTTCATGTAGATTGGCTTCCCTCTTCAGCAACCCATATTTACCAAAATGTATTAGAAATGGAATACAATAAAACGGTCGAGTACATTTTTCCCTCCTACAAGACTCTAATCCAGCAAATTTAGTCATTAACTCACATTTTGAACTAGTAACATCGATTCTTCATAATATACAATTTTACACTGATGAACCTGTTTAATTATTTCTACTCAAATTTGAATATTATTCCCTTTCTTTTAAACCAATAACAGAAACCAGAAACTGAAATTTCATAAAATAGAGAATCACATAATCTGCCAGAACTCATCACTCAGAAACCTGAACCAATTCTCAAAAAACAATGCCTAGTTTTTCAAGTACAATACTAAAACCAAACTCTCAAAACGCAACAAGGGCCCGTTTGCGATAACTTTTGGAAGTGTTTAGAAATGTTTTGCGAATAAAGAAAGTATTATTAATAACCATTAAAAAACACATTTTTAAAAGTTATCCCAAACGGACTATAAGAAGAACTAAAACTCAAAACAAAAGTGAAAATGAACCAGATTAAACAAGAAACAGTAGAGCTCTTCTTCTACTACCTCAAGTTTAGATTTTGAAGCTCGTCTTTGATCGTCGGAAGCTCTAGGAGTGAGTAAACCACAGAATCGCTGTAACGAGGGAATGCGGCTTTGGGAAGGAAATGAGGAAGTGAATTTGATGGAAAAGCAGGTATTGGCCATGGCTACTGCCGAAGCCATTGATGAAAGCTTTTCGAAGCTTTTCTGAGAAGAAAAATGGGTAGAGAATTTAAAAAACAGTTCTTTCTTGTTATGGATCTGTGCTTGAGAATGAGGAATTTCCTTATCCTTTTGGTTAACGGAAATGGAGGATTAGGTAAAAATCTGAAGGAATTTTTGGCGCCTCCATTGTTGGGTTGAAGAGATTGCAGCCCATTTAAACGGGGCCCGTTTGGCCCATACTCTTGGTCTATGGTTGATGAAAAGATAGCAACAATTATTGAAATAGCATATTTTTCATATTAATTATTAAAATATTTGAATTTTTAAAAAATTACTTAAATAGCATAATTATTTATTGAATTGTAGTTCAATAATTTATTGAACTAAAAAAATTAAATTTTTTGACAAATTCATTGAAAATGATAATAAAAAATATCAAATACTTCAATAAATTATTGACTTTGAACTTAAAAAACCAAAAAACAAACAAATTCGCTAAAAATACCTATGAAAAATAGTTCAATAATTAATTGAATTATAGTTCAATAATTTATTGAACTATAATTATGCTATTTGATTAGTTTTTAAAAAGTTCTGACATTTTAGTAATTAGTATGCAGATTTATGCTATTTGAGACAGATTCTTAATTATAAATCTATATCTATACTACCTCTAAAAGGTGTTTAAGGGGAGAAACTTTTGATTTCCCTTTTTATTCTTATTTAATAATTAATATTTAATTTGATATTTTTTAAATCATATTAAATGAGTAAAAATTAAGGAAAAAAAACTTTTTAATTTTACCAACAAAATTGCGATAGAAATTTGGATAAAGAAAACTTCCCATCTTCCCAAAAAAAATTAAATATGAAATTCAATAGGATAAAAAATAAATATTTAATTATGTATTAACTGTAAAAATTAAGAAAAAAAACTTTTTTATTTTATCCAAAAAAATACTAGGGCTATTAATATTAATAATCAAATAGAGCATACAAATTACAATGATATTAGATGTTTCAAAAAAATTACAAAATTAGACAAAACCATCCACCGGAAAAGTTGAAATGACGTAAAAAAAACCTTGATTTAATTTTCCTAAATCATGCAATATTTAAGGAATTTATCAAATCCCTTAAATTGTGCATGATTTAAGATAAATTAAAAACTAAAAAATTAAACAAAAGGGAAATTTAATCTATCTAACTAATTACTCTTTTTCCAGCTACAAAATCAGCCTTCATCAATTTTCTTATCCAAATGCAAGAAATCTGCCATTGATACTTTTTAAGATACAAAATTTAAAAATCCAGAAAATAAACAAAAAGTCAGTTAGTTTAACATTGTTAAACAAAATCTAACAAGGATATACTGATTCAGAAAATGATTAAAACGTGGTTAGTTTAACATATTTATATTTGTTAAAAACTAATAAAATCTATAGATTAATATTATTAAACAAATCTAACCAGAGTAACTTGATCCAGAAAATGATATTGATTAGTTTAACATGTTTATATTGGTTAAACATAAATAAAATCTATAATTTAACATTATTAAACAAAATCTAACATGAGCATCTTGATCCAAGAAAAAAAAATCTATAATTTAACATTATTAAACAAAATCTAACCTGGGCATCTTGATCCAAGAAATGATTAAAACATCGGTTAGTCTAACGTGTATATATTTGTTAAAAACTAATAAAATTCTATAGTTTAACATTATTAAACAAAACATGTAGTTTAACATTATTAAAAAAAATCTACCTAAACATCATAAACATTAACATTAAGTTGATCTGCAAATAAGAAACTTAAACCTAGAAGAATTCAGATTCGTCTCCGATTCAATTACTCTATTCGATGGAAATTAGGAAAGCTTCTAGAGAACATGTTTTATTTATCCATCTTCATCTTCTTCTTCTTCTTCAAGACTAAAATCTCATCACCACATTCTCTCTAAAAAAAATTCTTCCCTCACTATCACCGCTTTCTCTCTCCTTCTTTTCCTCATTGTTCTTTAACATGCATTCATCAGAAAACGAAAGGCTCCCACAGATTTCTCAAACCACCCTCATTATTTTTCTTTCTCTCTCCTCGTTGAGCGACCGATTATTTCTCTCCCTCTCGTCGTCTTGGCCAAGGTGGTTCTTGGTCAATGGTGGATCTGATGGTGATAGAATGGTTTGGTCAAGATTCAAGAAGATGTGGTTGGAGACAATGGTGGATCTGATGGTGATGGTGAATAAAATTAGGGTTTGAGAGAGAGATTTGAAAAATAAAAATTAAAAAAGGTTTAAATCATATTTTAATTAAGACAGAGGATTGGATACGTAGAATTTTACAGAGAGATTTGAATAAATGAATGCCTAAAATTAAGGAATGTCATTTTAAGAATGATGGGTAAAGATGGATAATAAAAATCCCTCTCTCCACCGTGTGTGGAGGAGATAGACTAGTAAAGTAATCAATCAACACATCATGATATTTTTGTAATTAGGGTCTCCGATTTGATTTAATGAGTAATCAACTCAAAATACTACCTCTAAAAGGGGCTTAAGGGGAGAAACTTTTGATTTCCCTTTTTGCCCCTATTTAATATATAATATTTAATTTGATATTTTTTAAATCATATTAAATGAGTAAAAATTAAGGAAAAAAAAAACTTTTTTATTTTACCAACAAAATTACGATAGAATTTTGGATAAAGAAAACTTCTTATCATCCCAAAAAAATTAAATATGAAATTCAATTGGATAAAAAATAAATATTTAATCATGTACTAACTGTAAAAATTAAGAAAAAAAAACTTTTTTATTTTACCCAGAAATTACATTTGACATTTGGATAAAGAAAACTTCTCGTCTCCCCAAAAAAAAATTAATATGAAATTCAATTGGATAAAAAATAAATATTTAATTATGTATTTTAATAACATATGCTAAATTTTTTAAATTACAATTGCATGTTGCAAAAAAACTTTTTTATTTTACCCAAAAACTATGTTTGAAATTTGGATAAAGAATGTTGTTGCGTGGAAATGGTACTAAGTGTAACACGCAGGTGTACTCCGCGCTAATGCCGCTCTTGCTTCCACGTGTGCAACGAACAATAAATTTGTATTGAGTCAGACGCGAAGATCCGCGTTGGAGATAACTTGCGTGGGTGTCCTGCTACGTAGGTGATCACCTGCGCAAGTAGAGCTAGTAGCACCGGTGTAGTGCCGGCCTAACACCCTCCGATGCTTAAGTTAGAGCAGAGCAGAGCTTGTGATTAGAACAAATGAGGAATAAAAATGAATTACCTTTTGGCCATTTCACACCTCCTATTTATAGGAGTGGAAATGGATGATGTCATCAAGCCACGTGTCGCACACGGATTGGTCCATGTGTTGGGTCTTGATTGGATGTAGGTGTGTAGGTGCGTAGGTGGCTGGTGTGCACCTACGCTTCTCTGAGGTGGGAGTAGAAGCGCGCAGCGCAGCAGCGGAGCTTCTTTCTTGGACACTTAGTCTATATTTCTTTGAGATGGGTCCGCATCTATACACACCTCTCTTGATGGTATGTTCTCCGCTAGTGGTGGAGGTTGGGTCCGTCAAGCGTGGCACGCTCATATAACGAGGCTCGCTCGCGTAGGTCGAAAGAATTTGAAATTCCTCGTGTCTTCTCGTGTGCTCGACACGTGGTCACTTCACTCTTAACGATATTTTTGAAGGGATGATTTACTAAATTAGCGGAATTTTATTTAGTAAACTTATTAACATTTAATAACGGATCTATTAACATCATGCAATTTGTGATAAAACATGTAGATTCATGCTTATATTTTCGAAAATTAAAACCGGAACTTACATTGACTGATTAATGGAGGATCGGTTGGAGGTTTCTTTACAGCATCAAATCCTCAGCAACACCGAATCTTCTATGCTATATCCCAATCGATCAAACGAAATTCGATTGTGGGATCGAACTTTAGAAGAAATTGGGAAGAAGAAAAAAATATTTTCTTCCCAATGAACTAAGGGAATTTCGGCCAAGGGGGGAGAAGGGAGAAGAGAGAATTCCGAATTTCTAAGGAATTGAATTGTGTGATTTATGAATGACCCAACCCTCCTATTTATAGAAAAATAGGAATCCTAATCACATTAGGATTAATCTATAGAGATAAATACAAAAAGAATAAAGATTATCTCTTTCCTTTATCTTGCAATTTCGAAAATGCCATAGATAAATAGGAGATTATTTTATTTTCTTTATTTTTATTTATCTTGGGTAAATAAATCTATGTAATTATTTTAGGATATAATTCAAGCAATTATCTCTTCCCAAAAATACATATATAGCCGAAAATGCATATATTAATTAATAAATAATTCTAATTTATTTAATTAATTATTTTAGCCAATTCCAATTGGGTTCATTAATCCAATTGGGCTAGAAATTCTCTCTTAAATTAATAAGTCCAACTTAATTAATTTATTTATTAATTACCATTTAAATAAAATATTTTATTTAAACAATTAATAATATTAATATTTTCTCCCGACTAAATATTATCAAATTATATTTAATTATTAATTTCCATTTAAATAATTTTCATTATTTAAATAATTAATAATGAATATTTTAATTATTAATTTCCATTAAATAAACTCATTATTTAATTAATAATTTTATTTGATAATATTTTATTATTAATTAATTAATTTTAATTATTAATTTCCGTTTAAATATAATTATTTAAACAATTAATAATTGTTAATTAATTTCAAATTATTAATTACCATTTAAATATACTCAATATTTAAATAATTAATAATATCTAATTAATAATATTTCATTATTAACTTCCAGTTTAAATAAACTTATTATTTAAACAATTAATAATGTTTATATTAATTACCGTTTAAATATACTCAATATTTAAACAATTAATATTGTCTATTTTAAGTAATTCACTTTACTTAAAATTTCCATTTCTTCTACTTGATTTCGCGACTACGATATTTGGGCTAGCATAGGGACCCGATGGACCTATAGATCATGGGCTTAATAATTAGTCAATTAAGTGATTAACACATAATCGTTAATTACTTATTATCTAACTATGAATAATTCCACTATAGATTCATAGTGAACTCCCCTCACTATAGATGAGTTATGTCCATTTAGTTTATCATTATTTATATCTGTGATATTATCCTTCACGTGGAACCCTCATAATTACAGCGGATAAATTTACCGTTTTGCCCCTGTAATTACCGCTTTATCCTTGTGTTCCCGCCTGATTCTCCAATGAACTTTATCTTTAGTCGAACTAGAGATAAGATACTTCGTGATCAATAGAAGTCGTGACGTCACTTGTTCATGTCTCGAATCAGGACATCGAGGAGTTTCCTAAAGTTCCTAAAATGTTTAGGTATCGACCGATACCGTTAATTTATAGGAAAGTTATGAATTCCATCTCGTGAAAATGAGTTCTCGACTACTTATCTAGTCATGTTCCCAAAACAGGAGTGTATTGAGCGTTCTTACAGATCACTCTCAACTATGTGAATCAAAGAACATAACTCCACAAATAGGAGTCCGCATTTCACTTAGGATTGAGATCTATCACGGTTGATAAACTTAGTTTGATATTCGATTATTTTTCGTAAACCAGGTACTAATGAGAAATTTGATCGAACATCGTGGTCCTGTCTTATACAATCAACATTGCATATGATACTTCCATTTCATGTCTCCCACATGAATGATCGGGATTCGATCATTTGTCTATAAACAAAATGCGAAGCTATCAACAGTGTTACCAGGATAAGGTTCCCAAACGTTATCCGTTTCATGAGACACGTTTAAGTTACTCATCTCGACTTTAATCCTCTTGTATGACTCACATACTAAGTCGTGATTTCATAAGAGTAACTTAGGGTTTACTATTTGAATGTTTTGATATTTATATATTTCCATATATTCCTAATATCGTCAATTGAATCAATCTAGATTATATAAAGAACTTATGTTTATTTATTCGAAATAAATTATTATAATTAAATAATTACAAGTTCTAGGACACCATTCCTAACAATTTTCACCCATAACAGTGGCCCCCTACTCCCAAGTCGGGTTGGGGTAGCTTATGACCACTTGGGAGTGCTCTTTGAAGGTGAAATTTTTCTAAGTATTCTCTTGGATGGTCACCACTACCATGCACCTCCATTACTCAACCCTTCATTAAATTCTAATTTACTATTGTACTTGGTTGGTAGGACACTTATTACCATTGTACCTTCATCACCAATCTAGGCCGTCAATTTTACTTACCACGATCCAATGGCTAGGAGGAGGCTTGATTCCACTATAAATAAAGGAGAATTTAACACTTCTCATTTTCACACTTGGTAATTTGGAGAGGCCTCCATTACATTGTAAGATTTCTCTAGAGAGTTTCCATCTCTCTTTCTCTTCTTTTGTAAAGAATTTCCAATCACGTATATATTTTTTTTTAAACTAACTTTTTGTTCATCTCAACTTCAATTTGTAGCTCAATCCTAGTGTCGGGAAGCTTGGTGGTGAGAAACGAGGCTAGGGGAGTGAGTATATTTTTCTCTCTTTTTTTTTTTTTACTTCTATTTTTCTTTCTTTTTCCTAGCTTCATTTTTTATATTTCAGCAGAATTTGTAAATTCATATTTGAAAACTCGTGGTTTCATCTGGGCGTAGGTACTTAGATATTTTTAACTCAGTAAGGTGAATTTGGCAAACTTTGAAATTTATTTGCTCTCTACATCCATCTTTGTTTCTTTCTTTTGTCGCTTCAAACTACCGGGTCCGTTACCCCTCCATGCTTATTTTCGTTACGTGATTTACACTGTAACGTAGCAGGTTAATCTTTTTTTGGAAAATAACATAGTAGTGCTTTAATTCGTGGCCAAAACGACTTATCAAAACTTGGTCAGGTATGCTTACCCCTTGATTTCAATGAGAATATGACTATCTTGAAATCAGAAAATGATTCTTCAATCAAAGCAAATCCGTTTTTTTTTTCGCAAAACAGAACCACATAGAAGAGCATGTTTTTTCACAGAATCACTCCAATTTTACCCGTACTTTGAAAATATTATAGCTGGGTCATTACCTTTACGTAGCAAATCGAAACCTCTTGAAATTTCGGAACCTCTTTAAATTTCGAAACCTCTTTTTCTTCACGTAGCAGATCTAAAATTTTTTTTTTAGAACTACACAGCAGACTTGATTTCAGATCCCTTCTAATTTAAAAATTCGGCCCTCTCCTTCCTCATGACTCAGTCCAACAGTTTGACGAAAATTCAAAACTAAGCAGGGGAAAAACGAGAGGAAGATGACCATCATGGTGAGTTAAGAACGTCAAGTGCCATCCGTAGCTTCAATTTAATTCCCCGAGAATCGTAGCTTGGCCTGCAGGTGTGAGGGAGACAAAGCCCTCATCGCCATTTCCACGAGAATCAAAGCTTGGCTTACATGGTGAGTTGAAATCCCGAAGAAGTTAACGTTGGTCCTCTGCACGATTACATAGCAGACCTCTCTCTTTTTTTTTTCTTCTTTTTTTTTTTCTGATCCACGACCACGACCCGTCTACCCGTCTACCCGCGAGCCTCAACGACCCGTCTACCCGTGGATTGACGGATTCAGATTTGACTCCGATTTTTCTTCAATGGTCGTTCATGGTAGCCTCAGCCTCCGATTTACAATGGTGATTGTGAGAAAGAGAACTCAATTCGCGAGGAAGAAGAAAATGCATGTAGCTTCGTTTTGAATCAACCCCTTCGATTTTTCCATGGATTTCACCTGAATCTTTCAGCTCTCGGTGGCTAGGTTCAGCGTTGAAGAGAGACGGAGAATTTGTTCTGATCTCGCTTGAACCCATTTCCAAGCTACAATCTTCTTCTTGCTTCATCTAATCCCACTCGAATCTTTGACTTATTTAGTTTCATCTCTCATGGCTTCGTCTCCCTCTCGCTTGACTTTATTTTTAATTTCGTCTTCCATGGCTACCACGAGAGAGAGAGAGAGATAGAGAGACGAGAGAGAGATCATGAGTAGGAAATCGAAAGATTGGGAGGAGAAAAAGAAAGGGAAGAAGACCTTTCCTCTGCTATGCGTTTTTCTCTTTTCATTTTTTTTTTAAAATAACATGCAGGGCTGTTTAATCACCCGGGCGACCCGCGACCCGCATAGGATCCGCGCGTTGACCGGCTTCTTTTCTCTTTTTTTTTTAATTGTAAATTCCAGCAGCCCTTCGTTGGGCTTGTGCTGGCGAGGCCCAGCCCCCTCATGTGGGCTGGGCTGTTTCATCATTCATTTTTTTTATTGTAAATTGCAATGCATTGCTAACTTTACATAGAAATTAATTGAACTATTTTCGATTTCGCAGGGCCACGCATTTTCCAACCTTGAGTAAAGGTAGTGAATTCAATTTCCACTCTTGACTCGAGGTAATGAATTTAATTTCCACTATGCCCTTAGCAATTTTTGACAATATTTTTACTCAGTCGATCCATAAATTTCTCAGATGCTTCTAACAAAATTATTGTTTTCCTTTGTTGACGTGCTTGAATGTTCACAGCTACACTACTTACGTAGGGAACCAGAGATGACCCATTCCTCATTACTAAGAGTTCAGGTACGTTTTTGGTCTTTCCCTTAGTATAATTCATTCAAGTAGCGTAGCTCAGTGAGAGTTTTGTTAGTAGCTAAGGTAGATCCTTTTCATTCTAGAATGTCTGACGAAGAATCTAGTTACTATACCGGGAGCGCGGCAGAGCACAGGGGGGAAAGTTCTGAGACCGAACAGTCTTCTCCTTCCCAAGAGATTGCGATTCACCCTTACCCCTCTACCATTACCGTAGAACAATTAGAATACATCAGGGTGAAATACGACATTCCCTCATCTATTAGCTTACGGTGTCCTGAAGAAGGGGAAACACCCTTCAACCCTCCTACTGGGGAGGTAGCCTTTTATTTGAAAATGTTCAAGTGTGGGGTTAGACTCCCGCTTCACTACTTCCCTCAAAAATTTCTATTGTTGTCACGCTTAGCACCCGCCCAGCTTGGGCCGAACGGGTGGACTATATTACTCGGGTGCTGGGTTCTTTGGAGCCTTAGTAGTGGTGGGACTCCTCTATCTTATAAAACTTTACATGGTCTCTACCGTCTGAACTCGTTACCTGGAGGGAATTTCATGTATTACCTTACGGCGCGAGGGGAACCAATAGTGGCAAGTCCTTCTTCTGTCAGGAACTGGAAGAATCAATGGTTCTTTGTAGGTGGTGACTGGTTGTCTAATGTTCCTGGACATGATTTCACATACCGCGTTCCTAGAAAATTCAGGATTCCTGGTAAGCTTACTTTGAGGTGTCTATGTTAACTTCTTAAATAATTTATTTCATCTCTACCATGTTGCATTGCAGGAAATAACCTGGAGATTTATCCTTTTTCTGAATTCGCTCAGTCGGTGATCAATCGGATATTGAGTATCCCTATCGCGCGGCGCAGCACCACTGCTCTTCTCACAAAAAGACGACTGATCTCCACTGGACTCTTTCAACCTGTTTCTGAGGACGCTGTTTCTGAGGAAGCCGGTATGTTGTTTTGACTCTGCTTTTATATTGCTTCATCATACCATAATACTTTACCTCTGTTTCAGATATGTCGCGTGCCATGTCATATATTGAGCAGCGTCGCCGCCAAGCTCAGCAAGCTTTGATCTGTGAGGGTAACTTCGGTGATGTGCCTGACGAGGAGCATCGTCGTCAGCGTGTGCGTGCAGGTCACCTGAGGTTCATACGCCCTCAGGCGCAGTTGCGGTCGCTTCCTCTTCTTGTGGTACCCGTCGTTCCTTATCTGAGTTTGAAGGTCCTTATGCCCACGGAGAGAGTGAGGCTGAGCTAAAAAGGTATATCGATGAGATTACCACTAACTTCAGGGAAACTTTGATTAACGACCGGGAGGAAGCAATTTCGATGAGTTCGACCCGGTTGTTTGGTCTTTCCATCCAGGAGTCTTTCAAGGTAAACTTTGACATACTTCATGATTTCTCTCCCTTCTACTTTTCATTCTTCTTGTGTGGCTCACACATTGTCTTACCTTTTCAGGCGGGGGCTAGAGCGAACCTGGCTGCCTTGAGGGTGCTGAGTGATTGTGAACGCCTCAAAAAGGAGTTAAGTGATCGTGACAGTTCCTTAGCCGAGGGAGCCCGCTTGCAGCAAGAGGCCCGTGCTAGGAATCAATCTCTTGAAAGCGACTTAGCTCATGAGAAAAATATTTCTGCTGAAATGTCGGCCAAGTTCAATGATTTGGAGGCAAGGACTCGGAATCCAGAGGAGCTGAAGAAGATGTTTAAAGCTTGTGGAGAATATGACAATCTGGAAAAAGAAATCCTCGTTTATGGGATCGACTATGCTGTAGACCAGGTATCTAAAAAGTATCCGGAATTGGACCTGAGCTTTGTCAATGACATACGTTAACGCTTCCTCGCAGTTTGACTGACTTTCTGAGACGTTGCTCTGCTATGCTTTTCTCTGTCTGATGGGGCATGTCCATCTTCTAACTTATTTATGTTTCTTTCTTTAACTCTTTGACTTGGTATAGGCGTATGATCGCCTTTAGTTGCGTTCTCATGCTTTCTAGAATATAACTTCG
This sequence comes from Gynostemma pentaphyllum, assembly GCA_028015215.1. Lineage (NCBI taxonomy): Eukaryota > Viridiplantae > Streptophyta > Magnoliopsida > Cucurbitales > Cucurbitaceae > Gynostemma > Gynostemma pentaphyllum. Next base: position 28,771,925 of record CM051350.1, read on the forward strand.
GTCATTTGACTCTTCGGTGAATAAAACTTTTATCCTTTGTTGCCTCTACCTCCTCACTTCTATTTCTCAAGTGTTGTTAGTCGATGTTCTTTGTGCGGCCATGCGTCCTGGATGAACTTAGGATTTTGTTTATCTTAAATTCTTTGTCCAAGTGCGACTCGCACAAGTCCGGCGCTCCCTAGTAAACTTAGAATTTTTTCGTTTTAAATTCTTCTACCAAGTGCCGCTCATGCGAGCCTAGCACTCCCTAGTAGACTTAGAATTTTTTTCTTTTTAAATTCTTCTACTAGGTGCCAAGTCTAGCACTCCCTAGTAGACTTAGAATTTTTTCGTTTTAAATCCTTCTACCAGGTGCCGCTCGTGCGAGCCTAGCACTCCCTAGTAGACTTAGAATTTTTTCGTTTTAAATTCTTCTACCAGGTGCCGCTCGTGCGAGCCTAGCACTCCCTAGTAGACTTAGAATTTTTTCTTTTTAAATTCTTCTACTAGGCGCCAAGTCTAGCACTCCCTAGTAGACTTAGAATTTTTTCTCATTTTAAATTCTCCTTCCAGGTGCGGCTTGCGCGAGCCCTACACTCCCTGACAGACTTAAAATTTTTTATCTTAAGCTCTTCATTTGTTGATTTTATTGAACACCCGAACATGTAGGGTTGTAGTAATGTAGTGAGTTTATACATTCAAATTTTAAGCTTTGTTCGTCAGGTGCGGCTATGCAGCCCTACGTCCTGAGTGAATTTAAGATTTAATTTTCTAAGTCTAGCTAGTCAGGTGCGGCTGTACAGCCCTACATCCTGGTTGAACTTAGAATTTTAATCAACTTGAGCTTTTCAGTGGTCGATTCTATTGAACTTTTAATCACGTACGTTCGTGTAGTCGATTCCCCGTTCAAACAGAGTTACAAAGCTTGAAGCCTTGAATGAGTTGTTGAGATTTTAGAGTGGTTCGACCTAAGCTTTAACTAAGGTGTATCCTTGGTAGTAGTTTAGGCCTTCTCCCTTATAATCTTTGAATCAAAATCACTTTTTGAGTAGAAAAGTCATGTTCTAATTTCTTTGATTGTTGAAATCCATACAACATGAAAAATAAAACTTCCACATAAAGAAAAATACATTGACATCACTGATAATAAGCTTTGAGGTTCTCGGCGTTCCACGGGTGGGGCAATGCTTTGCCACTAAGATCAACCAACTTATAGGTGCCAGGTCTCACGATCTCAGTGACTTTGTACGGACCTTCCCAGGTGGGTCCTAGAGCTCCGTTGCTTGTGTCTTTCGTGTTAGGTAGTACTTTTCTTAACACGAGGTCATCCACCTTAAAGCTGCGTGGTTTGACCCGAGAGTTGTAGTAGCGCGCTGCTCTGTTCTTGTACTCAGCCACACGGAGACGGGATGTCTCTCTATGCTCCTCTAACAGGTCAAGACTTAACCTTTAGCATTCTCTGTTAATTTCTGGGTTGAAAAGTTCAATTCGAGGGGAAGGTAGTCCTATTTCAACGGGTACTACCGCCTCTACTCCAAATGCCAATGAAAAAGGCGTTTCACCCGTGGAGGTCCTTGCTGTTGTTCTATACGCCCATAAGACATTTGGAAGTTCCTCTGCCCAAAGCCCCTTTAAACCTTCAAGCTTGCTCTTTAAGTTTTTCTTAATGATTTTGTTCACGGCTTCTACCTGGCCATTGGCCTGTGGGTGAGCTGGAGAAGACTTGAAGTGTTGATACCGAGTTCAGTGCACCATGATCTAAACTTTTCATTGTCAAATTGCTTGCCATTATCTGAGACTATGGCATAGGGAATGCCAAACCTGCACACCACATTCCGCCACATGAAGTCGATGGTTTTACGTTCGGTGATTGTGGCTAGTGCTTCGGCTTCCACCCACTTAGTAAAATAATCTACTGCCACTATAGCAAACTTGGTCTGACCTTTTCCTTGAGGGAGGGGTCCTATTAGGTTGACCCCCCATTGAGCAAACGGCCAAGGACTTGTGATATTAGTCAAGTACTCAGGTGGTTGTCTTGGGACTGTAGCAAAACGTTGACACTGGTCGCACTGTTGACTAAATGACCTGGCGTCTTCATATTGGCCAATAATATCCTTGCCTTATGATTTTATGTGCCAACAACCTTCCTCCAGAGTGGTTACCACATACTCCCTCATGAACTTCTTTCATGACGTAGTCTGCCTCATCAGGTAGGAGACACCTTAGTAGTGGTAGGGAAAAACCTCTCTTGTATAATACATCTCCTCTCATTATATAATGTGTTGCCCGACGTTGGAGCCGTCGCGCCTCTACTTTATCAAGAGGCAATTCACCATCTCTCAAGAATTTTATGATTGGATCCATCCAGGAAGGGGTGGTCAATTGTGCTGCTTTGTCAATGTCCATGGCTTCTAGCTCATCTATACTTGAGCTAGGGAGGAATTCTACCAGGCCCGCACGATTCAACTCGGTCTCGTAGGCGGATGCTAGGCGTGCCAGGCAAATCGGCGTTAGCATTCTCTGAGCGTGGTATTTGCTTTACTTCCCACCACTCAAATGTGCAAAGAAGTTCTTTCACCTTTGCTAGGTACGCCGCCATTCTTTCCCCCTTCGTCTGATATTCTTCTGTTATGTGATTGACAACCAATTGAGAGTCACTAAAGACTTTGACACGGCTTACCCCCACCTTCCTTGCTAACCACAATCTGGCCAGAAGTGCTTCATACTCGGCTTCATTGTTAGAAGCCTTAAACCCAAACCTTAGAGCATATTCAATGTGGGCTTGGTCAGGGTGAGACGAGATAAGGCTCGCTCCGCAACCTTTCATATTGGAAGACCCAGTCCACGTAGAGTGTCCAAGTGGACCCTTCTCTTTGTGGAGAGATGAGTCCCTGGTCCGGAGCAAGCTCTCTTTCAGGGGGTTAAGTGTGTTTCCTCTTTTTCGGATGTGAGTTCGCTTATAAAATCAGCCACGACTTGGCCTTTTATTGCGGTTCTCCGGCTTATATTGAATATCATACTCACTAAGTTCCACCGCCCACTTCATCAATCGACCTGATGCTTCCGGTTTTTGTAAAACTTGCCTCAATGGGTGATTTGTCAGAACTACAATCCTGTGTGCTTGAAAATATGGCCTCAACCTCTGAGCTAAGGTTATTAAGGCTAGTGCCAATTTTTCCATTTGTGGGTACCTCGTCTCCGCGTCCACCATGGCTTTGCTCGTATAATATGTAGGTAGTTGAACTCCACCTTCTTCTCTTACTAGAGCTGAGCTCACCGCTGTCTCTGACACAGCTAAATACAAAAACAACTCTTCACCCAGGACAGGCTTGGAGAGTAGAGGTGCGGAGCTTAAGTAGTTTTTTAGCTTTATGAATGCTTCCTCTGTCCATTCGAACTTACTTCCTTTTTAGAGAACCTTAAAGAACGGGAGACACTTGTCTGTCGCCCTTGATACAAATCTATTCAGCGCTGCACCTTCCCATTCAAGCTTTGCAATTGTTTAAGGTTTTTAGGAGATTCCATGTCCAGGACAGCTTTCAACTTGTCAGGGTTCGCTTCTATACCCCTTTGGTGGACCATAAACCCCAGGAATTTTCCTGAAGTTACTCCAAATGCACATTTGTCCGGGTTGAGCTTCATCTGGTACCTTCTTAGTACATCAAATGCCTCTTTTAGATCAGAGGTATGTTGATCTGCCTGGTGGCTCTTGACTAACATGTCATCTATATAAACCTTCATGTTTCTCCCAATCTGCCCCGCGAACATTTTATTCACCATTCGTTGGTAGGTTGCACCTGCGTTCTTCAACCCGAATGGCATAACCTTGTAGCAATAAAGCCCTTGACTTGTCACAAAAGAAGTTTTCTCCCGGTCGGGCTCATACATCTTAATTTGATTATAGCCTGAGTAGGCATCCATAAAGGTCATCATCTAATGCCCTGCGGTGGCGTCTACTAGCTAATCAATTCGAGGTAGGGGAAAACTATCTTTTGGACATGCCTTGTTGAGGTAAGTAAAGTCTATGCATACCCGCCATTTTCCGTTAGCTTTCTTCACTAGAACAACATTGGATAGCCAGTCCGGGTAATGCACTTCACGGACAAAGTCTGCTTCTAAGAGCTTTCTTACTTCCTCAGCTATAACTCCATTCCTGGCCAGGTCAAACACTCTACGTTTCTGTCTGACGGGTCGAAACGTGTGATCGACGTTTAAACGATGCACCATAATTTTTGGATCGATGCCCGAAATATCTTCATGAGTCCACGCAAACACGTCAATATTTTCTTTCAAAAATTTTATTAAGTCATCTCTCTGCTCACCCCCCAGTCTTGTCCCAATTTTGACACACCTTTCAGGTAGAGCGGGACCAGACTCCATGTCTTCTCGTGGCACGCCCTTTGGTCGAACTTTTCTGGTGGTATTCCTAAGGGAGGTTGGTCCGCCTCTTCTACCAAGTTGGTCGTGGCGGCGCCTCTTCCTTAGTATGCTTTACCGCGATCATGTTTACCGGGTGTAGTACCCTTCTCATAGTGTAATAACACTCCCGAGAGACCTTTTGCTCCCCTCTGATCACCCCTACTCCATTTGTAGTAGGGAACTTCATCATTTGATGATAAGTCGATGGTACGGCCCTGAGAGCGTGGATAGTAGGGCGTCCCAATATGATATTATAAGCTGACGGGCACTCAACCACTTGGAATTCTACCATCTTAGTGACGGTGTTAGGTTCTTCTCCAAAAGTGACCCAAGAACTCGATACTTCCTTCGGGATGACCTGGCTTCCCTCAAATCCCACCAAGGGTGCTAGATTTCTTTTCAATTTTTCTCTTCCGATTCCTAACTTTTCAAATGCACTTAGAGAGAGTACGTCTACCGAGCTACCGCCATCGACCAGAACACGGTGCACTCTCAAGTTAGCTACAATGATTACCACTACCAGAGCATCATTGTGAGGTTGATGGATGTCAGCGACTTCTTCTTCATCGAAATGAATTTTTGCCTCCCGTCTAGGCATTGTATGGGTGGTGAAGACTTCGAATCTAGGTGGGGCGTGACTTGCCTCTCGGGCACTTGCTTTTCTTTTTCTGGCTTGACCTTCCACCACTGGTCCACCAAATATAGTTCTTATGTCACCTCCCAAGGGCTTTTTACCGCCTCGGTCCTGGTCTTTCTGTTCAGGTTTGGTGTCGCGCTGACCTCCTTCTCTCCTCATTACGAACTCCTTTAGGTACCCCTTTTGAATTAGAGCTTCAATTTCCTCCTTAAGATCAAAACAATCGGAGGTAGTATGACCGTGATCCTTGTGGAAAAGACAGTACTTGTCTTTATTTCTTTTGCTTTATCCCGCTTTCATCCTCGACGGCCACCTAACTAAGTTCTTATCTTGGATCTCCATGAGTAGCTGCTCCGCTGGTATGGTGGTAAGGGTGTATTTCTTGAACTTGCTAGGAGGAAGACTTTGTTTACCAAGTCGGTCTTCGATCTTCCTCCTCTTATCATCTCTATGGCGATCATCCCTCCGGGTAGCATCTTTTGTTCGATCTTTTCTTTTATGTTCCGAGTGTTTGCTACTACCCCCTTCTTCTGGAGCTCTTCTTGCACTGAGCAACTCTCAGGCACTCATGTATTTTTGCGCCCTAGAAAGAAGCTCAGTGTATATAATCGGGGTCTTTTTGCCTAACGACCATAAGAATTTCTCATCTTTCAGTCCCACCATCATAGCAGTCAGGGCTATGTCGTCACTATAACCTTCTACTTTCAAAGCCTCATTGTTGAATCATACCACGTAGTCACGTAGGCTCTCCCCCCATTTCTGACGAATAGTTAACAGGTGCGTAGCCGGCTTCTTGTGATCTCTTCCTCCGAAGAACTGAGTCACAAAGGACCGCGTAAGGTCTTTGAACGAGGAAATGGACCTTGGCTTGAGTTGTCTGTACCATCCTCGTGCAGGGCCTCCTAAAGTGAGAGGGAATGCCCTACACTTGATTGCGTCTCGGACTCCCTGGAGCTCCATTCAGGTCCGAAACGTGTCAACATGTTCAACCGGGTCCTTAAAGCCATCATAGGTGGGCATGGTTGGCATCTTGAACTTGGCGGGTATGTCTACCTCCATAATGTCATTGGTGAATGGAGGCTCTGCCTGCTCGAGGAAGTCTTCCAAAGCAAGGGGAGCCTTACCTCGGTACTCCTTCTTCATGTGACCGAGCTCGTCTTGAAGCTTTTTTAGCTCCTGCGCCCAAGGTTGGGCGCTTTTCGCGGTGGACTTCATAATTTCAGTTTGCTCTTTCCTCTTTTGATTCAAAACATCTCGGAGGTCGGATCCTCCCTTCAGTTGAGATTGTCCAGGTCCAAGACGGGACGAGGAAGCATGTTGATTGTTCGTCCTCTGCTTCCCCTTCGAGCCACCTCCTCCGTTGGTTCGCGACTCATCTACATACTCCACATGCTCTTTGCCCTTGCCGTTACCGGGGTTTGATTCTTGGCGGTCGACTACAAACTTCTGATTGAGTATTTTAAGTACCTTTGAAAGGTCTCGATTCATAACTCAAACTTGTTCCTCCAAGGCATCTACCCTCCTATCCGGCAAGGGTTCAACTCTCTCGGGCTCCTCTTCTTGAACCCGGTCTCTGTCCCCACGAGCTGGGTACCTTCTAGTGCGAGGAATGTTGTTTTCCACTCCTTCATTACCACCACGGTGCTCTGTATGACTTCGCCGACTCATTCTTGATGATAGAGCACGTAATAAAGTATACGTCCCCACAGACGGCGCCAACTGTTGTTGCGTGGAAATGGTACTAAGTGTAACACGCGGGCGTACTCCGCGCTAATGCCGCTCTTGCTTCCACGTGTGCAACGAACAATAAATTTGTATTGAGTCGGAGGCGAAGATCCGCATTGGAGATAACTTGCGTGGGTGTCCTGCTACGTAGGTGATCACCTGCGCAAGTAGAGCTAGTAGCACCGGTGTAGTGCCGGCCTAACACCCTTCGATGCTTAAGTTAGAGCAGAGCAGAGCTTGTGATTAGAGCAAATGAGGAATAAAAATGAATTACCTTTTGGCCATTTCACACCTCCTATTTATAGGAGTGGAAATGGATGATGTCATCAAGCCACGTGTCGCACACGGATTGGTCCATGTGTTGGGTCTTGATTGGATATAGGTGTGTAGGTAGGTGTGTAGGTGCGTAGGTGGCTGGTGTGCACCTACGCTTCTCTGAGGTGGGAGTAGAAGCGCGCAGCGCAGCAGTGGAGCTTCTTTCTTGAACACTTAGTCTACATTTCTTTGAGATGAGTCCGCGTCTATACACACCTCTCTTGATGGTATGTTCTCCGCTAGTGGTGGAGGTCGGGTCCGTCATGCGTGGCACGCTCATATAACCAGGCTCGTTCGCATAGGTCGAAAGAATTTGAAATTCCTCGTGTCTCCTCGTGTGCTCGACATGTGGTCACTTCACTCTTAACGATATTTTCACCCATAACAAAGAAAACTGCTCATCTTCCCAAGAAAAATTAAATATGAAATTTAATAGAAAAATTAAATATGAAATTCAATTGGATAAAAAATAAAATTATGTATTTTAATGACATATGATAAATTTTTTAAATTACAATTTCATGTTGCTTTTCCCCAAATTCCATATTCTTCCACCCACCTCTTCACCTCCCCTCTTCCAAATCATTATAAAACTCATGTCGTCTATGACTTCGGGTGTAGTGTAGAAGTTCCAATTCAATTGATTTTTTTAATTTTGAAATTGAAATGTAATGTTGAGTCTAAGGATGTCTTGTCATAGCTCAATGTTGTTTATTGCTAGACGAGAGTAAGTTTGTGCACCTATTTTGTTGGCTTCCACATTCATCTCATTTGTGAAAACCTCACTTGAATTATCCAAATCAATTTTTTATTTTTATTTTTTAATCATTACTTCCCTTTGCGATTGTTGAATTTTATTATTAGGTTTTATTTTTCAAGATCTTTTTCTTTTCCTACTAGAGCGATAATAAAGAAAAGTATTTATGATTTCACAGTTGAATGTCAAAAGAAGATTATATCATACCTAGAGTATGACAAATGATAATAACATTCATTAATTTAACGATATATAACTTCAAACGAGTGACTCAAAAGTTTTGATATTTTAATGCATTGCCATTAATTATAGTTTTCATTTGCATATAGCATTTTTTTTCGTAATATTTATTAATGATATACTTTTGTATAAATCTGTTTTGTAGATGATAAATTTTCATTTGTTGATAACTTTTTATGTTTTTCGTACCGTTTATAAATGATCTACTCTTTTATAAATTGGTTTATAGACGATTAACTTTCATTTGTTGATAGCTTTATATTTTTCGTACTGTTTATATATTTTTATAAATATGCTTACTAATCCATTGTTTTCGTGATTTTTTTAGGGAATGTTCGTTGACATCGATATTTCTATCAATATTTCTATAAATTTGAACCTCAACATTTCAATCGCGATCGATATTTTACTTCTTGCTTACAACTTCGTTAGTAGAAAAGTTTTTTCCGGTTATTTATTCATTAGCCCTTAAAATTGACGATATCGAAAGTAGAAAAGTAAAAATTGATTTCCAAAAAATATTTAAATAATGGTGGTTTTGAGTTGAACGGTTAGTGGCCCTGTTTGGTATGCAATCCAGATTCAGTTTTATGAATCTGGAAGAATGAATAAAAGGAATCTGCGTTGTTTTGTGTTTGGTTTACAATCCAGAAAAAAGCAATTTGGATTCAATTTCTTTTTTAGGCTAAAAAATGAATTCAACTAAAACAAGAATCCAAAATATCCAACTCAAAAACTGAAAAACACAGATTGACCTCACCCACACAATTTAATCCACGGGTTTCAACACATGAGATAAAAATACGAGTCGGGCCCCTTTTGCATATTTGGGTCAGGTCGGGTCGGGCCCATTTTCGAGGTTGACCCGGTCTGTTCTAGCTTTTATTTATTTAATTAAATTTTTAATTGCATGTTTTTAAGCTGATTTTTAACTTTTTAAACTTAAACTTAATTCTAAAGTGATGGAAAAAAAGTTAATTTATTTTTTCATTATATCCTATTTTTTATTTATACTTTGTTTTTATAATTATATGTAAGATTAATTTAAATATAAAAAATAAAATAATTATATATATATATATATATATATATATATATATATATATATATATATATATATATATATATATATATATTTATATATGTTTTGGAGGTTGTTGCTCACATTTTTCTCTACTTTTTGTTTACTAATGTATGAGTACTATTTGAATAACACTATTGGAGGTTTTCAATGCCCAAATAGTCTCTCCATTTAGTGTGAAAATATTTTTTCAGATTCACTTTTATTGAGAAATTCTCTCTTTGGTTGCACTAGGTTCTTATGAATTTTAGAATGGATCTCATTGTGTCTTGTATAGTTCTCCTTTTGGAAAAAATTGAGTTGTTTTAATCTAAAGAGTTTATTTGATAGACTTGCAATGCTTCTATTATCTTTATTATAATTTTTTTTAAAAGAAAATTTTATCCTAAGAATGAGAATAGTTATAGTTGATGCGGATAAAGATGTTTCTAATTTATAAGTTATGAATTATTAGTTTTTTCAAACTTAAAAATGAATGATTTAAAGTTGGAAGAATTATTATTTTTATGACTGGGTCACCCAAAATTTGGATTATGATCTAAACACATATTCTGATTCACAAATCTGATTTTAAATTTTTTGAGTAACCAACCAAACACATATTTCAAATTCTGAATCTCAATTATAAATTCTGGATCTATTACCAAACACAGTTTCGGAACCAACAAATTCATAGAATACAACTCTGAATTCATTAGAATCCACTAAATTCAAATTCTGCTTTTCAGATTGCATACCAAACAGGGCCTTAATCGAGTTCTAAATAAAATATCAATCCACAATCTATTAGAATCATATCCATACAAGTTACCATACGTTCTTTTCCCCTTCCTGCCTGTCATTAACTATTTGGGAGCTGGGAAAATTGCCGAGAAACACACAGAAACCTATCAAGAAAAAACCAGAGAAGGAAAAAGAAAAAGAAAAATGAAGTCTCTGTTTATGGCTACATCGAGTAAATATATTCCAATTATAAATTCAATATTTTGCTCCAATTTATACATTCTGTTAGAATTCTTTTTCTTTGTTTCTCTTGTTCTTTTCCATCTCTCTCATTTCGATCTCACTTTCCTTCTTTTCCTCATTTTCTTCTTCTTCATGGTCATGAAGAAGTCTTTGTAAAGAAAAAAAAGAATGCATGTGTATATTTCTGAGAAAAGAATTTGTGAGAGTTATCTAAAACTGTGACGACCCGACCCTAATTTAATAATAAATATGCTAAGCATAAATAATGCAGTGGAAGACTCAATTTTCAAAAATTTCATCATTCAAATTCATTTCAAAAGAATCCCGGGATTCATAGAGTTCAATAAGAACATTCATAAAATCCATAAACAAAAGTATCTCAAAAGTCCGAAAGTTTTACAAATATTCATGAAACATAAGGTCTAAAAATCAGCTAGACAATTCTAAAGCCAAAGAGCGTAATAGCCCATCCATCCGCCTCACCATCAATCATCAAGGTCGGTTCCCTGCAAAACCTGAAATGTTTTTTGTGTAAACACCATTAGCTAAACTCGATAAGTGAAAAAAGAATGTTAAATGAAAGAAAACTTAGAGACGACGACAACCTTTACTTGGGTAAAAATAAAGGACTTACTAACAAACTTTCTTCCATTTTAATTATCTTCTTTAAAGGTCGTGAGCAAACATGTCACCTCTCCTTTGAGGTGACTCCAACAAACAATAACATGGAATGCAGTGTTGTATTCTTTCTTGTTTGGGTCCATCGAAATATCAACACATCCTAGATCGTGGCCCAATAATAATAGAACAAGACGTCGGCCTATCTAGCCTAAGAACTTGTTAGTGAACTGAACACATCCTAGCTTCGGAACACATCCTCAGCCTCACTTATATCCAGGGACAAATGGCTACGCCCTTCGATCGTAGCGACAATAAAGAAATACAATCCTACATTCCCAAACACATGCAATTCATGTTCATTCTTGGCAACACATGCCTTCTTTCTTTCCATTACTCTTCATACTTTTAACATTTAGATCACATCCCGTAGCAATCAATAAAACAATCAAAAACACATAACACACAGATACAACCAAATATATTTACTAGCAGTCCAATGTAAATAAAGTGATTGTAATCATATGGAGCACGACAACCCTTTGATTTCGAAAATTAAATGCAAGCAAAAACGATGAGATGCTCTTCCCAGCAGAATGGAAGTACAAACTAGCTAGAATGAATTTTCATGAAGTTTTAAATATGCACATAATCAATAACAAACATCAAACACATTATCAAATATGAAAATCAATCAGTGCACCAATTAAAGAGTTGGGGTCATTTCCAACTTTCCCTTCATTTACCACTCTTTACTCACCTTCTCGATTCCAACTCTCGTTACCAATTACCACTTTTATGAAAATTCCGGATTACCGAAACAAACACCACCTACACAAGATTGATTTAACCATAATGAAATACTATTTAAACCGCTTTCAAAAATAAAAATAATTAACTCTAAAATGAATGGCGGTGTTCGGGACTTCAAATCAAAAATTAATATTATGATTTTAATATTAAAACTAAATTCAAGTCAAAGCTTTTATATATATATTTATATATATATATATATACATGATATCAATACATAATTTAAATTAAAAGTTTATATATATATATATATATACATATAAAATACTAAAATCTAAGACAAGGCTACAGACTTTAGATTTAATGTTTTATGTAAAAACTAAAGCTACAATATTGAGTTAAACGTTTACATATAAATATATATTAGTAAAGCAAACCATGACAATTTGGACAATGGCAGGGGAATTAAAAGTGGCGCTGGACACAAATGGGAGGCAAACTTTAATTTGAAGACATGTTTATTTATAGACAAATTGGAGACGAGCTTTAATTTCAATGCAGTGGTGGGCACAAACAGATTGAAGACAAAGTTTATATATATTTATAAAATTAGTTAAGCCAAGGAAGACCCAGAGCACAAACAACTAGTTTCAAAATTATTATTTATCCATTAACCCAAATACACACATTCAATCAGTTTTAAAACAATGGCTTCAAAGCTTAACCAAGAGAAATAGACAAAAACCATAAATAAATGCATGAGTTTAAATTTGTCACCTTCAAGCTCCAACAATGGTAATGATTCCTCCCCAAGATTTCAAAAACGAAAAATTCACTAAACACTAGAACTCCCACGATTTGAGCTTCACAAAGAAAGGTTGAAGGAAAAAAAATTACATGGATCTTCTTCCTTGCTGGCCATCAGTGATGGATGTCTAAGGGGAAGGGGTGTCGTGGGGTTTAGGGTTTAGGGTTTTGTTTTTCTTAACTACAAAATTAAACTCAATTAAACTTTCAAGTCGAAATTAACAAATAAACTTTTTAAATTCAAAATTTTCAAAGGAAAATATTATTAGCTTAAAATTTGAATTGACCTGAAAAGTCCGGGTCGTTACAAAAACTAATTAAGCTCTCAATACAATTAACTTTATTACAACTGCCAAATGTGTAACTATCAACTTGACGACTAACAAATTAATAACAACTAATTTAATTATGATTAAAAGACTAACCATACTAAGTAGGTATAATTGCATGTCCAGCCATTCCTGAAAAAATAAGGGCCCAATGCGATATATAAATTTAGGCCCTCTATATCATATAATCTCTAATATGAAAAATCACTAATATATATTTTTTTTTATTGAAACGCAATATCAATAATATAATATAATAAAAGAATAGTATAAAATTATCAAAGTAGTATAAAAAAAATATAAAAATTGAAGTTTGAACTTAAGTTGGGATCGAATTCAACTCATAATGGAGGAGAATATAGAGATATTATAGGGAGAAGGTCAGCCAACGCGACTTAGAATAAATTATCATTTATATATTGTTAATACTAAATTTTTAATTCAAGATTTGGGGGCCCCAAAGTTCAAAGGCCTTATTCCGTCGCATCAGTTACACTATGTCTACGACGGCCCTGACTATTATTACAACACAAGTTAGAGAAAATAATAAGTGAAAATTAAAATCCTAGTAGATTAGTCGGAGAACATTGTGTTGGGTATTTGTGAAGACAAAATCAAATTATTAAAAAGTCAATAAGGCTCAAGCCCGTTGGTATAAGCCCACATCATTGTTTTTCTTGGTTTTTGATCAGCCGTATAAGACAAAAAACCAATTACAATTCTTTTTGTGCTAAGACTTGCATCGTGAAGCGTGTTGGTAAATTAAAAGAAATAGGGCAGCAGCTTCATGGAGTTTTTGGTGGCGGTGGGATTGTGAGTGCGCCAAAACCGAGAGGAGAAAGAAAATGGCGATTTTCTTCTGGTCTTCGTTCATGTTGAGCGATTGAGTGACTTTTGTGGTGAGAGTTTGAGAGAGATATTGTAAAAGAAAGCGTTTTCTTTCTTGAGGGCTTTTGAGCGGTTAATACACGGTTTAGTGTATTGAGAATATTTCTCTATTGTAACTCTGATTCATCATAGTGGAATTCCGCAGCGGTAGCAACTGGACGTAGCCAATTTGGGTGAACCAGTATAAATACTTGTGTCTCTCTGATTATGTTTTATTTTTAATTTCTCGATTGTTTATTTTTATTCCTAACGGTGAACGTGGGAAGGTGATTTTTTTCAACAACTGGTATCAGAGCTTTAGGTTATAATTATCCGCATATTCAAGTTAGGAGTGAAAAGCAGGTATGTCAAACTTTATGAGTCCGGTGAAGTTTGATGTGGAGAAATTTGATGGGATGATCAATTTTGGCTTGTGGCAAGTGCAAGTCAAGGATGTATTGATACAATCTGGGTTACACAAGGCTTTGAAAGGAAGACCGAGCGGTGGTGCTCTCAATCAGTCAAGCGGTGATGGTGATTCAACGAAATCAGATGGCAGTGGTTCTAGTGGAGGTGCTAAGAAGTTCAGTTCAAATGATGTAGATTGGGAGGAGATGGATTTGAGGGCGGCAAGCGCGATAAGACTATGTTTGGCTAAAAATATTCTTGCAAATGTGCATGGAATTTTGACAGCTAAAGAACTTTGGGAGAAGCTTGAAGCCTTGTATCAAGCTAAGGGTATCTCAAATCGGATGTACCTGAAGGAGCGGTTTCACACACTGCGAATGGAGGAAGGTACGAAAATCTCAGATCACTTGAGTGTTCTCAATGGTATCGTTTCAGAACTGGAGGCAATCGAAGTGGATGTAGATGAAGAGGATAAGGCACTTAGGCTCATCTTATCTCTTCCAACTTCTTATGAGCACATGAAGACGGTTCTAATGTATGGAAATGATTCTTTGGATTTTGCAGAAACTACAAGTAAACTCTTATCGGAGGAGAGGAGGTTGAAGAGTGAAGGGCGTGATTCACATAACAACTCTATGTTGGTAGTTAGCAATGGGAATAAGAAGAATTTTGTACAAAAGAAAGGCTGCTAGGAATGTGGATTATCTGGTCACCTGAAAAGAGATTGTCCAAACAGAGAAGGTTCGGCAAAAGGCTCTGGGTTGGAAGCTAACATCGTCTCTCTTGTAAAGGGAGACGAAGACTTTGTTTGAAGAAAGAGGAAATTCATCCTCCTGGTATGACCGCTTTACCATGATAGATGATGTGTTGTTAGCGGATACACATAGCATTCACTTGACAGTTATGCAAGGCATGTGGTGGAATGATGTCAATGGCTGAAGAACTTCCAGAGAAGTCAAGTAGGTGGAAGTTGCACCATAATTTATGTGCCGGAAAAGGGGAAATTTTGAAAGGTGGTATTTCAAGTGGGTCTACTTATATGGTGGAGTAGGATAGCTCTCAAATTTGAGAAATATGATTGTCAGTGAAGACAATGATTGTAGCAGATGCTATAGTTTATTCTATCTTGCCAAGGTGGAATTGGAATCGCTACCGCTGCAGTGAAGACATGGTGTTTGATGTTGTCTTTAAGGTGGAATTTGTTGGGTATTTGTGAAGACAAAATCAAATTATTAAAAAGTCAATAAGGCTCAAGCCCATTGGTATAAGCTCACATCATTGTTTTGCTTGGATTTTTGATCAGCCGTATAAGACAAAAAACCAATTACAATTCTTTTTGTGCCAAGACTTGCATCGTGAAGTGTGTTGGTAAATTAAAAGAAATAGGGCAGCAGCTTCATGGAGTTTTTGGTGGCGGTGGGATTGTGAGTGCGCCAAAACCGAGAGGAGAAAGAAAATGGCGATTTTCTTCTGGTCTTCGTTCATGTTGAGCGATTGAGTGACTTTTGTGGTGAGAGTTTGAGAGAGATATTGTAAAAGAAAGCGTTTTCTTTCTTGAGGGCTTTTGAGCGGTTAATACACGGTTTAGTGTATTGAGAATATTTCTCTATTGTAACTCTGATTCATCATAGTGGAATTCCGCAGAGGTAGCAACTAGACGTAGCCAATTTGAGTGAACCAATATAAATACTTGTGTCTCCTGATTGTGTTTTATTTTTAATTTCTTGATTGTTTATTTTTATTTCTAACGGTGAACATGGGAAGATGATTTTTCCCAACACATCGGTGGTTAACGAATTAGAGAAAATCAAGCATTTAAAATTTAGTGCAACAACCACCGACACAAAAAAAATATGCATCCAACGTGGTTTCATTGAGCAAATTGAATTATGCTCTCTTTTCCATCAACCATAGACCAAGAGAATGGGTCGAACGGTTCTGTTTAAATGGGCCGCAATTCCTTATTTTTCACCTAATCCTCCATTTCCGTTAACCAAAAGGATAAGGAAATTCCTCATTCTCAAGCTCAGATCCATAAAAAGAAAGAACTATTTTTCTTCTCAGAAAAAAGCTTTCATCAATGGCTTCAGCAGTAGCCATGGCCAAAAGCTGCTTTTCCATTAAATTCACTTCATCATTTCCTTCCCATAGCCGCATTCCCTCGTCACAGCGATTATGTGGTTTACTCACTCCTAGAGCTTCCGACGATCAAAGACGAGCTTCAAAATCCAAACTTGAGGTAGTAGAAGAAGAGCTCTACTGTTTCTTGTTTAATCTGGTTCATTTTCACTTTTGTTTCGAGTTTTAGATAACTTTTAAAAGTGTTTTTTCAAATGGTTATTAAAAACACTTTATTTTTTTTCAAAATATCACTTCCAAAAGTTATCCCAAACGGGCACTTATGGCGTTTTGAGAGCTTGCTTTTGGTATTGTAGTTGAAAAACTAAGCATTGTTTTTTGAGAATTGGTTGAGCTTTCTGAGTGATGAGTTCTTGCCGATTGTGTGATTTTCTATTTGATGAAATTTCAGTTTCTGGTTTCTGTTATTGGTTTAATTTTAATGTGGATCATTTTTTTCTTTTTTTCCTTTTCCTGTCATCATAATATTTACTATTGGCAAATGTCAGGTTGAATCAAGAAATCTGCAAGATGCAGCTTTCCTTAATGCAGTTGTGAAGGTAATTCAAATGGAAAACTTTATCTTGATATTACCATAACCTCAAGATTGGATATCACACCTATTTTACCATTATCTTCTAGTTTCTGCATTTATTTATATGGTGAAGTTTGAGGTTGGGCGACTTCCTTGATAAATAAATCACTCATGGAAATAGGGTCAATTATTTCTTTCAAGGCTTCAACTCTTTTTGCCTCGTCGTCTAACAGGACCATGACATAAATAATTTAATTTCCTATTTACATGTCCAACTCTACTGATATCACTTTGCACGGTGAATAATAACATTCTAGAGCAAGTGATGAAAGACGTTTACAAATTTGAAGTCGACCATACCTTTGTCCCTTCTTGTATTTCAATGAAATGGAATTCGATATGAACAGACAATTTCTAGGTCTTATTATCGATCTAATCAATCGTATGAGGAGGAAGATGATGATCGAGAAGCTATGGTTCAAAGCCTCACTGTTCCAGATGATTGGACAACCCCTTCTAAGGCATTGGAGGTAAATTACTCTCCCTTTTCCATTTTCGTTATTCGTTTCCTAAGTTAGTGATGGATTCAGTTGATAATTTTTTTGGTTTAATTACAAATTTAATTTATGTGGTTTGAATCTGCTATTAATCATTTTAAAAGGTTCAATTTAATCTCTATGGTTTTATAAAAACTCGTAAAAAGTTATTGTCATCATTGAGAATTAACAGATTGTTTATGTGACTGGTTTTTATTAACGTGACAGTCATATGACATATGACGATGTGGTCTTAGCTAACGTTGTTAGGTAATGCCTACATTGGTTAAAATATCATGTTTATAAGAGAGGACTACATCTTTATTAGTATGATGCCTTATTAGTATAAAAACCAAAAAACGAAAACGGGCTTAGGTCCAAAGTATACAATCAATATACTTGGGCAGGGTCATGAGGTTGTCCCGTGGGATTAGTCGTGGTGCACGTAAGCTGGCCTAGACACTCATGGTATCCAAAAAAAAAAGTATACAATCAATATCATACTGATGTGAAGATTTTATTAGAAGGTTCATTGTTTGTGTAATGTAGGGTTTTTGAGTTGAGTTAAAAGGAAAATTATGAGTTTGCAACTATGGTTACATTTGCTCGTCATAAGCTGTTTATAAAAACGTGAGTTTTTATTTTTAACTTTTGAAATGGGATTAGATTGATACATGGTCTGAATTTGTAGTTAAACCTATTTTTTGTTTGAATTTCTATTGAATGAAGTGTCAATTAAGCACGCTCCTCGACTTTTCCCTCTTATGATTAAACAGTTCGAGATATTTTTCAGGAATCAGAATGGCTTCGGGTTACCCTGCATAAATGGTTAGATGACGAGTACTGTCCAGAGGAAACAAATGTTGAGATAAGCAAGGTTGCTGCTAATTCATACTACAAATCTTTGGTCGAAAAGAACACCGATCTAGGTGATATTTTGTTGAAAATGGCGAGAGAATTGGAATCTATTTCTTATAAGGAAAGCTTCCATGGTGCATTCTCTTCTGCCAATGCAGCAGTGAACTTGATTGCTCAAAGAATAGAGCTGCTTTAGCTGTTTCAAGTTTTCAACCGCTTGAAGATTTCAAAGTAACTCACTTACTTGTCTTTTTTCCATTGGCTTTTTCATGTAGTTGTTAGACGTGTATTTCTAGACATACAATTCATGTATCGATCTTGTTCTTCAATGTCGAAGCACCTTACTGTGAGTGAGTCTGGATGTTCGAAACACTATATCATGCACCAGCCCTCCTGCCCGAGTTAGACAAGTTATCAACCTGTGAGGCCTAAGATTTACCAGTTCTGAACCAGAGAGATTTGAGACAATCTAAGCTAGATCACGCCTTTTGAATTATCCGGTGGCCTAAAGAGTCTCATTTAGGATTATGTCGAAGATGTATAAATGTTTCGCAGGTGGGACACTTCTCGTTCCAGCCATTTTGTAATGTTTTTTCATATCAGCCATTTTTCGGTTGTGGTAAACATAAGTCCAGTTGTTGACTTATGTGATGCACCTCTAAGCTCTAGTTGCAAGTACTATCACCAAGTAAGTTCACGACTTGGTCGTCTGCAGAAAATGCAGCAACACGTTTATTGTTGTCAAAGAATAATTGTGCCTAAATACCTTGATATAGATATGCATATGTTTGTTATAACTTATAAGACTACTTTAAAAAAAAAAATCAAAACATATTCGAATATTTATTATATAAAAACAATTTTTTCCTAGTTTGTTACATGGGTGGGTTTTATTTATTTATTAACTTAAGTAACCCTTCAAAATCATGATTTTTTAAAACATTATTTCAACGGTACGATAATCTTAATATTTACAAATCGCTTATTATTCCAAGTGTACAAAGATAGGAATCAATAGCTTAAAAATTGATTAGGGAAAAAAAGTTAATTAGAAATAATGGTTAGAGGGATTATACTTGGATGGAACAAAAAAAAGTCAGTGAAAATGATCAAATCAAAGAAAATTACCATCTTCTTAATGGGGAATAAGATTTAGAATTTGTTATAATTTTCTATTTCTATAAAAACAAAAAAACAAAAACAAATAAAGAGATGTATAATCTAAAGAAAAAACTCCCTTAGAAACCCAACATTGAAATATGCACAATGAAAACATTTAAAGGAGCAAACAGCAAATTGAACTAAAGAAGCTATCTAATCTATCAGCTTTCAAAGAAAGGCAAAAAAATTTAATCAGCCCAAGAATATCCTGGAAATATATATTGATACCATGGGAGGATCCATACACCTTTCATTTGATGTTTTGCATTTTTATCAACACCCTTAATGTTTTCATTCAAAATAATCAAGTCTCCTCCCACAGTAGTTCCACAGATCGATATTGAATCGTTTTCCGACAATTGAAGCTGATTTCTGACCTTGTTCTTTTCTAGATGGTCTGCTACAAATTCAAAAGGTACTTCTATTGCATCAATTGGAGCTATGTCTGTTGAAGGGAGTAACTCGAGCAAGTCACATGTAGGACTCGATATATTGAAGGCAACAACCGATGCGATATTGTCGAAGATGTAAAATGTATCATGATAAAACCAAGCTGTTTTAATGTTGTTGATACGACTTCTCGGGACGTAGAGATAGTGCTTCGTCCAATTCGTACTTCCACGGTGTAGCAAGTAGATTGAAAGCTTGGAATCTGATGACCGAGTTATGACACAGACTGTGCAGCGATCAGAAGTTGGGGGAGATGAGAAGACTGCAACGTGGTCGGAGAGTTTATCGTGGGGGAAGATTGGGAGTCGTATTTTTGAGTGGGAAAAGGGGTTGAAGAAGAAGAAAAAACCGTTGAGAAATAGAAGCAGCCATCCGTAGTTTGATGCAAGGCAAGATGTTTCTTGCAATTCGGGGATTTCGACAGTGAATTTTTTGTCCGAGCTGCTCACGAAAAGACATTTAGAAGTTTGTCCATAAAGAAGAAACCATGGACTGTGATTTTGTTGATTCTTAGCTGTAATTGTAATAGAAGATGTCAAAGAAGCAAAGTTCCATGCTTTACAAACTATACTGAAACTGACAGAGTCCCCTAGATATAGGTGAGCTGCAATGAGCAACAAGATTTCAAGTGGAAGATTAGACCATAGCTGTTTATCTCTCACTTTTCCCCTCATCCTCCTGATATAGAAAATTTTGTTAAAAAAAACATATATAAATTTGAGAAAGAATGCATGATGCAGAAACATTATAAATCTAATAAGATGCAGCAAAAAGTTTGTTCATTTTGATTGTTATATTCAATCCCATTATAAAGAATGTAATAACCAATCACCTAAGAGTGTTTTCAGGATTGTTAAGATCCCACATCGAAGAAACGAATGGACCTAATATTGTTTATAAATTCTAAGGGTCACTTTTAAACAGGTTTTGTGGGTTCGAGGTGGGGTAACATGGTCAATTTTCATCCCTAGTTTATTCAACAACAAACCTTATTTGGGTTAATTTGAGAGATTGTTCTATTGAAAGTAAATTAGAGAAGGGGAAACCGTTTGGGTGGATTTTTAAATGTTAGGTACAATTGTGAGCAATTGTACATTCTCTATTGTTTGTCTCAATTGTGTAATCTTCAACTTCATAATGGAACGTGCAGAGTCTGCACAAGATAGGACGTAGTCAATTTAGTGGTGAATCTGTATAAATTCCAATGTTATTTTTCTGCTTTTATTATTTATTCTATCTTGCATATTTTATCATTCTTGGATTAAGAAGTTCAGAATTTATAGCCCCTCAAATTCCCAACAACTGATATAAGACCTTCAGGTTTCAGGGACTTGTGAAAAAAAAAAGTGATGGATAGCATAAAAAATATTGGGATCAGAAATTTGATGGCGAAAACTTTTCATTCTAGATGGTGCAAATTGATGAGTACTTGTATGGTGTGAAATTGCATTTGTCATTTGGAGAGAAGCCAGATGCTATGAAGCATGAAGATTGGAACCTGCTCGTCAAACAGATACTATTGTTGACGCAAGTCAATTAATGTTGTCAAATATGTGATTCTACACACAAAGTGCAAAATCAGAGAGTTGTTGGTGTTCCCTTATATGGGAGGGGTGAGGATGACACTACAAAAAACTTAGTCGGTGAATTAATGCTAGCGAAATGTAAATCGCCAGTGGCGAAATTGAATATTTCACCGGCATAGGTAAAAAGGGAAGGAAAGGTCGGTGAAATTATAAATTTCGCCGGCCTTGAGTAAAGCAATGCCGGACGAAAATTTTGTTTTCGCCGGCATTGCCTAATAGGAGGATTTTTTTTTTTTAAAAGCAATGCCGACAAATGTCTAATAGGAAGAGTTTTATTTTTATTTTTAAAATAAAGCAATGCCGACATTGCGACTTAAAACAAGAGGGACTCATGCGTCCCTCTTATGGGCTATGTCGCATAGCCCCTGGGGATTAAATCCCCAACTCATAAGCATCCCCTTCATTTCCTCCTTTTCTTTCTCTTCCTTGTTCTCTCTTCCCTCGTCGGCGACAACCCCATTTCGGCGATTCAAGGTGAGTTTTCAAATTTATTTATTTATTTATTTATTATTATTATTATTGCCATTTCATGCCTCTAACTCATTTAATATTACTATTTTTTGGTTTAGGGTGCATGATTTTAGATTTTTTAATCTAAATCAATAGTTTCTATATATTAAGGTTTGAAATATTTTTTTGGGGGGCTTTTGATTTATATTTATAATTCTTTATTCAAAGGATGATGTTAGGTAGGAAATAAGTATTTTGATGTGTGTTTAGGGTTTAATTTGTTAAATAGAGTGTTTGTTTGATTATTTTTTTGGGCATTTGTATGATTCAATGTTTGATTTGAAGTTTTTTTTTTTGAATTTGTATAATAATATGTCAATTATAAACTGAGGGTTTTATTTCATGGAATTGTATTTTTTTAATTGGATTAATTCATACTATTTTGTTGTAAGATTTTGACATAGTTTTTTTTAAAAAAATTTTAGATTTGGCTTTGGTGATTCATTTGGGGATAAAATGTAAGCTCTTTTTCTTTCTCCTTTAGGAACTAAAATTGTTATTATTGTTTATGGTACTAATTAAACCATATGTTTATTTTTAGGAGGGGATGTACGAATTTTCCGGCGATTTTTGGCCATTTACGGTGAGTTTTCTAGTTTTTTTCATTATATATTTTGTTAATGTGTGCTCTAATTGAAAGATGTTATGGATTGTTTTAAGTTTTACTTGGATGTTCTTAGTTTCTCATTAAAAATATGTTTGCATTATGTGTTAAGCATTACTGTACATACCTCTTTGCACCTTACTATCTGCATACACTTTTTAAGGCTATTTTCATACACCGTAAAACTTGGATGTTAGGGTTTAGGTTATTATATAAGTTTATTCATGTTTAGAGCACTTAAACTTTTTTTTACATAATCGAAGATTCGTAAGCTCAAAAAATGGTAGAGCGCTCAAAATTTGAATTTTGAGAGGTTGGTGGTTAGAGTTCAGATAAATTGTAAAATTAGGCTATGCTAACGAAATTTGACATTTTGCCGGTATAGCCTTTGCCGGGAAATTCAAAATTCGTCGGTAAAGACTATCTCGACGGTGCTTTTATGGTGAAATTATTTCGCCAACACAACCTTTACCGGAGAAATTCAGGTCTTTTCTGGCAAATTTTTTTGATGGCAAAGCCTATTTTTTTTAGTGTAATAGCCTCAATTGTCAGACGGTATAACGGATTGATGAAGTTGTTTGAGGGTAATATGACACTTTTGACTATATTCAGAATCAAGGAGTGAATTTTGTGTTTTGACAACCGACTTGAATGCAAATGTTAAGCTTTTGGTGAATTTTTTTTCCTCAAGATTTGTTAGGCGGATAATAGGTAAGGTGGTACATCCCGCCACTTAATTAGAGTGGGAGTTGGAGTATTTTTCATACTTAGGCCTTGAAGAGTACAATTATGTTAGTGGATTATTTGCAAATTGGTTTGAGTTTGCAGATTGAAGTCTTGGTGTTCCAAGCAAGTGATGACTGCTAATGGAGTGAGAATTGAATATGTTTGATCCGTTCCAAGTGGAAGATTGTTGGGTTTGTTGACCTCGTATTTTGTTGATAATAAAATCTTTTATTTATTAATGATTTCAAAGTTTAGATGTGATCATAAGGTATAGCTTGAAATGAGAATTTCAAAAACATCTTGAATCATCCAAATCGGAGTTCAAATGAAGAAGTTATGGCTAAAAGAAAATTATTGGCGTTGGAGGGGAGAGGTCTCATTGGAATAATATGGAACCACAAGGGTATAATTTGTCATTTTCAAACCACAGGGGGGTGTTCATGCATTTGACAAAAATCATAGGGTCTTATTTGTACTTTACCCTTTAAAAAAGAATGTCTAGTACATGTTAGACTTTATCTTTGTGATTGGGTCTATACAATAAAAAAATGGGCATTTGCAAATCTAACAAATTTTTTAGTAATATTTATAAAAATAAAAGCACAAAAAAATATTTGCAAATATAGCAAATTTTGATCGAGTTTATCAGTGATAAATATTGAATTATATATTTTTACCCTATGTTTATCACTAATGATAAACACATAAATCATTGTTAATCACTGATAAACATGATAAAATTGCTATATTTACAAATGCTTTTTTGAGTTGATATTTTTATAAATATTGCATAAAAATCTGCCACCCAATGAAATTTCCCATAAAAAAAAAACTTTCCCTAGAAAAATATAAACGTTTCTAGTTCGTGCAAACCCAATAAAAAACCGAAATTGAAACCGACACTCTTGTTTCGGTTTGGTCGTAAGCCTAAGTGGTTCGGTTCGATCCGGATGAAACCACAAACCGACAATCGATGAAATCGATATCTCACCCCTAGTTTGATTTGGACAAAAAGGGGAAAATATAAAATCCTTTTTTTTTTTTTTTTTTTTTGCTTTAGTGCGTGAGATTAACTTGGAAAGTCATTGGCGATAATGTTTTTTGGTTTGAAATATGAAGCGATTGTGCCATATTGTTTTGTCGAGAATTGGCAAGCGTAAATTGATAAATGGCGGCCGCTGAAGTTTCTTGAATCAAGAAAGAGTATCTCGTGTGAGCAATTAGGGGTTTGTTCAACAACAAACTTTATTTGGGTTAATTTGAGAGTTTTGTTCTATTGATAGTAAATTAGAAAAGGGGCAACCGTTTGAGTGGATTCTCAAAGGTTAAGTACAATTGTACTCTCTTTTGTTCGTCTCAATTTACCTAATAGTGGAACGTGCAGAAGATAGATCGTAACTCATTTAGTAGTAAACCAGTATAAATTCTAGTGTTATTTTTCCGACCTTATTATTTATTCTTTGTCTTGCATATTTGTTCTTGGATTTCCAACTCCCAACACTTTACTACAATGGGATTAATATGAATGAGAATCTCCAAAGAAAAATGGCTGCTCTTCATCCAAACCGTTGTGTTCTTTGTAAGGAAAGTGAGGAGGAACAAGGCCACTTGCTGTTTAAATGCCCTTTTGGTATTTGTTGTTGGAAACAAAAAAATACTTTTGAAATTTGACTGCTATTTGGTTCTACCCAAGGAAACTAGGAAAAATATTGAAATTTGGTATTGTGGTCACCCCTTTAAAAATAAGGCTAAAACTCTTAGGATTAGTCTTTCAGGGCTTTCAAAGAGGAACCAGAGGATTTTTTAGGATAAAGAAAACTCGGAGGAGGAGGTTTTCGACACAGTGCTACACGCGTTGGACCTCTTTGGGCTTGTTTATCAAAATGTTTTTGTAATTATTCTCCTTCTCTTATTTACAAACATTGAATTTTTTTTTTTTTTGTATTTCTCTCTTATACTTGTTTGAACGTTTTTGGCTTGTTATTTCTTTCTTCTTTTTCAATGAAAAACGTCTTCGTTGCCAAATTTTTTTTTTTTTTACAAGAACACATAAAATTTACTGAATAAAATGAGAAGAAAATGGGTATAAAAACTGTTATAAACCTAAATCATACCATATGGAGATCCCTCTGCAACCCACATATCCCTCAGTTTGCATGGTTGATTTTTCAGATAGGATCAATGTAAAAATCTCTATCTAAGATTTGAACAAGAATATTCAAGAATGGCTTGTTTTGAAGGAATTATACAACGAGACGCAGATTGAAAATAATTCTTTCATATATTACATCAAATTAAGAGAGGGAGACTCGAACCTGCTAATTAGTTGAACTATACCCAGGTTGGCAAAAAATTAACGAAAACAAAATTTGGAAGGTAACTCAATGGAAAGTTTAATGAAAATCTAACAAGAAGCTTATGAAAGTAACAATCGGATCGTGAAAATTAATTGAAAAGAAAGTAAGAGAATCATAATACGTACCTTAGAGATCTTGGAAGGAAAACACTATCGTAAAATGTATTAATCATCTTTCGCAATTGAGAAAAAGTTGATCAAAAAAATGAAAATTTAAAAATAAGAAAAATCGTCCTGCCAATTTGATTGGGGATACTGATTGATGATGAGATATATAATATATACATGAGTTATCAAAAAAAATTATTTACATAATCATTAGAAAAGATAAAACTTTGATTTAATAAAATAAATTTATTTATTTTGAAAAATAAATCTTCAAACTATAATTATTATTATTATCTATGAATGGTTCGACTTGGATTTCGATTTTTTCATCTTGATAAACCGTCATGAGAATGACTCACTCACAAAATCAATTATCTTTCACGATTTAATTATATGTCAATTTCGATGAAAATCTTGAAAAGAAAAAAAGAAAAGAAATAATGAGTTTTTTTTTTTTTTTTTACACTAAAAAATATTTGAATTAATCAGTCAAGTTATTAAATGAATTGTAGTTCATTGTTTTTAATACTTTTTTTTAAAATTCATTATTTTTAATACTCAAATAATATATTCGTGGTCAAATTTGTTTTTTTCCCCTTTACCTCTATAAAACCGAAACAAGGAGTTATTTTATCAGGGTTTTTATAATAAAAAAATTGTACATTAAAAAAAAAAACTACTCTTTTCATCTATGAACTTTGACTTAGATGTTTATTTAGTCCATGAATTTTAAAAATTGACAACTTATTGCCATTAAACTTAACAGAAAGCTGACATGACATTTTTCATTAATTTTAAGATTGTTTATATATCATTTTATTACTTTTATAGCTAATTATGGTACAAATAAATTGACTTTTTTTATTAAACCTATTTCTTAAAGAATTTGTCTAAAATAGTATAAATCTATATACTAATTACTAAAATGTCTGAACTTTTTAAAAATTACTCAAATGTCAAATAGCATAATTATAGTTCCATAAATTATTGAACTATAATTCAATTAAATATTGAACTATTTTTCATAGATATTTTTAAAGAATTTATTTGTTTTTTGGTTTTTTAAGTTCAAAGTCAATAATTTATTAAACTATTTGATCATTTATTATTATTATTTTCAATGATTTCATTTAAAAATTTTATTTTTTATTGAACTAAAATTATGTAATTTTTGAAAAATTCTTACATTTAAGTAATTAGTATGTAAAAATATATTATTTCAGTAATTACCTCTTCTTTTTACTTTTCATCTTTCTTTTTTTCTTGTTCATCTTTCTTCTTTAAACAAATCTTTTATTCTTGCTTTTTGGGAAAACTAACCTTCAAATAAAATTATAAATACGTTTTTTACCGGTCCTTCAAGAACATTCTTTTATGTTATTTTCAAAATCTTACTTAAAAGAAAAAATTATTTAAATTTATCATCTGAGGCATAATTCAACTAGATAGACATCTGGGTCTTGACTCCCATTTTGTTCTTATAATATCTCAACAAAATAATAATAATGGTTTTCTTTATTTAATTTGAATTGGCTAGAAAAAACCAACGGTTTCCCTCCAAAGGAAAAAAAAAAAACAGTCCAAAAAATTTCCCTCTCATTCACTTCGCCAAGCTTCTTCCTTTTAACCAAATCGATTAACATTTCCTTCTCTATTTTCCGGAATTTCGATTTCAAAATGCGAGTTTTTGATTGAAGATTCATACTAACGAAGGAGCATTTGCATTGCAATGGCCGTCATCGCCGAAATTCAAACTAAGATCGTTGATTTTCATTCCCAATCTTCATCACCAGTATTTCGTAATTACTATCAATCTTCATCATGTTTATGATTCCATAGTAATTTTGTTTATCGCTAATTTACGCATCAAGAGTTCTGTATTCGATCGTTTTTTCTTACTTTAGGTTTATGATATTTGTTTGTTTTCTTTCATTTTTCATATGATGATGTTTGAAAAGTCTTGTTTTTTTCCCTCTCTTGTTGATTTCATAATCAGGAAATCAAGTTGATAGTTTAAATCATGAAGATTGTCGATTGCTACCGAATACTGTGGATTTTGAAGATGATTCTGTATTTGATGATAATGGCCTTGATTGCACTGAGAAATTGGACATTTCTTCATTTGATTATGAGGATGATGTTGTGCTTGATAGTGAGGATGAAGGAATTGATGGAAGTAGATTGATTAGAGTTTCTAGTACTTTTTCTAGAAGTGAATTCACGGAGAATGTTGAAAGTGATGAGCAGCAAAAAGAGGATAAGGCAGCGGGATTCCACTCGTATGATCAGAAACAATGTGATATAGGTCTATACTCATTGATTCCATCTGAAACATGATATTATTAGCTACTTTTTGATCTGTGTGTGTATGTTTATTACGTTATTTTAACATCGGGTTGTCTTGTCTGTCGATTTATCTGTAGGAGAGCAAGTTTCTTCGAATGATTTTAACAAGGTTGAAACGGGAAAGGATTCGTCTCGAGCTATTGCAAGTTTAAGTTATTGTAGCTCCCAGGAACCAGGAGAGTCAACTCAAGTCAATGCTCTTGACTTTGTGGATCACTTTTTGAATCTAAATACTGCAAATCCTTCTCAAGGAATTAGCAATAGAAAAGCTGTTAGAGTGACATCACCTCCCTTTTCAAGTATTAAGGGACCTCTAAGTTTGGCAAATAGAATAAGTAGGAAGTCTGTTGAAGAATCAAGGAGCTTTGAGTGGGATGAATTTGACAATCAAGAAGCAATATGCAATTTATCTGGCCAGAGCAAAAATGAATCTTTTGATTTTCGTAAGCGCCGCAGACAGTTCCATGCAATCAAACCTCGGAATATTGTGAAACTGGACAGTAAAGATGGAAATAGCTTGCATAAAGAGTATGGAAATAAGGAAGCCAGTACAGACATTCAGTTCCGGGTTGATACAATCGCTTCAACATTGCCACATCCAACATCGGTTATCTATTCAAAAGATACACATGGGATTGATCTCACATCCAGGATGGAAATAGGGAATAAATCCAACAAGGAGCTAAGTGTAAAATCAGCACAGGAATCGTTTGAACCTATGGATGATGAGGGAGATGCACTTGACGAGTTAGATATCGGTTTTGGTACTCAAATAGCTGCTGAAGCAATGGAAGCTCTGTCATATATCCCAGTTAGTAAAAGTATTGTTGACACTCACCATAGTCCCAAAAATGCCTTAAATAGTGTTTCTCAAGATGTGACGGAACACAAACCTCATTTGAATTATTCTTCCTGTCATAAGATAGGAGGCATTGTTAGAAAACCAAAGCAGACACTGCAATCCAAGAGGAAGCTTTATGCTAATTGTTTGGATACACCTCAGGGGCAGTATGACTGTCTGGAGTTAAATTCTGTTTTAACAACTAAAAGAAAACCGAAGAAAGGCAAACTATCAATGGAAAGACAATTAAATAATAGAAATTCTTCAAATGGGAGCAATTATTCAGCCACATCTTCCAATTTACTCAGTGATGCAGGTAATTGCCAACTGATTCAGAGAGATCATACTAATGGAGATCTAGTTACCAGCACCAGTTTGAGACTCGGAATATGGAGCCATCCTAGAAGGAGAAGAACACCCCACAACTACCGAAGTGATCCTAATAAATCTAGCAATCAGAATAACACCTTAATACCAGTCGATAGAAAAGGCAGCAATTTCATTTCAATGAAAAAAGTAACAAAGACAGACGATAATCAGGAAATGAGGGAACCAATCTCAATTTTAAGTTCTTATCCACATCGAAATGCTTTTGCATACAATTCTGACAGAAATATGGCAGGTCAGGTTTACGATGAATCATGTTCAGCAGTCAGGATTTCTCCTAGTAAGTTATCTGTTCTCATTACAAGGATCAATCCACATTTTTCCATGTTGCCTAAGGAGACGTGTAAATTAATCAAGCTATGTACCACAAGGTTTACATTAATGGATGGTGGTGCACTGCAGAAGGGAACCATGATTTTGGGATGCAGCTCATGAAACTATCAAATATAATCTAGTTTGAGAGAATAATATTTATATATATATATATATATGTAATAGGATCATGTGGGTTTAGTCATAGTGTACACTAACATGCTATGCTTTACCACAGGCACAGATGCATCAAGGTCCAGTTTCAAATGTGATGATTATCACAAAAGTACATGCAACCGGAATCAACCAAAGTCATCCTTTTTGAAAGAGCTTGCAAAATTAGGTGTCTCAGAGTTGATGCCTGATCTCAGATGGAAAGATCTGAGAAGACGAAGAACAATGGCTCTGGTCAGAGTGTGTTTTAGCCAGCATTTGGATGAAGTTACCATTAAGCAACAAAAAAGGGTGAAGTTATATCTCTTTTTTGTGCACAAACCAAATGTTTTCAGGTCGTGATTTTACCATCTGGTTTTCTTCTTTAGCAGGTTGTCTCACAACTGCAAATATCAATTGCATCAAGCGCTGCTGATGCAACACATTTCGTAGCCGATAAGTTTGTTCGTACAAGGAATATGTTGGAGGCTATTGCTCTTGGTAAACCAGTGGTCACGCAAGCATGGCTTGAAAGTTGTGGCCAAGCAAGCTGTTTTATTGATGAAAAGAACTATATTCTAAGAGATACTAAGAAGGAGAAGGAGATTGGTTTCAACTTGCCTGTTGCCTTAGCTCATGCTACCCGACGTCCACTTCTAAAGGTAAAATCAAGTTTTTTGTTTCGTTTAGAGTTTAGACCGTCTTTTTTGAGTTTATTAATGCTCTTTATTGAGGTGTTTTACACTTTACTTTCCGATTTTATGTTGCAGGGTCTCAGAGTTCTCATCACCTCAAACATAAGACCTAATAAAGAAATTATTACTAGTTTGGTGAAAGCATCTCAGGGCGAGGTACTATAAATAATTGTGTATAGTCATTATTCTCAAATAACTTAATTGTTTGTAGTCTGTAATTTCGTGCTTTCATCTATTGTTATCATATTATCATCAGAAAGTTGTTTTTAAATTTGCAATGGCTTGCAGCCTGTGGAGAGGAGTCAGATTTTCACGGGGAAGGATGAAAAGATCCCTGATGATCTACTCATTCTTTCATGTGAAGAGGATTATATTAACTGTGTTCCTTTCCTCAGAAAAGGTTTGGATTTATCACATTTCATTTTTCAATAATTCACCTAGTATTCAATCAAGAATAATCGCCGCACTTCTGTTTGCAGGTGCAGCAGTTTACAGTTCCGAGCTTCTGCTTAATGGGATAGTCATCCAGAAACTTGAACACAAACGGTTAGTATTTTCACTCAAACTTTACCATTCAGGGAGAATGCAGAGGAGACTACAGGTTACAATCAATTTGAAATCAGAGGTGGGATCCAGCATTATACTGGATTACTAATTAGTTCAAGAATGATTCAAAACTTACTACCCAGTTCTCGTGTTTTCCTTGGCTATTATGATGAGATAATAAGCCATCTAAGAATCTTAACTACCACTTCACTGACTAATAGTGGTTAATGTTACTCCAATCAATAATTAGCAGTGCTGTCTTGCCAAACTCCCATGAAAAATTGTCCTGATACTTTTGCATTCAACTATTGGTGATAATAATCGGTAGGTACTTCAGAACATTAAAAATTAAGTGACAATCTTAATTCCCTCATGATCTAACTCATCCCGACGTATTATTAAAATGTGATAATATGTAGTAGTTCAAAACAGATGAATATAACCTTAGATTTACTACAAATATTATCAGAAATAAAAAAGAATTACAAAAGGTCGGAAAAGACCACCATCAGATAAGAGAAACAATGCCTGGACTGGACATATAAACTGCAAACAATCACCAACATGACCGCCTTCTCAGAAGTGAGTGACTATGAAAAATTCCATTTGAGAAAGTAAACATAAACATTCGATGAGTGTGTGTCGGTTCATTTAGTGAAGTGTTATGTTGGGTAAGAAATTTAGGGGACTGAGGCTTCTATGAATGGAAGTCTGGGGATAATGAAATTAAGAAAGTAAACATAAACATTAAACATAATTACTTTGCCTAGTTGAACTTGAATTACGAGTGCATCATTGACCATTATGCTCTCTCACCCTCTCTCTCTCTCTCTCACAGTGGATTTTAATCAACTACTTAGCTTTGATCCTTGATTTGCATTTTACAATTAATAGGCATAAGCTTTTCATGGATCGGAGCAAAGGTTTGGATGCATCAGACAGAGAAGATCAGTAGAGAAATACAATCACTCTCTTTTTCCTCTTTTGTGTTTGTTCCATGAAAATGCTGAAAATCATATCTGATTCCTGTTGGGAAAAACCATCTGTCCAATGTAAGTGATAATTCTTGATATCTAATGCATTTGAGGAAACATTGTGATGGTTTAATATGATGAATATCAATCAAGAATTCTGTGAATTGTTCATTTATCAAGAATTATTTGCTGATTTTCATAGCATAGTTGTTTAAACTAATACCAAATGACTCCATTACAAGACTACTACTGGGATAGCTGAAAATGGGATGAAGATTTTGCAAAGGATTGGTGTCTCCAATCATTAACGACAGAAAGCCCTCACTAATTCAGGCATAAACATTTGAGGCCCATTTTGATAAGATTGATAAGATAACTTCTCCCTTGATTCTTTCTATTTTTTCATCTATAAAACCAGTTAATCGAATCAATAAAACATCTATAACCGATTTTTTTAAAAAAAATCTAACTATCAAAATAGACATACAAATCAATACCTACATAAATGCTTTTATCTAACCACTCAAACGCTGACAACTAATTATAAATCTCTAAAAATAATAGTAATTTAACTCGTAGAGAATATAAATTGCACTCTTTATTAAAGATTAGGGTTTAATTTGATGAAATTGAAAATTTAAGGTAAATTTTGATATCTAATTAAATATGTGGGGTAAGGTAAATTTTCCCTTTTATTGAAAATAAAGAGCTTTTAAGTTTAGTGGAAATTAAATAATTGAGGGCAAATTTGAAATTTTGAAAACATTAGGGACAAAATTAAAACATGCTAGATTTTGTATATTTTATATTAAAAATAATGAATAAGAGATGGAAGAAAAACTTTGTTTGGATAAAAAAATTTAAATCTAAAAAAAAAAAATTAAAATTCAGATTAGGATTCACGTTAAGAAAAAATTGATTCGAGTAAAATATTATAGTTTTTAATTATAGAGTACAATATTACATTCACCCTCTTATTTAGGGGTTTTTTTTTTTTTCATATTGGTACTTTGAAAAACTTGAATCACTCATGATGACTTTATCTATGGTTATTAAGCTTCAAGAGTAAAAATTTCTGATCTCTCAAGCTCGAAGAGAATATTTGCCAGAATTGCACTAGTCTAAATGCTTCCAAAATTGGGGTTTTTTCGATAGACAATTAGAATAATAGTTCGTAATTGCTAATTGATTTCCCCTAAAATATGACATCATCTACTAGTTAAACTTGAATTTATATGTAACATGCTAAAAAATGCGGGTAGAAATTGCAAGCCTAAACTCCCCTTATCCAAATTAATTGAGAGTAACAATTCAAACTTTTGAGAGATTTCGAAAAAATTAATCATAATAGAAAAAACAGGCGCCGCATCGAGTTTAGATTAAAATATTATTAAGGTCCTAATTAGGTTGTTAGTTATAATGCTAGCAAATGGTATTTTTAAAACAAATTAATAGGTTATGGGTATTTTCAAAAAATGATATTTTTTAAATTGTAAAATTAAAAAATAACAAACATTTTTTAAAATTTTCAAAAACCACACTTTTCATTATATAATGAATATTCATTAAATAATGAATCAATTAAAATTGTAATAAACTAACAAAACTTGAAAAGTTATTTAATAGCAATTTAAAAAAGCATATATACATATATTGCTAATCTTGTCTTTCGATATTAATAATTTTATATAGGGGCACTTTTTATTAATTAATTTAAATATATTGAAAGCTTTAAAAATGATAGCTTTAATATTTATTAATTTAATGAAAAAGAATATTAATTAATAGATCAATAAAAAAGTAAAAGCTAACAAAATTTGAAAAGATATTGATTTTTAATTTAAAGCATCCCAATAATTATCATAAAAATAAAAAATGAGAATTGTCATTTTGTAACGTAAGAGAAAAGGCATTAATGAAAACAAGTCCATTAATTTAATGAAAATAAATTTATTAATTTAATACAAAAAATACTATTTTTAAAAATATACTAAATTTTACAATATTTAAAATTAAATTGGAAAAAAGTGTAACGAGATGTAATTTCTCTTTATAAAAAAAAACTTATATTCATGGGGAAAAATCATCTAAATCCAGCCAGATTAGTCTGTGAAAATTACCCTTTGAACAAAATTAGGGTATTGTTTAAAAAAGAAAATCACAATGTATATGAAGATAAACCTACATTGACACATATTGTACACAAAACAAACCCATTAATGATCTCATGCAATGTAAAATTTCCAAGCAGCAGCAAAACCAGCCACTAATATGACTTTAAACAATAACTTTGAGTTTATGAAAGATGAAGAAGGTGATGATTCAGATGGCTCCAAAGGCAAAGGTCTTCCTCTAAGTTTTGCTAACAACTTGGATACAAGCTTTGGAGACTGAAACTTTTTTGTGCCTGTGGAAAGCACACATCACAAACATTTTTACTTTTCATTCAGATACAAACGACCGATAATTTGAGATAATTGTAAATCACGCCCCTATAATTTACCTAATGAACAAACCATGCGCTTATATTTTAGGAACAGTTTTAAGTACCTACATGGTTTATGATAATCAACAAATCATACCCACTCAATGATTTTTTTCGTTATTTTATTGGAATTAGTGCATGTGCCATATGTCTGTGTGTCATGTGGACTAATTTCGTTAAACTAACTCAGAAAGGAGTATGGTTTGTAACTAACCACAAGGGTGTTGCTAATGAGCTGCACTTTGTTAGTATTTTCATCATTTATCAACACATTATATGATAAGTCACTTATAACGGGATTTAATGCTATTTTGATTAAATTCTTTTTCTTCTCAAAATAACTATAAGGGTGTGATTTACGATTATCCCTAATAATTTTAGGCTCTTAGAATTTATCAAGACCCATTCCATTAGTTGAAAATGAAAATTGAGACCATAGTAAAAGTGCCATATTTTACCTTTGCCCTTCAGAAATCTTTCTTCCTCATTGACACGCCTTCGAAGAACATTGAGCAAAGAGCCAAAATACAGAGCAAGCACTGTACATGTGATGGTGATCACATTATAAGGCATACTGAAATCAGGAGTTGTCAAAGGCACCAGTAATACTTCTGTGTAAGACAGAATTGAACTCGGTTCCTGCGTTACGGATACAGATAACTGGAGTTACAGATCATATAAATGGAATCAATCTGCATTCAAAAACACTTAAAGACCAAGATGCAACAGGAAATATAACCTGCAATTTAGACAAGATCGGCGATTTCAAAGAGCAATCTTCGGCGAACTGCATGCTTGTGAAAAAATCAGGAAAGCTTATTATAGCTGATGGAATGTCTAATCCCTGATTAGCATCTGGAGGATATTCATCAATGTGCAGGAAACCCTAAGGAAACAATAGGGAAATAAAGAGCTCATTAATGAACATATGCATACTTCCTTTTCAACAAAAATCAAACTTAAGTTTTGTTTTTTCTTTCTATGTTGTAAGGAGCTTTTTGGAAGGATAGAAAGATAAATTTTCATTAACCAAAGAAAATGAATACAAGAGATTAAACGTACAAGAGAATGAGAAACCATCAAGAAAATTAAAACAAAAAAGAAACACAACATTTAAAAAAATCTATTTATAAAAAGATGGAATGAAAAGAGAGGCCAAAATCGAAGGGATTAATGAACATAGCCGAACAAAAAGTAGAATAAAAGAACGAATCCCAATAATTAAAATCCATCTTCGAAAAGGCGAGCATTATGCACATTAGTGGAACAAACCAAAGCAAAGCAGATTAATGGACTCAGAATTCTTCAAACAAACATAACAAATATGAGGAGATTAAAAACAATGAGGCTTCCACAATTACATTATATATAACTCCCATAGAGTTTCCCAACAACAAAAAATCTAGAGAAAACCCTTAAACTAAATAAACTTGACCGGATAAAAAAGGGAAGGGGAAGATGGACAAGAAAGGCATGATAAAAAGGTTTTGCAAGATAAAAATAGCACGAAGAATCAGGACACATGAGAGATGATCAAAAGGTGAAAATGGGAAATAACACCAAAAAAGATTAGAAAAGTTCAAAATTTCCTCATCCTTTAAATTCCTCAAGAAAAAGATAATTCTAATAAAAAAATTGATCGAAAGATAAATCTTTCATTTACTCGAAAAAATAAATACAAGATAAAAAAAATAAAAAGAGGGTGAGAAGTTCACTAAAGCAAAAAAAAAAGGCTAGAAACTACAAAAAATAGTTCCATTTTAAATACATAAAATGAAAAGGAAAATCTAACAAATTTGAGAACTTAATTCAACAAAATGTGCGATATAAAATAATATCCCATTAGAATTCTAGTTGATGACCGATCTTGGCATTATGCTCAAGCCAAACCGACCAAATAAAAGCAGAAACAGCACACTTCCAAAAAAAATATTTTTCTTTGACACATAGACATCCCACATAAGCAAATTGGCTATCTCTTTTGGGGAAACTCAACTCAAGTCAAACTGCCAAAGAAGCTTAAACCACAATATACTAGTAAAGTCACAATAGAGAAATAAATGATTAGCAGTCTCATAGGAATATAATTCTCAAAAATTATATTGAGAGTTAAACGTAAAAGAGAGATGGTAGCAGAATGATTAAAAGAGTGGAATCAAGAACCCAAGGGTCTTACCAAAATCGAATTCTAAAACCATTCCCAAAAATAAGTTCGGTACACAGAAATGAGAGATTCATTTCTAAAGACATCAAAAGAGAACCTAATTAACAATCAGAGAATTCCAATCATGATTAAAAGAACCAAATTTGGAGGTAGCTTTCTCGCCTCAATTACCTTTGAAGCCACACAAAGAAAGGGTCTAAATACAGTCACACAAAGATTTATTCATCTTGTTTTTCATTTTGGAAGTAGCTTTGTCATTTCAACTACCTTTAAAGTCATTTAAATGGACAGTAAGAAATGTATCTAAAACATCATTCTCACATTTTCTCTCACCATTTCATCGATTTTCATCAAGTGAAATCCACTTTATTTCTTTTCTTTTGAGTTTTAGTTCCTGTAGTTTTTTATGCTATATATATTTATTTCTTAGTTCTTGATAATAAAAAAAACTATCATTTAAAAAAAATCATTATTTTTCTTCAGTTTTTTTCTACAGAACGTGTTTCCCATATGTCCTACTCCTAAGTGTGTGTAAATATATATCAAATGTGTCTTGAGTGTGGTCTCCACGTATCTCTAACCGTCCAATGTGAACAAAATCTAATGTAAATATATATTAAAAAAATTGACGAGTTCAACGTGTCCAAAGTGTGTCAGTTTCCATTATGCATCGAACACTAGCACAGATGCCCTGCTCAAAATAGGGCATTCATGCTTCTCAGATTATTAGCCTTCCAAACATCTTTGAAAATAAAGCAAGAAAAAGTTATAATAGCAATGTCATATTAGAGTGGGGAAATCATACCTTGTCAAATTCTATGGTTAGAGCAGCTGATTTCAAGCCACAAGGAAATTTCAGGAGCACCTCCATCACCCCGGGTGAAACCTTATCTTTAGAAGGTGAAACGTGCATCTTTTCAACAATATTTGTAATTGCATGGGATCGGTCATCGATAAATACTTGAAGAGTATGATAATACACCTTGATATACCAAGGAACAACTTGAAAAACTTTCACCAGAAAATTACAGTTGTCTGTGCTCACAGTACCAGGCATCAACCTATCACTTGGTTTTGTAGATTTAAACTGTATAGCAATAGCGCCCCGTTCATTCCCACTTCCCAGTAAAAATCTTGTTACATGTAATGGTGCTTGTGGAATGGACCAAACAACAGGAATTTTCCATGTGAATTTTAAGTCGAATGGTTCAGAATTATCATCCTTATGCAACATAAACATGTAAAGAACAGATTGGCGCTTGTCATGCATGCTACTTATCTCCCTATTTACTTCGTCGGGATTAGCAGACAATTCAAAAACGGGGTTGCTTCTAAAACCTTCAGCACCAAATCTTATAATTGCTAACATCTCTTGTTCCTTTAGCATACCCTCCAGTTCAGTGATGAGACCTCTGTCAAGCTGAATGTAAATATTACTAGACCTGGCAAGAGCACATCTTCCAGTGACTTTCCTCCCAAAAATTGAGTTGAGAGACCAGCTTGGTTGTAATTTTTTGGTAGTTGGAAAACTCGTAGTACCTTTGTGACTGGAAGGCTGAAGAACAACAGTGAGTGTTTGATCAAGTACAATGCCCGAATCTGCAACTTCAGAATCAAATTCAGATGACAGCAAATGTAACCTCTGAGAATGATAAAATCCTTTATAGATAGATGGCCGATCCATCAATACTGAAAGCCCTGACTTGTCTCGACAAGGAAGAAGCTTCAACCATGGCGTAAGGTTCTCTGTGCAAACAGCCTCACGAGGCAATGTACCATACCGCAGATTTCCAGAAGCAGGGTGAAAGCCCCATTTAGGAGCAGAGTAAGAAGTTGAAGACTCCAGGAAGTTGATTGAAGCACAAAAAAGACCTGAAAGTGAATGAGTCAAATTTTTCCAAGATGCATCAACCTCATGTGGGGGAACATCAAAGACAGCCCACAACTCAACTCCTGAAGGCCTTGCATTGCTGCTTGATATTGGATCAAATCCACCCCAATGATCATAGCGCCAGCGACCTTGTGTGAAAGACAGTTCCATTTCCTTAATTCGATATTTATGAACCTGTACAAGAAATTTAATATTTTTATAGTACAAAAGAGCTCATTGACTTACAAGGGTTTAAAGAGTCTTATCAATGTAGAAGGGGAAA
The DNA here is from genome assembly GCA_028015215.1 of Gynostemma pentaphyllum. NCBI lineage: Eukaryota > Viridiplantae > Streptophyta > Magnoliopsida > Cucurbitales > Cucurbitaceae > Gynostemma > Gynostemma pentaphyllum. The sequence continues at coordinate 28,810,430 of CM051350.1, forward strand.
ATTAACCGGTGGAAAATAAGATAGCAAAAGCAATGAGAAAGAGAAACTAAATATGGTTTTGTCACACCAAGTAAAAAGGCAGGTTTATCAAAGTAGTTTGTTTTAAATTGGATATGAATAATTAATGCAAAAGGCCAAACAAAATCAAGGGACGAGACATCACCCAGGAAAACCAAGGCAGTAAAGAGGAAAAAGAATTTCAATTAGAGATGATCAACTAATAGGGATAATTAGAGAACTTATCCAGGTCAATCAATTTAGAAACAAGGAATACTTCGGACTCGAGAAAAGTATTAACCTCCTTATTAACTCCTTCACAAAACAATCAAGTCCTTTCTCTTGAAAGCAGCCAACACCACTAGCATTACTAGATCAATATAGCCTACCACAACCTTGAAAAGGATGCCCATTCAACCCATAAACTAGAAGATCATCATTATCTTTTGGAGTACAATATGTCTATACCCAATAAATATAAATTTGGGGGCTTTTGCTAATATAATTGATTTTGAGCATGTCAATCACTGATTACTATAATTGACATATCGATCAATGGTCATCACGTAAAGTGTTTACCATTGATCATAGTTTGACACGCGAATGCTAAAAATTGCATTGAGCTACTAACCTCATAAAATTACAAACTCTAAATGTGTCTCATCACTAGCATAAGTAAACAAAAAAGTGATAATTTCTATCGTTCCTCATAAACCGAATTCTAACCCATTATTAAAGTAAAGTTAAATTGAAGCAATAAAGTAAGGGGAAAGCGATAACGAAATCTCATAATTAAGTTCATCATTACTACACTCAAAATTTCAAAGACCTAAATTGAATACATGAGAGAGAGAGAGAGAGAGAGAGAGTACCAGCTGAGAGATGGCCTTAGGGAAGAGATGGTGGTGGCGGCCATAGGAATTGGAGCGGGAAGAAGGAGCTCTACTTTGGAAGTGAAAATGAGCCAAAACCTTACGATCAGGTAAGGGTTTGAGCAATAAGTCTTCAGAGAAATCTTCTTCTTCTTCATTCTCTGAAATTGATCCAATGGCGGAGATAGCGAAGAAGATTGGCAAATACAGTATCAAAATCAGTCGCAGAAATGAAGCCATTGTTTTGGTTTTGGGTTTTAGATTTGAATTTGAGAGATGAAGAAGATGGAGATGATCACGGCAAACCGGATTGAACCGAACCATGTTCAATTAGTTGTGAAAAAAACGTGAACCGTTCGGTTCAAACTTTACTCTTTTTTATCTCGATATTATATTAAATTGAAGAAGAGATATTGAAATTTAAACCTTAGAAAATTTAGTGTATATCTGATTTTATTTATCTAAATCATATCCATAAATAGAGTAGTTAGTAGAATAATAATAATTTTAAATATTAAATTAAAGATAGTAATTCATTATTACAATTTATTCATAAAAAATGATGTTTTCAATCACTTTAACTAATTATTTGATAACATAACCGACCAAATTTGTGAAATAATACAACTTTCCTACTCTCCATACATTAGGGATGGTTGCTTAGTGTGAGTGGAATTTAGTCATATTAGTTTTTTTTTTTAAGGTTCACTTATAAATTTAGTTTTTGTCCTCCCTAACTATAGAGATTGTTTTAATTTAGTATTTATAATTTTAAAAGTTTACGATTTATTCTCTAATAGTTTAAGTCTGTATCAATTTTGTTACTATAATTTTAAAAGTTTCAATTTAATCTCTATGATTTGGTAAACCTCATAAAAATGACTATTTTTATTATATTTATATGTCAAAAATTCTCATATTTATGCATTGCTCAACACCACATGATTATCACGTTTAGAGAAAACAGATACATAAACAACTTGGTAACTTTTTAGTAATGATGAAGAAATAAAAAAAAATTCAACATTGGTGTATATCATTCGGTACATATCACAAAAAACATGATTGACAAAATATCGAAGAGGATTAATATATCTCTTCTCGAGTAATGTTGATATAAATGGCATAATTTTTAGTCTAAAAAAAAAGGCATAATTTTTTTAATGTAAATGGGATAATTTGTTTAATGGGAATTACATGCACAAAAACTTGATGTAAAAAATAATTTAATCATATAGAAGTGAATCTCAAAAAATAAAATATCAAAATTTGCACAAAAATCTTAATTTCACTACGAAATGACCCAATCTGAAACTGTGAAATATTCTTATTTCCATTATATTCATGTAACCAATCACATTTCTCACTACTGAGACATCTGAAACATATTACAAACTAGGTTCTCATTCTAGTATTCCAAATTATCCCTAAATGTTTAGTTCACCTGGTTCAAGTAAGCAGTTGAGAATTACACAAGTCTAACTGACGTTTGTCTCTTAATTTTAAAACCTAAGATGATGGGTTTCTTAACCCCTCTACTAAACAAACTCATTCATTTTCATAATTTCAATACGTTTTTCACTAATTCAAACTTAGTACACAATCTAAACAACTCTCTGTTTAACAACCCAAACTCGCAGGTTGCAACCAACCAAGACATAGTTCATTGGTTAACTTCAATCCCCACCCCGACAATTTGTATAAATAAATTAAAAAAGAAAAAAAAAAACCGAACTTGCGGTTCCAACCACCCATCTTTACTTGGAATAAAACCTGAGTGCTAACTAATAAACCCCTATAAATACTTACCACCAATAAAAATGAACACATGTTTAGTTATGAATTTATATGATTATTTAATTCTAAGAAATATATTATTTTATCTCCTCTCGTATAAGCAAGCATATCACCTAAGTTTTTCCCCTCTACTTTTGTTGGGAAAATAAAGATCTATTTGACACAACTTTTAAAAACTACTTTATATTTTTTTAACACAATAATTTAATAAACATATGCTAAAGATTGTTTAAGTTACTCTTCATCCAAATCTTGACTATGATTTAGTAATCTCATCAATTTCAAACCACTGCAAAATTACTCTTAAAAAAACTAACTTAATACAACTCTAAAAAAATGCTATCAAACAAAGCCAAAATAGCATTACTTGGTAAAAAAAAATGTCTTTATTTCCATCAGGCTTCATAGTGGAGAGAGCACACACAAAAACAAACCTAACAATGTTTCATTTCCAAGCATGTTGACATTGACATTAGATTGTATAATACATTCATAGGCTTCTTAAACATGCTATAAATTTCTAACAAGAGGCACCTGCGATTTGAAAAGCTTAAAAACAGAAATTTCTCGATGTACCGGTTCGGTGATCCTTGGCAAGAACCGGAACTGAACCGGAAAGAAATGAAGAAAAATAAAAGAACCGGAACCGGAATCGGAAAAGATTAGAACCGGTAGGAACCGGAACCGGTTTTTCCGGTTCGGTTCCGGTTCCTTAGTCAATTTACTTTTTCTTAAAATTTTACTTAACTAAAATGAAATCAAAATAATGGAAATAAAATGAGGGAAGGCGATGTGAACGAGGAAGGGAAGAAAAGAAAGGAAAGGGTTTGGACCTTGGGCGAAAAGATTGGGCTTGCTATATATATATATATATATATATATATAATTTTAATAAATAAAAACGTTACCGGTTCTAAAAATAAGAACCGAACCGGAACCGTTGGTTCCATACGCTTCCGGTTCCTCTTGCACCCCTAGCCTGAGAGAGTGCCTGTTGTGAATTAGGTGGAAAAAACAATTTTCTTGCACCAAATAAATATAACTCTTTAACACTTTTTTTAGAGAAAGAAACAATTCTAACATTCTCAAACATCATATAAAAGACCTTAAAGCAAATTACATAAGAGAGAGATCTTAATGAAACTCATTACATAGTAACTAACAATGCCATGAGAACTATACATTTCGATTTATTGTCTACAAATTATGATAGCCAAGAAACTTTCAAAACGTTTCTCCAGTAGCAGGTGAGTAAAAAGAGAGAAAAATGCACCATGATATGACACAAAAGTGCTGTACATTTTCTCTTCTTAATTTCCCTTCCTATGAACATTTCTTAAGGAAATCAGAAATGAAAAGCAAATGACAATGCAAGAAACATTTGATTTCCAACTAGAAAATTACAATTTGAAAACAGAGATAAATTTGTACCTTACAGAATCTGGATTGTCCATTTCGCTGCAAATAATGAGATGTCAAATCATGCATTCTAACTCAAGACGAGTAGCAAAGGATCCGCCACCAAAATTAATCATTTTGCTCATTTACTAAAGTAACTTCTCTACATTAATCCATACACCACGGACCATAAATTTTTTTAACGTTTTAAGAATTTTGGGTAACTTACACAAATAGCACAACAATTAGAAACTAATGATTAGGCTCGGAAGGTTGAGCCATGGTAGTAAAACTATCATACCCTCCACTTGCTTGTGCGGCCGGATTTACTTGATACATTGGTGGTACAGCCATTGATGCACCATTAGTAGAAGTTGGCTGTGCCATACTTCCTGGAATTGGTGCTGGAGGCGGAGGCCTTGAAGGAATATTCAGACCAGGCATAGAAGGAGCTCCAGGTGGGGCCATCATAGGTGGCATTGTTGGATTAGACATATATCCTATGTTAATCACGAAATAGTTCAATAAGATACATCGTATACACACTACACTGGTCACATCTACTCCAATAATGCCATTAAGATTTTGGGCATTAGTTGAATCAAGTAGCACATTTAAGAGAGAGTATTAGCAATTAAATCTAACATAAATGACATTACTCCCATCCGAGCCACATTATTATTATTATTATTATTATTATTATTCTTTTTTTAACTTATGAGTGCCCTAACCAAGTTGCGTGCACCTCGACAAATCTCACGGGACAACCACACGACCCTACCACACTTGGCATCGGTAAACTTGTAGGATTTACACATGGTTTGAAACGAGCCACATTATAATTAAATCAACAAATATGAATTTTTTTCCCTTTTTTTGGATAGAAATGCAAATAGAATGTTCAACTAATGAAAAAATACAACTAAATGAATGAAGGATCAGTAGACTGAAGTACCATCACGTAGTTGCATGATAGAACAAACAAAGCCATCATTTGCACTCAAGACAAGAAAAAGAAAACGTGAATGGAAAACACTTTTTAGAAGCTCAAAGAAATTCCACCAGTTGCTCATTAGGCGAGTAATGATATTTTTTAAAAAATGATCATTTACATAGCAGTAAAGCAACTGAAAACACACAGTTAAAGGAAGTGTCTAGGAAGCACGGACACGGACACTGATACGACACAGACACAGATACGGACACGGGGATACGCCATTTTCCAAAAAAGTAGGATAAGGATACGTCGGGGACACTTTCATTATTTTAATATATATATATATATATATATATATATATATATATATATATATATATATATATATATATATATTTATTTATTTATTTATTTATTTCGTAGTTGAGGTGAAATAAGTTTGAAAAAAAACACCACTAGTTGTTTCAATAAATAACCAAAAGAAAAATAAAAAAAATTGCATGCTTTACTCCTCCTCCTTCTGATACCTTCTTCTTCTCTTTCTTTAAATAACCAAGAGAAAAGAAAAAGAAAACTAAAGTTGCTACTCTGCTCTCGAGCGTGCAATGAGCTTGGATCAAATTTCTGGCAAGACTGAAGCTATTCCGGCAAGATCGAACTTTTTCGAGCAAGATTGAAGCTTCCTTTTTCTTTCTTTCTCCTTTTCAGCAAGATCAAAAGCTTTTCTAACAAGATGATCTTCACTTCTCTTCTTGTATTGCTAAAAGGGGCAAGCTAGGGTTTCAATCTCCTCCTCCTTGGGCATTTTAGAGCTATCTGGTGTTGATAAGGTTTTTTCTTTTAATCTGATGATTTTATAATCTAAAACGTGTCCAAGCCGTATCCAACCCGTGTCCAAAATTCATATTTTAATTAAAATAATCGGACACTGATTTTGAAGTATCAGACACGTGTCCAAGGAGTGTCCGGAAGGATCCGTGTCGGACACGTGTCCGATACGGATACTGATGAGAAATCAAGGTGTCCGTGCTTCCTAGGGAAGTGTGTAATTAATCTACTTGCACATTTATAATGCCTAAAATTTATCTCCAATATCGGAAAACTAAATCACTTAGTGATTGGTACTATTTCAAAAACATAAAAAGATAATTTTAAAAGTTTGAATGCAAAAGGTGAAACAACATGCTTATAGAAAGATATGGGGCCTGAGACAACAAAGGTATCAGAGATGTCATTCTACCTGGGGGTGCACCAGGAATTGGTCTTGGCAAAACTGGGGGCCTGATCCCTTGCATTAATGGCATGGTTCCTGGCATCATAGGAGTAGGTAGTACAGGAAGACGGGGTCTCTGACCAAGAAGATGTTGATTATAAGCAGCACCAACCTGCTGGAATGCTGCTGTTTGCCCAAGATGTTCCTTGATCCTTTGATCAATTAAACTTTGGGTTTGTTGCTCCTCAAATTGCTGATAATATGATCGAACATTTGCCTGAAGGTACATCGGCAATCAGCAACTAAGGTATGCTGTTTTTTCTCTCTTAAAAATGTTTTAATTTTTCCTACTTTTTAATGATAAATGAATATGAAGTTTCTTTAAAAAAGAAATACAAAGATATGAAAGTTAGATACTAGTCATGATTGTGTCATAGCACATATTTCAGAGAACAGAAGAGAAAATTCTCAAGAGCAATGAAAATGATTATCCCTATTTTTTTTTCCATCTAACAATATAATATATCAAGTTTTTAACTCAAAAAAATAGTTTTGTTTCCAAAAGCAACAGCAGTTTTTTCTTTCTAATTCTAAAATGGCTCTAAGAGTCAAACGAAATCAGACTGCTATACTACAGTCTACAATGACACAAGGACAAGACAACGATACCTTATGTTTGTAGCCAGCATTATGCTGCTTCCTCACAGATGGCTGAGATAGCAAAAATAATTATATAAGAAATATTATCACAAACTCAATTAGACAAAAAAAATAACGAAAAGTTACAAGATTAAATAATTAATAGTTAAAAAAATGGTGCAGATCTTAATATTATCATCTCTGGAACATGAGAATTCAATAAAAATGAAATTACCCATCAAAGATAGCACATAAATCAACTTGCATACATTAAATAACATGAACACAGAAACCCAATAAAACTATAGCCACACACATTCTGAGTCTATAGTACGAAGTTTAAGTTTAACATCAGATCATGATCCAACCAACCCCAATACCATGTACAGTAATATCCACTACGTCAAGAATCCCACAATGAAAAGATAAAAGAACCTAATAAGATTCATAAGATCATAAATCACTCCTCTCATCACTAATTGATTAAGATATGAATCCCATATCAGAACCCAACAAGCTCAATCCGCTGAAAAACGATGAGTTAAAAAAAGTCACCATCTTGAGGGGCATATTAAGAATCTCATATCGAGACGAGATACCTAATAAGGTTTATAAGATCATAGATTACTCCTTCCATTCCCAATTGGTTTTGAGATAGAACCCATGATCATTAAGACAATAGAAATGTTGAATACAATCTAGGTTAACCAATAGCATTACATACATTTCGCTAAACAAAGAGGGCTAAAACAACATCACCTAAGAAAAATACCCCAAAAAAAAAAAATTAATGGTGATGATTAATTAAGAAACTGAATGACAGAATAGGACTTACAGAATCATGAGTGAGATAAGTATCGCAGTAGTCACAGTAATACCTGCAAATGAAGCAAATCAGAATACTTCAATTTAGAGAGAGAATTAAAAGCTCGATTAGAAGAGAGAGAACGAGGAATGGAATAAAATACCGAGGCATAGTGCCTGAAAAGTTTGAACAATCAACAATGGAAGACCCTGTAAAAACCCTATCAGAGAGAGAAATAAGGGGAGAAAAGCTTCTGCTTTTTTTTTCCTCCTTGTTTAACTAAAAGCTCTCCTGCGTCATGGAGTAATCGAATCGGACGGCTTCTGAAGAATACTGTGTGCGTTAACGATCCGACGGTTGAAAATTGAGGTTGATTGTTTGCTTCCTAAGACTTTTGGAAGATAATCAACTTTTATTGACGTGCTTTAAAGAGAAAAAAACAAAATTACCTCTAAATTTTAGGGTGTAACTTAAACCGTAAATTTTAAATTTAATTTTATAAATTTAACCTTCTTTTAATTTTTTTCATGATCATGTACATTTTACATTATATTTAATTAGTTATCTAGAATTTTAAAAAGACTAGTTGATAAAAACGTGTATTGCACATGTCTCGTGAGTTGTCTAATCTTAGAGAATAAAAATAAAACATTCTTCTACGTTTAGATAGCATACACTCTTCTTTTCAAAAAAAAAAAAAAAAGATAGCATACACTCTTTATTTAAAAAAAATAGCATAATACTCAATAAGTCATGTGTTTGGTGAGTTGTCTAATCTTAGAGAACAAAAATAAAACATTAATCTATGTTTAAATAACATACACTCTTTATTAAAAAAAATAACATAACACTCAATAAGTCATTAAATAAGAGATGTTGTTGCATTTTCTTTGCACAAATATGATTATTTAGCTCACACTTCAACAATAATTTTATAGATCCCTATTTAATTCCTTATAGACTTGGTTTCTATCCTCCCAATAAACCAAATCATCTCCACCTTATTATATTCTTCCTTATTAATCATCCACTTTGTTTATGTGCTACACATCAAATCAAGTTTGCAAATGTAGAACCTCGTGTCCAAACTCCATATATGCTTAAAAAAAATTAGAAGATTTTTGTTTCATAATAATAATTAAAAAATATAGAACGTAGAATTGTTATATCAAAAGCCATCAAACCAAAGACAAAATTAAATTGATAATCATTTTAAAGTTATACACTAAATCAAAATTAGATCTAGTGGTTGGACCAAATAGAATCAAAATAAACAATCGAAGAATTCATCATTAGAAATTGAAAAAAAAAACTACTGAATCATAAGCATACCAAACTAATGATGGTGAATGAAAAGGGTTTCCAAAACCACGTTTATCCTAACTTGATCGTTTATGAGGATGCATAAATAGGGTTTGCCCATCTTCACTTAAATAAATTCAATAAATGTATGTGCTTTTAAGTTCATTTGTTGTAATAAAATGTATGTGCTTTTAAATTCATTGGTGGTACTAGCTTTACTTTTAGATTCCCAAAGCAAATACAAGTCTCTTTGAATCCTTGAAGAATTTGAATTTATCTTTCCAAACGTAGTTATCTCGCATTTTTATTTCTTCATTTATTATTGTAACTCTTTTAGATTCCCAAACAAATTGATCCCTTTTTCCCATACTATATTTGATATTTTTTTAATGAAAAATAATGGACACTCATAAACACAAAACCTTAGCCAATACATAAGAAGCCAAATCGATTGTTAATATCTCACTCATATTCCATTTTTTAATGCTTTGAAATTGTAAAAATGGAGAGAAAATAATCTTTTACATATTTAATAAAGATGATAAAATTGGAATATAACAAAAAAAAAAGGATAAATTTGGGAACCTAATGTTTCTCCATTTTAAACTCCTTTTAGAAGTAGTAGAGATTAAAAATTAGATTAATATACTTGTGAGTTCAATTTAATTAGATCAAATTGATTTACTGCAAATTAAAAATTTGCATCCATTTATTTATAAAAAAAAAATTGCATTCGTTCATGAACTTACAACCACTTTAAATGAAAACATTGAAATGCAAAAAGAATTTATGACATCATTTAATATCCTTCAATATTCGAAGAACGTCTCTTGGGAATGCAAAGGAAGCATTGGCCTACAAAATTAAACGAAAAAACTAAAAAGCAAGGTTAGTTTGGGCATAAAATATTGAATTGAGTGTAAAAAAGGAACCTAAAGATTCTCCCATCTTTCTCACTTTAATATATTAAGATTAGATTATAAGGCAGGTTTTGCTAATATGTTTCTACATAGTTAGATTGGTACAAAGTTAGAAGTTGTGTTTTCGAGGTTGAGGGTGAAATGTGAGTGTTCTATATGTTTTTAACTATGGGTTACTCCATTAAAAACCGAGAGTTGCACTCTCATCACTATAGTTGAGTTATGTTGATATGTTATCAAGATAGTTTGTGACATATCCTTCACGTGACAATCTCATAATTACAGTTGGGCTAAATGACCGTTTTACCTTGTAATTATATCTTATTCCTTATGTTCCCGTTGATATTCTAATAAACAAATGTGACGACCCGACTCCTTTTAAATCATTTAAAATCGAATTGCAGCGGAAGACTTAATATTTAATAAAAATTTGGCGTGGATATGTTTAAAACTTGGACTATCCACAACATGTTTACACTTTTCACAATCAGAGAATTTAAACGACAGGAAATGCAATTCCTGTGTAAAAATTAAAGGAGTTCAAGGTGATAAAAGTTAAAACAAAAGCTTTTATGAGCTTATATACAAATATACAACTCAAAAGATAAAACATGAAATAAATATGTCCATGGACTTTAAAAATATATCTAGTCCCTCTAGGCATCATCACCATTCAGATCAGACTGCACCAACTCCTCTCCCATAACCCGAGCATTACCTGAAAATGTTTGTAATATCATGAGCTAAACCAAGCCCAGTGAAAATAAACAGAAAATAAAGTAACAATAGACTCCAAACCCGCATCCTGATTTGTGTCCAAATAAAGCTCATACACCCTTTTACCTTTCAACCACCAAAAAGGTTTTGTATCAAGTATTCCACTTTTACTTACCCAATCTCCCATATAATTGAGGAATTAACTTCCAAGCATTTAAGAAGAATGTGTTTCATAACACACATAATATTTGTATTTCATTCTCTTTAATACCTTATACTATACATAAGGTTTACATTCAAGTATTAATCTCCAATCTCAAGATCGTTCAAATAATTGAGAATCTAGTTCTCTCATATATATAACATAATAATTATATAAGGTTCAATACACCCTTGTATTCTCTCATTTTATAATTCAATTTCATTCCTTTTTCCTATAGCACTCGGCTATACATCATATTTCATTCTTTTTCTCTATGGAAATGTATGATATACATAATGTTTCAATTCTTTTCCCTATAGCAACTCAGGCTATCAAAAGTTTACTTTCCTTTTTCTTTAATAAATAATGTTAAGCTCACTCGGTCTTAACATATTCAAACAAGATAATTCGCGATTAATGACGATAATGTTAGCACACGCAGTCTTAACATTATTCATTAACTCGCCCAACAAGTGTAAAGGGCACACAACCTTTACATTAATATAACCATCACATGTGAATAATGACAGGTAATGAAAGCTCTCGCAGGACTAAGCATTCACCTCATTATCTCGCTTTCCAAATAAAATATACTTAGTCTTTTATAGATATCTTCCCACCTCTAGTGATTAATGTCAGGTAATGAAAGCTCCCGTAGGATTAACATTCACTTCATTAACTCACCCATCGAATACAGGTAATGAGCTCTCGTAGGCTAAGTCATACTTTGTATTTTCGTATATGTATCATAGTAATTATGGATAATATCAGATAATGTGAACTCGCATAGTTCCATTATCCTCACTATCCATCTCCTCCGATCATGCAAAGTCCCGCAGTCCTTTAGCATTCCTCATGTACATATATACAGAAACATAAAACGAATAATACCAGACAATGCAAGCACACTTAGTCTATGCATTGCCTCATTATCCCTCCCAATAATCGATAATGGAATATGATATGATATGAATATGCTTTCAAGTGCAAGTAAGTAAATATAAACATTCAAAGTAATCGAAAGAACATAAAGTTAAATGGATCACGTAATACTTCTATACATAAAATGCGAAATTAGGAACTTCTAATAAGGAAACAATAAATAGATCAAGCCAAACGACCTTTAGTTAAACTTGAATTACTAACTTAATCATAAAGTCTCCAATTCAAATGATTCTATTGCTTCCAATAAGTATTCGAAGTTCCATAATCAATTTTCTTATTCATTCCATTAAACTCAAAACCTTAAACTTCCGATAGTCATTCTTAAGCTTCGAAACTAATCTAAAATTAGACCTTCCAAGAGTTTACGTTTCCCTCGAGAAATCCATGAGTTCTCTCACTCAATTAGAACTAACTCCAAGCCTAGCATGTTAGCTCACTTTCTTTTATCCTTTCGATTCAAACCTTAATCTCAACTTCCGATTCTACAAATCATTCAACTTATTCGGTTTCTAAAGCTACTTTAAATTCTATTTATTCTCACCTCGAATGCTCCCGTGACAACCAATTCCCACGAATCAACAAACGAGCAATCGTACCTACAATTCATCAATCGAACAACAATTTTATAATTCATATCTAATAAGAGAAAAAGTGTGATTTTTGGGTGAATAGTGATTTTAGATGAATAGTGTTTTTCGAAAATCGGAGCTCAAAATCGTCAAATTCCTTGATAGAAATTCATGATTTCAACTTCAAAACTCATTTATAAACAAAACAAACAAATCCATATCAAAAGTTTTGAAAACTTACTTTTTAGGACTTCCCTTAGAGAACGAGAAACACTACGAGGCTAGGTTGGAAAGATAGCTCTCGTCCCGAGCAATCCAACGCAACTGACAACATCGAAAACGGTTGAGAAATGACGAAAGCCCAAAGAATTTCTCTCCCCACCATTGATGCTCACTGCAAGGAAGAAAGGAAGGGGAAGAGAAAATGAATTTTGGTCAAACCTTGGTCAACTTTGCCAATTTAAAGAGGAGATGAATAGTGAATTGATAATTTCAAGAAATCAGAAATTACGATTACGTCTCTTTAATGATATTTAACTTATAAAACGAAACCCGAAGTTCTTAAACTAGCCAAATGGTGATTAATAATTATTGATTGGCCCGTTTGAAGGGATGATTTACTAAACTAGCGGAAATTTATTTAGTAAACTTATTAACATTTAATAACGGATCTATTAACATCATGCAATTTGTGATAAAAACATGTAGATTCATGCTTAATTTTTGAAAATTAAAATCAAAACTTACATTGAGTAATTAATGGAGAATCGGTTGGAGGTTTCTTTACAGCATCAAATCCTCAGCAACACCGGATCTTCTATGCTATATCCCGATCGATCAAACGAAATCCGATTGTGGGATCGAACTTAAGAAGAAATTGGGAAGAAGAAAAATATTTTCTTCCCAATTTTGAATAGCAAAATCGGCAAAGGGAGAGAAAAGGAGGAAGAGAGATTTTTCAATTTCCAAAGAATTGAATTGTGTGATTTATGAATGACTCAACCCTCCTATTTATAGAAAAATAGGAATCCTAATCACATTAGGATTAATCTATAGAGATAAATACGAAAGGAATAAAGATAATCTCTTTCCTTTATCTTGCAATTTCGAAAATGTCATAGATAAATAGGAGATTATTTTATTTTCTTTATTTTATTTATCTTGGGTAAATAAATCTATGTAATTATTTTAGGATATAATTCAAACAATTATCTCCTCAAAATACATGGCATGGCCGAAATTATCATCATAAAATAATAAATAAATACAATTTATTTAATTAATTATTTTGGGCCAATTTCAATTGGGTTCATTAATCCAATTGGGCTTGAGACTCTCTCTTAAATTAATAAGTCCAACTTAATTAATTTATTTATTAATTAATTACCATTTAAATAAAATATTTTATTTAAACAATTAATAATATTAATATTTTCTCCCGACTAAATATTATCCAATTTATATTTAATTATTAATTTCCATTTAAATAATTTTCATTATTTAAATAATTAATAATAAATATTATAATTATTAATTTCCATAAATTCATTATTTAATTAATAATTTTATTGACAATATTTTATTATTAATTTAATTAATTTTAATTATTAATTTCCGTTTAAATATAATTATTTAAACAATTAATAATTGTTAATTAATTTCAAATTATTAATTACCATTTAAATATACTCAATATTTAAATAATTAATAATGTATAATTAATAATATTTCATTATTAATTTCATGTTTAAATAAACTCATTATTTAAACAATTAATAATGTTTATATTAATTACCGTTTAAATATACTCAATATTTAAACAATTAATATTGCCTATTTTAAGTAATTCACTTTACTTAAAATTTCCATTTCTTCTACTGATTTCGCGACTACGATATTTGGGCTAGCATAGGGACCTGATGGACCTATAGATCATGGGCTTAATAATTAGTCAATTAAGTGATTAACACATAATCAGTTAATTACTTATTATCTAACTATGAATAATTTCACTATAGATTCATAGCTGAACTCCCCTCACTATAGATGAGTTATGTCCATTTAGTTTATCTTTTATTTATATCTGTGATATATCCTTCACGTGGAACCCTCATAATTACAGGCGGATAAATTTACCGTTTTGCCCCTGTAATTACCGCTTTATCCTTGTGTTCCCACTGATTCTCCAATGAACTTTATCTTTAGTCGAACTAGAGATAAGATACTTCTGTGATCAATAAAAGTCGTGACGTCACTTGTTCATGTCTCGAATCAGTACATCAAGGGAGTTTTCTAAAGTTCCTAAAATGTTTAGGTATCGCACTGATACCGTTAATTTATAGGAAAGTTATGAATTCCATCTCGTGAAAATGAGTTCCCAACTACTTATCTAGTCATGTTCCCAAAAACAGAGTGTATTGAGCGTTTTTACAGATCGCTCTCAACTATGTGAATCAAAGAACATAACTCCACAAATAGGAGTCCGCATTTCACTCTAGGATTGAGATCTATCACCTGGTTGATAAACTTAGTTTGATATTCGATTATTTCTCGTAAGCGGTACTAATGAGAAATTTGATCGAACATCGTGGTCCTGTCTTATACAATCAACATTGCATATGATACTTCCATTTCATGTCTCCCACATGAATGATCTGGATTCGATCATTTGTCTATAAACAAAATGCGAAGCTATCAACAGTGTTACCAGGATAAGGTTCCCAAACGTTATCCTGGTATCTCGTAGACACGTTTAAGTTACTCATCTCGACTTTAATCCTCTTGTATGACTCACATACTAAGTCGTGATTTCATAAGAGTAACTTAGGGTTTACTATTTGAATGTTTGATATTTATATATTTCCATATATTCCTAATATCATTAATTGAATCAATCTAGATAATATAAAGAACTTATGTTTATTTATTTAATTTATTCTTAATAAATTATTATTATTAAATAATTACAAGTTCTAGGACACCATTCCTAACACCGTTAATAATTATTAATACGACCAAAACTAATTTAAGCTAATAAAATGATTAAAAAGGTTTTCGAACAAAATTAACTACTAAATTCTAAATTACTAAAATCTAAAATTAAACTAAATACTTTAATTTAAATAAATAAAATAAAAAATCACTTTAAAAAAGTAACGGGACGTTACAACAAATTCTATAGTCCTACTACTATAGAAACATTTCTCTGATCAGGAGAATATGAGATTTCTTTGTTTAAGTCACGAAACAGTACAACAAGAGAGTTACCTAAAATTCTTAAAATGATGAAATGTCACACTAACACTGTTATGATAGGAAAGTTGTGAAATCAATGTCATATAGAAATTGTTGGGATTGAGGCCTCTAAAAGAGTTCTCAAACGGAAGTCCCAATGATATTTCCTTGCAGTATAATATATTCAAAACTAAAATGCATAAAAGAAAACTAACCCTTGTAAAGAAGTGTCTGACTCTTCCTCGTTCTTCTTGGTTACAATTCTGAGACCACTAAAAAGTTCTTCCTTACTAAGCACAAAGAGAATCGGTGCGTGGGCACTATCCTCTTTGGAAAAAGGAAGAGGGAAGAACAATATTTCCTCCCTTACCCTATCCTTCCTTACCCTATGGGTGGCGACTGCAAAGAAAGAGGGAGAGAAGAATTTTTCTGAGCCTTTCTTTGCTCTCTTGGTTATGTGTTTTGGGGTCACCCCAATGGTCCTATTCATAGGAAAACCAAGGCCTTTAAAAATCTTTGAATATCTTTTTAATTATCAAATAATTAATAAAGATATTCTAAAATATATTTTGAATAATTAAGATATAATATCTTATTCCATAATAATATAATCCCATATCTTTTATTTAAATTAATCTTTATTAATTTAAAATAATTATTTCATATCTTAATCATTAAGATATTCTATATATTTTAAATAAAATAAAATGTAAATAATTGGTTAATATTTAACCAATGGGGCGTGTGACCCTACCCATGAGTCACATGCCCACCATGTCATCCCCATGACAATATTGGGCCTTTTATTTTCCTTTTTATGTAATAGAACAATTCCATTAAATAAATAAATAAAACTCTTTTTATTTATGTCCTCTTTAATTGGACTTCTTCAAATTAAATATTTAAACAGACTTCTCTATTTAAATTAAAGATTTAAATAGACTCATCTATTTAAATCCCCATTAATTTTTGACAACTCCAAAATTAATTTAATTAAATAGACTATTATATTTAATCTCTCTATTATATGATTAAATAAACTCTTCTATTTAATAAATAATTAAATAGACTCTTCTATTTAATTTCACCATTAATTAAATAATTAAATAGACTCCTCTATTTGTATTTGCCTTAATTGATTTGACAACTTCAAATCAAATGCTAAAATCATTTTTCCAAAGAAATTAATCATCATTAATTTATGTTCTCAATTACATGCGTTAGCTAGGAGGACTTAATGGATGTATAGGACTAAGCTCCAATGATCTAGACTTACATTGATTGAACTCTTTCAACTAATTAATTCTTATTCATTAATATCTAGATAACTCCACTAAATATCTAGAGTTGCACTCTTAGTACTATAGACATAGTTATGTCTATTGGCTAGTATCATTAACTACACTTTGATCCTTCCTAAGTTAGTTAGTATCAATGGCTAGGTAATTGTACCGTATTAAACTCCATGATACATCTTGTTCCTTAAGCCCAACTGATTCTCCAATGAACAACCTTACATAATCTCCATTATGCGTCTTTACCTTTTCCTTGATCAGAGGAATATGGGGCCCTGTTGTTCAAGACCGAATCGGTCTATAAGGGAACAACTTATCTATTTTCCTATATGGAAGAGAGTGAATTCCAATTCTTGTGTAATTGTGTTCCCAGCTATAAAAAAGATGCAATCCTCAAAGTGGGAGGCATATTGAGCGAACTATATCGAGTCACTTTCACCTATGCAAATCAAATGTTTGTCTCTTGCGAACAGGAGTTCGTAATCCACTCAGGATTAAGATTAATTGTACATGATCAACCGATTGATAAACGAAGTGTCTTTCTATAACGACTTTCCCAGAAGAAGGTAAGTTTATCTTAGTCCAATCTACTACAATCTCTATTGTATCAACACCTCCACTCACATGTCTCTACATGAGCGATCCAGATGAGATCACTTGTGCCAATTTATCGTGTTAGTGGTGTTACCAGAAATAAGGTACCCAACCTTTATTCATATACCACAAACTATTTGAGTTACACTTAAGTGAATCTTCCCACATCATATGCTCACTTTAAGTTATCATAAGTAACTCTAGATCTTATGATGGATTACATTTATTAAACTAATAATAAATGACAATGTAAATATTACTAATTAATAATTCCTTTATTTATTTATAGTTTAACTGAATTACATAAGATTTAGGGCAAAAACCCCAACAAAAATATTCTCAGTTATTCGATTTGTCATGTCCCCAAAACAACGGTCCTTCTCACCCATGTGAGTCAAATGACACGAATCCACAAGCAGGAGTTTATAATACACTCAAAATTAAGATCTATCACTCTTGATAATTTGAGTGATATTTTGACCGTTTCTTTAAATGGTATTATTAAGGAATTGATAAAATATAGTGGTCTAGTCTTGTATAAATCACTACTATACAAGATACCTACACTTCATGACTTTTTACATGAATGATCTGGATAATATCATTTGTAATCATTGCAAAGTGGACTGTATATTACCAAAATTTGGTCCCCTTACCTTATCCATATATTGTAGACTATTTATGCTTTATCTCGAGCTAGATCATCATGTATATCTCACAGACCCAATCGAGATTACATCCGAGTAACTCAGGGTAATTTTATGTAATTTGAATGTATATAACAGTACACATATTTGCTTAAAGTAATTTTATTTTTTTCATTTAAATTTATTTTTAAATAAATAATGTTAACATTTAATTACAAGTGACAGGGAAAATCCCGACACCTTCTACCAAACATCCCCTAAAATAGCTACTACACACTTATATTTGGCAAAGTAATTTTTTGTTTTTATTTGAAAAAAAAATCTTTTGAGTGGTTAAGAAAATATAATATTATTAAATGAAATTTTACCGAGTAGCATAATTTTATGTAATATTTATAAATATATAATTTTAAAAAAATATTTGTAAATACATCATTGATTAAAACATTAGTAAATATAGCAATTTTGTAATGTTGTTAATAAACTGATTAGCATTTAATATTATTAAGGATTGATTCACGCGCTAAGTCATTCACTTAAATATGTAAATCAATGGTTTATAACATAGAGGTGATTAATGAAAAGATATTGAAGAGTTGATAATTTTCATAAATAATGATTGCCTTTAAATAGGCTTACATATGTAACTCAAACAAAATATATAAGCTAATAAAGTGGTAACAATATTGACTAATTAAGAGATATTTACTCTAACAATACTGACTAATAAATACAAGTAGATTACATGGGTTTATCTTCAACACACCTCCAAAAGCTGAACAATCTGTGAACAAGTCCAATCTTGAAGAATAGATTATGAAACCGCTTCCGAGCTAATGGTTTTGCAAGCGCATAAACAAGTTGATCATTTCCAGAAATATGTTACAGTAGAAGGAGTTGTACTTGTTCTCTGATAAAGTGAATCGCTAGTGCAAGATGTTTTATTCTTGAATGAAAAAACGGATTTGTTGAATAGTGAGTTGTTTCCAAATTATCACAATTTATGACAGGCGAGTCATCTGATGTAATATGAAGCTCATGAAGGAGAGAACGTAGCCAAAGTGCTTCAGTAGTTGTAGAAGCAACTGCTCTAAATTCAGCTTCAATGGAGGAACGACTAGACCTTTTTGTTTATTTGAACTCCATGACAACAGATTTTGACCAAGATAAACAATATAACAAGTAGTTGAGATATATTTATCACGATCTCCTACCTAATATGCATAACTATATTTGGGTAATCGTAGTGGTGAATTGCGATGAAGAGTAATGTCATTGTCAGACGGGCCATTGATATACCAAAACAACCCTTTTAAAGCATCTCAATTCATATTGGTTGGTTGCATGTATTGAGACAAACGATTAACAATGAATGCAACATCTAGGCGAGTAAAGGATAAGTATTGTAGATTTCTACAGTAGCTCGATACTTAGTTGGGTTTTGTAGTGGTGTACCATCAGTTAGAGATCTCCTACCCAATCTGCATAACTATATATGTGTAATTGTAGTGGTGAATTGCGGTGAAGAGTAATGTCATTGTCAGACGGGCCATTGACATACCAAAGCAACCTTTTTAAAGCATCTCAATTCATATCAGTTGGTTGGTGCATGTATTGATACAAACGATTAACAGTGAATGCAACATTTGGGAGAGTAAAAGATAAGTATTGTAGATTTCTGACAGTAACTCGATACTTAGTTGGGTTTTGCAGTGATGTACCATCAGTTAGAGTGAGAGGAAGGTGAGTAACCATTGGTGTAGGAACTGATTCAGCATCAATCATCTCAGCACATTGTAAAAGATCACCAATGTATTTCTCTTGGCTTAAGAATAATCCTTATGAGTGAGGACACACTTCAACCTCAAGAAAGTAAGACAAATCACTAAGATCTTTTAAAGAGAAACGAGTGCGAGACTTGTAAGAAAGGTTTAAAGAGTAGTGGAGGGGGGGGACTGGTAATGTAACACCCCGCATTTTTGGTAAGTTTTAAGTTAATAAATATTATTAATTCTTATTATAATATTTTTGGGAATATAAGATAAGTGATGGTAATTAATAATTAAATTTCTTTTTCAGGAATTTAATATTTTTACCTTTTCATTATTGGAGATAAAGGGAAAAAAATAAAGCAAGAAACGTAAAAAAGAGGGGAAAAGGAAAAAAAGAGGGATTTGAACTTTTATTCTCTCCTGAACGTGAAAGAAGTTTACAGAGGATTCAAGGTAAGGTTTTCTCCCTTTTTTATCTTCATCTTTCTTGCCACCAATCTTTGAGATCCTGGGTTGATCGTTTCACGTATTCTTTGTAATTAGGTGTGTTTTGTGTTAAACTTTTTTTTGGTGGAGGTTTGGTGAAGTTTGAAGGAATTCTCATCAATTTCGAGATCAAGGTAATGGAACTTCTTCCTTTAAATTTCTGGAATTTGGATTAAATTATGTTTAAAAACCATTCAATTCATTGGAATACCATTCTTTTCCTTCAAATTTCCTATTCACTTTCAATTCCATTCAAAAACCTAGAAACCCTAATTCTTCAAACTTTCAAAAGGACCTTTCTTACCTTGCACCAATGGATAAAACGGAATCCATAAAATACCGAAACGTCGCAACCACCATCACCGAGATGAGGGGCAGCAGCAGCCCATAAGGTTGCTGCTACCTGACGCCTCCTTGGGGAAGGGGGGCTGTTTTCGGCTCTCCCTTCCTGTCACGTGTCGTTGCGTGTGTTCATAATTTTTTTTCCTTTAATTTGTTTAGAATTTAAGGTTAGATTTTAAACTAGTTAAGGTCCATTTCAGGTTCTTAAATTACAAAGGGAAGGAACTTCAAGTGTTGGAAAACTTAACTTGAGAAGGTGAGTAGAATTGTGTTCAACATTAAATTGTTACATGTTTGTATTTTCCTTTTTCTTTAATAGTTAAACCTCTAAATTTTAAGTATGTTAGTTGGATGTTTTTATGCATATTAAGAGGTTTATGGGTCTGTTTATATTGGAATTAAAATATGGATTAAAGGAAGTGAAAAATTGGGACTAAGCATGCTTAAATTGACTATCGATATCGGATTTTGCCTAAACTACTTCCTTATGTGTATTGAATTTGAAATTGGATGTTTAAGCATGAATCGGATGTTTTAAAGTGTTTTAATATTGCTGGTTCTTTATACCATAGTGAAGGATTAGTGCCCATTAAGTCGATATTTTAAGCCTAGGTGGTTAGATCCTCTTTACTATTTTGCTCTGGATCATTGCTAGTTATTATCTTTGTTAGGAATAGTGTCCTAGAACTTTGTAATTATTTAATAATAATAATTTATTAAGAATAAATTAAATAAATAAACATAAGTTCTTTATATTATCTAGATTGATTCAATTAATGATATTAGGAATATATGGAAATATATAAATATCAAACATTCAAATAGTAAACCCTAAGTTACTCTTATGAAATCACGACTTAGTATGTGAGTCATACGAGAGGATTAAAGTCGAGATGAGTAACTTAAAAGTGTCTACAGTAAATGGATAACGTTTGAGAACCTTATCCTGGTAACATTGTTGATAGCTTCGCATTTTGTTTATAGACAAATGATCTAATCCTGATCATTCATGTGGGAGACATGAAATGGAAGTATCATATGCAATGTTGATTGTATAAGACAGGACCACGATGTTCGATCAAATTTCTCCTTAGTACCGTTTACGAGAAATGATCGAATATCAAACTAAGTTTATCAACCGTGATAGATCTCAATCCTGAGTGAAATGCGGACTCCTATTTATGGATTTATGTTCTTTGATTCACATGGTTGAAAGCGATCCGTAAGAACGCTCAATACACCTGTTTTGGGAACATGACTAGATAAGTAGTGAGAACTCATTTTCACGAGATGGAATTCATAACTTTCCTATAAATTAACCGGTATCGGTGTGATACCTAAACATTTTAGGAACTTTAGGAAACTCCTTGATGTCTCGATTCGAGACATGAACAAGT
Source organism: Gynostemma pentaphyllum (assembly GCA_028015215.1). Taxonomy (NCBI): domain Eukaryota; kingdom Viridiplantae; phylum Streptophyta; class Magnoliopsida; order Cucurbitales; family Cucurbitaceae; genus Gynostemma; species Gynostemma pentaphyllum. The sequence continues at coordinate 28,832,510 of CM051350.1, forward strand.
GGCGCCACGACTTCTATTGATCACAAAAGTACCTTATCTCTAGTTCGACTAAAGATAAAGTTCATTGGAGAATCAGCGGGAACACAAGGATAAAGCGGTAATTACAGGGGCAAAACGGTAAATTTATCCGCTTGTAATTATGAGGGTTCCACATGAAGGATATATCACGAGATATAAATAATGATAAACTAAATGGACATAACTCATCTATAGTGAGGGGAGTTCAAAGTTATGAATCAGTAGTGGAATTATTCATAGTTAGATAATAAGTAATTAACTGAGTATGAGTTAATCATTTAATTGACTAATTATTAAGCCCATGATCTATAGGTTCATCGGGTCCCTATGCTAGCCCAAATATCGTAGTCGCGAAATCAAGTAGAAGAAATGGAAATTTTAAGTAAAGTGAATTACTTAAAATAGACAATATTAATTGTTTAAATATTGAGTATATTTAAATGGTAATTAATATAAACATTATTAATTGTTTAAATAATGATTTTATTTAAACAGGAAATTAATAATGAAATATTATTAATTATACATTATTAATTATTTAAATATTGAGTATATTTAAATGGTAATTAATAATTTGAAATTAATTAACAATTATTAATTGTTTAAATAATTATATTTAAACGGAAATTAATAATTAAAATTAATTAAATATTGTCGATAAAATTATTATTAATTATTTAAATAATGGAAATTAATAATTAAATATAAATTGGATAATATTTATTCGAGAGAAAATATTAATATTATTAATTGTTTAAATAAAATATTTTTATTTAAATGGTAATTAATAAATAAATTAATTAAGTTGGACTTATTAATTTAAGAGAGAATTTCATGCCCAATTGGATTAATGAACCCAATTGAAATTAGCCCAAAATAATTAATTAAATAAATTAAAATTATTTATTAATTATTAATGCTAAAATCGGCTATACATGATTATTTTGGAGAGATAATTGTTTGAATTATATCCTAAAATAATTACATAGATTTATTTACCCAAGATAAATAAAATAAAGAAAAGAAAATAATCTCTTATTTATCTATGGCATTTTCGAAATTGCTAGATAAAGGAAAGAGATAATCTTTTTTCTTTTTGTATTTATCTCTATAGATTAATCCTAATGTGATTAGGATTCCTATTTTCCTATAAATAGGAGGGTTGGGTCATTCATAAATCATACAATTCAATTCCTAAGAAATTTGGAATTCTCTCTTCCTCCTTCTCCCCCTTGGCCGATTTTCCCTAGTCCATTGGGAAGAAAATATTTTTTCTTCTTCCCAATTTCTTCTAAAGTTCGATCCCACAATCGGATTTCGTTTGATCAATCGGGATATAGCGTAGAAGATCCGGTGTTGCTGAGGATTTGATGCTGTAAAGAAACCTCCAACCGATTCTCCATTTATTACTCAATGTAAGTTTTGATTTTAATTTTTGAAATTTAAAGCATGAATCTACATGTTTTTTCACAAATTGCATGATATTAATAGATCCATAATTAAATGTTAATTAGTTTACTAAATCAAATTCCGCTAGTTTAGTAAATCATCCCTTCAATCTTATGTGTAGGGGCTATTTTTTGGAGTGATTTTATAGCCGTTATGCCGCTGGATTTTAGTTAGAATTATAGTAGAATTAGAATGTCCGAAAAATGAGGAAAACTACACTAGTTTAGGCTAGTTGCGCTTCTAGATTTGAAAATTGTTGGGAGTTGTTTAAAGTGATCCCAAAATGGTATTATGGGTGTTTTTTGGACTTTTTAGAGTGATTTAAAGGTGAATTTTTCAGAATTTAAGTTTAGAGAATTTTTGGCCTAAAAAGAGAGTTATTTCGAGAAATTGAGTTTAGACTTAATTGAGCATCATGGTAGTGATGTATATGATCATATTACTCAAATACCTCGGGTAAAATGGTAGTAGGTTTGCTTTAAGCAAAGGCCTTTCTCAATGAAGAAAATTGTCGTTAAGGGAGATTATACGGTTGTGCACAACTCTATAGCACTTAACGGGGCAGGTTCATTCCATCCATACAATGGAAAATAATATTTTCTCTTAAGGATTTACATTGTGAAAAAGTGTTTAAATTCCTTATTGAGCGTAGTCTCTCTTTGTTTGCGGACAAAGAGAAGATTAGAGGTATTAGTGGGAGTTTTAAATCGAAAAGTTTTAAAATAAGAAAAGTATGTTTAAAACTATTTCGAGGGTGTTATCTTGTTAATTTGAGGATTAAGAGATACATGTATGAATTGGAAAGTTGTGTTTAGTTTCCGAGTGTTTGGTGTAAGTGAACTTTCGAAAGACGGTGAGGCCGATTTCGGACTTAAAGTCTTAGAAAAATCTCTCATGGCATGATTTTCTTTTTAACATTTTTCTACTCATTGGGCGTAGCCTCATGATGCTACAACTATTTTTTTTCGGGTAAAGGAAAGAAGAAGCTCGGTGGCTGATGTGGTTAGGGGGGGTGATCGGCTGGCATGGATCTACACGTCGGCGAGATTTATCTTTCTTTTTATTTATTTCGGGATTTGATATAGATCATGTTTTGTTTTGTTTTAAATAAGTATGTCGATTATACTTTTAATTTGATAATTTTCTAAACATTGATTTGAGGTTGTTTTATTTTGATGTTTTAAGTTTTGAAGTAAAATAAAAAGACTGGATGTTATTTGTTTTCAGTGCTTCCACTGTTAGTTATTTGTTTATATGTATTTTGGGATTTTCAGGCTGCTACAAGTAATGATGATGTCATTAGTATACACTAATAATAAAATATATGAAGTTTTTGTTATAAATAAAAAGGGAGGGATCAACTAAGGAGTTTTGAAAACCATAAGAGATCAGAAGAATAAAGTGAAGCTCTTGGTACCAAGCTCATGGAGCTTGTTTAAGCCCATAAATGGCTTTACGAAGTTTACACACATGCGTGGGGTGATCTTTGTCAATGAAACTGGATGGTTGAGTCATATAAACATCCTCATTGAGTGTACCTGGTAAGAAAGCATTGTTTATGTCAAGATGACGTATAGACTAGCAATTTGTAACAACTAAAGAAAGCATGAGTCGAATAGTAGTAGGTTTGATAACTGTACTAAACGTTTCAGAATAGTTAATTCTAGGACGTTGATGGGAGTCTTTGACGACAAGTCTAGTCTTATATTTCTCAATAGAACCACCGGGTTTGTATTTGTAACGCCCCGTTACAAGGTAAGATCAATTTTGAATTAAATTAAAATTTTCTTTAATTTAATTAACGGGTTTGGAATTATTGATAAATAATCTATGTTTTATTTATTTAGGCTTTTGGGTGACACTTTATGATAAGTGTCACATTTGTAAATAGTGAAGTGTCTCGGAATAGGAGATAATTGATGATGTGGCAAGTTAGCCCCAGAACCTAATCTTAACTAAGGAAAAGAAGGAGAAAAATTTCCTCATCCTCTCCCACACCTTTTGCCGCAGCCCCCCTTAGAGAAGAAGAAGAAAAGTCCGTCGTTTCGTCTCGTTCTTTGTTTGATCGTGATTCGGGTTTTGCATTTAAGCGTTTTGGGAATCGATTTTGGACACGAAGGTAGCGAAAACCCTCTTTTTCTTTTCTTCTTGTTGCCGTGAAGCCTAGGTTAGAAATTGATGAGTTTTCATCAATTTTGTTAATTAGGAGATCGTTGGAATCGCACGGAATCGATGAGGGAAAATCGGAAGCATTTTTCTGGAAATTCAAGTAACGGGTAAGCATTCATGATTGATTTATCAATTATTGAAATTCTGGAATTTTATTATTTATTTTTCTTATGAACACCAAGAACCCTAACCCTTGATCCAACCTCCATAATTGTCAATTTTCCAAACCATGGCCAAACACCCAATCGATTTTGATTACCGATCCTTATACCTAGAACCATCAAGATCGATCACCATAGCCATGAAACCGCGACCGAACCACGACCCGAAGGCCATGACCAGCCGCGGTCCACACACCACCCATGCCCCAACCTTAGCCACTTTCCTTCGTCATTTGTTATCCGTTCTTTGATCCATCGAACCCCAAACCTTTTGTAAAATTTTAGGATATTTTAATTTTTATTTTAAGTTATTTAGGACCTTCGTTTCAGGTCCGATCCGTCAAGGGAAGTAGCGTTGATTTTGGACTTAAGCGATTTCGAGGTGAGTTAACGGTTTATTCGTTGGTGGGGTTTTAGAGGAATCTAAGGCCCTTACCATAGATTGTATGTTTCAATATATTTAAATATAATATTCTGGAGTTTTAGGAAGTGAACGCATGTTGGAAACATCGAAAAATCATTTGGTGAAACAATTTTTCGGTTAGAACTAGTTTAGTCGTTTTTCGGCAGTTTTTGATGTTTTTCGATTCTATTTGATTCTGATTGATTTGGGAGTTAATTCTGGAATATTATGGAGTATTTTATGGTGATTTGGCATGAGTTTTGAGTTGAGCATGATTAGGATCGAATTATTAGTTTTGACGGTTTTCGGCAGTTTTACGTAAAGATGTATTTTGCATGCTTTAATTAGAATCTTTGAGCTGCTGTATTTTAATTGTGTTTGCTGACTTTGAATGAACATTATCAAGAGGATAATGTAAAGAGATTGTGGAATGATGGCTTGATAGGTGTGTTAAACTAGTATAAGGCTACGAGCTCATACTTAGTAAAAATATAGTTATGAGAGTGAGCTCATAACGACTAATGAACGTTGCTCGTATGAACGATCCATTAGGGGATTAGTTATGGTTACGACTGTAACTAAGTGCCTAAGAAAGGTTTGTAGTCCCGAGAGACCACCTTCTTAGTGGATGGTTTGAAAGATTGATTGTTTATGTTTGTTAATTTAGAGTTGACTTATTGTTTCGGATTGGGATATGTATTAGGAGGATTATTATGAATGTTGGTCTTGGATATGGAATTGGTTATTAATTGACTATTCATGTAAAGAGATTGAATGTGAGGTTTAAGTGACGTTTTGTGTGAAAGAGACATTGGAGAGTGTTGAGTGTTGGGACTCTATATAAGTTGTTAGAGACTATTTAAAACTTTACCTTCGTTTAGATCGTTCTCTCACTGGCTTTAGCCTCACAGTGCTATTTGTGGTTTCTTTTTAGGTAACAATGGACCGAGAGGTGGCGGTTGATGAAGTGGAAGAGATGAGAGTTCATGTCGTGGTGGCTAGCCAAATGCATCTTTAATTTTCATTAAGATTAAGAATAAAGTACTTGAATTTTTTTGACTATATTTTGTTTTTGTGAGATTTGAGATTCATGTTAGTTTTGAAACATTTTATTATTTGATTTAGCTCATTGTTTCTTTTTGTTTTAAAGATTATAACTCCGGAGTTGTTGATTTTATTTAATTGACTATTTGGTTGAGGATTTTCATATTTTTCAATAAATGTCATTTATTGAGTCTTCCGCTGCATTAACTAAGTTTGTTTTAAACTCTGAAAAGTCGGGTCTTTACAGTATTTAATATGATAAACTCATTTACACTCAACAAGATTTTGAGAAGATTCTGATGGAACTAAAAGCCAAGAGATTGCGAGTAAGAGCATTATGTTCTTCTATCATGGCATTTAGTCATTGTGTATTTTAAAAGGCTTGAGTTATAGTGTTTGGTTCAATATGTTGGGGTTATACTGTAGTATAGTGGACAAACTTGGGGAGTTTTCTAATGTTGTTACGGAGTCTAGTGACTGGTCGTGTAGGTGAGAAATGAGGAGCAAGAGTATTTTGTGGTGATTGTGATATAGTTGGAATAGGTGATAATAAAAGGGAGAAGAAGTTGGTGATGATGTTAGAGTCATTGTTGGTGGCTGTTGTTGGATAATTGGAAAAGAGATGGTTGCCCATTCATCAATTCATATTACTGGTTGTTGCCATTGAAAAGAGCAAAAATCAGAATGAGAGAACTTCAACAAATTTGACATGACGAAAGGTATATATGCGATTTGTGGATGGATGTAACCACTTTACGAAGGTGAGCATCCCCAAAAAAATGCAAGGTAAAGAACGAGAGTCAAGTTTGTGAGATGAATATGGTCAAAGCCAAGAATAGCATAAACACCCAAAATTTTGAAGTTTCTAATAATTTGGCGGAGTTCCAAACTTTAAGAAAGGGGACATATTCTAGAGGTGTCAACAAGCAGTTTATTAATTAAGTAGCAGTAGAAAAAGCATGTTGTCAATGAGTGAGAGGGAGCTTGCCATAAGATAGAAGAGAAAGATCGATCTCGATAATATGTCGATGTTTACGTTTAGCATAACCATTGTGCTTTGGTGTATGTGGGGTGAAGTTGTAACAACCCGAGTTTTAGGTAAGGGTATTTTGGTCTTTTTCTCAATTTTGATCTAAATAATTTTATTTTGGGTTATTATTAATCGTCGGGTCGATGCGAGTCCAACGCCATTGACTACACTCGATTCCGAGTCCCGAGTAAAAAGATATGGCCTAAATACCGTCTATGTCCCTAACTCTATTTATTACTCCAGGGGCTTTATCGTAATTTCTCGACTCATATATATATTTTTTTTCACCAACCCTAGTTTATTCTTTCTTCTACGTAAATTCCCTCTGCCAGCCGCACGTCTCGACTTTGCTCTCCGTTTCAGATTTTCAAGGTAATTTCTAAACTTGTTGCTAATCGTTGTCTCATCGTAATGCTTAGACCAAAGACCGATTCACGGGCTGCTTTGTGGTGTTAAAAACAGGTTTTTAAGAACTCTTTAGGTCGCCGAAAAAATCATAGGATTTGATCTCTTTTACCTCCGATTCTTCGGTAATTTACGTCAACTTCGTTTCCTTTTGTTTACTTATCGATCTCGAGTCAGCATTAGACTAATCAAGTGAGGTTTTCGTTGTTTTAAAAGCTTCGTCGGACTGTTTTTCCACCTCGCCGGAATCTGGATTTGTTGGTCTCGGTTTTGCTTGGAGTTTGGATCGTGTTTTCGTCGTGTTCTTCGTGCGTGGATCCGGGGCGATTTCGTGAAGGTGAGTGGGTGTTTTTGAGTTAAAAGAAAAGGAAGGAAAAAAAAAAGAAAAAAATATATATAAGCTGCAGCGCTGCAGCAGCGCTGCGGGTTGAGGGAGGGAGAAGACCGGTCCGACTGGACCGGCTGGACTGGTCCAATCGGACCGGTCAGGGCCTAATTAGAGCCCAATCGAACCGGTTTTCGTCCCGTTTCTCCGGTTTTCTTAAAATTGACTTTAATTAATTGTCAACTCAGGTTTTGGGCACCTCTAGGATTTTATTTGGCATCGTTTGGAGTTCGATTGCTTGCTCGATTTGAGAATAAGGTAGGTTAATTCCTACTTAAAGTGTTAAATTGAATTTCTTTTTGAATGATTGAATTGCCTATGATTGTTCGTATGACTTGGGAGATGTTTTTATTAGATATCTAAGTGTGTTATGTGATTATATGACTTTCGATTATTATTTAATTAATATTATGTTTGGTTTATCAATAGGTGATAAATAGGGCCTTTAGGGTTTACAATTTAGGTTGAACCTAATCATAATAAATATTAAATTTGTAGAGCGCGTCTATGGCACATATCAAGAGTGGCCCTATACCCCACTATGATCATATTTTCAAGCGCATAGTACGGCACGTATCATGAGTGGCCCTATACCCCACTATGATACATATATGCAAATTTAATTAAAATAAAGATTAAAGGAGATGTTGTAGGCTAAGTACCTACTAAATAAATAGGCTAAGTACCTACTAAATAAATAGGCTAAGTACCTACTGAATAAATAGGCTAAGTACCTACTGGATATAATTATAAATGAGGAATTGGGATTTTGGACTAGTATCCAATATTTATTACATTTGGTGTGATTTCAATTTAGCTTACTTATATAAGTTGAAATTAATCTACTGAGCTAAAAACTCACGGTATTCGAATGCCCTGCAAATTTAAATTTTGCAGGTAACGTTAATAATTTTGGAGCTCGTGGCGCATGACGAGGATGGTGCTACATGGAGGCCTTAGGATTTATTTGTTTTATCTTCTCCTTTGACTTTTCATATTAGTCATATCTTTCGTTATTTGGGATATTTTAATTTATTTTATTTAAACTCATGCATTTTATTTGGATTTTAATTATTTGAACTGGCGCCACATTTAAACGTTTTGTTTTATCTTTTAATTGTTATTTAAATAAAAGGCTTCCGCATTTATTGGTTTTACTCTGATTTGTTTGTAAATTAAATGAGTTCTTTTATCATTTATTTATTTATTTTCATATTGAGTCGGGTCGTCACAGAAGTGATATGAGATATGCCATTAGAAGTGAGATATGGAGTAAGTTTTTCATTTTCACCTCCATTGTTTGAGAAAACACGAATAATGGTTGTTTAAAAAAATTTCAACAAGAGCTCGAAAATATAAAAATATATCATATGTATCAGGTTTACATTTTAAAGGATAAAGCCAAGTATATTTTATAAAATTATCTACAAAAATGACATAGTATTTGTAATTATCGTAGGATAATATAGGAGAAGTTCAAACATAAATAAAAATTAAATCAAGACGTGTATGAGAAGAAGTAGTAGAATTTGAGAAAGGAAATTTGTGACTTTTATTTATGTTGCAGGAATTGAAGTCAGACGTTGAGAAATCAGAAATAGATAATGAAAAATTGGAAATTTAAAGTTTTAAGAATAGAGAGGAAAGGATGACCAAGTCGATGATGCCAGTCATGCATGGGTGTTTTAATACTTGTGAAGAGTCTAGGAGGATTTGGGTTTCACTTGTTTACTCCGGTTGTAGTTGGACCCGTAAGTATAATCATTTCAGTCGAAAGCTCATTGATACAAAAAAGAGAGGGTGAAAATTCTATACTTGTATTATTGTTTTGACAAAATTTTAAAATAGACAGAATATTTCTGGATATGGTGGGAACATGTAAGCCATTAGAGAAAATAAAAGTTTTAGATGAGGTAGTAAGAGAGAAAGAACCAACATTTGTAATTGGAAAGGATGAACCATCTCCTATTATAAGTTCTTCGGTACTGGAGCATGGGGTGAAAGATTATTTATGTCGTTTGACATGATGCAACGCACCACTATCCACTATCCAAAAGCCACGCATTGGAAGGTGGAAGACTTGATGCTTTCATATTTGATTGAGGTGCATAGAAAGTTAGAAACGAGGTTGATAGCCTTGTTGTACCCCATGCCTTTGAGATGCAGTGGGAACAGTGCAGTAGGAAGTTATGTTTTGAACACATTACATTGATGAAGAGAATGTCCTTGACCTCTACACCATTGACATTTACCAAGATAATGATGCTGAGAAAGAAAAGATTGTGAGTGTTGATGGAACAGCAGTAGCGCAGAAGCCAACTGTTGTTTGTCACGGTTGTTGTTCATGTTGGGATGATAATGTTAGGAAGCAAATGTTGTAGCAGGTAATGGTGTGTCTTTGGTATTTTTTGTGTCAAGCCCTCTTGTGATTAATTTCTCATGAATCTTCTCAAGGAAATAAGAGTATCACGAGCATTGACGACATCGATAGCAGGTTTGTAAGTTTCATAATCAAGACCTTGAAGAACTTTGTCAATAATATCTTCATGATCCATTGGTTTACCCTTGGAAGTCAAACGATCAGTACAAGTTTTGATGGCTTGCATACATTGGGAGATGGTTTGAGTATATTTTGAGATACCAGTGAGATGATTTTTTATTTGTTTGAGATGGACACAAGAGGGATAGACATAGGTTTGTGCTAGGATGGTCCAAGCTTCATGTGCAATTTTTGTTTGAGAAACAAAGTGGACTAGGTTGTAGGAGAGGGTACCATCAAGAGCACAAAAAACTACGCGGTCTTGGCGAAACCAAGTCTAAGGAGCGGGACTTTGTGTGTGGTCGTGTTGTTGATGGTGATGGTAGCAGGTGGAGAAGGATGAAATCCATCTACAAATTTATATAGGTCATAGCCAAGGAGGGTGACTTGAATTGTGTTTTCCGGAGAATGTAGTTTTTCGGTGTAAGTTTGATGGAACTTTGAATTTGAATGAGGGTAATGGGTTTTGTGGGATCATTAGCGTTGGGAAAAAAGGATTGACCAGTGGCCCTTATAGAGGAAAAGAAAGCCCACGAAGGGGAAAAAATGAATCAGTTGGCTCTTGATACCATAAAAGATATTGACAAGTATATAATTTCATTAATAATGATCGTCTTTAAATAGGTTTACATATGTAACTGAAACATAATATACAAGTTAATAAAATGGTAAATATATTGACTAATTAAGAGCTACTTACTCTAATAATATTGATTAAGAAACACAAGCAGATTACATAGATTTATTTTCAACAATCAAGAGCACATTTGTGACAGTTTTTAAAAGTGTTTTTTTTGTTATCAATTAATAATAGGGATGATTGTAGATCCACCAATTTACACTATTAATGGAATCTAAGTCAATTTTAGAATATTTTCAAAACATTTGCCTTTTTAAAATTTTTCTCAATTATTAAATGGAGAGTATAAGTTTATGATTTTGGATGCAAAAATACTTTTTTTTTTTCCTTTCAAGTATATCTTCACTAAATTAGTATACAACGAGGTGTTTGGTTGGGGGTTTGGGAAACGAAAACCTGAGTTTGTGATGTCTGGGAAAGAAAAGTGTGGGTTTGTGATGCCTGAATTTGTTAAAAATGTGTTTGGATTGTATGAGAAAGAGAATAAATAGTGAAAATAATGTGAGTGTGTTGGAAATGAAATGTTAATCCCATTCCCAAGTAAAAAGAAGGGTGAAACAATTATAGAATCGTTTCACAGACTCATTCTCATTCTCAAACCCTCAAACAAACACCCAAGGGTAAAAAGTTATTTTCCTTCCATAACACAGTCGTTTTATGCTTAAAAACGGTTTTTTCATGACACTCAAAACTGAGATATCCTATTAATCGTTATTTGTTGTATCGTTCTTCTCTGCCAAAGCGATTTGATTTTTCCCGTTAGCTTACTATTTCATATACAATTGAACTGATGGCAGTTTCCAATTCATGAATTTGAAGGAGAAAACATAAAAATTGGAAATGGTTAACGAATCATCTTCCCCCAAATCCTCGGATTCAGGTTCTGTATTTTTTATACTAAATTTCTTCAATCGGATCATTTTCTCTGTTTTATTGAAGAGAATAAAAATGGCACATTTCTCGATTTGCTATCGTTTTTTCTGCTGGGTTTCTTTGTGATGTATTTTTGATAAATTTGGAATGGTTTTTTTCTGCAGGAGTGATTAGGCGCAATGAGATTGATATGTGGAATTGGACGATTTCTCCTTCCAATGTTGTTAATCATTTTGGAACTAGTGGACTCTCCGTTGCGATCGCCACCGGAATCACTCATCCGTTAGGTTTTCTTTCTTTGATTTTCCCTCTTAAATTTGAATTTAATGGAGTATATTGTTTGTCAATTCACAATTTCAAATGTGAGTGTTTGGAGCTAGTTTGTGCCCTGGGATTTTAAATTTTTCACTGGTAACTGTTAATAGCAATCATTTATTGACATGTGATATTTGAATTAGATTTTCTATGTGATGTTTTTTTTAGATGACTTGAAATTGAGATTATGAACTAGAATGAAAATTCAATTTTATTTTTGTTGTTGTTGCTGTTTGATGGAACCCCTTTTTTGAAAAGAAGTAAAAAAGAAGAAGTTGATTCCATAGCCTATAAACAGAGATCTTCTTAATTTTTTTCCAGCTTGAAATGCAGATGTACTTAAAGTTAGGTTGCAAATGCAACTTGTGGGGCAGAAAGGGCCTTTGACTGGAATGGTATTCACATTTTTCTTATAATATAACCATTTTTGTTTTCTTTAATTTTTCTTGGTTTTTTAGTATTTTAATTGAGGATGTCAATAGGGACGGCTGTTTGTGCAACTATTGAATAATGAAGGGCCGAGGTCTTTGTATTTGGGGTTATCACCAGCACTAACAAGATCGGTTCTCTATGGAGGTCTCCGTTTGGGTTTATATGAACCATCAAAGTGTGCCTCTGATTTGTTTTTTGGGTCTACTAATATCTTTGTTAAAATTGGATCTGGAGCATTTTCTGGTGCAGTTGCAACTGCCCTCACCAATCCAGTTGAAGTTCTCAAGGTGATACAATCTCACATTACTTAAACTCTTAAACTGTAGCTTGATCTTAGAATCATTTCTTGTTATCAGGTGCGCTTACAGATGAATTCAAACTCAACCAGAGGACCTATTAAAGAGATGTGCAGAATTGTTTCTAAGGAGGGATTAAAAGCCCTTTGGAAGGGGGTTGGCCCAGCTATGACCAGAGCAGGTGTTTTGACTGCATCTCAGCTGGCAACTTATGATGAATCTAAGCGGGTCTAGCTCTAAGCATGTTCTTTTTCATTTTGAATATTCATGAAGTAATTTCTGCAGCTTCTGATTTTTGAAAATGCATACATATGTAGTAGTTTTGCACGCTTATTTTTTATTCTTTTTATCTTCATACATTTTGATTCTTAAGGTTTTCTCTTTTTGTATAATGCAGGTTTTAGTAAAGTGGGCACCCTTAGAAGAAGGCTTTCTTTTACATTTCACGTATGGAACCATCTGTAGAAATTGTTTATCTATTTTTTCTTCCTTTTTCTCTTCACCTTATAGTTCAGGAATGGACTAATGCACCTCTTTTAGGTTAGAAAATTTTGTATGAGCTAAAACAGTTATAAAATGATTAAGAGGACAAGGAGAACGGCCCTAAACAAGCCTATGGAGTTTTCAAAGGAAGTATATACAATCCAATCAGCCAAAAACAAAGACAAAGAGAAGTTATAAGTTTCTGTTGAAGGAGCCAAAGGGACATGAGAAAATGAACATTATACCAAACTCTCTCAGTCGTTTTATTTATTAAAAATTTATTCTATTCTTCATTTTCCAAATACCCCAAAGATTGCTAAGATTTAATCTGATCTAAAGAATCTATCTCTGTTTTGAGACTTTGGACCTCTGGCTAGTTGACATAAAAGATCATCAAAGAATATGGGGGATCCCCAATGGCTTCCGAAAGTATCAAGAAAATTTCCCCTTGAAGTTTGTACTAAAAAGCCGTGACCAATAAAGTAGTCAATGTTTTCTCTTGAATTATTGCACAAAACATCTCTGAGGATGGAGTTGATTTTTCTTACAGCAACTCATCAGGTGAAGAATTGGACCTTTTTTGGTGGAGGCTTTATTACATAATATTAGCTTAATGTTGGGAAAGCTATGTTGTCCGACAACAAGTGATTGAAGTAGGATTTGCTGGTGAAATTTTGCATTTGAAAAGTATTAAATATACTTATCATATTTATTGTTGAGTGCTTTGGCTTGTTCAGTAGTTAATTGGTAAACACACGAATTCTATTTGGTATTAAGATTAAACTGCCATCTCAACCCAATTCTACTGATTCACATTTTTTTTTAAAAAAAATTAGAGAGGATGCCCACCATTTGAATTTTGTTGAAAAAAATTATTTTTGGTTGCTGCAGACACAATTATTTAAAACTTGATACACTGTCTGCAAGATTGTAACTATGATTTACCATGTGTTGCACCCTTGTGAAGCTCAAGTACAATAGCAGGCATGGTGAGCACTCTCATGACAACACCCATTGATATGATTAAAACGCGTCTTATGTTGCAACGTGAATCTAAAAAAGCTGGTAGCTACAAGAATGGACTTCATTGCGCTTATCAGGTATGCATCTAAATTTCTTCTTGATAAGCAAATACATGAATACTTTATTTTCTATTTCCCTATCGTACTCTGTTTTGTGTCTAAATTTATTCTTGATATGCAAAATAATACCTACATTGTTCATTGCATTTATTACATTTGTGGAAGAATTATGAGTGGCAAGCAAGGGTAAACCACAACTTAGAGGCCCCAAGCTTTTGCCTTTAAGATTTGACTGTAATATTTATTTTGTATTGAACTTAACTATCTTGCACCGTAAATTTTTTATTAAATTTTAAATATTATTCATTTCTTAAAAATTATTTATCTTGCCCTGGTGTTCATTTAAAAAATAGTTATAAAATTATAGAAATACTGACATATATTATAATTACTATAGGGTTATCCGATGCATATTTTGTTGTCAAAGCACTTTTATCACATGTAACATTGCAGCCATATTAAAAAAAATATGTTTTCTTTACATTCGTAATATTGAAATCCACAATCTCTTTGTTTCTACACGATGTTTTATTCGATAGGTTATTTACATTTTTCTCAAGTTTTCTAATAGAGGATTTATAATCCATGGATAAAAAATGTCATCTCTATGTTTTTCTAGAGCATTGGTGTGATGCCGATCAAACAGCATATGATGTTTTAATTAGATTAGAACTAGTGTGCCGAGCTCAGTAAGGAGAAGTATTACGTATCTCAACAATCACTGTTGCTACAGTGGCAAGGTGTTAGGAATAGTACAATGGGGAAGGGCAAGCAATTCCCAACAGTCTGTCTCCTATCTTGACTTAGGGTGGACCCCAGTAGTCAAGCCAAGCTCTTGCTCTAGGAAGAGATGCAGAGCTCCTCTCCTCACCTAGGTATTGAAAGAATACTATCCTAGGATGTGCTCACGCCTTGTCAGACCATTGGGCTCACCTATCCCAAATATGAATGGGAGATGATGAGCTTATAGGTCTAATCCTTTTCATACCAAGAGCTTGACTAGGCTACCAAGGTTCACCTTGGCTGAGAGAGGAGACAGACTTCTAGGAATTGCTCGTTCTACACAAACCCAACTAAACACCCCTGGTACCATTCCTGATACTTACATCATTACACTGTATAAACAAGTTGTGTGGGATCACTGTTGAGGTACGTCTTCTCCCTGCTCACCTCAACACACTAGTTGTGATCTTACTTAAGGATGGTGTTGGGCTGACACCACACTGGTGCATGCATTCTCTAGTTATTGGCTCATCCCTTCTCCCGTTTGAGTATGTGTGGTCTAGGCAATGTCGACATGAAAAGGGTTAGCTCAATCAACCTTCAAACCTAGTTTAGGTAAAATAACTGTTTATCCCGGACTCACAATATTATTTGACTCAGTCAGAAAGCATGCCCATTATATCATGTGTTTGTGGAATCAATGTCAGTCAAAGAATTCCGCCCACCATTTTGCATTTGTTCTATAATCCATTATTGTTTTGCTAAATGATGCGTAAATCAGACTATTAACAAGAAGGTTATCTCCTTTCATCATGTGTTTGTGGAATTAATTTCAGGTTATGCTTACTGAAGGCCCACTGGCACTTTACAAGGGGTGAGTCTATATGTTGACCATCATATATGAGCTTTCCTCTCTCACTTTTTTCAGCTCAACAAGGAACCATCATGATTTTTATTTGCATAATGAAGTTTCAAGGAAGATTACTTTCTTGTGTGTCTGTGACTGCAGCTGTAATGTGGTTTTTGAAAACCACACAAAAGAACATGCATTTTACAAGCTTTAATTAATGTGCTATTTCGAATAACAATTCAATTCAAGGTTGCTGACTCTCAAATTATTGTTCCAGGGGCCTAGCCATTTTTGCAAGATTGGGTCCACAAACCACTATCACATTCATAGTCTGTGAGAAGTTACGCCAGCTTGCAGGATTAAATGCAATCTAGTAGCCTTCATAAATGTGTTGCTTGCTGTGAGCGACCCTCAATCCAACTATTGTCGTTGAAAGCGGAATTTTTCGGTAAAATGTCGTAGTTTTTGAACCTCGAAGAAGAAAACCGGGTTGTTTTGGAACCTTTTAAGAAAATATGATATTTTTCTTTATAGAAAAGTATAACGTAAAAGTTCCGTACCTACTTCCTTAATAAGTTCAAAAGCAACCATATTTTCATGCAATATTTTTCTTAAAATTTCTATTTCAAAGCACCAAATCTATGTCTATATCAATTTAACATTATGAAATGGTCCATGAAAAGTCTGAACTCTATCAGATAGATATTTATCAACAAATCCTAGTGATTGAGTCCCTGATTGTTTGATAATGAATCCCTTGAACATGGTCTTAATTCTTTATTCAGCAAAGATGGCTGTGGCTCAGATTATCTAGTTTTTCATGATTTTTTTTTTTTTTTTTTGGGTATAATTAATGAGTTTCCTTTATTTTACTTTTCCTTTCAATCTCAGATCATTCCTTTAAAAATTGTCTTCGTTGACCATGCTTGATTGATTGAAAGGCTGGCCAATGAACAACTCAAAATCATAAGACTTAATTGATGGATATTCAATTGGGTCTCTTTTATTTACAAAATTTAGGTACAACCAACTTCTAAATTGACTTTAAGGAAGTTGCTTATTTTGGACACCAGCTATCATGACAGGTTTTTACTGTTTTCTATTTAATTTTTTTCTCACTGTTTCTGGCCGTTTATTAAGGATTTGAATTTTTTTAACACTCACGACACTTATGCGATGGAGTACTGATGTCTAATTAATTAAACTGTGAAGTATATAATTAATAATTAGTGATATGAAAGTGATAGACCTCATTATTTCATTATTATAAGTAATAAATTCACGACATGTTTAGTTGAACTATGCTCTTTTTATGTGTAATATAATTAGAGAAATTTCAATTGATGACACTTTTTATGAGTAATTTTTAAAATAGGAAATGTTTTGAAATATTTCATAAATAGTATTTCTCACACATATATTCCATCAATCTTAATATGAGGTTATTTGAGATTGGTGGATCTCATAAATGACATTTTTGAAAGTTTTTTAAACTTTTGTTATTTTTGAAAAACCGTCCTTATAATTAATCATGTAAAAGTTGACCTCACTATTTGTTTTATTACCAATAATAAATCCAAGATATGTTCTTAAAATGGGTATGTGAGAGTGAGATATATGGTATACAAGAGTATTATAAATTAGGAGTATTTTTTTTAAAAATGATACTTTTTAATGGTAAATTTTAAAAATAGCAAAATTGTTTAGAATTTTATGAAATCACTTTCATTATATAATGAAAGAACTTTTATTAATAAAAAAAACTAACAAAATTTAAAAAATTATCAAATTTTAATTTAAAACATCCCAATAAAAATATGAAAACAGTTAATAATATATCAATTTTTTACTATTTTTTAAAATAAGGCAGACAAAAGTATTACATGGGCGATAATTTCTCTATAAGTTAGCTCTTCACTAGTTATTATTATTTCTCTGTAGATTTTTTTATAATTTTATTGTGATAAAATCTCCAGTGCCGTTTTTGGAGGTGTTAATTTTATATTTAGTATGCTTACGTTTTCTTTTTAGGTGATGTTGATTAATTCATTTAAATACTTGGTGTAATAAATGTGAAAAAACGAAAGATTGTCCGAATGAACTTTTCTGAAAAGCTAATGATGTTACAAATCTTTTGTTTATTTTCTTGAATTGTAAAACATTTATAAATATAGTAAATTTTATTCGGGTGAATAAATGATAAATATTGAATTGCATATTTTTATGCTAAATCTATCATTGATACACACATATACTAAAAATTGTTATATTTGCAAATACTTTTTAGAGTTGTTATTTTTATAAATATTGCATCAAAATCTGTTACCTAATGAAATTTCCCAAATATAAAATTGGTCCCTAAACTTTCATTCAAACTCATTTTCATCCCTAAACTTTCAAAAGTTACATTTTTCGTCCCTGACCTCTTCGATTTGTTCCGTTTTGGTCCTTCAGATTTTGTTTTTCCGTCTAGGACACTAATGGAGGACTTATGTGGTATGTAATTGATAATGTGACATTGTAGAAATATATCGCAAGGTTAAATACCATAAAAAACGAGTATAAAAGAAGGTTGATCTCATATTTTCCTCCTTAATTCCAGTCTTAAATCTCACTGTATATTCGTTTTTCTACGTCATTTAACCTCATTGTATATTTATATAACGTTACTTCATCAATTATATACCACATAAGCCCTCCGGTAATGTCTTAGATAGGAAAACGCAAACTGAAGGCTAAAATGGAACGAATCATAAAGTTCAAGGATGAAAAATATAAAATTTGAAAGCTTAGGGATGAAAATGTAACCTGAGTGAAAGTTCAGGCACCAAAATGGTATTTTACCCTAAAAGAAAAAAAAAATATTGTTTTAATGGTACTAATTTTTAATTTGGTCTCTTAATTTGTAAGGGTTTTATTTTAAACTATCAAAGTTTAAGTTTTGGGTGCAACATTAGTATGACCTAAGTTAAATTTAATGTGATTATATAATTAGCAAAAAAATACATAATTATGGGTAGAATATCATTTCAGTATCTGAACTTCCACTCATGTTTTATTTTTATCCCTAAACTTTGAAAATTGATAGTTTTCATCCCTGAACTTTACGATTCGTTCCGTTTTAGTCCTTCCATTTATATTTTTTCGTCTGAGATACTACAAGAAGGCTTATGTGGCATGTAATTGATGATTTCACATTATATAAATATACAATAAGATTAAATGATGTGGAATAACGAATATACAGTAAGGTTTAAGACTGCAATTAAGTAAAAAATGATGAGATTAACCTAACTATATATTCGTTTTTCCATCGCAGCTAAACTCGTTGCATATTTCTATAATGTCACATCATCAATTACATGCAACATAAGCCCTCCATTAGTTTCTTAGACGGAAAGCACAGACGAGATGACTAAAACGAAATGAATAGTAAAGTTTAGAGACGAAAATGAAAACGAAGTGAAAGTTCAGGGACCAAAATTTGTAATTATTTATAAAGCATGACTTTTGAAAATTTAACAAAATAGCATATTACTTTATAGTTTCCTAATTTTTTTCAATAAAAAATGAACTAATATTTAAATAAATTATTAAAAGTAGTGAAATATGTTATCTAAGATAATTTATTATGTTAAAAAAATATGGCTAGATTTTACTATGGTCATGAACTTCATGTCGATGTTTCAGTCAATAAGTTTTATGTTAATTAACAATTGTGGATGGTGAAAATTGTTCACAATCGGCTTGGTAAAAAATGTTTGATACGATGTAAGGCCCATGTCATTAAGGATTATTGAGTGTTGAAATTCATTAACACTCCATAAAAGTCCAGTCAGGCCTGTAGAGAAGTAAGCTTGGTTCAGACTAGCACGGTCAGAGGCCTACGGTCCAACTTTCAACTGCTATAAAAGACAAGGAAATTCACTCAATGAGGTATGCACTAAAACCAAGACCTAATATTCCTTATTGCGTTGTTTCCTACTCCACTTTCGTTCTCAGTTATCTAACATGATCGTTAGAGGTTTCTTGGCCAGTACCACACCAGTACCTTCTGATCCGACTAATACTTATTCACATTTCAGGTATTCAGGCCAGCAAGAAGACATCATGTGTCGGCACATACTCAATTGTAGAAATTCATCCACCACCTGGTTTAACTCATAATTTAAACATGTGAGGACTTAATTTGAAACCTTTTTCAAAACTTGTGAGATTAAAATAAAATTTTATCCAATTGAAGTTAAAGATACATTTAGAGTCTAAACGATATCTTAACTTAAATTAAAAAAAAAAAATGTTGTAATTTTTTAATAGAGAAAGAATTGGAGTAATGAAGAAGAAAGAACGAAATCTTAGAAAGAAAGAAAATATTTTAAAATTTAGATGTATAATTAAGTTTAACTAAGCCTCATAATATGGATAAAGCCTGTGGGCTGACTCAAGCCCAATCTAAGCCCGGCCCGGCCCGTAAGTCAACAGTTGACGAGCTAGGCCAGGCCCGACCTGTAAATCTTTGGACTGGATATGGATCATGCATTTGAGCCCAAGCCCGGCCCACGGGCTTTATGATTATTCATTTTCGTTTGTATCTTTTTAAGTTAATTTTTTTTTTTAAATTTAATATAGTCAAATTAAGCTAAAAGAATGATATATAAAGTTAATTTAAAAGTTTAATAAACCATATATAAAACAAATATAAATAAAAAAATATATATGATAGCAAAATAATAAATTAACTTCATCACTTTAGAGTTAAGTTTAAGTTTAATATAAGAACGAAGTATAAATAAATAATGAATAAGATTGTAAAAATTTGAATTATTTTTTTCATCACTTTAGAGTTAAGTTTTAGTTTAAAAAGTTAAAAATATTTTTTTTATATGCAATTAAAAATATTAATTAAATAAATAAAAGTTTGAACAGACTGAGCTAAGCCCGCAAAAATGGGCCAAGTCCGCCCGACCCATATTTTATCTCATGTGTCCAAACCCATGGACTGGGCTTGAGTTTACCATTTTAAGTCAGGCCCGACCCATTTCTTGACCAGGCCTTGTAGGCCCAGCCAGGGCACATTCATTTAAGAACCGGGCCAGCCCGACTCGACCCATTGATAAGGCTTAAGTTTAGCCTTAAACTCTAAAATTGTTTTCAACTTTGTACTATATATTATATAAATACTTACAAGTTTAGTTTTTGTTAACATTTTTAAAATTATTTGCAATAGATTTTAACAGTTGTTTAATTTTTTTAATTGATTTTCATGAAACTACGAAAATAATCATTTAATACAGGACAATAAATTAGATGTTATACAAGATCATACCTTATTAATTGTAATTTCTCGTAAAATCTTACAATGCAGGGTTTTTCATAAATAGCATTTTACAAGTTCATATTTTCTAAAATAGTAAAAGAAATTTCAACATTTATGAGTAAGTTCAAAAATAGTAAATGTTTTGAAATGTTATTTAAAAAATGAAATTTCTCATATTGAGATTGGTGGATCCCAGTCTCAGAAATGCCATTTTTTTAAATTTTAATTTTTTTTTGCTATTTTTGAAAATATCAATTCTTAAAATGTCATTTTTGAAGGAAAAAAAACTCTATATATCTAAATACAAATAAAAATGAAGTAAAAAAGTCTAACTAACTTACTATTTAGTTTGTACAAAACTAACAAACTATCGGGATCAGTGCGTACCCTTGAATGTAAAAACTATGGGATCTAAGGGTCCAAGAGCAAGATAAGCCATCGTCTGTAAATTGACATAGTGAATTACATAACACATTGTAATCTCTATAATGTATAAACGACAATGAATTACGTAACACTTAGTAATATATGAAATACATAACACATAAAGGTTTAAATTAAACAAAATAAAATACATAACATAATTGTGAACAAGATGAAATACATAATATAACTTTGAACAAAAGAAAATACATAACATAACTTTGAACAAGATGAAATACATAACCTAACTTTGAACAAAATGAAATACATCACATAACATAATCTAAGTTTGAGAATGAGATGGACAAGTTCGTCAGTTATGACAACCCTGACCATAAAGACCACATCATTATTTCATAACAGGCTCCCTAAAGTCCATCTCATTATGAATACGAGAGCTACAAGATCTACTAGGTGCTCAACCTTCATTTGAAAGAGGATGTATAATCAATAACTCAGGAGCTGGCCATTCATATATTTGTGAGTGATCGGTTGGAAGTGACACGTCAGGTTTTGAACTCAGCTTTTGAACTCCCATCTTCTACCTTTTACAAATTTATTTCAACCAACTATCAGCGACACGTCAGATTCGGTGTTTGAAAACCGGATTTCAACTTGCCACATAGATAAAGACGGGTCTTCAAACCCGAGTTAAAAAGGATATTTTACCAATTATTTTGAACTTTTGGACATATACTTAATTATTTTTAAAAAATAGGCTAAGTTGGAAAATGTCCTAATAATTGGGTAAAAAGGACAAAAAAGAAACACAAAAATCAAAAAATTGTATTTACAACATGGGCAGATTATATAATATGTAGTTAGCTTAGATAAAACTATTATATCTACCATTTTAATAAGAGAAAGAAAAATAATATCTACATCCACTTATTTTAAATAGAGAAATTATCACCTATCTTGTTTCACAAAAATGTAAAATGCAAATGAGACCCGTATGATTTAACACATGAACACTTCATAATTTAAAAATGGTAAATCAAACCTCTGCAGTTCCGAATTATGTGAATGAGACCTCTCATTTATAATGTTGTTAACTTTCGTTTAGTCATAACTTGTTCTTTTATGCTTTGATTTGGATGATTCAAAATATTTTGAAATCCTCATTTCGAGCTATACATTACAGTCATTTCAAAACTATGAAATTATCAAAAAATAAAAGAGTTTACTATCATCAAAGTATCAGGTATGATTGAAGCCATTAACCCTTTTGTTTATTGATGATTTATAAGTTTTGAAGAGACCATAATGTACAACCCGAAATGAGATTCCAAAACATCTTAAATCATATAAATCAGAGTTCAAAAGTGGCTAAAAGAAAGTTAATATCATTGGAAAAAAAGGGCCTAATTGGTATAATTTGGAATCACAAAGTGTGATATGTCATTTTAAAACTACATTGGGTGTTCATGCATTTGAACAAATCCACATGAGTTTTATTGCAGTTTACCCTTTTTTTTAGCCATCTTAGACTTGAACCAGAGACATTGCCCGTGAAGTAAATCAGACCACTATTTTTATTGTTTTTTTTTTAATAATTTTGATTGGAATATTCTAAGAAAATTTCATTATATTTTTGTAAATTCTTAATTTATTTGCTATTTTGAAATTGTTATTGTTATTTTATAATTTTATAATTTTTTAAAAAATATCATTTTTGAAAAATACCTTTTTAAATAAAGGAGTTATTTAGCCCTAATTTTTTTTTTATTGCCACTACATCTAATAATTTATCACATTGAGATAATATCTATAATTTGAGTAAATCACGCCTATCTTAGTAATATTTAAAAAAAAAAAAAAAAAAGCAAGTGGGCGATTTGCCACGAAAAACCAGGTCAATCTCCTCGGAGTTTCGGTGCGTGGAACTCTGTTGGCGAGGAGAGAGAAGATGTTTTGTTTTGTTTGGCTTTGGCGGGACAGCCTGGCCTTTTTATCTTTTAAGCCTCGTTTTTCACGCTTAACTACAATTTAGCCATTCACCCTCTTCAATTACCATTAATACCCTTTGTTTGTAACGGCACGGTGGTTGGCGGAATATTGGTCCTCCTCAACCTCAAACTTCAAGTAACCCTCAATCACACTCTTTCCTTTTGTTTTCTACTAATTCACAATTAAGTTTGGTCAACCAACGTGGACATATTCCCCTCCCTTTTTTGTTCAAAGATCCCTCCCATTTTATTTATCCATGTTATTATTACATTACTTGGATAAAATAAATTCATTAGAAATTTTAATGCAACAATTACACTTACGTAGTCTACACGAGCATAACTTAAGTGGTTTGATTCATGTTATTTTTATATGAGATCAAACATTCAAGTCTTCCCTCCTCTAATTTAATATAATATCTACAAAAAAATTACACACTAACATTTAAGTAAACTTATATAATTCTTCTCTAGCATAAAGATATTATAATGTAATTAAATATATATACTTTTACTTTTGAGGAATAATTGATGTGAGCTTATTTTAATCTGACAAATCTAAATTCGAATTAGATTGGTTATACAAATGCAAGATATTTATTTGATATACATAAAGATAGATCTTAAATACATTATTTATTCACACGTGGAGGGACTGTAATAACATGGTGATTTGTAAAGCAGTCTATAACAATCAACTCTTTAAATCATGCTAAAATTCTTGTAACTCATTAAACACATTACCCTACAACAATATTTAAAAGTTAGCGCATAATGTAGGAATACGACGAGATAGAGACTTCAAGTGTTTATCCTCTAAAAGGAGTAAATATTATACTATTTTTTTTTTCATTTCCTATGATTTTATCTCTTTGGATTTTTCTAACAAGCTTTTTAATTAGGCAATTCATATTATATACATTATGCATTTTTTTTTCTCTTGACTAAGATCTTTTCTTATTAACGTTTTAACTAGGTATATTCTCTATATAAATGGACATTTAAGGGGTGTTATGAATAAATAAGTGTTGGGGATTGAGGCCTCTAAAAGAGTTCTCAAGCGGAAGTCCCACGAATCTTTCCTTGCAGTATAATATTAACAAAATCTAAATGCATAAACAGAATACTAACCCTTGTCGAGAAGTGTCTGACTCTTCCTCGTTCTTCGATGATTATGATCTTGGGACCACCAAAAAGATTTTCCTCTCTAAGCACAAAAGAGAATAGGTGCGTGGACACTATCTCCTTTGGAAAAAGGAAAATTGGGAAGAAGAAAGTTTCTTCCCAACACCCTATGGGCGGCGGCTAAGAGAGAGGGAGGAGAGGAATTTCCTGAGCCTTTAATTTAACTCTCTTAGCTGTGTGTTTGGGAGTCACCCCAAGGTTCCTATTTATAGGAAAACTAAGGCCTCAGAAAATCTTTTGAATATCTTTTAATTAATAAATAATTAATTAAAATATTCTAAAATATATTTGAATAATAAAGATATTATATTTTATTCCATAATAAAATATTCCATATCTTTTATTTAAATTAATCAATATCAATTTAAATATATTATTCCATATCTTCCATTTAAATTAATCATATTAATTTAAATAAGATATTCTAAATATATTTCAAATAATAAAATGCAAACTCTTGGTCAACTGTTGACCAAAGTGGCGTGTGACCCCACCATGGGTCACACACCCATGTCATCCACCAATGACATTATTAGGCATTTTATTTTTCCTTTTATTTAATGGAACAATTCCTTTAAATAATTAAATAAATAAAACTCTTTTTATTTATTTCCTCATTTAATTTGATAATTTCAAATTAAATATTTAAATAGACTCTTCTATTTAAATCCCCATTAATTTTGGACAACACAAAATTAATTTAATTAAATAGACTCCTCTCTATTTAATCTCTTATAATTAAATAGACTCTTCTATTTAATAATTAAATAGACTCCTCTATTTAATTCCACCATTAATTAAATAATTAAATAGACTCATCTATTTAATTTCCTTTAATTAATTGAATAGACTCCTCTATTCATTTCCAATTTTCCAAAGAGAAATTAATCGTATTAATTTATGTTCTCGATTACATGCGTTAGCTCGGAGGACTTAATGGACCTATAGGACTAAGATCCAATGATCCAGAATTACCCTGGATTAAAACTCCTTTTAATCAATTAATTCTCATTCATTAACTCCTAAATAACTCCACTAAATATCTAGAGTTGCACTCTTAGTACTATAGACATAGTTATGTCCATTGGCTATAATCATTAACTACACTTTGATCCTTCACAAGTTAGTTCGTATCCATGGCTAGGTATTTACACCGTATTAATCTCCATGATACATCTTGTTCCTTAAGCCCAACTGATTCTCTAATGAACAAACTTACATAATCTCCATTATGCATCTTTAACCTTTTCTTTGATCAGAGGAATATGGGGCCCCGCTGTTCAAGACCGAATCAGTCCATAAGGGAACTACTTATCTATTTTCCTATATGTAAAAGAGTGAATTCCAATTCTTGTGCAATTACGTTCCCAGCTATAAGCAAGATGCAATCCCCAAAGTGGGAGGCATATTGAGCCAACTATTTGAGTCACTCTCACCTATGCAAATCAAAGGCTTGTCTCTTGCGAACAGGAGTTCGTAATCCACTCAGGATTAAGATCAATTGTACATGATCAACCGGTTGATAAACGAAGTGTCTTTCTGTAACGGCTTTCCCAGAAGACAGTAAGTTTATCTTAGTCCAGTCTACTACAATCTCCATTGCAGCAACACCCCCACTCACATGTCTCTACATGAGCGATCCAGATGAGATCACTTGTGCCAATTCATAAGTGGGCCATGTTAGTGGTGTTACCAGAAATAAGACACCCAACTTTTATTCATGTACCACAGACTATTTGAGTTACACTTAAGTGAATCTTCCCGCATCATATGCTCACTTTAAGTTATCATAAGTAACTTTGGATCTTATGATGGATTACATTTATTAAACTAATAATAAATGACAATGTAAATATTACTAATTAATAATTCTTTTATTTATTTATAGTTTAATTGGATTACATAAGATTTAGGGCAGAAACCCCAGCAATAAGTAGATGTCCAAACTCTATTTGTTAAAATATTTATAACTCTTTTTGTTACAAATCCTTTAACTCTTTAAGTTGCAATCTTGTTGTTGTGGGTGAAATTATATTATTATACGTGAAATTTCTTAACTTGATTAAGCAATGCACGACTGGTATGTCTACATCACCTGAAAATATAAGACTAAGTTACCTAAAAGGGTACGTGTATGTCACATGAGAAGGCACATCTACGTCGTCAGGGGAAGGTATGTTTACGTCGCCTAGTAAGACTACATATCTAAGACCAAAAAGTTACTTTATACAAGTATCCAATCAGAAGATGACACGTGGCATAACCCCCCCCATAAGTGACACGTGGTTGGGACGTAATATGCTGATGTCATCAAATTCCTCCCCTATAATAGGAGAAGAAACTCAACCACAAGGTAATTCATTCTACTTTAATTGTTGGGAATCTCACATTAGAAACATGAAGGGAACTCACGATGTTTATAAGATACATGTGTTCCCTTTCAAGCTCTCACTGCCAACTAGTTTTGAGATAAAATCTTATGATATCAAGATGGTATTAAAGCCATTCGATCAAAAAATGAGATTCGACGCAAGTATGGTGAGCCTAAAAAGGGCACCATTTTGAGGGAGCATGTTGAGAATCCCATATCAGAAAGATGAAGGGAACTCACAATGTTTATAAAATACATGACATACTCCTCTCATTGACAATTGGTTTTGAGATGGAACCCCATGATATCATGACTAATTCTTTTTGGTACACTAGCTCTTCTTCCTCTGATTTAAGCATCAGAGGGTGTTAGACCGACACCACACCGGTGCTCTGTTCTTTCTTGTGCAGGTACATATACCGCTCATCATCTACGCAGGACCTCCAGTGCAGTGTAACTACTTCTGACTCATCTTATCTTCTAAGTTCGTTGCTTACGTGAAAGCCCACCATTTTTACGCAACAACACGTGTAATTTTCTCTTCATATTTATATCTTATAACTCATGATTTTGGGAAATGAATTTCTCATATTATTATAGACCTATCAATAGTTGTTTATAAAAAGAGTTGTTCAAGTGAATAACATATATCATTCTTCTTATTTCTCTCTATGCCTTTAGTTTATAATAAAATCATAATATTTGATTATTATATATAATTGTATTTTTTCTCTAACTTTTGGTGATTTTTTCTTGGATGGCTCAAACAAACATATCCCTAATGTTTTAAGACTTCATATATTAGAAAGTTTTTAGTTTTAAGTATGATACGATATAATTTTTTATGGATGAGAGGTTGGTTAGGTTTATAAGATTATCCTTTATTAAAAAAAAAAGAGGTTGATAAGATTATAGTTTACCACCCATGTGGTGATCTAATGGGTTAAAATACCTTTAATATAACTCTAAAAGAAGTTCAATTCACAAATGATGATATATTTATGCCTCACATAACGCCTTCAACCATTGTGCTAAAAAATATTAGGTTGAAAAAAACTTAAACTAAATAAGATAGTGATAAGTGGTATATGTTATATATCTCTAGCTCTCCTCTCTTCCTCTAATCTATTTAAAATAAATAAATTGAAAAAAAAATTATATTATGCGAGATAATATTTTTTAGGGAAATTTCCATAGATAATTTTTTTTTTATCAAATAATTTTAAAAAATAAAAATTGTTTTGAAATGATAATTTTTTTTGTTATTTCTTAAAATATCATTTTTAAAACCCCCTAATTTTTAAAGGCAGACCGTGTTCTTTTTTTTTTTTTTTTTTTTTTTTTGTCTAGTAAAAATCAGATTGGTAACTTTTGTAGTTTTCAGTAGAGTAAAAAGTGGACTTTAAAAAAAAAAAACAGACAAAAAAAAAGGCCTTTTCATATTTGTACCAAAAGTTTGCTGAACTAAAAAAGAGAGAGAAATATCGTAGCAAGAGGAAAGAGAGTTTAGATAGAGATGTATAAATTTAACTGTTTTTTTCCCCAATATTAATGAAACAAATTAAAATCAATTTTAAGAGTAAGATTTTAATTTTGTGATTGAGTTTAAAGAGATATGATCAAATTTTATCAAATTTAATTTTTAATTAAATTAATGATAAGTTTAATATTCTCCTAAGAACCAATTTAAAATTTTAATAAAACCAAGCGATAAATCACACAAAAATCATCCAATAAAACACAACGAAAATCTAATAACAAAAAACACTTGAGGTTTTTTCAAAAATTACATTTTAAGGATTGATATTTTTAAAAATAGCAAAAGTTTTGAAAATATTAAAAAATGACATTTCACATACTGAGATTCGTTAAATCTTAGACCGAGATTGATCTAATCTCATGTTGAGATTGATGGAATCTAATTAGTATGAAAATTGTCATTTTTAAAATTTTCAAAACATTTACTATTTAACAAATACCATCTATTAAAATTTCCCAAAACACTAACTAGTAGCTAAACTAAAACTAGGCCATGTTTACTTTGAAAGAATGAGAATGGACTTCCATTCCCATTGTTATTGTTTATAACCTAAAACTTAGAATGAGAGTGAGGACCGTAAGACACACATAATTTAACAATCTCATTCCCACTTTTCAAATAATTTCATTTCCTTCTTCAATTTCATCAATCTCATTCCAAACTCTAGTAAACAACATCAATGATAATTCTTTTCATTCCGATTCTCATTCCATAATTTTTCATTCCAATTCTATCTCATTCTCATTCCCGCTAAGTAAACATAGACAATACAAACCATAATACTACCCACAAAAATATTTCTAGCAACAAGAACGTGTACACACCTTTTTTTTTAATTACAAAGATGGCATAAAATATATATATAAATACTCACATATCACAACGTTTGTAGATTTACTAAAATAACATACTGTTTGTTCATTAAATTATTGAACTAGTTCAATAAATTAGTGAATTTTTTACTTTTCATTTTTGCTATATTTAACGACCATACTACTCCCGCGGAAGAGGTGATTGATCGAGCTAAACTTCATTGTTCCTTTTGGTGCTCTCTCCCGCTCTTTTGATAATTACAGTCTTTTAGTAATCAACACTAATTGGGGAGCCTTTTTATAATTCTCCTCTTTGTATGTTTTTTTTTTTTACTTTGTTCTTTTCATATCTTCAATGAAAAGCTTCAATTTCTTGAGAAAAAATTATTTGCTATTTTAATTTCTATTTTGGGTTGAATAACTGATATATAGATAAAACTTTAAGAACTAAAACATTGATACTATTACAAGTTAATTGTTATAAATTTAATTTTTGATAATTTATTTTTTAGTTCATTAATTTATTGCTTTGAATTCAATATATTAGCTAATAAAAAATCTGCTATTTAAATAAATAATTAAAAACAGTGATATAAATAAAAATGTATATGCTACATGAGACAATTTTTGCTTTTTTTTTTTTTTTTTTGAATAACGACTCATACATTTAACTTCGTTTTTATATTAGTTTTAGTTTTATCTGTGTTAATTTAACTTTCTCCTTTTAAAGTTTCATCTGAGTTTATTTACTTTGCCATTGATTTAGTTTTTATACTTTCATTAAATCTTATCAATAGTCTAGAGAAAAAAGTTGGTGTTTAATTTTATCAGAAAATGAAGGCTGGTAAAAATAATAAATGGGAGGTAATTGTACGTGTAATAAAGATAATAAATTATTTCGTTATTATTATTATTATATTTTTGTTTGTCTTTTGCTTACTTTTAGTTTTGTTCCCTTGCTTGTCCTTTTTAGCCATTTGGGTTGCTTACTTTGTCGTTGTCCGCTTGCTTGCCCTATGAATTTGAGTCTTATCTTTTTCGCCTTAATCTCCTGCTGTGACTTCTCCCCCTCTCTATCTATTACTTATAAAAACGGGGCAATTACTGAAATAAGATATTTTTACATACCAATTATTGAAATGTTTGAACTTTTCAAAATTACTCAAACAGTATAATTATAGTTCAATAAAAGAATTAAATTTTTAACAAATTAATTGAAAATAATAATAAAAAAATGATCAAATTGTTCAATAAATTATTGATTTTGAACTTAAAAAACCAAAAAACAAACAAATTCGTTAAAAATACCTATGAAGAATAGTTCAATAATTAATTGAATTATAGTTCAATAATTTATTGAACTATAATTATTGTATTTGAGTAATTTTTAAAAAGTTCTGACATTTTAGTAATTAGTATGCAGATTTATGCTATTTGAGATAAATTCTTTATAAAAACATGGTTTTATGGGGAAAAACTCATAAGGATATTAAAATAAAAAAATACTATGATAGAGATTATTGATATTATTTAATTAAAATACACTAAAACAAAACTTTTAAAAACACATGCATGCATAGACACCAAAAAAAAAGAAAATTTTAAAAAGTAATTATGAGATGTTTTTACCCAACGTAATTATGAGATTGACAAACGTGATAAACTATATAACAAATATATATTTTTATCATTTTAAAAATATCATAAAAACAATTATTATTTTTTTTGACTAATTAAGATTAAAATTCAAACTCACATTTGTTTGATAAGTTTTTAAAATTAGCAACTATCATTAAACCCAATTTTATAACAAGTAATTCAATCCGAAAATTTAAAAAAAAAAAATCCACATGTAAGATTTGACTCCTGCATTTTATTCTTTTATTAAAAAAAAAATTTAAAGAATAAAAAAACAAAAAAGGGTATAAATGTAATTTAAGCAGTGCATAAATAAGTACACCAACTTTCGCTGCAACTAAAAAGAAAAAAAAAATTGTTTGGAATCGAAAGTAGAAAGGAAACAGCTGTAATGGCAGTTTAGTAAATAAGTACGAAAACTATGCCTTAAGTTACAAGCAATTAAATAAAAAAAATTATAGTCTGTAAAAAATTTATTGAAACGAAAACGAAGATCCAGCTTTTGCCATTTCATTTCACAGAAAATCCCTCATTTTTTTTATTATTTTTTATTTTCCCTACGACGACTCTCCGAAGAAGAAAAAAAAGGAATAAAAGAAAAAATTCTAGTTTTTTAGAGAGAGAAAGACGTGACGGAAGAAACTAGAGAGAGAAAGCTTGAAGCGACATTAATGGCGGAAGACAGGAAACCGAGTCAGGATGAAGAAGAAAGCGTCAAACTCTTCGTTGGTCAAGTTCCTAAGCATATGAACGAAGCTCAACTTCTCTCAATGTTTCAAGAGTTTGCTCTTGTTGATGAGGTCAATATCATCAAGGACAAGACTACTCGTTCTTCTCGAGGTTTTTTTTTTAGTTATATTTGAAAACAGAGATTTATAAACTGATGACATTGTGAAATTGATGTATCGAAACCCTAATTTGTTACTGCGTTTCAGGATGCTGTTTCTTAATATGTCCTTCGAGGATGGAGGCGGATAAAGCGGTTAATGCTTGTCATAATAAGAAGACATTGCCTGGGGTAAATGCATTTCTCTCTCTCTGTGTGTGTGTTTTTCCTGATGATAATGCTCATGAATCACTGATATCTTTAACCTAGAAGTTCTGAAACTCTTGGATCTTTCTGCAAATGTAGTTTAATTCTTGTTTAAGGAATTAGGAACATGGCTGTTTTGCTTTAGGACATATACCCATTTGATAGAAATTTTGAAGATGGACATAGAAAGCCCTTATTTTTACCAAATTAAACCAAGCATGTCCCCACGATGGAGTGATCGAATTCTGAGTCATATTTTATACTTATAGCATTTATTACGTATAATTTCAGAACAATCATTTTGCACTGTTCTGCTTGCGATAAACCTTGAAATTTTTTATGATGAACATAGGTATACTTTTAAGTATATAACATGAAGAAAATGCAACATATTGGTATTCATTATGTTCGGGCATAATATCCATAGCCATAACGCATTTCTATTATCAATAATACATATACTGTTCACCATTTTTATGGTTTGAGTATGTTCAAATAGATTAAGGTTTTGTGCATTGGTTAAAATTATAGCATATTACTGCTTCAATGAGTGAGCCTTAAACTGTTTATCATTTAATTAAGTTTTGGTGCAGTATCGAGGAAATCATAGTAGAGTTGACTTAAGGCGTAATTTGTAGTATAAATCCAGTATGTGTGCTTTAGTTTTAAGAAGGTCTGAAGATGTTCTGGATTTCGAAGTGAATGCTTAGAAAAACTTCTGTAGTGCCTTGCCATTTGCACTGTACAAAACTGATCTAGCCCACTTTTGTGGACAAGTGTAGGTCTTGGGAGGGAGGAAGTTTGGGTATCCAATTGGAGTGGAAATTGTAATTTTTTTTTAACTACACACCTCCTACTATAGCTTTAGATTGGAAGGCTTTTTTGTAATCTTCCTTGCCTTTTTGGGCTTTTCATACATCAATGACATAGCAAAGTTTATTAAAAAAAAAAAACTGATCTGGCCCACGTTTTTTTTATTGGAATACATATGACTGAGTCAAAATTACAACATGCATACTCAGGCTAAAGTTGTCTTGTCACTAACTCACATTAGTGATATGCAACCACATATTATTTAACATTGATATTTCCATATTGAATGATAATCCCCTGCCTTTTCTATTCAATTCAGGCATCTAGTCCATTGCAAGTGAAGTATGCAGACGGCGAGCTGGAAAGATTAGGTGTAATATCATATCCTGGTTTCATATTTCATCTTTCCTAGTGACTGTCACTGCGATTTTTTTAAATTGAATCCGTGTTTCTCTCTCTGCAAAATAAATTTTTAGTATTCATGGTTTGTAATTGTTGATTATTTCTGGAAAGAGCAGAACACAAACTCTTTATTGGTATGCTTCCAAAAAATGTATCTGAAGATGACGTTTCTAATCTTTTCTCTCAATATGGAACTATAAAAGACTTGCAAATATTAAGAGGTTCTCAGCAGACAAGTAAAGGTACTTTTTTCCGAGCTTGAATTTATTTGGAGTCACAAAAGATATCACAAATTCAGTTGTATCTTCACAATTAACTTCATGATGCCCAAGTTCAGGTTGTGCATTTTTAAAGTATGAGACAAAGGAGCAAGCTGTTGCTGCCCTTGAGGCAATCAATGGAAAGTATAAAATGGAGGTATGTATATCTAGCCAGTAGCCACCATGTGATAGGTTTAACTTGTGAAAATTTAGCTTGTTAAACTGTTCTCTTGGACAACATTTATATATAGGATAATGGATATTTTATTGTGTTTGTATGGGTGGGAATAAAGATTGGTGGGAGTTGGGATATTTAAAGTTTTATCATGTGCAATACCTGGCATAAACTTAGGTTGCACATGAATACTCCTAATCATTTCTCTTCTGTCTCTTTTCTTTTCTTATTGCTATTGTTTAAGGTTGTATTTCTTTTGTTACATCTCTTCATTTTAAAAGAATTGTGTGATGAGTGCTTTAAACTTATGGTCATACTGGCCAAGATGGTCTTGTTGCATGAACAAAATAATAATTTTTATTATATTTATCCTCTAGTTTAGCTGTAATTGTAAATCAATTGAGAATTTTTTTCATTGAGGAATTTGATACACAAGTCAAATTAGCCTTCTCACATCAGTAAACATCTTGTTAGGGCCGATAATTCTATAATTTTTCAGCTTTCTTTATATTTGGGCACTGGAACTATCTGTTATGTTCTTTACTCCAGTGAAAAGATGGATTTGGAAGAATATAGACAAATTTTAAGGCTGTTGGTAGGCAATGGAGCTGATTGTTCTCTTTTTCCACTTAGGGTTCCAGTGTCCCTTTGGTTGTTAAGTGGGCTGACACAGAGAAGGAAAGGCAAGCTCGAAAGGCTCAGAAAGCACATTCACAGGCTAATGTGCTCAATGCAGACTCCCAACATTCTTCACTATTTGGAGCCATGCCACTGGGTTACGTTCCCCCATATAATGGCTATGGTTATCAGGTCAGTTTTGAAATGATTTTTTTTTTTGTCTATTTTTTTTTTGGGGGGGGGGGGGGGGGGGTCTTGCATGTGAGAATATCAATCCCATCACTTCTGAAGTATAGGAGTGTACTCTGATCCATGATTAAAACTTGCAGTTCTTTTTTGAATGGTTGTGATTTTTCTTATTCCCAAATGAATATTTTATATATCAGGATAAGGGTGACTTGTGATGATTTTTACTTTCTCTTTGTAGGCTCCCGGAAGTTATGGGCTTATGCCATTCCACCTACCTCCAATGCAGAATCAATCTGGTTTCCACAATATGATACCCCAATTAAACCAAGGAAATGCAATGCGTGGGATCCCTCCTGACCTTGCCCCGGGTATGACCAGTAGAAATTATGCCATGCCTCCCACTAGTTATGTCGGCTCTGCTTATCCTGCAGTTCCAGGTCTTCAGCATCCCATGGGATACCCTGGAGGAGTGATAAGTCATGGGGTTGTTAGTGGTTCACCTGGTGCAGGGCTTACTGGTGCAAAGAGTGACTCTCCAACATATTCTAGTTTGGGTAAAGGCTCTGGGGGTCAGATTGAAGGTAGTTTTAGTATTCTTGTCTGATTTTGATTGAACTGATTAGTTTTGCATTTTTAGAAATTATACTTTATTCTCTTATTTGTCCAGGTCCACCTGGTGCTAATCTGTTTATTTATCACATACCTCAAGAATTTGGAGATTTAGAGCTTGCAAATTCTTTTCGAGCATTTGGCCGAGTTTTGAGTGCTAAAGTATTTGTTGACAAAACATCTGGTGTTAGCAAATGTTTTGGTGAGTACGGTCGTTACCTATGAACAGTAACGTTAATGGGGTTTAAAATTCTCTTATTATATCCCTGTAACTTTTTTTTCGCAAAATATATGCGGGAGAGAAGAATTTTTTTTGTTACCATCCTCTCCTGCAAGTCTATAATTGAACACTTCTAACCGTGCTCCATCTGCAGGATTTGTTAGTTATGATTCACCCGAGGCCGCTCAGTCTGCCATTGGTACGATGAATGGATGCCAATTAGGTGGCAAGAAATTGAAAGTCCAGTTGAAGAGAGATAACAAACAGAGTAAACCATATTGATTTGGGAGTTCTGTCACGGAAGGCAGCAAAGTTGTCTACCACTTTCTCACATGGAGCCTGAATGCATAGCAGTCTATTGCATTATCAGATTTTAGGGTGGACTATGGATGGTCTGTGGTTAAAATTCATTACTAAAGCCTCCCTGTGATTCCATCATCAGATGAAATCAAAGATACTTGTAATTCATGGTTCGGCTATGCCGATACAATTTGTAATTTATGTATCTTGGAAGTTAAGTTGAACATTAACATTATTTAATTGATTCTTCAGGAACATCTGTTGATTGTAAAATGCAATGTAATTATAATGGTCCACTGATTCTTTTTGGTTTATTGGTTAGATGACGATACTGCCAAATTTGATGTTTTTGCTTCTGTTTCCTTGTGTGCGCGATGTGTTTTTGAAAAGAAAGCCTCTTCTTCATCATAATGTTGAGTGTATTTGATCCTTTTTCTAGAAAACCAAGAGCGTGTTGAAGAAAAATATGAAGTATGAACTAAGACACCCTTTTCATGTGTCTGAGTCAAATGGCAACCAGTATTTTTATCATCATTATTTTCAAGTTCTAGTAAATGTAGTTCACCTTTGTTAGCTGGCTTTTACTGGTTTCTGAATATTCTTGGCATGTCTGAACATGTTTTTGATTGTACAAGCACAAACGCATGATTTTCTGGCTTGGTGGATTTCGGCTGTAACCCTGTAGTCTGATATTCTTTTGCAGTCTTCCATTTGAGAGTGTCGCATTTTTGCTTCCTTGGCAATTCATCAGCTGTGTCATGCAGGTATTACTGATTAAGGTTTGCCTTTTTACCCCTTACAATGTGTTGTTGGATTTGAATTTGATTCCTAGAAGATTAGTTTGCTTGTATTGAAAATTCATTTGCTGATAATTTCTGCCGTTTTTAAGTTCTAGGATTCAATTCTTAATTCGTGGTTAATTGTTAACTGGTCATAATCAATAAAATCGATGCTTCCTTGGTATGAATGGTGAAGGTTAGCATTTGGAAAACTGCTTCAAGCTCTTTTGTTTTTCTGAATGCTGATATATAATACATAAAAATCAGAATCCTGTGGAAGCTTCTTTGGGTTTCAAGATTGGAAATTGCTTAGGTTGGTTTGAAGTGATCTCTCTCCCTGTGCATTTCTTCTATGCAATTCTTTTTCCCCTTTTCCCAGCTGCAGTTAATTAATGCTTTCAAGTTTAGGCCATGAAAGTAGCTACTATAGTTTGTTTTGTAAGCCAATGATGGAAGCAAGATTCATCAAAGTACTGTAAGAATTTGTTGTGATTATTGTATGTTTATATCTCTATTTCATTTTGCTTTCTTTATCTTTTTCTTTTATCTTTTTCACTATTTCTGCTGAATCTTTGTGACCCTGAGAAGTTTTCATCTGCTCTGTTGCTTATGGCCATCACCAAGATTCTTTCATCAACATATGACTATGTTATCACAACGTTCGTCGTAGCAGCTCAGAGGAAGTAAGTGGCTCCCCCAAACTTGCATTCTCTCTCCCTCCCCCTCCCATTTACTCGAGATTAGAGAGAGAGAGAGAGAGAGAGAGTTTATGTTGTGCCTGCTAGGCTTTGGTTTTAAACATCTTGTAATAGATGCAAAACTCCACCTGAGATTGAGTTTTGGAATTTCCCATATTTTATATTTTTCTATTGGTAGAATGATGCAGCATGTGCTCATTTTGATTAAGTAAGATGGGAAAACCAAAACATGTAGAAACGTAGCAATGCAGCTAGCATTATTTATTTAAAAAAAATTAGATCTACAACATGCGAAACAAACGGTTCTAAATGATAATCTCTATTATTTATATTGATGACCATTCTCTAATATTTAGATTGAATATTAATCGCACAAAGTACATCTGATGGAGTGGCAATAATGATGTAGAGGTTCGAACCACACCCTCGTCAAAATCCTCACCCCTTTATTGATTGGTTTTTTTTAAGGTAACTATTTTTTTTCTTCTTTTTGGGCATTTGGTGGATGTTAGTAGGAGGATCAATATCTCCCTTAAATCTTATAAAGGTAAAGAGGGTCAAATTGTAGAAATTACAAAATTTGAATTGTTCAGTTTAAATTTGACTAACTACATGTTTCTTATTCAACATATGAGAGAGGACCCATATTCCATGTTAATGCATATTTTCTTTCTCTTACTTTTCATTTATTGAATAAATGAATTTACTGACTTTGTTGATCAATTTTAATTACTTGTTCAAGCTCTTCTGACCTTTATGTGGGTTTGGTTTCAGTAGCTGTCTTAAAGAGTTACTTCTATTCTAAAGCGTCATTTTCAATCTTACATTCTTATATTTTGACACATTTATCATGATTTCAATTCAGTTTATTTTTTGGGGCAAAGGTAAACTATGTTTGGTTTTAATAGCTGACTTTTATTTACTCATATGTTTCTCTGTCATCCATATTACAAAGACACATTTATCATGTTTTTGGTTTAGATTGTTTCTTTTTCTTGAAAAAGTTAACCGTGGTTTGGTTTTATACTGTTTTTTAATTAACCATTCCACATATATGTATTTGGGTAAAATACCATTTTGGTCTCTAAACTTTCACCCCAGTTTCATTTTTGTCTCTAAACTTTTAAAAATTACATTTTCGTCCTTGAACTTTACGATTCGTTCCGTTTTAGTCCCTCGTCTTTTTTTTGTCTGGGACACTACCAAAAGACTTATGTGTTATGTAATTGATGATGTGGCATTATATAAATATATAATGAGGTTAAATGACGTGGAAAAACGAATATACAATGAGGTTTAAGACTGCAGTTAGGGAGAAAAAGATTAGATTAACCTCACTGCATATTCGTTTTTCCATGACATTTAACCTCACTTCATATTTTTATAATATCACATCATCAATTACATGCCACATAATCCCTCCAATAGTGTCCTAGATCAAAAAACATGGACTAGAGGACTAAAACAGAACGAATCGTAGTGATGCAAAATGTAACTTTTGAATGTTTAGGGACGAAAATGAAACTAGAGTGAAAGTTCAGGGACCAAAATGATATTTTACCCGATGTATTTTTTGTTTGAGGGTGTAATTGTAATAATTTTTTTTTCTTATATAAAGGTATTTGAAGTACCCCTACTTTAAATCAACTAGTCTTTATTCGTTGATTTTGGTTCAGAAACTGAATACACTAATTGGGGATGTTTAGTAAAAAGAGTGAGTGTATTGGGTTGAGTTTCATTAGCCTAACTTATATTTGTTAAGTAAGTTTAATTACCTTGGGTTTGGTTGTCTAAAACTCACAAAATTTAACAGTAAAAAGTGAGTTTGTTAAACAATCCTAAAATAATTCAAAAACACAAAGTCCATACTACTGAAATTCATCTATCAAATGCATGTTACATAAATCTAGGGTTTTAAAACCATACCCCAAAATCTAGGTTATACAAATCCCAATTTCACAACTCCAATCCCAATTTCACAACTTTAGACTATACAGACTCAGAGCTAATACCTTCTCTTACCAAACATCCTTTCGTACCTTGTCTTTTTGGGGTGTTTGGTTGGGTGGTTTGACATCACATTTCCTGACATCCAAATCTCATAGTTACTATTTGCATTGGCATCTTAAACTCATCATAAATAAATATTAAATATTAAATATAGTTTCTTTTAATTTTAATTATTTATTTTTAAATTAAAAAAATTATTTTTAAATTTGTTATGAAGTAATTTTTTAAATAAAATATTATTGTAATTTTTAATTTATTTTTACATCATTATTTTTAAAAAAAATATAATAAGTTAATTAAATAAAAAACTAAACCACTTTTTTCTATTCTCATTCCTCCATACCAAACACAGGCTTCAGATTTCCAGACATCGCATTCTTAGACATTACATTCCCATTCCCATACAGCAAACACCCCCTTTGTTATTGAAAGTGGGCTGGTTTTCTTTTATCCTCATGTTAAATGCTATAAAATTCCAATCTTTTTCACTATATTATTTTGCCTATTGGACAAACTCATCACTTATTTTGCCTATTCTAGAAGTGATGAGTTTTGGGTGTAAAATAGGAGAAGTTATAGGAGGATGATGTCTCATTGAGGCTGTTTCTTGTATGTAGGACATGACATGTCATATTTTAAAAATAAAATTCATTTTAAATAGTAACTTCCCTCTATTTCATTGATTATATAAAATAAAAACTGTCACATATCACACATGTAAAAGACAATCTCAGTGAGGCAGCCTTCTTCAATAATTTATCGTAAAATGGGCACGTTGAAAAACTGCAAAGTAGTGCGGATGGAATTTATTAAGGGCTGTCTGGCTGTCTTTTGTTTTGTTTCAAAGTGGGGCCCTTATCCTTACCCTTTTGCATTGGTTTTTAGTTTATTGGATAAATAAATTAATTCTATTCTGCCTCGTAAGAAGCGTTCATGTCATTTTTTCCTCTTAGCCAGTCAAGTATATTAATGACATTAAAAAAAAAAACTAGTAATTAGACACATCAATTAATAACTTATTTTGATTATTATCAATCAATATAATATATAAGTAAATAAATGGTTATTGAGTGAGGTGATTATACTATATTATTAATTAGTGATAAATTTATTCTAAAAAAATCAAATATTTATAATTATTTTTAAAGAAGATTTTACTATCCATATAAAATTTCTTGAAAAAGAAAACACAAAAATCTGTTCGTGTCATTTTATTTTCTTTATTTAAAAATTTAGATATTGTGGCTGTGTCATTATAAGTCCCCGTTTGGTTCATTATAATTTAATATACCACCAGTAATCTAATACTTGGGAATCTGATGCCAGAGTATTTGATTATTGAGAATTTTAGATTACCTTGTTTGTTTAACTTAATAATAATATGAGAATGTCTGGTAATTTTAACTAATAAAACTTCACACAATAATTCATTTACAAAATATGTAACAAAATTTATCCACAAATCTACAAATAGAGATAAATTCAATCATGAAGAAAATGCCAAATTTTTTTTTTGCAATTTCAACAATAATAGAGTTTATCTCAAAGGAATTTGAGGTCTATCAAATGTATGGAGAAGAAATCAAAATATCATAAAATTAAAACTCAGTGTAAAAAATCTTTATCAAATGTAGCAAAATGAACCGCAAGAAAAAAAAAATCTAACTTGTTGAGAATGATTTTGATCAAACCTATTATATAAAAAGAGAGAGGATTAATTAATAATACAAATAGAGAATTGGAGAAACCACATAATTATGAAAAAGAAATGAAAACGTGAGTGTAGGTTATTTTCCTAATTTTTTTTTACAACTTTTTCTAATTAAATAGGGTTAAAATTGTAAAAAGAAGATTACCTTCTCGTGGTAATCATAGAAAATACCCGAATTCAAAAGTAATTGAATACCCTCATATTTGGGAAAATATGGATTGTCAGGAATTTTAGATTACCCAAATATTTTTAAATAAACCCCAAACAAACAATGGAATTAGATGCCTCTTATAAGGGAATCTAAGATTACCCCGAACCAAACCGGGGCTAAAGGGAAATTTTAATAGATGATTTTTTTTTGCAATTTTAAAATTAGTAAATGTTATAAAATATTTTTAAAATGATATTTCTTAGACTGAGATTCCACTAATCTCGGTCTGAGATTAGTGGATCTTAGTCTTAGAAATACATTCTTTTAAATTCTTTTATTATTTTTTTAAATATCAATTCTTAAAATATTATTTTTGAAAAATCATTATTATAAAAGAACTGTTTTTAAACGGTTAAAATTTATCTATTTGAAGTTATTATCTATAAATCTATAATTTTGAGGAGGAAAAACAATTTATTTCTATTTGTTTTTACAGAAATTTAGATGCCTAAGTTTTTTTTTTGGTTAAACCATATGCCTAAGAATGAAGGATAATTGTGTTTTATAAGTTGGCTTTTGGTACATATGTTTCCTTGGAATGGGCATGGCATGGGGTTATGCTCTGGTTTGTGAAACAAGCATGGTTGGGGATATATTTATTTTCTTTATTAAATTAATGCAAATAAAAATGGTTATTTTACTAATTAATTATTAACTATATTTACTTGAAAACTAATTGAAAAAATGGTTTAAAAGTTGGTTTTGAAAATTTAACCAAACTTAATAAACTAGAGAAAAAGAAAAAAAAAGTTTTTTTTAAAAAAAATTGATTTTTTGTTTTTAAAATTTGACTAAGGTTTAAAAAGGTGAAAAAAAAACAAGCTGAAGAGTGAATAAATTTAATTTTTTTAAAATAGAAAATGAAAGAAAAATAATTATCAAATATCAAAGGAGACTTGGTTATGAAATTTCTGGAGAACTTCTAGAAAGAAAACATAAATATGCTGATTCAACTTGATAACCTTCACACGTTTAGCTAATCAAGGGATTAATTAATTAATACTAATTTTTGGTAAAATAAAAAATGAAACTAATTTTGATCAATCAAATATTCATCAGTTATCGTCCATTTGTAATTGAGTGAATCCAATGGATAAGATGATTGAGACCGCATCATATTCCGTGAGCATGCGAAACACGTAACTGAGTTAGCAAAGAGACAAAAATGGGCCCATTGACTGATTTCGTCACATGTCTACACCTCGTAGGCTTAAAAAAAAAGTAAAAAAAAACCATGGGATTTTTTTTGTTTTTGTTTTTGTTTTTAAAATAAAAAATCACTTAAAAACTCACTTTCAAAATTTGAAAATTATATATACTTTCCATCCACATTAGGACTTTATTTGTCTAGTTTCTTTAGATAATGACTAACCTCTATAGTTTCACATGTGACAATCTTTAATAGGTGGGCAAGAGAAAGAGAGACACCAAAAAAAAAATTATTAGGTTAAAAATTTAGAATTCACAAGAAAACGAATCAATTTCAGAAAAGAAAAAAAAAATTAAAATAATAATATAAGGATAAAGAAAATTATATTTTTCCTCCTTGCTAATGTTTCTTTAAGTATATCTTGTTTGGTTATTTCCGTCACAAATCCCCCTTGAAATCAATGAATTCAAGAAACTTCATTTTCTTGATGTATGAGCAAGATGAGTTTTTCCTCTCGAGGAAACAAGTCAACCCTCCAAACAATAATATAAAAAGTATTGGAATAATGATTTTCACAAAATAAACTTTGACATAAAAATTACAAATATGCTTAAGAGATTTAATTAAAATGAAAGAAAATAATCAAAAGCTTGGTTCCTAAAACTAATTAAAGACAGAGCCTTCAATTTATAGGTAAAAGAGTGAAGCTCCAAATAGGAAAATCAGCCAATTCAAAATTTGCAGTCATGATTGTTGTAACAGTTTGCACAATGACGACAAGAGATCAAAACATTCCATACGTGAAAGCTAAAATTCCTTTATTGTCATGTAAGAAAATTAATCCAGCAGATCAATCACCTATGAAGAGCTCAATCACGTATTAAAACATCATTGCAAGATTAATGAAAATATTCTCAATCACGTTTTACTTGATAGCTCAATAGTAAAGGTTGAACAATTAATGAGGTAAATTATAATTTATAAAATCCGATAATTGATAAACCCACATTTTAAAAACTAAAATAGGTTTTTATCAAATTAAATGAGAAACATAAAAATTTCTAAAATAAAATTTTCAATAATTTTTTTATATGGCTGAAAATGATAGGGATAATCATCTAGATAGTCGGAAATTTCTCTCTCCTCCTTTTCTCTCTTTCTTCCCTCTTTTTTAATTTCTCTCTCAAACATTTTTTCGAATCTTGAAAATCTAAATCAAGAAAACACATAGATCTGATAGAAGGTGTTGTTTTTTTTAATTATTTTTTCTCAGTATCTCATTAAATTCTAAATTTTTGTTCTTTGGCGTGTTCTATAATATATGCAAATTTGCTAATAGTGTAATATATAATATACGTAAATTATAATATGCAATATATGTAATGTACATTCTGTCTGTTTCTCTAAATATATATCATGTAGTATATGTAATTTACATAACTAAAGAAAGGGTTTTATTTCTGTTATGTTTTCTTGCTAAAAGTACATTATGTAATGTAATATGCGAAATATACATTTTTGTGGTCTGTTTGCATATTAATCATTTTTTGTATATCAAGTATTTGTGTAATTAACACTATTTTATTTTTCATTTGCAGTTAAATGCCATGTATATTATGTACGATATATATATATATATATATATATATTTTATTTTTTCTCAAATGCACTTACAAAGCGAAGGACGATGTAGCCAAATATATCGGAAGATAAAACATGTACTTAAACGAATCTATAAAATTGAATTAAAATCAAAATATTTAATATAAAATATTTACACAATAATAACGAAAATGTTCAAAATATACTAAATGAAATAAAGAATTTGGAACAATATACTGAATATACTAAAAATTGAGAAGAAAAAATGCATTGGAAAAGAAAAATTGCCAGAAGTCTCAAACTGTACGTAATATACATAAATATCAAAATGTCAGAGGTATCAGACTATACTCGATATACGAAAATGACACTTATAATATATTGAATTTTTGAATGGTAAAAAGCGACTAAATTAATGAATATTTAAAAATCTGACTAATTGTTAATAAAAGCACATAAAATGTGGCTATTATAATTTTTCTCTCAAAATTATATTTCAATTTTGAAAAAAAACCTGATTTTAATAAATACAAAATAACGAGTTACTAAATATCCCTAATTTTATGAATTCAATAATAAATATCCATATACAGTGACAAAAACTATATTTGAATAAAAATAAAATTATAAATAATCTTAATTAGATTTAATTTACTATTTCGTGATATTTTATATATTTTTTAGGTATAAAACATATATAATCATAATTTGTTTTTATTAATTTACGAATTAAAAAATTAATAATTATATAACA
This sequence comes from Gynostemma pentaphyllum, assembly GCA_028015215.1. Taxonomy (NCBI): domain Eukaryota; kingdom Viridiplantae; phylum Streptophyta; class Magnoliopsida; order Cucurbitales; family Cucurbitaceae; genus Gynostemma; species Gynostemma pentaphyllum. Next base: position 28,876,576 of record CM051350.1, read on the forward strand.
TTTGTAAGAATTAATTAATTAATTAAATAAGTTTGAAAATTGAGATGGAAGAAGTGCGGGGAAACCATTCTTTAGAAACGGAGAAAAAAAAAAACATCCCGGCTTCGGGACTACCAGAAATTTTGACAACAATGGTGTTATTGCATTCATTTTATCTTTCTTTCTAAGATTTATTATTTGTTTAACATAAAAATAAATATTTACCGAAATTTAATAGTAAAATCAGTTGAAATAACTGCGGAAATGAAGTTTCAACAACTTTTAAAATTTATAAGTATAATTAATTAAATTAAGATTTTAAGAATCATATAAAAATCATGACATAAGATGAATTAATTACACTAATAACCACTTTAATTCACCTAATTTCAGTTTTAATGGTTGTTTCATATTAATATCATATTTACCTATAAAACACCATTTATGGTGGCGATTCTGGTGGATTCCGATTTCAGTGTTTACCGTATTACCCTTTTATCTCTCCTAATAACTATATCTCATTAATTACATATCATTTAATTAAGGAAAATTTATCGGGGTATGTTTCGTCTTTTCACAATGTAATTTAATTTTCCTGGTGGTGGTTTTGGTTAATTTTGATATATATATATATATAAAAGATTGTGTTTTTTTGAAATAAACAATATTAATTTATCCAATACTGAAATTAACCCATTAAAGATAGATTTTGTAAAAAATAATCATGTTAAAAAAAAGGGTGCACCCGTTGTTGCCGACAAAGGACAGATCATTCACTTGTTAATGGGAAAATGTTTGGTTTCCACTTTCAAATTTCAATTTGGTTGTCTTGTCTTATTTTATTATTATTATTATTATTATTTAATCAAAGTATCATTATTGGTAAATTGGGTTGTCTAATTGAAATTAACATTACAAGTGTCAGTCCATTTTTATTTCCACTTTGAGAGAATTTCCAACTCAATGGCGGAGTCAATTGCTCATTTCTCTCAAAGACGTAGATTTTTCCCTGTCTGAGGTAAATCTACATCTATGAGAGGAAGGGCAAAAATGTCTCCCCAAATTCTTGAAAATAGTAATATAAATTTTTCTTAGGTTAAATTATATAAAATGCCTCTAACTTTTCGGGTATATTTCAATTTTACCTCTAACGTTTTACAAGTTTCAATTCTACCCTCAATCTTTTAAATTGTTTAAAAAATACCCTTTATTAACAATTTTTTTTGAAGCTTTTACGAAAATTTAAATGTTATGGGAAAAAGTAAAACTTTTAAAACATTTAAGGATATAATTGATACCGACTACATTTAATATATTTTATCTCTAACATTTTAATTTTCATAAAATTTAATTAAAATTGATATAACAAAGGGTGTTTTTGAAATATATTAAAAGCTTGAGGGTAGAATTGAAACTTTTAAACGTTGGGGCAAAATTGAAATAAATCTCAATGGTCAAAATTAAGAAAAAATTGTCTTCTCGATATAAAAAAATTAAAAAACTAAAGTCTGTTAGATTTGTTTTTTTTTACATAAATTGGACATTAAAAAGTGTAAATGGTAAAAAAAACTAAATTGATAGTCCAAAGACGTGTAACAACCCCAAAATCTTAAAACACAAAAACGTACACAATGAAAGACTTTCAAATAAAACTCATTCATTTATTTCCAAAATACTGGTCAAACAACTCATTTAATTAACTTCACGAACATATTCAAAACTTTAAAATCAGTCCATCACAAATATAAGCGTTCAAACAAATTCTAAATATTCAAAAGTTCCCGAATTCCCAATAGCATAAACAAAAATAAAAAGGAAATAATAGCTGACTTTAATCTAACTCAACAATGTCTTCCACGAGCTCTCATCAGTTGCCAACTTTCTTCTTCTTTTTACCTGAAAAAAATAAAAGGTGTAGCATCATGAGGATACGCCCAATGAGTAAACACATTAATCATCCCACAATGCTGATGTAGTAGGATAGGTTATTTTAGTAGTTTTAGTTTTTTTGTTACTTTTATAAATAGGGGTTAAGTCATTTGTATTTTAGAACTTTGAAGAACTTTTGATATTGAATAAATCATTTTGAAGAAATTGTGGTTTATACCACATCAAATGCCTTGAGATGTTCTAGATTCATCAAGTCCATAAAATTTTCTTTCAAATAGAACTTTCAAAAGTTGACACTTCTCTAATCCGAACCACACCTGGTTAATGCCTTAAAGTTCTATTATTTATTAGCAAATAAAGAGAGAACCTTCTTGTAAAGATTTAAACATACTTTTCACAATTTAAATCTTACAATTTTTTTTTAATGTATTTGCAAAGTACATAAACGAACCTTGAAGTATATTATTTTTCATGTTTTTCATACATGAAATAAACCTGCCCCGTTAAGTCTTATTTAAGTCATGCATAACTAAAATAAACCCCCTCAACGACATATTCATCATTAAGTAAGGTCTTACTTAATGCGAACCTACAATACCATATTACTTAAGGCATTTTAAGTAATAGGGTCACAACAACAACAATTTCCAGCATGTTTTTCAAAATGCATACGATTAAACACAATGGATCCTCTTAGCAAATAACAATTCCTCCTTCCTAATCCAAATCTTAAAATTTATAAATTATGGAAATTCATCTTATGTTTAGCCCCAAATCACCCCAAAATTCCATAATAACAACTTTGAATGCCTCACAACGCTCACCCATCAATATCTCAACATAACAGTTACAACTAGTTACATGCTAAACTATGGATCTTGAAACAAAATTTTTCAACAGCAAAAGAACTTAAATATTCATCCAAATGTCACAATAAATCATTTAAAAGAAACCTAGAAACACCCAAAAGACTAGGCATAAAAAAATAAGAACAACTAGCCAAAGTTCAAGAATGCTTTCGAACTTCTATATTATTTTTACCAAAATTCTTGCAACTTTTATACACATTTAAACTTCAAGAAACCCATTCATAAACAATTTAAAACACCCAAAAATCAACCCAAAATACTTATTTAATGTAGAAGTTCACCCAAAAAACATGTAAAACTCATAACATGTCTACTCACTTTTGAGTTCTTGAATTTAAAGATTCACAAGTCTTCTTTCCAAGAACTCCTATAACCTGATACAAACACCTAAATTAATTAAAAAAAACTAATGATAAACACCTACAAAGCATATACAAAAAGGTTATGAACAACGCATGCTGAACCGACGAACAAATGGCACGCAAAACAGCCCCTAATGGTTTTTTTATGCCGACGGGGGCTGTCGCTGCTGCTTCTACTACGACAGTGGCAGTGGTAGCCCCAGGGTGTTTTTCAACATTCCGTTGGTGTTTAAATTGAAAAAGAAGAAGAATTTCAAAAGACTTAAAAGTTAGGGCTTCTTGGGTTTGGAAGAATTTGAGAAGAATTGAGGTTCTTTCTTAAAGAAGATAGAAGAAGAAACAAGAATTGGCTTGAGTTTTCTAAGGCAAGAATCAAGAATTAAAAATATGAAATTATAAAGAGGAAAACCCAATTACCTTCTCTTGATCTTGACATAAAACTCCTCTTCTTCCTCCAATTCTTTAACCAAACGATCACCCAAAGAAAAGTTTCAACATTTCACATTCTTGTATGAGACTCTTGCTCACACTCTTACTTGAAGACGCGAAGATGAAGATTAGGGCATTTTTAAATGATTTGATTATCACCCCTTACATAGATCTCGTGTTAGAATACAAAGTCGTCTTACATGGTCTTGTATAATGATCGTCATGAGCATGTTATTTATTTTTTTTAAATTTATTTATTTTAATTTCTTTGATAGTCATGTGTATCATAAATGAATTAATGTCTTATATAAATATTACTTTTTAAAGATGCATTTTTTTAATTAATTTTTTTATCATCTAAATTCATCTAAATATCTTTTTTGACAGATAATATGGTTATTGGATCAAATTAGGCAATAATTTCATTTAAGCTTAAAAATTTTGCATTGTTTTTCTGATAATTTCTCTCTCTCATTATTTCCACAAAAGGCAAATTATTTTTACAAGATGTTTAACAACAACAATTCTCATTAATACTTTATTTCAATGATCTTTTTCTTTACTAATTAAATCTTGAATTTTTTATGAACCAATTGTATAATGAATACTATAAAAATGTCTAGAATTGTTATCTTTAGGAAAAATTACGCCACTTTCTCTAATTGGACCTTTTGTACAAATAAATATCTTAATTTAGAATAATTATTTTCCCATATTTTTGGATTATATATATTATAATCATAATGCATAGAACATATATTAGAATCACTATCACAATAATTGTTATTTTCATTTATTTAGATTTCTTGGTTATATTCTGATGATTCTTCTGTAGTTTAATCAATTTTTCTAATTTTAACTTTGTTGTCATATTTTTCTTTTTTTTTTACCTCATCTCCTGATTCTATTCTATCACCTTTTTTATTACTTTTATTAATTATAACAATTTATCTAAAAAAACCTTTTTGAGATTGAATCAATTTCTATATTTTTTTAAGTTTTTCATATTCAGATTCATATTTTCTAGTACATATAAAACATCAATATTAAAAAGACAAAATGAAAATGAGTGAATCACAAAAAATATTGTGCTTAATAATATATGCTAAAAAAAGTACACAAAATCCTGAACTTTTAAAATCACCAAACTAATTGTTACTTTAGAAATGAGTAGAAAACAATAAAAGAAGTGTTGTGTTTCTTTGAGTGTTAAAAAAATACTAAGATTTTTTTGTTAATAGAACTCTCAATTTGTAATTGTGGTTTAGTTTTGTGAATTACAAAATGAATAATGAAATGAATGAGGAGATGAATTTTTTTGATAAATAAGGTTTCAATTTTTCAAATGTGTACTTAATTAAGTAAGTATTTATGGTAGGAATTGATAAATTGGAATTCGTCTGTGTATTAAGTATTGTCTAGTTATTGTAGGCTTATTTATATTTAAATAATTTAATTAAAGGTGCCTTTAATGTTTTTTCTTCTTTTCAAAAAGCCCTTTAATGTTTTTTCTTCCTTATCCAAAAGGACTTTAATGCTATTAATAGAAAGAGTTTCATACTATTTAGATATTTTATATTATGAAATTACAAGTATAAACAATTTAAAATTATCATAAAATATTAGAGTAAAATACCGTTTTGGTCCCTGAACTTTCACTCCAGTTTCGTTTTCGTCCTTGAACTTTCAAAAATGACCTATTTTATCCCTGAACTTGCCAAATCGTTTCATTTTCATCCTTCCGTTAGTTTTTCTGTCTGGGAGAGTAACGATGGCTTACATGGCCTTTCATTAATTGACGTGGCATTAAGTATATGGGCAATTGTTATAAATGACGTGGAAAACCAAGCTGATGTGGTATTTTATAAATGATGTGGCATCATCTAGACCTTTAAGCACACCTAATCAATATGAACCACCCATTTTTAGAAACTAATTAATATCTCACTTCAAAACTTAAACTTCCATAAACTGCTTCCTTAAACTTCTATCCCTAAATTAACTGCCCTAACCTTCAAATCTTGAACCATAAATCTTGCTTGAGACGAAGACGAAGACGAAGTAGAAGCGAAAGGTAAATGAGGAGAAGTGAATGGTAAATGAGGAGAAGCGAAGTTAAACGACGTGAAGGAGAAACGAAGTCATTTACGAACAGAAGTTGTGATATTACGTTTTCTGGTACACAAGTTTTGTGAAGAAAACAATCCAAAAATAGGTTTAAAACTTCTTTACCTTACACTCACACTGGAAAGCCCTAACCTTGTACAAGCTCTAACTTGTGCATTTGTCACCGTTGATTCCTTCTAAACCCTAAGTGATTCATGCATGAAATTTGGAAGGCAAGATTATTGTCATCAAGTGATACATTATAGAGGATGTTTAGTATATACACCGAAGTTCGCCTATGTTGGGGGTGTTCAAGAAGTTGTTGATTATGAAGTGGATAGACTGTCTATTATAGAATTGGGAATGATTATGGTGAGGTTGGAGATTTACAATCACATGTGGTTTCATTATGTGAAACCTGGAATGGACAGCATTGTATATTATTGGATGAGGACATTCCTGAAATGGTGAAACTGATTCCAGAGGACAGGTTCATACAGATTTATGTGAATACAACCCGAATGAAGTGTTCTATGTCGTAGCGGAGCCCGTCACCACATATCTTCATATACCTCTTCTGGGATAACATGATACTGAGTATGAGAATGTAGATGATGATAAAATGGAGTTGAATGGTGAAGATTGTGAGAATGTAGGAATTACTGCCCCAGATCCAGTAATTCTTACAAAAAGTTCCCATGGCGAGAAAGACAATATAATAGGGTCTCCTCCCCGTTTATCCAATGAAGAAATGACGAGGTCCCCTCCCTGTTTCTCCAATGACGACATGCCATGGTCCCCACCCAATTCACCAATAAATTTCTTTACAAAATTTGTTGAATGCTCTATCAATGAACCAAATTTCCCACTTAGTTCCCCCCAATTTCCCTAATCAATGCCCCAATCGATTCCCCCCAATTTCCCCAATTAATGCCCTAATAAATTCCCCCCAATTTACCCAATCAATTCCCTACTAAATTCCCCCCCCAATTTCCTCACTCAATTCCCCACCAATTTCCCCAACCAATTCCCCAGTAGACTCTGATGATGGTGAACAGAGTGGGCATGTAGAAGGGGAAGAGATTGTTGAAGCTGAAGCTGACCATGAAGAAGAGGAACAAAATAATAAGGCTGAGACTATCCATGAAGAGGCTGTGTCTGAGCATGAAGAAGAGGACGAGAGTGATGAGGGTGAAGAGGCTGTGTGTGAGGATAAAGAGGTTCTGTGTGAGGATAAAGAAGAGGAAGAAAGTGAAGAGGTTGAGGTTGAGCATGAAGAGGCTAATGATGAGCATGAAGAGGCTGTGAATGAGTATGGAGATGCTATGGGTGAGTATGAAGATGTTGTGGGTGAAATTGATGAGCCTGACCATGAAGATGAAGATGAATTTAATGATGAGGCTGACCATAAAGAGGATGATGTAGCAGTATTTGATTGCTACGTGGAGTCTGAGGTTGACTAGAATGATTGTCTGAATTTTGAAGTGTGACGTTGAATCAAATTATGCACCATCAGATGAATTGAACACACCTTCTAATTCAGATGGTGAGAAAAGGCCAAGTTACGAATGGTTTAATCCACGGGCTGATACGTAAAAGGTAGAATTTACGATTGGGAAGAAGCTTCCCACAAGAAAAAATTTGAAGACTGCAATTAAGTAATATAACGTGACTGGGGCATTCAATGTCAAGTTGGTGAAGAATGACAAAGAGCGAGTTTGGGCAGTGTTTTCTGGCGAGTGCAGTTAGAAACTTCACGCCTCTCGAGTGAAAACTGAGTGTGAGACTTTCCAAATAAAAACCTACTATGGCGAACACACGTGCCCCAGTGAATTCACTAATCAAAATTTGACTTCTTCTTGGATTGCGAGGAAGTACAGGGATAGGTTTCATGTTTAGCCAAAATGACCATTGAAGAAAATTCAAAAGACGGTAAAAACAGAATTATTTATGACAATTTCTAAATCAAAAGCATATTGTGCACGAACAAAGGCCATGAGAAAAATTAACGGAACACTGGTGGAATAATTTAGAAGGCTGCGAGATTATTGTGATGAGGTGTTGTGTTCAAACGTTGGATAAACCGTGAAGATTGCAACAGATAGGTTGGATGCTGAGAGTCCCCTAATTTTCAAGCGAATATGTCTGTCTGAAGTGTTGTAAGGACAGTTTTAACTACTGTCACCCTATTATTGCACTGGATGCCTGTCACTTAATTGGGCATTCACGAGGTCAACTAATGGCTGCCATGAGAGATGGTATTTGTCCTATTGTGTGGGCAATTGTTGAAGCTGAAACTAAGGATTCCTGGAGTTGGTCTTTGAATTTGTTGGATGAAGATTTGGGCAGTTTCAGAAGTAGACATGTACATTCATCTCGAACAGGCAAAAGGTGCGTCATTCTTTCTTTTTTTGAAAAGTTTCACATTTGGTCCCTCAGAAGGACGAAATGTGAAACTTTCACATTTAGTCCTTCTAAGGGACCAGGGACCAAATGTGAAACTTTGGAAGTTTTCGCATCTCTCTCATCTAAAGCTCATAACAAGGACTTATACCTACTTTTGAAGATGAGTACCGTGACATTGACCACAAATATTGTGGAAGACATCTTTATGCCAACTTCCAAAAACAATTCAAGGGTTTGCAACTGAAAAATTGCTTCTGAAATTCTGCAATGGAAACTACAAGGGTTGAATTTGATCATTGGATGGAAAAAATAGCAAAGTTGGATGTCAATGCCTTTTAATACCTGAACGACATCCAAGCAAGGTGTTGGTCTAAGCACGCTTTTAGGACAGAGCAATAGTGTGATATGCTGCTGAATAACTATTCTGAGAGTTTTAATTCCATTATAACGGAAGCCAAAGATAAGCGTATCATTCAATGTTTGAATTTTGTTCGGAAGCTCGTAAATAGTAGGATCACGAGGGAAATTGCACAATATTCTGCTATAAGAGGACTTATCGGGCTTAGGATCAAACAAAAATTTGCAGAGATCACCAAGTTGTCTAGGTATTCCGTGGCTACATGGTATAGAGACCAGATGTTCGAGGTTGAGAAGTTTAGAGAACAATATGCAGTGGATGTGGCAAAAGCAACATGTACATGTAGGTCATGAGACTTGACTGGGATCCCATATGATTATGCAATACCTTGTACCCTGTTTCTGAAACTTGTTCCAGAGGACTTCATTGCTAGCTGCTATCATAGACAGATATTGGTAAATATTTATTCATGCTTTATGTTTCCTGTAAGTGGCCTAAATGCGTGGCCTAAATCCCCATATGAACCTGTGCTACCCCCATTTATTAGGTGTCCAACTGGTAGACCGAAAAGGCAGAGGAGAAAGGCTGCAGAGGAGGCCTCATCTTCAAGCCATAAGAAGAGTAAGATGTTTGGCTCAATCTCATGTCGCGGATGCAATAAGACTGGACATAATATAAGAACATGTAAAAGGCCAATAAATACAAGAACTAAAGCATCAAGGCCTCGCACCTTCATGGGGTTCAGCATCCCAGAAGTAAGTTCATATTTATTGACCATAATACCATTAAGTAAAATAACTATCTCATATATTTATTCTCTGTTATATGTAGGATGTACCTTCTGCTCATGTTGGATCTGATGAGGCTGGATCTGCTAGGGCTAAATCTGCTGGGGCTACATCTTCTACTACTGAATCTGGAAGAGGCAGAGGAGCTGAAAGAGGCATGGGATCTGCTGTTGCTGGAAGAGGAAGAAGATCTGTTAGTGCTGTTCATGGATCTGCTGCTGTTCATGGAGCTCATGGGGCTGCAATTGAATCTGATGGGCAAGGAACATCCTGAAGATCTGGAAGAGGAGTTGGCCGCACATATCTAACAAGGAGAAGATGTCATGGTGCTTCTGGATCTTGAAGAGGACTAAGTCAAGAGGATGACAGTTGATTTTCTATTTGTTGTTTTAGGGTTTGTAGACTGTATTTTTTGTGCACTTATGTGCATCTGTATTAGGTGTACTTGGTAGGTGAATGGAGATGTTTTTTGTGCACCTATGGTTTGTTTTATTAATATACATTATGGGACCACATGTCCTTATTTTGTGTAAGAGATTCCTCACAATTTACAATTTCAAAATGTTCTCTTTTGTTTCCATTGTCTTCCTCAAGCTTTACAATTTCAATAAAAAAATAAAAAATCCATTCACAGCACAAGTTGAACACAAGCTGATTACTATGAATTCATGTCATTTTATTAATCCAAATGATAAAATACAGGGAACAAGGTACTATTGTTCATATGGACTACAACACAAACAGTCTTTTTGAGGGACTAAAATTGAAAACTTGAACCATTTCAACTTAAAATGAAGTTCATACTACCTATTGACAGACATTTCCAGTCATTTGCAGCTTCCTAAGTACATGTACAAAATAAAACCTATAACTAAAATCATTTATAAGTAACAAGCCCTCTTCCACTTTAGTAGCTTCCTAATCTTCTTCTTTAGCTTCTTAACATCATCTTTCAGTCTATTTATGATCATCATTTCATAACCTGTGAACTCTGCATTATACCAAAGAAAAAACCCACATCTTGACGAACCTCTCTATGAAGATAAATGAGTAAAATAACATATCAGATTAAAATCATAAAATAATTTCAAAATCATAAAAGAACAACTTGTATAAATCTAACCTTGTAATACGCACAACCAACGAATCTATGCCCTGTGTTTGCATTTGTCCATGATGTCTGTAACTTACCACGAACTCCACACTAGCACAACGCCACAGTCTGATTTTGGTTACTTCTCTTCGATCCATTATTAATACTCATATTTGAGTTACCTAAACTGTTTTCCATCGACATCTGTTACTAGTTACGACCTTGCTTCTCAACGTCGTCTTCTCCTTTTCATCTTCTCCTCTTTGTCTCTTCCACTGTGATGTGCAAAACCAGGTTGCCCTAATTATTTTGGGAAGAAGACAACTTGCGATCTGATTAGGAAAAATAGTAAAATGACTAATTAACCCTCAATCTTTTAGTCATATAGGAAAAGATGATGCCACATCAGTTGGGGGAGGGAAGACTCAAGCTACAACATTATGAAAGGAATAACATTAACCAGTTAACCAGTTGAGCTATGCTCAGGTTGACTTAAAAAAAATAAAAATAAATAAATATTGATTACTAAGCTTAAAATAATAGGCTCAATTTTTTAAAAAATTTAAAAAGAAATCAATAAAAATTAAATACTCAAAATATTTAAGGTTTGTTGATAATAGTTATTTTTTTTTTAATTTTTATAAACTAAGCCAGTTTACTTAACAATATATTTGTCCCGACAAGTTTTATTTCCTAGGTCCGCCCTATAAATTAATCAATTTGATTTTTATTATGAATAAATATATTCATTAATTAGATGTCTATAACTCTCATTCAACCTATAACCTCCATAAGTTATAAATGGGTAATTGATGTAGGATTTAATATTCTGTAACTCTTATATTAGGCTATTAATTCATCGTTGTTTGGTAAATTAATACTTTTAAATGTATATTTTAAATGTAGATTTTGACCCACAAGCAACCGTTAACGCGTCCGGTGAGTGGCGAAATCGTACACATCATAAAGGTGAGTCTAAAGCGGATGTAGGTAATTTTATACGTTCTCGTCTCGAGACGTTCATGTTTGATCGAGGTTTAGTGTATTACCCTATTTCCTTCGAGTGAATTGTAAACCAAAACTACTTTAGGAATTAAGGAATAAGATGAGATATTGGTGTTGGGTTAGTGACCTATCCTTGGGAGAGAAATCACAAACCATACGGGCAATAGCTTCTTTTGGGAGTTGTACGAGAAATGGAAAAGGTGGTATGCTCGAATTAGGAACGTAGTTAGTGTTAGCAAGGACCGATGGTTCAAAGTGAGGTGAGAAGTAAGGAACATCAAGTGAACTTGGACGAGATTAATTATAAGTAAAGTTTGGCATTGCATATTTTCCTTGTCCTAGTTAGTAATATTGTGAGGCACTTGGAGTACGGTAATTTGCTCGAGAGAAAATATTGCATGACTTATTTCATAAGCGATGAGATTCGGTACCTAGTTCTACCATAGTGGTTGATAGAAAGAGCTTATCATCCTAATGTGAATATCATAAGATCACTTCTCTATTCTTTCTTGTGTCTCCATTTTTCTCTCTTTCTATTATTTAGTTGTTCTTTTCTTTTAGTTTATAATACGCTATCAGCACAAGTCTCTACCACTTTTGCTTTGCTAAAGTTTTCCCTAATTCATTTATATTTCTTTGAACTCGAGGTAATATTTTATCTATCATCCATTCATATTTTTTTTTCTTTCCTTCATTCCAGTTTTCTTCAACACTACCAAATTGATATTGGTTAGATGTGAAGAACTTGTCCAATAAATTTCTCTGGATTTAGTTAAAAAAAAATGTAATTGCTTGTTTTATTCTAGTAATTTTTCTTTTTGAAATATTGTTTGGACTAGTATTGATTTTGTATTTAGATATCTTATAATTGATTTTTTTTAAATGGTTCATTGATTTTGGTTTTAGTTCTCTTCCATCGTTTAATTATTTTGGCATTTTGTTATATCATCGATGCATTTTTTTAGTTACATTTTTCTTCTACACTACCAAATTGATATTTTTGGTTAGATATGAAGAATTTGTCCTGTAAATTTTTTGAATTTTATCAATTTTTAATTTTTTTTGCTTATGTGTAATTTTTTTTTCAACCCTATGTGCTATGATTGGAGAAAGTCATTTTTTATTTCTCTAAGCCATATTTTTTTGGTTTCATGAACTGCTTTGGTTGCAAACATGAGTAATTTTTATTTTTTTTTACAAATTTCAGTATATGTTGTTGTTTTTTTTTTTTTTTTTTGCCATGTTTTTTGTGGTTTCTGAGTAATTTTTTATAAGCAAAAATTTACATAATTCTGTAATGCTTTTTATAATCTTTTTTCTAAAATGCTTTGCAATTTCTTGTTTCTTTAAATCAAGCACAAACAAAACGTTTGCCATTAGTTATATTGTATTTAGTTATTGTTTTCGTTTATAATTTCAAATTTAAATTTTAGCTAGGTATGGAGAATTTGGAAGAAAAAAAATATAGACTTTCTTTATATAAATATCGTATCATATCGTGGTAGTTATTCAAATTTAAAAAAATACACATAAAATGAGGAAGGAGGAAAAGTTTCACAAAATAAGAGCTTTCAAATTTGTGAAAATTATTTCTTTTATGTGTGGTTTAAAAGTGCATTAGTCTTGTACCTGTCGTACATCCAAATACTTGATTAAATTTAATCAAGCCCCGTTAAAGAAATTTGGAAGGAGATTTTACATATTAAGATGGTAATATATTCGAGCCCTCGATATAAATATTTGGATATTGTTAAATCCTTGAATATCCTGATGAGAATATTAATTTTGCTAAGTAGCAATCAACACCTGTATTGAGAAAGAGAACATCCAAAATTTACAGTATATTATTAGATGCCAAAACATATTAAAATTGATCCTCGAAGGAGATTTGTGAATTCATGTTAAGTATGATTTCTATTCAATTATCAAATACCCCAGGTGGGTGATAATTTTTACTACATGGGTAATTCTCATATTTATGAGATACTTTTTCAATATTAGGGGGAGAAATTAAGAAAAGTTGGAAAAGTTGTTAATGCTACAACTAACGAATTGAAGTCGCACCTGAAGTGTGGAAAACCAATTGGTTCTAAAGCTAAAAATCCTCTTACACCTGAAGTGTGGAATGACAAATGATTTCAAAGATAAAATATGACGAAAAAAGGGAAATGGGCAATACTCTAATGTTGTGTTTGTTTCCCCATGATTTGGTAAGATTTCAAATCCAAAAGGAATTGAAATGAATTCCAATGTTTGTTTCAATTAAAAATATTAGGATTTGAAATCAGAAATGATTTCAAATCCAATTTTTACGTAAAAAATTTTCCTTGCCAAAATGGTAGGATTTTGTGGGATTTTAATGTAAATTACTTATTTAACCTTTCTTTTCAATAACTACCCACTAACTATTTATAAACAAAAAGGTTAAATTAGTAATATCGTTACTTTCTTTTCATTTCCTACAAACACCCAAACACAAAATGAAAATTAAATTCATTTCAAATCCTATTGACTCCAAACACAATTAAGAATTTAAAATCATTTCTAGTATTTCAAATCACGGAATTTAAAATCATTTCTTATACATTCTTGGATCCAAACAGAGGGTAAATGATTCAATTGAGAAAGTAAATGTTCTTGAAGAAACCATAGACATAACTAATCCTAAAAATATAGATGAAGGTCAAATATCTAGGAATAGTTAAAGTGATGAGATTTGATTAATTATGTCATGACAAGAAAAATATGGAATCAAAGAGTTGCTTATAATATTGCTTTTGATATCTTAGAATGTGAGGATTGTGAACCAAAGTCTGTAAAAGAGTGTTGACATAAAAAATGATTGGTCTAAGTGAAAAAAGATAAAAGAAATTCAAACTCACTTTTCAAGTCTAGTTGTGTATAAAAAGATGTAGCAAACATCTCATGGATTAGTCACAATATATTTATATGCCTTTCTTTAAAATATTCTAGAGGATTTTGATTCCCGGGTCATATACTTTCAAGTTCTCGAGAAATATATTTAATAAAATTATAAATATCATTACAAGGATTGAAACAATTGTGTTATAACTATTTTAGTGAATATTTGTTGAAAATAAGGCTATCAAAATAGTTATATTTGTTCATGTGTTTTTGTAAAGAAGTCATATTTAGAATTCACAATTTTGTTCTATATGTTGTTGATTTAAATATTACTGAAACTCCTGAAAAGCTTGTTAAGGCAATAAACTATCCTTAAAGGAATTTGAGATGAAGAATTTGAAAATCAAAGTTTTGCCTTGAAGCTCGCAATTGGATGAAATTTTTATGGATGAATCAACTTATACAAAAATGTCTTGAAATGATTTTACATATGGATAAAACACATGTATTGAGTAATTCAATGGTAATTTCACTTAATATTAAAAAGGGATAAAAGCAAAATACACCTCTGCACTTTGGGTTATTGTTAAATCATACCTCTGCACTTTTACTTTGTTTTAAAATACCCTTGTACTTTAGTAAAATTGCAAATTATACCCTTCAATCGATTAGTTTTAACGAAATTGAGATACATTTATATTATACGTATGTCATATATTCTAATTTCATGAAAAATAACAAAAAAAAATGACAAACTCTGATGTTAATAAGATGTAAAATCTATAAATCACACTCAAATGTTTAAAATTAAAAAAAAAATGGTTTTGGAACATGTGATATACGTATAATATAAACTTGTCTAAATTTCGTCAAAACTAATCGATAGAAAGGTGTGATTTGCAATTTTCCTAAAGTGCAGGGGTATTTTTTTTAAAAAAATACAGGGGTATGATTTAACAATAACCCAAAGTTTAGGGGTGTATTTTGCATTTATCCCTATTAAAAATGATATATATTTTACAATCTCGAGAAGACAAATAACTTTTTGGTCTTGAAGTACCATATCTTAATGCAATAGATGCACTCATGTAATTTGCTAATAATATATGACATTGGAATAAATATATTTGAGGAATAATTTATATGAGTTTATTTTATTCTAACAAATCTTAGTTTGTGAGATAGTTGGTTTTAAAGATGCAAGATATTAATTTGATTCATGTATCGTTAGATTTCAAACAGGTTAATTTATTCACATTCGGAGAGACTTCTATATCATGACAATCAATAAAATAGACTACAATAGTCATTTCATCAAATCAAGTTGAAGTTCTTGCCAATCACGAATCAAGTCTAGTGATGTTCCAATAAGGGGAGTAAATATTGAGTTGTATTCTTTTTCCGTTAACCATGGTTTTATCCCATTGGATTTTTCCTAACAAGGTTTTTAATGCGGTAGTTTTAAGTATATGACTTATGTACTCTTTATCCTTCATTAGGACTTTTTCCTAAAGAGTTTTTCCTAGTAAGGTTTTAACGAGATATATTCATTATACAATAGATATTTGAGGGGAAGTATTATGAATAAATATATTCATTAGATGTCCATAACTCTCATTCAATCTAACACCCCCATAAGTTAGAATTGGATAATTGATGTTGAATTTAATATTTTGTAACTCTTATATTAGGCTATTAATTCTCCATATATTTGTAAGCCGATATATAGTGGTTGATAGAAAGAGTTTAGCATCCTAAAGTGAATATTATAAGATCACTTCTTTATTCTTTCTCGTGTCTCCATTTTTTTCTCCTTCTATTATCTCATTGTTCTTTTCCTTTAGTTTATAATAATTTTGTATTTTTTAAATTTCATTTTAGTCTTGTGCATATTGTTAGAGAATGATATTCAGTTTAATGTTAAATTGGACGTTACAAAAGGTTAATAAGTCTAATTCAATTCTATTAGTGATAAAAATAAACATTACAAAGAATAATTATTGATTTTATATCAATTTTATATTAGAATTAATATAATCTATGGACTGTTAATAAGATTTTATTAGAAACATAGGAATTAAATAGTCATTTTTCCAAAGATTCTCTTCATGTTATTAACTTAATAAATGTGTTAATAATGAAGTAGGTGTGGATCGAAGATGCTCCCCAATGACTTGCGAGCTCTCTTACTGAAGATATTGGTTCTGGTTTTTAATTTTTTTTAGGTAAACTGCAAATAAGACTTTTGTGGGTTTTGTCAAATACATGAACACCCCCAATAAGACTTTTGTGGGTTTCGTGTTATGGTCACTTCATCTGAACTCTTCGCGCAAGTAAGTTATCAATTTAATTCGTTTTTTAAATATTTATCTATTGAATATAAGTTTACAGTGATCTCAATTTTGTATTAAAAGTTATGAGTAAAATACTTTTTCGGATATTTTGCTATTTTCACTCAATAGTGACATCAACAAAGAGTTTTAAATATAAAAATTAAAAATGAAGGTGGAGTTTCATTAGGACTCAGACTTGAAGGTCAATTAAGTAAATTTCCTCATATTAAAGGGGAAAAAAGCCAACGGTAGAAATAGAAAAAGTATAGTTTGAAATGGAAACAAACATTTTTTATAATGGCCGTTGGACTCTCTTTCTAATTCTATGACTCATCATTAAACTATATTTTTTTTTACCCTTTTGGGTATCGTGCAAGATTTCACTTTTTTTTTCTTTGAAAGATTAAGAAACAAGAGAACCGTCTATTTACTTTTTAACAAACTTTGGATATGTATCATTCGATAAAGTCTTAGTTTAAACTCTATGATGTTTAACCCAAAAAAAAATCAATTTATTGTTTCACTTTTTTTTTTCAGTATTCGGATTAGCTTTACGTGCACATGACCATTCTCATAGGACAACCACATAATCTGTATAACACTTTAAAAAAAAAACCTCATAAGTCGTAAGATAATATCATAAGTTAAATTGACTTATAATCTTAAAGGTTTAAAGAAAGCCGTGACTATTAAGCCAATTTATAATTAGATTGGTTGTCGTTATTCAAATTTCAACTATATACCGTTTTGGTCTTCATCCTTTTAAATATTTATTTTATTTTAATTATTTAACATTATAAAAGAATTTGTATTTAAAAAAAAAAAAAACAACGTTTTTTTAATAATTATATTAAAAACAGTCAAAATTTTCAGAATTTTTAAAAAAACTATTTTGTTTACATTCATTAATATAGTGAAAGTAAAATATATGAATTTATCAAAATAATAAAAACTAACAAAATTTGAAAAATTACTAAGTTTTGATTTGAAACATACCCAATTACTATTTATTAAAATAAAACAACAAAGAGATTCACCCTTTTACAATACAAGAGGAAAAAAATTATTATTTTTTATTAATTTAATAAAAGTAAAAATTTTATTTTTAAAAATAATTGTTGCATTTAAAATTAAGATGTAAAAAAGTGTTATTAACTTAAAAAATATTTAAAAAAGTGTAATTAACTCAAATTTCTTTTAAAAATTATTTTGATCTCTACCGAACAACCATAAATAGGTGATATAAGGTTCCCCTTTTTTCTATTTTGAATATAATAAAGAAATCTAACTACCAGAACCCATTTTCCCCCTGAAAGTTTCGGTAACAAAATAAAACATTTTAAAGTATTTTAGTATAATTATTTGTAAAGTCTAAAATCTTCTATTTATTTTCTTACATGATTAATTGATATTTTATTTTTCAATTAAATAAAAATGAATGGAAAAAAAATACAACTCATTACATCTAGACAGGTCAATTCTGAATCTGATCCGATTTTATATTGATCACTTTATCTAAAATGGATTAGGAAATTTTTTAGATACTCTCCTATGTAAAATAAAATAAAATCATACTCTTCGTATCCATGATATGTAGCATATATATATATATATATTTCACTGTTTTTAATCACTTTTACATAATTTATCTTGTATTGAAGAATCATATACTATAGATGTATTTAAAAAAAAAGTTAAATACAAAATAAATTATTTTAGATTACTGTTAAATAGTGTCCTTGTATTTCTTTTAAACAACTCAATACTTAGCATTCTTTTTATCAGTTAGTTTTAATGCTATTCAGATATATACGTATCTTACTTATACCATGTGTTTCAATACCGTTAAAAGGTCAACATGAACATAGCTCATCTGATTTGACATATATTCCCTTTCCTTTGAGATCGAAGGTTCAAGTCCCAGTCCCCACTCTCTCACTTTTGATGTAATCTACAAAAAAAAATTACCGTTAAAAGTAAAAATATATTTTTAAAGATATTTCCTAAAATAAAAGGTTTAACAAACTCAATACAGTGAAGCCACGGCCTTAAAGCTTAAAAAAAAAAACAAACAACTTGACCTTTAATGGACAAGATTGGCTGCTACAGTGTTGTTTATTAGAAGGAAAGAGAAAGGAAAATGCAGAAAATTATCCATGACTGCGACGTGCGAGAACCGTATTGGACCCCTTCTTTCCTTCTAGATAGAAAGTTGGGTTTTAAATTATTATTATTTTTTTTTAAAAAAAACAACCAATTTCCTTATAAATCATGACATTCCTTCTAGAAGCCTAGGCTGAAATAGCACACCTCTTTCATTTTCCTTCTAGAAACCCATGCATGAGGTTGATTAATCTTTCTTTCTTTTCATTAAAGAATAATATTTGCCGCCGATATAACATAACTTAACTGGTTAGGTATGTATGAGCTTTTCTTTCTTTAATTTAAGAAAAATATTTGTCTCCTCATCGGTTAGGAGAAACTCCTCCTGATTTTCATTTCATTCGTGTCTTATTTTTATTGGATAAAATGTATTAATGGATAATAAATGTATGTTTTTTTTAATAAATACATGGAACCCACTTATATATTTTATTCAATAAGAATGAGACACACAAGAAAATCAGGAGAAGTTTCTCCTAATCGATGAGGAGATAAATATTTCTCTTAATTTAATATAATATCTCAAAAAATTATCGTATACATACTAATGAATAGGAGCTCCTACTTATTAGTTTTATTTCTTTTAATCATATAGATCTCACTAATTTTTATAATCCAATAGAAATTAAACACGTCAGAAAGTAAGTATGAATTCTTACTCATCGAGGCATTGACGAGTTTTTTCCATTATTAAATTGCCACTTTTAACCCAAAAAATAAAACAAAAGAAAAAGAATTCATCTTGAAACCAACTTTAGAACAAGACCCA
This sequence comes from Gynostemma pentaphyllum, assembly GCA_028015215.1. Classification (NCBI taxonomy): domain Eukaryota; kingdom Viridiplantae; phylum Streptophyta; class Magnoliopsida; order Cucurbitales; family Cucurbitaceae; genus Gynostemma; species Gynostemma pentaphyllum. The sequence goes on from CM051350.1 coordinate 28,895,991, forward strand.
CCATATTTAATTTAATTTAACTTTTCTTCCTTTTCCCATTTTTTAATCTAAAGGGCAGCCCATGTTTTTTACTCCTTCTTTGGCTTTATATAAGTAGCACATCCATCTTATGCAATAAAGGACTATTTTTGCTTTTTGGTTCCAATAGATATATCATGTCTCCAACTTCTTTCTTCATCAACTTCTTTCCAAATCCTCTAGTGGAAATGGAAGGCAATAACATTGAGGATGTTTCATCCTTCTTTCTCATCGAAGCAACCGGCGATTCCGAAGCCGATTCGATGCCGCTTTCGACCGATACCGAAAGCTACACACTCTATAATTCCATGGTCATCAATGATGCTGAATCTTGTAGTGATGATACTGCTGATTCTATGAGTGTTTGTGAGATCAATGGTGGCGATTTTCTCATCGAGGACGAGGACGAGGACAGGGACGACGAGGAGTCATCGAGCTATGGCTATGACTATGGGACATCAGTTGAATTCAGAAAATCTGATGCCAATTCTATTGATTCAACAAAGGAATTTGAAATGCTGAATGAAATGGAAAAAAACAAGTTGTTTTGGGAGACTTGTTTGGCATCCTAACACCTGCCTCAAAATTTTTTTTCCAAGCCATCATTTCACCTACCCAATATTTTTTTTTCTTATATGGTGATTTTTCCAACTTCCTTTCTTCCATTGTTGAAAGGTTTGGAATTAAAGAAAGAAAAAGAAGACTTTGCTTTTTTTTTTTTCTTTCTTTTTGACTTGTTATTGTTTGATGCTACACAAAAATGTACATAATAAAAAAAGAAATTTTGAAATCTAATAATACATATATGGAAGTGGTTTTGCATAATTTTTTTTTTTACTTGTATGAAATTCAATGTTTTGCCTTGTTTTATGGGTTCATTTGATGATTTTAGATTTTCTAAGTTTGATATTTGAAATTGAATAAAAAAAGGTAGATTTCTTTCATTCTTTGTTTTAAGAAAGAAGAAGAAAATAATCACTTTGTGTTATTGTGACTCATTGGTTGTTAATCTTGGTAAACCTTTTGTCTGGTTCCTCTCCTATGTATTCTGATCTCGGGTTGTGAGATCCTCTTCTTTTTCATTTAGATATTACCTTTTTTATGAAAAAAAAAATTGTTTCTTTTTTTAATCTTTGAATCCATATTTTCACTCAAAGTCTGAAATAATTTTTTTTTATAGTGAAGAATTATTGACAAAATTTCAAAGACAAGAATCAGCTGATTTCCATAGCAATTCTAGAAATTAAAAGGTTTTGGAAGCAGAGGATTGAACCTGATAAATGTGCAAGCAAAATTGAAGAAAAAAATATACAAAATCAAGTTAGTTCAATTAGTTTGGCTAACTTAAGCATGTCCATTAGATTTTAGTCCATTCAATCAGTTTCTTTATTTAGTGGTTCTGGTTAGTTTAATCAGAGATTTTTTTGGGGGGTTTGGTTTCTTAATTTTTCTTAAATAAATATGTAATTTCAATTCAATGTCAAATCGAATTTGACTTCCTACTTACACCCTTAATTGAGGATACAACACAACATGATGTTGTGAGATATAGTTCGTTAGGATGCACTCTCCGTCCCCACCCTATTTTCCGAATTTAGGTAAGTTTAGAGATCCGGTTTGGTTTTTCTAGATAAGCAACTTTAAAAAAAAGTTACTATTTAATAACATTTCGTTTCGTGTGTACTTCGTCTTCTCTATTGTGATTTCACTTTTTCAACGTTTTATTTAATTTGAAGGTTCCAATCTTTTTAATCGCTAAACCGAGATTAAAGTTTTTTACTTCAATCTCAGTAATAGTGTAATGGGAACTTTATCCTCTAATTAGATTAAAACAGAAAACAGCAAACAGCAAAGCATTACCTCAAGATTGAACAATCTCGGACCGAGATTTAAGGTGATAATTTTTTCTTTAATTTTTGTTATTTTTTCGTTTTAGATCAAATCTCTGTAGTGCATTGAAAGAAAGTGATGAAGGAAAAAAATGATAAATAAATGAACACCGGTAGTATAACCTATCTAATAATAGAGGTGAATCAAATGTTTCTTGTAAATGAAATACTCTTGAAAATAAGATAAGTTTTCTAACGAAAGGTAAAAAACTAAAAATATTCATTGACCTTTATGACTAATAAAATAATATTCTTGAGGGGCGTGTAAAAAACACTAGTACTTTAAAAACCCATTGGGTTTCCCGTCCAAAAAATCGTGTTTTTTTTTTATTAAAAAAAATTATTGAATATATTTTTTTTTTCCAAAGAATTATTGAATATATTTAAAATATATACTTTAAGGTCAGAAAAATATATAATATTAATATTTTTTATTGTAAAAAAAATTAATGGGTAAAATATATAAATTTTGTATCAAGGGAAAAAAATATACCTCGTTCTTTTTGGCTCACTATTCTTGAATCAATTTTTTTTTAATAAATGTTTGTTGCATTTATTAAGTTTTTATATCATCTTAAGAACCATGAGCTTCCATCTCGAAATTAATTGAAAATTCTCCGTTCCCCGTGATTTTCCCCGCGGGAAATCCTCGTCCCCATCCCCGACCTCTTTGAAAGGGGAATTTATCGGGGATGGGGAATGGGAGCGGGGACGGGGACAGGTAATGCATTCCCCGTCCCCGCCCGGCCCCGTGAACACTCCTAAAGAGAAGTAACTCATAATGTTTATAAATATTTTTAATTCCCGTCATCTTTTCTATGTGCGATCCTTAACATATGCCCCCACTAGATGGTGTCTCTTCTTAGCTTACCGTTCCTGGATCAATTCCTTTTTTGGACCAGATGCTAGTTTGAGTTTGTTGAGCTCTGATACCATCTTAATAATCATGAGCTTGTATCTCAACGACGTGGGATCCTTATCATTGTTGGGTATTTATTTGAAGACAAAATAAAAGCCCAATGGACTTATTTGATTGAAATTGCTTTAACCGTGGGTGCTCTATTGTGATTGGCTAAATGAATTTATTAGGTCAATTTATATATGACTTATGATTCCAAGAGGCGATGGGATTGTTTTGTGAGCAGCCGAGTGTGAGGTTAATTCCAGAGAGAAGAACAAAATTGTGAGAAATTGTTTCTTCTTGTTTTCAATGGTGAAACGGCAACAGTGAGGGTTGGTGAGAGTTTGTGAGAAATATTGTAAAAAAAAGGGTTTTCTTTCTTGAGGCCTTTTGGGTGAAACCAAAAGCAAAGCCATACGGGCCTAGGCCCAAAGTGGACAATATCATACCAATGTGGAGTTGTGGTGGCCTTGTTGTCCCCCAACAATTGGTATCAGAGCTTTAGGTTATAATTGTCTGCTAATTCAAGCTAGGAGTGAAAAGAAAGTATGTCAAACTTTATGAGTCCGGTGAAGTTTGATGTGGAGAAATTTGATGGTATGATCAATTTTGGCTTGTGGCAAGTACAAGTCAAGGATGTTTTGATACAATCTGGGTTACACAAGGCTTTGAATGGAAAACTGAGCGGTGGTGCTCTCAAACAGTCAAGCGGTGATGGTGATTCATCGAAATCAGATGGCAGTGGTTCTAGTGGAAGTGCTAAGAAGTCTAGTTCGAATGATGAAGATTGGGAGGAGATGGATTTGAGGGCGGCGAGCGCAATAAGATTATGTTTGGCTAAGAATGTTCTTGCAAATGTGCATGGAATTTTGACAGCTAAAGAACTTTGGGAGAAGCTTGAATCTTTGTATCAAGCTAAGGGTATCTCAAATCGATTGTACCTGAAGGAGCGATTTCACACATTGCGAATGGATGAAGGTACAAAAATCTCAGATCACTTAAGTGTTCTCAATGGCATCGTTTCAGAATTGGAGGCAATCGAAGTGAATGTAGATGAGGAGGATAAGGCACTTAGGCTTATCTTGTCTCTTCCAACTTCTTATGAGCACATGAAGACGGTTCTACTGTATGGAAAGGATTCTTTGGATTTTGCAGAAACTACAAGTAAACTCTTATCGGAGGAGATGAGGTTGAAGAGTGAAGGGCGTGATTCACATAACAACTCTATGTTGGTAGTTAGCAATGGAAAGAAGAAGAATTTCATACAAAAGAAAGGCTGTTGGGGATGTGGATTATCTGGTCACCTGAAAAGAGATTGTCCAAACAGAGCAGGTTCGGCAAAGGGTTCTGGGTTGGAAGCTAACATTGTCTCTCTTGTTCAAGGAGACGAAGACTTCGTTTGAAGAGAGAAGAAATTCATCCTCATGGTATTACCGCTTTACCATGCTAGAGGATGTGTTGTTAGCAGATGCACACAAGCATTGACTTGGCAGTTATGCAAGGCGTGTGGTGGAATTGGTGTCGATGGCTGAAGAAATTCCGGGGAAGCCAAGTAGGTGGAAGTTGCACCATAATTTCAGCAAGGTTTATCGACATGTGCCGGAAAAAGGGAAATCTTGAAAGGTGATATTTCAAGTGGTCTACTTATATGGTGGAGTAGGATAGCTCTCAAATTTGAGAACTATGATTGTCGGTGAAAACAATGATTGTAGCAGAAGTTATGGTTTATTCTACCTGGCCAAGGTGGAATTGAAGGAGTCACTACCGCTGCAGTGAAGACATGGTGTTTTGATGTTGTCTTCAAGGTGGAATTTGTTGGGTATTTATTTGAAGACAAAATAAAAGCTCAATGGACTTATTTGATTGAAATTACTTTAACCGTGGGTGCTCTATTGTGATTGGCTAAATGAATTTATTAGGTCAATTTATATATGACTTATGATTCCAAGAGGCGATGGGATTGTTTTGTGAGCAGCCGAGTGTGAGGTTAATCCCAGAGAGAAGAACAAAATTGTGAGAAATTGTTTCTTCTTGTTTTCAATGGTGAAAAGGCAACAGTGAGGGTTGGTGAGAGTTTGTGAGAAATATTGTAAAAGAAAGGGTTTTCTTTCTTAAGGGCTTTTGGGCGGTTAATACACGGTTTAGTGTATTAAATATTTCTCTATTGTAACTCTGATTCATCATAGTGGAATTCGCAGCGGTAGCAACTGGACGTAGCCAATTTGGGTGAACCAGTATAAATTCTTGTGTCTTCTCTGATTGTGTTTTATTATTTAATTTCTCGTTTATCTATTTTATTCCTAGCGGTGAATGTGGGAAGGTAATTTTTCCCAACAATCATGCCCCCTCAAGATGGTAGCTCTTTTTGGTGCACCATTTTTGGGTCGATCCATTTTTTGTACCAAATGCCCTTTTAGGTTCGTTAGGCTTTGATACTATCTTAATAATCATGAGTTTCCATCTCAAAACCAATAGTGATGAGAGGAGTAACTCATAGTGTTATAAACAATGTTAATGCTCGTCATCTTTTTTATGTGGGATCCTTTGCATGCCTTCTCAAGATTGTGGCTCTTTTTAGCTCATCATTCTTTGGTCGATCTATTTTTTGGATTAGATGCTCGTTTTGGTTTGTAGGGGTCCGATACCATCTTAATAATCATGAGTTTCCATCTCAAAACCAATTGATAATGAAAAAGTTAACCCATAGTGTTCATATACAATGTTAATTCCTGTTATCATTTCGATGCGGGTTCCATAACATGCTCCTCAGATGGTGGTTTTATATGGCTCACCATTCTTGAATCGATTCCTTTTTTGGACCAAATCCTCGTTTGGGTTGTTAGGCTCTAATACCATCTTAATAATCATGCCACAAGCTTCTATCTAGAAATTAATTGGTATGAGAGGGATAACCTAGTATTTTTAAACATTGTTAGTTCCTGTCATCTTTCCAATCTTTGACATAATCACACTCTAATAATAGAGAAGTCATTCCGAGATGATTAAGGTAAACAAAATAACATTATGAAACAGCACATTCATCTGATAACACAGTTCAATAAACCAGAAAATCTTTGATGTTAGGTTTGTTTTGGTACAAAAGAAACAGATGAAACGCTTAGTTCAGCCCAAAGCTAAACCTCAGGAATCACAAAACACACACAAAGCAATCTTCTCTAAGCCTAATCTTTGTCAAAGCCTCTTGCTACACATCATCCTATGATACAAAAAAAGGCACAGAAAAAGCAAGCATAACTTTGAACAAACTGCAACGAAAGCGTATTCCGGCGTACTAGATTATCAGTGAAATTCGTTAGACTGATTTGCTCGAAGCAACAACCGCGGGCATAGATGAGACATATTCCCTCATTTTGTCATCCATCATAATATCAGCTGGGTTTTTACACGTGAAGACCTCATTATGAATTTTTTTATCCTCTTCATGAGAACTTGTCCCAGAATCTTCTCCATCACTTGTGCTAAGGCATGAATTTTCATTTTTACTATCAGTAAACGATATACTGGACTCGAAATTAAAGCCTGAGCAGCTTCTTGGACTCAAATCTATGTCGAAATCGCCTTCTTGTTGTTCTGAGGACCTGCAAGTTCCATGTTTGGTTTCATTCAATTGCCTCAAGAAGCAGTCTTCTATATCACTTAATGACCCCTCATCTCCATCTCCATCCTCACTGCTATGATTGGACTGAATGTCGTCATCCTCAACGTCCGAGGCCGGCCCTCTCGATTCATCACTGGTATCCATATCTTGTTGACTATCAGAATTTTCATTCATTTGCTCATCAGATGAATGGGATGACATGGGTGAATATCCCCCAGACGCAGTCTCTTCGCGCTCTCTTAACGTTTTCATGATCAGCATTTTGAGTAAGTTCATTACTTGAACGGCATGCATTAAAGCCGTCAACGGATCAGACATCTGTTTAAGAAAAGAACAAAATCAATCAACGTTTAATGAGTAGAACAACAACAGGAATCCAACAAGCAAAATGATAGAAAATTATACTAATTGAAATTATATTAAAACTGAGTTCCATATCTTTAGAGAACAATATTTTATCCATTTTGATTTATACCTGAGTCATGTTTGGAGCAAAAACCATAGCAATATTCCTTGCATTCATCTTGTTGGAATCCTCTTCCTCAACAACATCAGCCATAAGATCAATAGCCCAATTGAGCAAGGCAGCCTCAGTTGGCTTTAGCTGCTTAACAAGCTCCACAGACTCCTCTTCAGTGTTGCATTGCAAAACTTGCTCAGGAGATAGTCCATCTAGCACTCCTGATGGAAGCTCTCTAAACCAAGCTTTTATAAGGCCAGCTAAGCAGTGGACATCGATGTTTTCAGGTATGATGCCCCGGTTCAATTTGTCCCTCACTTGCTCCTCTTGGCTATTTTCAGGGTTTATCCGAAAGATTCCTTCAGCCTGCGATGAAATGATAACCGGATAAGGATAAAACACAAAGGAAACACTTATAGGTACAAAATTAGGAGGATGTCAAATACACAGGAAACTTAAAGGAATATATCATTAACGCGACCAGTACCTTGAGACCTCCTTGACGGTACAAACGATCCTGCATTAACAATAGCAAGGTTGGCACACTATTTCCTTTTGAATCAGTGGAGCATTGCATTGATTCAGCTGAGACCCCAAAAACACTAGCACTGCAAGAACAAGAGGCTCATAATTTAGCTCGACATGAAGAACAAAGAAAAATGAATCAATGGAGAAAGGAGGTATAGTTTCAAATGCTCAGTGAACTTCACCTAAATGGCAGGAGAAATACCTTGTTAGAAATGGAAGAATATGAAAAACAAAAATCTCTTTTAACTGCACTGTTTGAATAAACTAACAAATACTTGAACAGAAGGTGTAAACTGTTTCATTCCATAACTTAAATCTTATTACTTGATTTCATGTTAGAAAATGCCCTAATATTTGCACTCCATCTCATATAAATTGAATAAAATTAATTTGGGAAAAGTTACCCAACTTTCATTCTTTAGATCCTAACTGATAACAATATATTGTTTTTAGTTTTCTGTTTTTAAAAATTACAATTATTCACTAACAATTTCTTCACCTTCTCTCCCACAGTTGACATTTTTTTAAAACAACTTATTTTGTAGTCATTAAAATTTGGTTAGGATTTCAAAAACATTTTTTAAAAAAATGTATTACAAAACCAAAGAAATCGCTAATAAACAAGCTTAATTTTAAAAAGCCGAAAACAAAAACCAAAATCATCATAAAACACACTTCAGTATTCATCTTAACAAATGGAACCCTAAGAAGCACACAAATTCTTTTGAATGGCCAAAAACTAATTAATAAAGAACACAGTTTGTTAATTATAAGAAACAGAAATCAAAGACAATAAATATATTCTAGATTACTACTTCCCTCATCAATATAACTAAAAACTTGAGCTAAGAGAAGCTCCAAAAAAAAAAAAAAAACCCCAATTCCCAACCAAATACCCAAATCAAGAAGAAAAAATCATGTAAATATAATTATAAGCAAAATCTAGAGAAGATTTATGAGATTAAAAAAAAAAACCACAAAAATCAAAGAAAAAAAGAACATTTTTTTTAATACCTGGCACTTGGGACAGAACTAGGAACCTCAACTTCAAATTCGACAGGAAGACCAAGAAATCCATTGAAGCGATCAAATGTAACATGAGCAATGTGTTTAACATTAGTAGGCCAACCAATTTCCATTTGCTGAACAGAAGACATAATCTCTTCCCTCTGATCTGCTTTACAATAAACCATAGATTTCCTTAAAGCTGCTAAAAGAACATCAACTAAAGACAGCTGATTTTGGTCTTCTTCTTCTTCTTCTCTAACTGAGCATTTGGATCTTTCTCCTTTTCTTCCTCCTCCTCCTCCACAGCCTCCTCCTCTTGTTACCATTACAATTCCTGTCATTTTTGGGTCAGTTTCTTTCTCTCTCTTGTGGGTCAGTTTGGATTTTGAAAGAAAGTTTGAAATTTGAAGGATGGGTATTGATATGGAGCTGGAAATGGAAACTGGGTTAGACTTCGTTTTGTCTTAATGTTATTTGTTGGGTTGCATTCAATTGAACAAGTGAGTGTGTGTTTTTTAAGTTCTCAACTTTCAAAAAGTTCAAACGGCCACTTGAGGTTTCAAATTTTTTGTTTTCACTTTTTAAAGAGTTTCTATTTGCACCCACCTAATTTTGGTTTGGATATATATTTTTTTTTCAAAACATTGCTCATTGCACCCACCCATCTACTCAAGATGATAGTCTATAAATTTCACCCCAAAGCATAATTTTATGTAATATTTATAAATATATTATTACTTAAACAGTGATTAACATTGATTTCTGTGTGAATAAGTTATTAACTAATTGTGAAATTATGTCATTCAATGTTAATCATTGAATTGCTTTGCTCAAAATTTATTATATTTTAAATATTACAGAAGTTTTTACTATATTTGCAACCATCTCTAAAATAATCTTGGTTCAATAAGTCATAGATTATTGCTCCTCTCACTATATTGTAAGTTCAATTCTCTCCTCATTTGATATAATATTTTGAAGAAGAAAAATATATGATGTTTTTTTTTCCTATTTTGAGAGATTGGGAAAATAGAAATGAAAGGGCGAGTTTTATAATTTTGGTTGTTCAAATTAATTTTAAATATCTAAAAAATGGATAAAAGCTCTTTTGTATTAGGACATTTATAGCATATTATATTATACTAAGTAATGTATGGATTCTACTATTTATAATCCAATAAAAATAGATCACATCAAAAAGTATGGGGGTAAGCTTAAGTTTTAGAAATTTCACTAGTAGTAAATTTTGATGTAATATTTATAAATATATCATCACTTAAAACTATTTGAAAATATAGTAATATTTACTACGTTATTAAGTTATTAACATTGATTAATCTGTAAATTAGTGATTCAAATATGTAATTCAATGTTAATCATTAATTATACAACTCATAATTTGCTATAGTTACAAATATTTTTAAATCATGATATTTTTATAAATATTAAAAAAAATTGATATATTTACAATTATCTTTAAAAGATTATAGGAAGTTTTTTTTTTTGTCAATGATGTTTAAAAATCAAATCACGCTATTTAATTGTACATTATAAAAAATATGACATTTTTACAAATAGTGAAAAATATACATTCATAATTAAACAGTGTATGCAAGGCAAATTTGAAATCAACTTCATGATATAAGGATATTTTGTATAATTTAACCTAAATTTTTTAAATGATTACAAGTATGTGTGTAATTCTGAGTTGTAAAATCTATCAACGATAAAATTGCCTTCAAATAGGAGATCCATATCTTATTTCGTATGAGATTTAATTCTTTAGTATCCGATAATTAATTAATTACATGATTGGGACATTAGGATATCAATGATGCATTATGATATTCAAAGTCTAAACTTTTTCTTTATTTAAAGTTGGTCTCAAATAACATAAATTTACCTACTAATTATTAAAATGTCATAATTTTTAAAAATTATTCAAATAACATAATTAGAGTTTAATATATAATTGAATTATACTTTATTATTTTTCATGGATATTGTCAATGATTTTTATTTGTTTTTTTTAAGTTTAAGTTCAATAATATATCAAACTCTTGATTATTATTTTTTATTTTTTCAAAGAATTTATTGGATTTTTTTTCACTTTTTTTAGTTTAATAAATTATTGAATTGTGATTCAATAAATAATTGAACTATAATTATGTTATTTGGATAATTCTTAAAACATTCTGACATTTTAGTACTTAAGACGAAAAATATGTTAATTTAGTATTTGTCTCTTTTTTATTTTAATAAACAAACCTTAAGATCAATTAATTTTCAAATTTGAGAACTAAAAACCTAGGTAAGATACAAAGTTTTGTATATAACCGGGGACAAAATTTAGGTGCTTCTAAAGAAACACCCAAATCAATATCTCTCTAATTGGATCTTGCCACATAAGCAGGAATTTTTATTTTTATTTTTTTTTCTGTATATTGACAACATCCTATTAGAGATGTGGTGGCTTGAGTGCTCTCTTTAATACATTTAGTATCTGTCAACATGAGCATGACTCAATTGGTTTGACATATACACCCTCCCCCTTGAGGTCGAAGGTTCGAGTCCCCCCTCCCCCATTTTGATGTAATCTCCAAAAAAAATAAAAAAATACGTTTAGTATCTACCAGAGTTGATTTGACTTCTAAAAAGTTTTCACCCATATATAAGTTTATACCTTAATCATTTATACATTCATGTAGATTTCTTAGGGCAATTCTCATTTACTTATTACATTCATTCCATTAAAAAAAACATATATTAGATATGATAGTACTATCAAACTAGATATCTAGTGTTTTTTATAAAATTGATTTAATGATTTAGTTTTTTGAATTGAAATTAAACAACTGAATCATATAAGTTCAAACACTAAAAGAAACATCCAAATATAATTTAAATGGGTGACATCGACACTTCTTTTTTATAAATTTGAAGATTTGAGTCTCATAAACCTAATATATACGACCATTCCAAATGATGGTGGATTGAATAATGAAATGACTATAATATCGTTTCCCAAGAAGTTTTCGTGAAATATAAAGTGAAAGTGATTGAGAAGACACATGATTTTGGCCCTTAGAAATGAACAATTGGTTGTCGAGGACCAAATGGGAACGACTTTGATATTTCCAATGTTGGAATTTTCTTTTTATCTCAATTTTCATGTTTTTTTTTTTTTTTTTGGGAAAACTTCCGGAGCATTTTTTTTCTCTTCCTTAAAATGGTCTTTTGCTATTAACAAACATTTTTTTTTTTTAAATGTGATTAGCCCTGGACTGAAAAAGATTAGGTAGCATTTGAGTAATTGGATTTTATTAAATAAAAATGTAAATAAGATCTATGTGGTTTTGGTCAAATGCACGAACATATTTTATAGTTTAAAAATGACAAATCAAACTCTTATAGTTCTAAATATGATAACGAGACCCCTCCCCTTTCAACACCGTTAACTTTCTATTAGCCATAGCTTATTCGTTTGAAATTCGATTTTGATTATTTAAGATGTTTTGAAATTCTCATTTCAAAGGTCTACGTTATGGTTGCTTCAAAACTTTTAAATCGTTAGTAAACAAAAAGGTTAATGACTTCAATCATACTAAATATTTTAAATCACAGAGTGTGTTCATACATTTGACTAAAACTACAGGGTCTTATTTACATTTTACCTTTAAAAAATTATTTATTTGATTATTCCTACCTAATTCAACCTTTAAATGATACAATTCAGTAGTTTCATGTCAATCATAAATTAGATCAAAGCAAAACATCAATTCAAATTTAAGAAATTAAAGACACCATTACACTAACCATCTAGCTAATACATCATTAAAATCATTATTAGGTAAATTCTCTTTTGATCCTTAATATATTTTTTTAAATATATTTATTTTGTCTTAGGTCTTTACTCCTTTCATCCCTAAATTTTTGTGTGAACTCATTTTGGACAATATTTTTACAGATTCAGATTGCATTAACTTAAATATGAAGTCAGGTATTAATATACAAGATTATAATATTATACCAGATTTCTGTTAGATGCACTGTGTTAATTTAAAGGTGTATGAAATTTTTTATATGAGTAATTTCAAAAATAGTAAATGTTTTTAAATAATTTAAAAATAGTTTTTAAACTGAGATTCCACTAATCTCGGTATGAGATTGGTATATCTTAGTTTGAGAATTGTTATTTTTGAAAATTTCAAATTTTTTGCTATTTTTGAAAACATTAATTCTTAAAATATCATTTTTGAAAAACTCTGAATTTATACTCTAATTTTTAATAAATTTTGTTATTAATATTCTTTGATGTTTAAATTAATTTTATTTTTTAGAGATTTATTATTAGATAAGGACATTTTTTAAATTGGATGAAATAACTTTTGTAGATATTGATTTAATGCTCTGAAGCTTTTCTATGGTTATATTGAGTTATTTATATTTCGGGTTACAATATTTTTTTTATACTCTGATGGAGTGTTTTTATGTTCGAGATTGACTTTTTTCTTAGGTTATAGATGTTTTGCTTTGCTAGTTTAGTTTTTTTTCGTGATTTATTAGCGAGTTTTAGGACAATTTTATAATTGGTTTTGATGAAGGTATTGATGCATAAGTATGAAAATCTAGAGTTTAAATTGATAAAATTAAATGTGTTTCTTCTCATAAAATTTAACAAGACCAATAATTTTTATGTAAAATTTCATAGAAAATATAAATGTTTTAGCCATACGGATCAAATTTTTGTACATCCCTCTCCCAAAGAAGTAGGCAAGATAATATATAAATGCATCAATTTTCAATCTAACAATAACATAAAATTGCTATTAATAAACATTGTACTCTTTTAATGACAACCTAGCTTTAAGTTCATTGGACATCCAAAATATTGGGGCAAAACGTCCATTTGAGTGCATTAAAAATGCCTTCGTTTTAATATTGAAACTGTTTTTTTAAGGAAGAATCAGTGTCATGTTTGAAAGACACATTTTTTTATAGCAATAAATGGTTTTTGTTTTTTGAAGAAATAAATGGTTTTTATTATTGAAAGAGATTAAATTTTGATTTATATATTTTGAAAATTATTTGAAAAGGCTTGAAGGTGAGAAATATTTTCGTAAATGTATTTATTTTATCACTTTAGAAGTGCTTGTTTACATATGTGACATTTGGTATGTTTAAGAAGATAAATTTTGGAATTAAAAAAAACACCCAAATACTTGTGATTTAAGGGTATTTGGTGTATGAGAATGTGTAGTATGAAAATGAGTTGGGTGAGAAAGTGATGTTTTTGAATTATATGAAAATGAGAATTAATAGTGAAAATGATGTGACTATGTAGAAATGAGATGTTAAATTCAATAGGATGTCATTACCCATAAAGAAACAAGTATGAAACAAACATGAAATTAAGTTTGTGAAACTCATTCTCATACACCGACCACCTCTTTAAAGTTTGAAAATGATGTTTTTTTTATTTTTATAAATTATATATATTTTTACCCAGATCATATCCATCACTTCTCCCTCTTTTCAAATTATGAAGACCATATCTACTCATAGGTGTGATGAAAACTACACAAACTTTATTATTTTTAACGAAATTGTTCAATTTTATCACTTAACTAAATTTAAAGGTACAATTAATCAAAGGGTAGTTGAAAAGTATTTACATATGTAAGAATTTTTTTCTGTGTGAATTAATAATTAATAGTTATCAAAGCTAATTTTTTAAAGTGATTAAAATCTATCAATTACTGATTAACACTGAAAAAAATTTACCCAAAAAAAACTATCATAATTATAAATATCTTTTAAATATACTACTATCAACATTTCCCATTAATGAAATTAAAATTTAAAGATGTAATTATGTGAAATTTTCTCACATATATGCGTAGCAAATATATCATTAGGAGAGAGATTGAAATCTTGAACTTGAAGAAAGGGAAAGGAGGTGGGGCCATGTGGAAGAAGGAGCGGACCAGATTGAATATAATGTGGGACCCATATTAAGGTATCCTAAACCCTAAAGCAGAGAATAAAAGGGAACATGTTGGTCCAACACAATCAGAAGAGACAACAAGATCTCCCTCCAAAAAATCAATTGTTTGAATTTCAAATAAATATTAAAATTTTAGAAAGAGAGAGATATCCGTTATTTGAATGCTTTTTCTGTCTCATTCTCTCAATCAAACTCCAAAATTTGCATTTAGGAAAAAAAAACAAAATAAAATTTAAAAAAACTCCATTTTTTGTAATTATAGCACTCACGTGTTGTATGTGTTATTGAATTTTTGTGCATTTTTTCATTTTGGGGAAAAAGACATTTTTGTTCTTGAATTTTTATTTTATTTATCATTTGGTTCCTATATTTTAAAAAATGACATTTTAACCCCTAAATTTTTATTTTATTTACCATTTCGTCTCTAATATCAAACTTCTGTTAAATATTCAACAGAACTCTTATGTGGCAATAAAATATGGGGCAATTACTGAAATAACATATTTTTGCACACTAATTACTGAAATGTTTGAACTTTTCAAAAATTACTCAAATAGCATAATTATAGTTCAATAATTTATTGAACTAAAAAAATTAAATTTTTTAACAAATTCATTGAAAATGATAATAAAAAATGATCAAATAGTTCAATAAATTATTGACCTTGAACTTAAAAAACCAAAAAACAAACAAATTCGTTAAAAATACCTATGAAAAATAGTTTAATAATTTATTGAACTATAATTATGGTAGTTGAGTAATTTTTAAAAAGTTCTAACATTTTAATAATTAGTGGATTTATGCTATTTGAGACAAATTTTTTTAAAATATTCATTTCAAAAAATCTTTTTTTTATTTGAATTTTTTTAAAATTAAAAATGTAAGAATATCTTTTCACTTTTACCCAATTTGAAGAATGACCCCATTCATTCTACACCATTCTAGATTAAAGCTCTCTTCTTGTTTCAATTAAATTTATTTTGAACGATGGTTTTTCATTTCTTGCTTAATTTCTTTCACCCTTTTCAATTTATGTCTCTTCCTCAATTTATTTGAATCTGTCTCTTTTTGGACAGATTTATCTTCTTCAAAAAGGACGATGTTTTCCGATATATAAGAGGAATTGGTTGTAAACATCCTTATGAAGCTTTCATTGAAGTCTCTGAAAAAACTAAATTGTGTCAACAAATGGTGCTACAATCTCATTCAAAGTCCTTATTTCATATCTCGACATTATAAGAAGTTTCACTGCTCATGAATCTTACAAGGATATTGCCTTGTTCAATGTTGCAACAAGGGAATACAATATACTCCCTAAATTCCAATTATCTAAACCACCCAAGGCCTATTTACATCCTTGTATCAAAATCTAGATTAAAATTAGAGAATATTAGGTGGGTAACCATTTTCCATACATTCATAATAAATAGAAAATCTTAAATGGTTTGACACTCATGTGGTTTATAAATGGATCTAAACACGTTTATGGTATGTAGAAATGGTTTTAAACTCCCGTGATCTATAGAAATTGTAGGTGACACCCATTTATCGGTTAGTTTTCAAAAATTTCGGATACATGCTTATTTTATATTTGTCACATGTCAATTATATTAAAAACACAAATAATAATAATAATACTAACATGACTATAATTTGAAGAATGTCATTACTAACAAAATCTAAAATTCACACACATTTATTAGTTTTTTTTTTTTTTTCAAATTTATTTTAATAGAATTGAAAGATGTTGGAGAAGTAGAATAAAAAATGTAACCTGAAATTCATTAAAACTAACCCGCAAAGGGGTGATCCAACCAGAAGATTATTTAAAACCATTTTTAAACCATGAAGGTGTGAATTGGGCAAACCAAGTGGATACATTTACTATTATCCCTAAAATAAATGAAAAATGAATTAATTTGTCTTACTAATCAATATCTACTAAAATAAATGAAAATTGAATTAATTTGTCTTACTAATCAATATCTACTAAAATACAAAATTCATATTTGTAAATAATGCAAATAATATCATTTTCTCATTAAATTTTAACGATAATGAGTCAACGACCATATTTTGAACTAAAAATTTGAGAGACTAAAATAATTTTTAAAAGGGTTAAAAGACCAAATTGAAAAAATGACGAACCTTAACGACCAAAACTATATTTAACCCTTTTTTTAAGATACTCAATTGAGCTGGAAAATTCTTGAATTAAATTGATTTCTGAGAAATATTGACATCAAATTGCACATCTCTATTGAATCTAAACCAGGAATTGATCATCCAACAACTTAAATATAAACATTTATCTTCTGAAGAAAAAAAAAATAACATCAATGGCCTTGAGCAGCCTCCAAAGTGAGCCAATTTTATCGTTGAACAGATATTAAATTTAACTCAACAGCTTAATTTTTTTTATAGGTGATTTAACAAAGTAACAAAATACGATTTCCCAGTTTAAACCCCGTTCGTTTCGATTTTACAGTGGTTGAATCATACAGTGGGGATGGAGGGTGAAAGCCTAAGGGTCTGAAATATTGTAGAAATAATAAATAATTCTAAAAATATGTAGATTTGCAAGTATTTTTAAATTAATTGTAAATCACATATTGTCTATACGATTTCACAAGGAAAAAGTAGAAATCGCATACTCAATATGCGATTTTATTAGAATGCTTGAAAATCGCATACTCAGTATGCGATTTTAATACATAACACCCTCCCTACTAAAGCTTTTTTATTTCTTTTCTATTGCAATTGCAATTGATAATATGATGATTTTTTAACTTTCCATAATTATAATCACCCCAATTTCAATACAATTTTTTTTTTAATATTCATGATTAGCTATTTTTAAGTCATCTCAAATTCAAATATTAAATATATGAAATAATAAAATACAATTGATGTCTAAACAAATTATTTTTGGACAAATAAAAATAAATAAAATAAACAAATACATCATTGATGCCCTCCTGACCCACACAGAGGTAGTCTCCTATTTTGAGGAGGGCGAACGTTCTATATGAATCATCAGTAAGATGAGAAGGGCTTGCACCATCGAGAACTTGAGATGGTCCTGTATCATTCATAACATGTGAAGGACCAACACCACCATCATCAATACGACGCCTCCCTCGTCCCTGTCCTCGAAAACGTACTGGTTATGGATCTCGTGGTCATCAACACCACTATCAGGTCCAAGAATGACAACCTGTGAAAATATTTTCTAGGATAGTGATGTGTGGTCTCTAGCTCAACGTGATCCATCTCCTTAGTATTCACCTTCTCGGGAACTGCCTCATCACGAACAGGGTGTGTAGGTGGATGACGTCCTCATCTAAAGCAAGAATCTGGACGTTCAAAGCTGAACATAGTATTGAATTCCTCCATATATGAGGAACACAATCTGATATAGTCTCGAGTTTCCACATCAGGACAATGTAACGAGACAGCTTGTAGTCTAGCAAGCTAATTATAACAAAGAAGATTGTTAATTTGTGAAGAATTTACGAAGATTACATTGATAAATAAAAAAAAAACTTAAATGACTCATCACAAAGTCAAAAGCAGCCGCGTGTCGAGTAATGAACATGTGAGTTATAGAGGTATACTACTCTACATACTCATCCTCACAATCACCAGGTGAGTGAACATGATGTCCATCAATAATATAAGATCGTCGATCTGCCCATGGTGCTATGAGGTGTGCACATATGATCCTCCAATCAATATATCTGCACCCTCAAAGATCCAATGTGTGTAAACGAAGATCAGTATCACATGGTGTCGGGATGTCTTGTCTAAGACCAAATTGTCTCATCACTCGATCAAGATGATGCCACTAAACTATATGAAAGCAAATGAGTGGGCTAATACTAGGCCAGATGTCACGACCACCTATACAGTAGTCCGACAATGATGTCATGTGATGTAGATAAGGTTCCCACACGATCTAAAACATTTAAAAATATTAGTTATTGAATCCAATAAACCATAACTCATTAAACCACAATCTATAAACTGAAATACATACATCATTTTCTCTTAATTGATCCAGCATGTACCTATACTGGAGCAAAACGTGAGTCAAAATTTTAGTGGTGGAAAAATTATCTTTCCGCCTGCAAATGTAAATTACAAACTAAATGTTAGAATATATTAGTACGTTAAGTAAACATATAAAGAAGAAATACGGTATATGTAGTGTACTGTGCACCCAAGGATAGATCAACATCGGAATGGATATGTGCAAGTAATCACTAGAGAGCAATAGAAGAAAATCGATCCCATGCCCACAACTGAAGTAATATCAGTGCGCCAGCTATCTCGTGGGCATCTCTGGAAGAAGCCTTACACATTTCTCAATACAACCAGGATAAACATGTAGATCCCTAACTAAAGCCACTGGCTATCTCGAAGTCCTCAAGTAAGGGTAAAAACATTAAATATACCAAATTACTTGATTTGTTTACGAATATACACCCACCAATTAATTGCATAGTGTACGCTTAAGCATGACGTTGTACTGTTATCTCATTACCATCCTCAAGTAGTACTCTGAATTGTTGTTCTAACCATGTTAAAGAAAGGCGTGACCCACTTAAATATGCACTGGATGGGGTGACACCTAATAAATGCTTGCATAAATCTACCATCTAAGTGAGACTGATCCAATGACCACCTCATCATATAAAAGCAGTCCGAATAAGATCGAGATATCTTGTAAAGTAATGGTGCACTCCACCATAGGCATGTGAAAAATATGGGTCTCCTGTCTCCATCGCTCGATGAATGTTGTAATCAAATTTCAATCTAAGGGCTATAAACCCTATTTGAGATGTCCCATAAAATCCTGCTTATCGTGGGTATACATCTATCCGGGGATCATACAGAATACTACGCAGACTGGTCTATCTGCGCCTACAAGTAAAAACATGTGTCATCTGATTAGTCCACACCAAACCAGATCGATGGACATATTGTCTCTTTAGCAGTAATTAAATAGCCACATTTCACATACATTTCCAACAGGGAGTTAAGAAAATTAACACTACATGTTATATTTTTTCTTCTTATATGTTCATGAAGTGTCCTTCTTATACTAGAATCTCTCTTTTGTGAGCACGCAGAAAGAACCGCAATCATGGTGACCTCATTCGGCTCCACATCACTAATCAACATTGAATCAAATAATTTTACAGCCTCATCCAAACAATTGTGCGTCTCAATCATTGTTGTCCAAGTGACAACATCCTTCACAAAACTTTCATCAAACACTTGACGTGCAGAACCCAGAAAACCAATCTCAGCATAATAGTGAACCAACCCATTTTGAACCAGCAATTCAGAATCAAAACCCCATTTCCAAATCATAGAATGCACTACCATTCCCTCTATTACTCGTTCCATTTGACTGCACGCCTTAAGCGCGAAAACAAAGCTCCCAATATCCAATCCAACGCGTTTTGAATCATTTCGCAAAAAAACGAGAACCCCATTAAAGGAAATCTTGCTTTACAGTAACCTTTAATCATAGTATTCCACAAAAAACAATTGGGTTTTTCAATTTGATTAAAAACAAAATGGGCATATTGAATACTTTCATAATCAGATAGAGCACAGAAGGCAACAACCCGGCTTACCGGGAAAATCTGATTCATGAGGCGAGAACAAGTCATGTGTGCTTGAATTTGCTTCAACTAAACCATAGAAGAGCATGATGGTAAGATTAGCAGAGTTGGGTTTGAGATGAACACATTGACAAGCGAATTCCTTTTTGGTTTCTTCACGGGGGTTGAAGAGAGTGAGCTGAAAAAATGGAAGACTTGAAAATAACGATTGAGAGAAAAGATTAACAGTGAGATTGAGTTTTGAGCATAAGAGAAGATGGATTTCATTCATATGGAAAATTTCAAAATTAGTGCATTAGATTAGGGTTTTAGTTTGATAACGATATTTAAATACTAGGGCTTTAGGATTTGGGGAAGCCATGATTATGAACCAAGAAATCTATAGCTGGAAGATAAAGTAACAGCCCTTGATAACTCTTGACTGGTAGGCCTTGTGGGTTACGCAAAATTCACCAGCATTGTTTTACTAAGAGAGTTTGATTAAAAATTCTCTTTATTCTTGTACAAATTCATCCAACTCTTCCAATGAATCTTCCTCTTTGCCTCAGTGGAATCCTCACCAGAATTTTACTGCTAACGCATGAAGATCATCACAGAAAGAAGATGGAAGGTAGGTTGGAATTTCCTGCTTTAATCAATACCTCTTTATCCTTTGTTGGGAAGAATTTCTCCTTGAAACACTTTCCAAACTCTATCTTTTATACCTCTAAAGATTTGACGTTTATTTTTGGACATTTGAGATGAAAGTCTAAGATATCTGTCTAAAGATGAAGCTCATCGCTAATAAAGTTGGATATCCGGGCTTGTAGTCTTACTCGTCATGAAGACTAGTTTTTATAGTTGATCATTTGTCCAGATGCTCTCTCGTAACTAGAGAGTAGTCAAACATGCATTAAAAAAAATGAGGTTATCATCTGGTAAAAAAAAATTAAATGAGAAATAGAATGGCAAGATTTGTTAATTTGTAAGCCAAAAATCTCCTTATTGTATTCGCTGAGTTGAGCATTGAAGAGAATCCTTGTGCGCAAATAAGAAACAAATATGGTGATAGGGGGTCCCCCCTGACGTAATCCTCGATTGGTTTTCTATTAACGAGAACAGAAAAATAATGAGATTCAATACAACTCGTTAGCCTGTCCACCTTGCGTCAAACCCCATCTTTATCATAACTCTTTGATAAAAACTCATTTCACCTGGTCATAAGCTTTGCTCATATCAAGTTTCATAGATACTACTCCTTTCTTTCCAGTTGTTCTACTTTGAAGGGCATGAATGCATTCAAAGCCTATAATTGTGTTATATGTAATCAATCTGTTAGGTACAAATGCACTTTGGGAAGGCTACGGCAAAGAGTTCAAACGCCTTAATAATTGATTAGTTGTTGTTAAATATTCACTTTGAATTGACATATATGGATATTCACACCTGAATAATGTTAAAGAAAAAAAAAACTAAGATATATCTTACATAAAGAATTTTCACCAAGATAAAAAATAATTAATAATAGTTAATTAAGGTGAATTTGGTAAGACATGATTTCTTACGCCTAAGTGATATATTCGTCGTTTCACTCTTAAATTGTAAAAAAAAAATTGATAATAATGCACGTGAATAAAACTTTTTTTTTAATTTGAAGAATTTTAATTTTTTAAAGGTAAAATGTTAGAATGACCTTTGTACTTTCAGGGCCGATCCTAAGACAATGGGGTCCGGTGTAAAATGAGATTTTAGCCTTCTATTATATAATTTTAAATATATAATAAAAGGAAAATTGCACAAACCACCCTTAAACTATAGGAGTTGTAACACTTTCAATTTGAGCAATTGGCCCCTTGAACTTTGCAAAGTGTTAAAATTGGACCCAAGAAAATTTATTTTTTCAAATTATTTCGTTAGCTTTTAAAATTAGACCCTCGAAAATCATCATAGAGATGAAAAATACATTTCTAATATCAACGGGATGAGGGAGGTGAGATCCGAGAAGAATTTTCATTCCCGACCAACGTGAGGATTTTGCGTGGACGAGGTCAAGATGGAACGGGAACTCTCGGGGACACGACTCTGTAGATATTTTATGATAATTATTAGTAAATTGATAATTTTAAGAGGATAATTTGACAAATTAAATTTTGGGTAAAATACCATTTTGGTCCCTGAACTTTCACTTCAGTTTCGTTTTCGTCCCTGAACTTTCAAAAATGACCAATTTCGTCCCTGAACTTTCCAAATCGTTTCGTTTTCGTCCTTTCGTCCATTTTTCGCCTGGTCATTAAACAGGCCGACGTGGCATCTTGACGTGGCTTTTTTTAACAATATTTTAATATATTTTTTATTTTATTATAATTTTAACAATATTTTAATATATTTTTTATTCCTCTCTTCCTTCCTTTTCTCTCTCCTCCATGGTCATCCACCCCTCTCTCCTCCTCACTTATCTCTCTTCTTCTCCATCGTCTTCAAACTCTTTCATCAAAGACAAAAGCATTTAAAACCATCATCCCCCCTCTCTTCTTCATCATCGTCTTCTTCTCCATCGTCTTCTTCTCCAACGTTTAGAAGCAAAGACGAAAGCAGGGGCATCCATTATCGTTTTGGCCTTCGAGTTCTCCATAGACTAACCAAGAGGTTGTTGGACCAAACTACCTTCATGGGTAGCTCTAAAACCATCATGCGAACCTTCCTGAACAGACGAAATACGCTGAGAACCAACAGAATCGAAAACGCCATTGATGCCTCCATGAACAACCTTCGAAGGAGATAAAATGGTAACTTGCGAACCAGGGGGTTTTAGGCCACGAGGCCTTAATGAAAGAGACTCAAAACCATCAGACAAACAGGATAGAACACGTTGTTGCAGCCCATACTCAGACAAACGCGGATTACCCTCAAAAATCGTCATTGAAGCGTTAATCTCAGATCTAAGAATTTGACCTGTTTCCACGTCACTTTCCCTTCGTTCCTCACCAGAAACCATCGACTTGGCTTCCTCCAATGATAAATCAGAGGGCCACGACACATGAAGGAGTCTTGTATTTATCTTCGATAGCCGGGGATGCTTCTTTCTTTCTTGAACTGTTGAATGTTTTGGCCTCGATTTTTCAAGTGGGTTTGTTGCAACAGATAAATGAAGCTGTTGGTTTAATCACAAGTTTGTTGGTTTAATCACAAGTTTGTTTGGTTTGTTTGGTTTTGGCCTCGATGGAGAAGAAGAGAGAGAGAGAGATGAGGAGGAGAGAGGGGAGGGATGACCATGGAGGAGAGAGAAAAGGAAGAGAGGAATAAAAAAAATATTAAAATATTGTTAAAATTATAATAAAAAAAAATATTAAAATATTGTTAAAAAAAGCCACGTCAGCATGCCACGTCAGCCTCGTTAATGACCGGACGGAAAAATGGACCAAGGACGAAAAACGAAACGATTTGGAAAGTTCAGGGACGAAATTGGTCATTTTTGAAAGTTCAGGGACGAAAACGAAACTGAAGTGAAAGTTCAGGGACCAAAATGGTATTTTACCCTTAAATTTTTCTAGATCCAATTTTAACACTTTGCATGGTTCAGGGGCCAATTGCTCAAATTGAAAGTTTAAGAATGTAAGTGTTACAACCCTATAGTTCAAGGGTAGTTTGTGCAATTTGCCCTATAATAAATTAAAAAATATATAAACAAATAGAAATAATTGCACCCATGACCACATTAATTCACCTAAATCCACTTTTTAGGGTTGTTTGTTTTTTATTTCAGAATTACCTAATAACCACCATTTATGGTGGTGATCTGGTGGTTTTCGATTTGATAGTTTACTATCTTACCCTTTTATCTCTTCTGATAACCATATCTTATTAATTATATATCATTTAATTTATAATTTTAATTTTTTAATTTTGAAAATCAATCTCCTTGATTTTGGGAATCACTATTTAAGGATAATAAACTCTAACCTAAATTAGATTATTCTCCTTCTTCCTCATACGTTTTCCACCATTTTCTTCATTGCCAGAAACGCCCAAATTCAAATCTTTCGTAGAGCGGAGATCTTCGGCCAGTCCAAGCTCAAATCGGTACCATCGTTTTTCGATTTATGCTCATGCCTTTTTTTTTCAATTAGTGCTTAAGATCTACTTTCTTCTTTCGATTCTTTCCCTGGAATTGCATCAAAATTCTTTCTCTTCTTCTTCCTCCTTTGTTTTCTCTTTTCCGTTTTCTTCATTGCACAGAAAATGCCCAAGATCGATTTTCACCTCCTGTTATTCATGACTGCTACAGGTTTGTTGATATATAGTAAACTATTTATTAAATATAAACGTTTTTTTATATATGGCTGCTGATATCTGCTACAAATATTATGCTCGTGCCTTTTTTTTATTCGATTAGTGCTTAAGATCTACTTCCTTCTTTCGATTATTTCACTAGAATTGCATCAAAATTCTTTCTCTTCTTCTTCCTCCTTCGTTTTCCCTTTTCTGTTTTCTTCATTGCACATAAATTGCCCAAGATCAATTTTCAGCGCGTGATATTCATGGCTGCTACAGGTTTGTTAATATATAGTAAACTATTTATTAAATATAAACGTTTTTATTATATATGGCTGTTGCGCTATCTGCCACAAATGTTAATGGTTGCTGCTATATGTTTGTTTATCGATAATAAACTGTTTATTAAATATATACAGTTTCCATGGCGGTTTTACTGATTATTTGTTCAATTATACAATGTTTATCAAATATAAACATGTTTAACGATTTATGATTTTGTTTTTCAAAAATGTTTTTTTATGTTCTTTTTTTCAATTTAACATTTTTATGTGGTTTACTTTTGTTCTACTTTTTTTAAAGAAAATAAATATGTATTAATTTTTTTTTGTTTATCAATTATACACAGTGACGGTTAGAGGATGATCGAAGAAGAAAGCGATTCGATATTTCCTAGAAGAAAGTTAGAAGCTTGAAGATTTTGTTTTCTTGTATTTTTATATTTTTTAGATTTAATTTTTCATTTACTTTTTGTCATAGTTTTATTTCTATTTAAATTTGATTTTTCCATTAATTTTGTAAAATTTAAGGGATTTTTAAAATTTTCTTAAATTTTGCTCAAATTAAGGAAAAATTAAATCAAGGGTATGTTTTGTCTTTTCACAATGTAATTTAATTTCACCGGCGGCGATTTTTGGGTAGTTTTGATATATATATATATAAAAGATACGGTTTTCTTGAAATTTCCATTTATTAAATGGTTATTACTTAAATTAACCCAAACAAATATAATATTATTAACTTAAATCAAATAATGGATATTAAACGAAATAATACAATTCAAATTTTTATTTAAAAATTGACATTCTTCTTGAAAAGTGAACATACCATGAATGAGTTGAATCGGATCCGGTTGAAAATTTTCAAGTATTGTAGAGAGAAAAATTTAGAGAGAGTGATAAGTGATTGGAATAACTAAACATTTTGATAATATAAATTAGAGATTTTTTTAATTAAAAATAATAATAAGTCGGCTTTTTGAGTTAAAAAGAAAAAAAAAAGTAAATAAGTTGGCCATCAGACTTAAAGGAAGAAAGGAAAGAAAAAAAAATAATAAGTCCACGCTACACAGCATGAATTAAGAAAAAAATTAATTTAAAAAAAAAATGGATGGGCCCCTATATTTTAGGGGCCCTGTGCATGTCCAGGGTCGGGTCTGTGTACTTTCACCCAATTATAAAAATAACTGTTACATTTTATTTTTTATTAAAAAAAAAACCCTTTAACTATGAAGAAGACAATACGATATCCATTAAATTTTCATCCATTTTAATGGTAGGGTATTATTTTTAAAATTTTGAACAAATAATGGAACCCACTTATTAATTATTTTTTTTAAGGTCTTTCTATCTTATTTCCTCCTTCCCCTCGTAAGCTCCTTCCCATTAGGGATGGCAACGGGCGGGGCACGGTCGGGGATGCCATTCTCATCCCCTAACTCGCGGGGATTTTAATTCTTCATACCCTACCCTATCCTTTAATCAAAGAATCGGGGCGGGTTCGGGGATTCCTCATTCGGGGATCGGGTTCCTCCCAGGGGAAATTCCCTTTTTTATATTTTAATTCTTATTTAAAAAGAAATATATATTTAAAATATACATTTTTAAGATAAAAAAGAAAACATAACATTAAACAATTTATAAGTTAATATAACCATATGTTATATATTTTTTTCTAATAAATAAAGATAAAAGTAAACAAAATACATAAGATGTTATTAAAATATCGGGTTCGGGGATGGGGCGGGAAATGTGTTCCCATCCCCTAACCCTAAAATAAATTTGGGAAAATTTCTCCCCTGACCCTAACTCTATAAAAGCGGGGATTCCCCACCCTATAGGGGCCCGGGGAATTTCGCCATCCCTACTTCCCATGGTAGGCTTAGATGATTGTGGCTGAGTCATAAGTTATAATAGGGGGTTCTTGCGAAAATAGCAAAAATAAGTCCAATATTTGTAAAAATAGCAGTAAAAAAACATATTTGTAAAAATAACAGAAAAATTAAATTCGTACCTAAAATATTACAAAATTGCCACTAGTAATCACTGATTAATAATCACTGATTTACTGATATCCTGATATTTTATGTAGGAATCACTGATTACTTGATAGTAATCATTGATTATTTTATAAGTTATCACTGATATTTCTGATCCCATGAATGAGGATTTTTAAAAATCTGTTATATTTGCAAATACTTTTTAAAAATACTATATTTATAAATATTACTAAAATTTCGTGCTAGCCAATGAAATTTCTCTTATAACAGCAGTGCCAGTGGCCGCATCCATCAATGGAATAGAGTATCATTTTCTCGTTCTTTTTCTTCTTTGTTTTTTTTCCAGGCCCATTTCATTTTCTATCCCACTCGATTTCTCTCAGAAATCAGAATCTCGACTCTTTGCTCTCTCCAATGTTAGGGTTTCACTCCCAAATTCCGACTTCAATTGGTTTCTGAAGAAATTAAGGTAAAGTTTTCTATCAAAATCTTACTCTCCATGCATTTGGTTTTTAATTTTAATGCTCTTTCTGTTCGAATCTTTAGATTAATTACTTAGAAAGTCATCTGTTGAATTTCCAAATTTGATAACTTATTTATATAGTCTCAACACCATTCTAGATTAAAGCTCTCTCCCCCATTTCAATTAAAATTTATTTTGAACGATGGTTTTTTTCATTTCTTGCTTAATTTTGTTATTCACCCTTTTCAATTTATTTGAATCTATCTCTCTTTTTGGACAGATTTCTCTTGTTCGAAAAGGACGATGTTTTTCGATATATCAGAGGAATTGGTTGTAAACATCCTTATGAGGCTTTCAGTGAAGTCTCTGAAAAAACTAAGTTGTGTCAACAAATGGTGCTACAATCTCATTCAAAGTCCTTATTTTATATCCCGACATTATTCCTATCATTCTGCTTGTATTGTTAAGCTTCTTGTCAAGTACAATCGCATAGAAAAAGATTATATCTCCATACTGTCTGAAAATGATGCAGATTGTTCACATCTATCCATTCCCTTCTTCGATAAAGATAGTTTCTCAACCATTATCGGCCCTTGCATCAATGGCATTATCTGCCTAAGAAGTTTCACTGGACAATCTCATGAATCTTACAAGGATATTGCCTTGTTCAATGTTGCAACGAGAGAATACAAAATACTCCCTAAATTCCAATTATCTTTTCCAACCAAGGCCTATTTACAATTACAACCTTATATCGAAACTATAGGATTTGGTTGGGTTCCTGAGACTAACGAGTACAAGGTGGTCATGGCTATTGAGTTTTGCAACCCTAATGATCATATCTATCCTTATAGGTCTCTTGAAGTTTTTGTGTATACTCTAAGCACAAATTCTTGGAAGCGACTTAATTTTGAAATCCCATTTGTGGCTAGTACTCTTGAAAGTGATCCACCATTCTACTCGCTGATTTATCTTAATGGAGTTTGTTATTGGGTAAATGAGAATAATGATGGAATTTATAATCTCTTATCATTTCACATGAGAGATGAGGTCTTTGGGAGCCTTCCATTGCCCGATATGTTTACTCATGATGGTGATTGTCTTCATTTTACTTTACATACGTTAGATGGCTGCATCGCATTGATAAATAATCACTCAGATGAGGTAAATTCTCATCGTTTGGTTGAAATTTGGGTGTTGGAGGAATCATGGATCAAGAAATTCACAATAGGACCACTTACCAGTATCTGTATGGGACTTGGACTCGTGAAAGATGAGTTGTTTTTGGTCGACGAAAGTGGACAATTATCATCCATCAATATCTATTCTGGTGATCTTAAAAATCTTGGCATTCAGGGGGAGATATACTCATTTCAAGTTTTGGAATACGTGGATAGCTTTGTTCCTTTGAAAAGGAGGCTATAGATTTATTCTCTTGTCAAGTCTTTTTTTCTTCGTTAACAACAGTTTAGAGTTTTTACTCTTATTAGACTAGTTGAGCTATTGAATTCAATTACATTCGTGCTTGAGAACAATTTGTCTACTATGCTTGTGTATTTGGTTAATGATAGTATTGATTTTTGTCAGTCATCATCCTTTCTTGGGATGGTCGCATGGTTTGGAACACTTTTCTAACTTTTTTTTCACGAAGAAAGTTTTGAATCTCAATTGATTTTATCGGTGATGGTCGCATGGATTGGGTCTGCCAGGGAGATGACATTGAGAGGGGAAAGAGAAGATAGGAAAAAAAAAGTTTAAATTGATTCAACTTAAATATAACAGAATCAATTTACTATTAATTTGATTTTGTTTAATAGTTTTAGATTACTAACTTGCTATAAATTTTCAAAATTAGTTAATTTGAGACAACATTTAACTAAACTGGAAAAGAAAAAAAAGCAATGAAAGTGTATTGCTATTAATTTGATTTACTAAGCTCTGGGAAGAGGATCACTATTAATTTAAAGTGTATTGCTAAACTCTAGGTCTAATATCGTCAGAGCCCATCCATCTCTTCATTAATAATAATAAGTCCTCTTCTCAAAATTGACATCCCAAGATCTAGTGTTGTCCCATGCATCTGCAACAAAGAAATCCCACAAATATATTTATTGTTATCAAAATCTAGATTAAAATTAGAGAATATTAGGTGGGTAATCATTTTTCATACATTCATAATAAAGAAAAAATCGTTAATGGTTTGACACTTGTGTGGTTTATAAATGGTTCTAAACACATATGTGGTATGTAGAAATGGTTTTTAACTCCCGTGATTTGTAGAAATTGTAGATAACACCCCTTTGTCAGTTAGTTTTAACAAATTTCGGATACATTTTTATTCTATATTTGTCACATGTCAATTCTAATAAAAATACAAAAAATAAATAAATAATAATATGAGTGCAATTTGAAGAATATCATTATTAACAAAATCTAAATTTCGCACACATCTATTAGTTTGTTTTTTTCAAATTTATTTAAATAGAAATTCATATTTGTAAATAATGCAAATCATACCATTTTCTCATTAAATTTTAACGATAACGAGTCAATGACCATATTTTGAATTAAAAATTTGAGACACTAAAATAATTTTTAAAAATGTTAAAGAGACAAAATTGACAAAATGACGAACCTTAACGACCAAAACTATATTTAACCTCTTTTTAAGATACTCAAAAGTTGTTTGAGCTAGGAAAATTCTTGAATTAGATTGATTTCTGAGAAATATTGACATCTCTATTGAATCTAAACCAGGAATTGATCATCCAACAACTTAATTATAAGCATTTCTATCTTCTGAAAAGAGAGAAAAAAAACATAACATCAATGGCTTTGAGTTGAGCAGCCTTCAAGCTGAGCCAATTTTATTGTTGAACATATATTAAATAGATTAAATTTACCTCAACAACTTAATTTTTTTTATAGGTGATTTAACAAAAGTATCAACATACGATTTCCAAGTTTTCGTTCCGATTTAACAGTGGTTGAATCATACAGTAGGGATGGTGAAAGCCTAGCTAGTTGGTACCAAGGATATCACCATAAAAGTGATCCTCCAAAATCTGAAGTTAAAAAACCGTGACTTTCACCTTTCATTTTATACTATTTTGACTCTGCTTATATCCTCATCTAGTGAAAAGTCTAAAATTAGATTCATTGGATAAATATCAGAAAAATGAAGAAATCGATATCTTACGGGCACAGAATTTGCATAAAGAAGTTACAGCGAAAATAATCATATCCGGATACCATTTTTCACACATAAGATATCGACCTCTTCGTTTTTCTAATATTTATCAATTAAATCTAATTTCATCACAATCTCAATTTTGTAGGAAAAAATTATGGTAATATATTGCTTCGGTCCTTTTTTTTCCGGATTTTTTTTTCATTCCATATTTTGAAGTGAGAGATGAGAGATGATTTGTTAGTTTTGATGTTTTTGAAGTATAAGAGTTGTAAAGAAACTCAATCCATACGTATGAAGAAAAAAAAAGGATGTGAATGATGAAGATTTTAAAAAAGAAGAAAACAAAAAAAACAAAGACTAGAGAAATTTTGTGTAGTCTTCAAAGGGTCAAGAGTTTAAATGGGGTTTTAATGGCATTTGAGACTTTTCACCATGTGATGATATAAGCAGTGGGTCAAAATAATATAAAATGAAAGGTGGAGATCATTCTTTAATTTTAGGTTTTGGAGGTCATTTCAGTAAATTTCCCAAATATATATGACTCAACCTGATCCATAAAGAGAGAAAGATAGTGGGGCTAAAATTTCATTCTTTGTAAATAATGTAAGCAGATTAAAGCTTAGAATAGTACCCTTTAGCCGAATCAAATACTCTTCAATTCTCAAGCAACAAATTTGTAGCCTTTCTCTATCAATTTTTTAAACCTAATAATAAAAAATTTAAAAAAAAGTAACTTACAAACAATTGAAAACAAAATCTCATCATCTTTCAGCAATCCTTAATAAAGGTGAAGTAATACCTTGTACCTCCAGCAATATCTGTTGTATCTGCATCATTTTATATAGGAATTGAATTTGTAATCGCTTCAACCTTCAAACTTCTAATATGGTCTTTTAGGGCAACCTAGCTCCATTATTTTTTAGTTCACAACCCAAGAACCTTTCTTGTCAATCACACAGACAAGCTCAAGGATCCGGCCACCGTTGCGAGTAAAAAAAATGATAGCAGATCAACCTGCTTATCCATATATGAAACACATTTCAACAATTCCTTCACAAAGTAACCACATTTTATACTTAATAACAGAGATCAAAGAGCATCCTTGTATACTTTTTCAACACTTTTATCATGCTCTGTCAATTTCCTTTTTTGGTTCTCCTACCTAGGTTAATCACTTTCAGATGAATTCTCCCTTTGACATATGAAAGTAACAAAATTGAGGCATTAAATATAGCCTTTGAGGTTCCTCTACCGGGATTCAGCGTGACCCCAGCTGTTTCAATTAACCCACCTGGTAACAAACTAAACACAGACTCCACCAGCTTCCCACAATTCATCACTAAAACTGGTATCTTTATTAATAAGAAATTATAACACTAATACCCTCGAGAGGATAAGGCATGCTCCTAAAGCCTGAAATTCAAAAGGTGTCCAATTGTCTTCTAATAAAAAAGATGTGTAATTACAAAACCAAACAGACCTATCTGAAAGATAAGAAAATGATTCTATCTAGAATTTCATCACCATCCAGCCGTAAATTGAGTGCATCTTGTAGCAACTGCAAACGTCATTATAAAACCTTGACCTTTGCTTTTGAAGCCATGACCTGCAAAATCTGAAGCAGTCAACCTAGGATAGCACCAATACTGATTGAAGACTCCAAAAAAGTAGTTCCAAATTTTAGAACCCTGCATGCGGTCCACAAATAGGTCGATCTAGATCGTGCCACCACATATAATAGATAATTCACCTAGACCAAGTTGAGGAGAAATATGTGTTTGGATTCTAAGTTCTAACCAAGGTATAGATCATTCCAGGCGAGTCAAGTCAGGGTAAGAATCCAATGCTTTTTAGGAGCTTTTGTTTCCACCGAAAATTTGTTAACTTATTAGGGATGAATCTTGTGGGTTCTAGCAAGGAATTAGGCATGAACTTTTACATGAGAAGGATCCTCTTTTATCAATATTAGATTAGGATTTTAGTTTGATAATGATATTTAAATACTAGGGCTTTAGAATTTGGTGAAGCCATGATTATGAACCAGAGAAATCTATAGCTGGAAGATGAGTAAAAGACTGAAAAATTCGAAGTAAGAAAATTTTCCTGTGCATTCATTTTTTATGAATATTAAGCAGCCTCCATTTTCCATATTATTGCATTCATGACTTTTTGTTTTTCAAACTCTATATATATATATATGCAATTGTATATGTTTAATTGTTTATTGATATAAATGACTAAATTTATTGTGTTTATTACAATTATGTTTAGTGAATCAAATATATTATGGCTTTCGATCTAAAAGCAATGTGACACGATAAAATATAAGTCTCGATATAAAAAAGTTGTCAAGCCATTATGAAACTCCTTAAATCATAAACAAAATTTGAAAACGAGCTTGTTTCTCACATGATTTGAGAAAAGAAGGAAAAAAATTTAATTCATCATTCAATTGCCATTAACGCTTCTTCAAGTTTAAAATGAAGGAAAAAAAAAACCTTGTTAATTTAAAAAAATTATATTATTATATAAACCATTATTTCTCAAATATCTTCTGAAACCATTTTCTTCTCTAAAAATCTTTTAACGGTCATATTGACGCTTCATAAGGGAAAATCTTAGTTAGTTTCCTCAGTTTATATTAAATAAACCATCATTTCTCATGTGTATCGATCCATTTTCTTTTCTAGAAATCTTCCAACCTTCATTGATGCTTCTTCAAGCTTCAGAAAAGTAAATCATAGACGATTTATAAAGAACATGTGGAATAATAAACGATAGGGAGCATCGGGATGACAAATTGATAAACTCACGTATGGGAGCGTTGGTTGGAGATGATAAAGTTGAAAATACTCGTCTACAATGGTGGAATGATTCATGAATATGGAGAAGGAAACATATTTTTTTATGCATATAGGACTTTGTTTTTTCTGAAAATGATAAGACTTATTTGATTAATCAAAAAGTAAATGAAATTAAAACTTATTTTAATCTCCATAAAATAAGAAGATATACTTGTGGTATTGCAATCGTATATTCACCGCATACATATTTTTGACCATTTTGTAATATATTTTGTTTAGTTTACTTTTGTGAAGTTAAGGTCTTTAACCGACCATTATTATATATATTATTCATGAGTATTCGGTTCAGTATGTATATACCTTGACTAATTTCATAAGATAATATCATTGGTAGGAATGATCAGACTTTTAAAGAATACCCCTTAACAATGAGGTCAATCCATGATTAGTTAGTAAAAATATTGTTTGATCCTTGAAATGTACTATTTTTCATATAAAATTTATTTAAATTTGTTGTTATACATTTAAATTTTAATATAGTCCCCAACTCAAATTTTTAAAATTTCCAATATTGTTCTTATAATTAAAAATAATTAATTTAAATTTAAATATAAAAAAAAACAATTGTTTGATTGATGATTAACATTTTATCGGAAGTTAAGTCCCAACATCTACTATTTCAAAAGAAAAACTTCTATTGACTATTGGCATGTGTTTTTTTTTATATCTGTAAGTGTCTGGGTCAGCTCACGCGCACCTCAACTAATCTCACGGGACAACCACACTACCCTACAACACTTGACGTCAAGAAACTCGTAGGATAATATTCTAGGTAGGTGGCCACATATGAATTTGAACCCATGACCTCAAGGTTGGAAGGAGGACCTCTTAGCCATTGGGTCAACCCATGGTTGGTTACTATTACATGTGTTTTGTGCATCGTTATTAGCATTAACTTTGATTATTAAGAGAGTGATTTAAATTCATAATAAAACAAACGATATCATTTTTTTTAATTAAATTTTAACACTTAGAGAATTAATTTTGAAATTTATTTAAATTTTAAAGACTACATAAAACTTTTAAAATTTAAACTATCAATTTTTTTCACCTAACAATGAACAATAAACAGAAAACAGGAAATAAGAAGATAACCAATAATTTTTTTTACACTAAACTTTGCTATTCATTGTTGAATGAAGACAGAAAGGCGGGGAAGATACCAAAAATACAATTCTTAATTTATCTGAATCTATTCTTTTCAAATTCTATTTTCATATTACAAACCAAACCACATAGACCAAAACTAGGCATTTGATAATTAACATGTTCATAAAGGCATTGACCATATTTTTTGTACTTTATGCACCATAATAACAAGAAACAAAAATCAATTGAGTGCCAAAATTTCAGTTTATATAAATAATTTCACCAGGTGGCTAAAGCCGCTAAAGCAATATCAAGCCATAAAAAAGAAATCTTCAATTCTCATACAAGAAAATAAAATCTTCCAAACAATAGAAAAAGTATGGAAAAGTTAAAATAGCATCATCTTCCAGCAATCCTCATTAAAGGTGAAATAATACCTTGTATCTCCAGCAATGACTGCTGTATCCGTATCTCTTCATCAACAGAACGCTTTAAATTTCTAACCTGATCTTGCAAAGCACCCGAGGCTCGAATATCTTCTGTCCTTAACTCAAGCACCTTTCTTGTCAATCCCATCAACAAGCTTGAGTATCTAGGCAAAGTTGAGTGCTTTTGTAAAAAAACCAATAGCAAGCCAAGCTCTTCCCTGTCCAAATTTGAAACACATTTCAACAATTTCTTTCTTGCAACCAATTCCTCCATTACAGCAACTACATTTTCAGGATTTCTACGTGCTAACACGGATACCAGAGCATCCTTGTGCCTAAACTTCTTCAACAGTTTATCATGCCCAGACAATCTCACTTTCTTGGATCTCATAACTAGGTAATCTCCTTCGGATGGTTTTTCTCATTGACCTCTATGAAAGTATCGAAAGTGAGTAGGTCTCAAAGCTCGCCTCTGAAGTTCTGCTACAGTTCCCAGACCCCCAACGCTTAACATATTATTCCCCGTATTTTCCTTATTCTTCCTCTTCCCAGCATACAATATCCCATTTGAAGTCCCTATAACTCTAGTACTACAATCAGGAGAAAACCCGATTGACATAAGGGGGGCTGGGAACCTCATTGAGTGAGTTGCTTTCATCTTTGCATAATCAAACACCTTCATATAACCATCCAGTCCTACACTTAAAATTCTATATTGATGTGACTCTTCTCCACCATCCATGTCCGTTCTCCCAACGCATAGTGAAGTGACTGTTTTATTATGACTCTCCATAGAGCAGATCATTTTCCCACCTCCAATCACATCCCAAATTTTCACAGAGTTACCCCCAGCAGTTGCAATTAACCCCCCTGATGGCAAAAAGATCACATCCTCCACTGGTTTCCCATGATCGATCTCCAAAACAGATTTTGAATTTGTTAACTTATTAGGGATGAATCCAGTGGGTTCTAGCAAGGAATTATGCATGAACTTTTACATGAGAAGGATCCTCTTTTATCAATATTCCAAACTTGTCCAGGATGAATACCTTCAATGATGATTTAAACAATCACTTCTTGAAGATAATTATCAAAGAACACAATCTTAGCCAGCACAAGGGATTCTATACCCCAACCATCCAATTTGACATTTGTGAATCACATTGTCATAGATATCTCAATGGCTATTTATCCGTGAATTACAGAATCACATTTTTTTATATACGATGCGTTCTTGGCCATTATAAAGGAATTATCCATTTTCTTCAGCTTCATCATCTATCAAACTAGACGACAACAGTAAATCATTCAGCACCCTGTAAATTTCTTGAGAATGAGGGTGTGAGGCATCAGCAACTAAGAACTCATGAAACTCACCCCCAACCTCTATTAGGCTATGCCCAGGCACCTTTTTGACACCCCTTTCCCTCATAATGCTTCTGACCATTCTCACATCTTTCCATTTTTTTTCATTAGCACATATATTTGCCAATAGGATATAAATCCCGCTGTCTTCAGGATCCAATTCCAAAAGCTTTTTAGCAGCTAACTTAGCCAGTTCAACATTTCCGTGCTTTCTACAAGCATTAAGCAGAGCTCCCCAAGAACCTTCACTCGCTTCCATTGGCATCTTTGATATTAACACGTAGGCTTCCTTCAACAGTCCAACTCGACTAAGTAAATCCACCATGCAAGCATAGTGTTCCCTCTTGGGCTCTAATCCAAAATCTCTTTCCATACTTCGAAAATGTTCTTGACCTTTGGAAACAAACCCACCATAACTGCAAGCTGATAGGACACCAACAAAGGTGATATGATCTGGTTTTAATCCAAAACTTTTCATTTGGTCGAAAAGAGTAAGAGCCTTCTTTTCACGGCCATGAGATGCATATCCAGCGATCATGGAATTCCAAGAAACCAAATTTTTTTCAAGCATGGAATTAAAGAGTTTTGCGGCTGCATTAATGTTTCCACATTTGGCATACATGTCCATGACTGCATTGGTCAGAATCAGACTAACTTGAGTTCCCATTTTATTGACATGGTTGTAGTGAATCCACTTACCCAAATCCAAGCATCCCAATTGGCCACAGGCAGAAAGCGCACATACTAAAGTGTCCTCTGTTGCAACCAAACCCAGAGCTACCATGTTGTGAAATAACTTCAATGCTTCCATGGGTTTACTGTTTTGTGAATAACCAGCTATCATTGCATTCCAAGAAACAACATTCCTCTCAGGCATTTCATCAAAAAGCCTCCTTGCAGATTCTAGGTCTCCACTTTTGGCATAACCATTAAGCATGCTAGTCCAAGAAATTACATCCTTACCTTTCATATTGTCAAAAATCTCCCTAGCACTAGTTAAATAGTCACATTTCACATACATATCCAACATGGCGTTAAGCAAATTAACACTACATGTTATATTTTTCCTTCTTATATGTTCATGAAGTGTCCTTCCCATACTAGAATCTCCCTTTTGTGAGCATGCAGAAAGCACTGCGATCATTGTGACCTCATTCGGCTCTACATCACTAACCAACATTGAATCAAATAATTTTACAGCCTCATCCAAACAATTGTGCATCGTGTACCCATCAATCATTGTTGTCCAAGTGACAACATCCTTCACAAAACTTTCATCAAACACTTGACGTGCAAAGACCAGAAAACCAATCTCTGCATAATAGTGAACCAACCCATTTTGAACCAGCAATTCAGATTCAAAACCCCATTTCCAAATCATAGAATGCACTACCATTCCCTCTATTACTCGTGCCATTTGACCACACGCCTTAAGTGCGAAAACAAAGCTCCCACTATCCAATTCGACGCGTTTCCGAATCATTTCTTGAAAAAACGAGAACCCCATTAAAGGAAATCTTGCTTTACAGTAACCTTTAATCATAGTATTCCACAAAAAACAATTGGGTCTTTCAATTTGACTAAAAACAAAATGGGCATATTGAATATCGCCAGAATCAGATAGAGCACAAAAGGCAACAATCCGGCTTACAGGGAAAATCTGATTCATGAGGCCAGAACAAGTCATGTGTGCTTGAATTTGCTTCAACTGAACCATGGAAGAGCATGATTGTAAGATAAGCAGAGTTGGGTTTGAGATGAACACATTGACGAGCGAATTCCATTTTGGTTTCTTCACGGGAGTTGAAGAGAGTGATCTGAAAACATGGAAGACTTGAAAATAACGATTGAGAGAAAAGATTAACAGTGAGGTTGAGTTTTGACTTTGAGCATAAGAAAAAAGGGATTTCATTCATGTAGAAAATTTCAAAATTTAGTGCATTAGATTAGGATTTTAGTTTGATAATGATATTTAAATACTAGGGCTTTAGAATTTGGTGAAGCCATGATTATGAACCAGAGAAATCTATAGCTGGAAGATGAGTAAAAGACTGTAAAATTCGAAGTAAGAAATTTTTCCTGTGAATTCATTTTTTATGAATATTAAGCAGCTCCATTTTCCATATTATTGCATTCATGACTTTTTGTTTTTCAAACTCTATATATATATATGCATTATATATGTTTAATTGTTTATTGATATAAATGACTAAATTTATTGTGTTTATTACAATTATGTTTAGTGAAAAAAATATATTATGGCTTTCGATCTTTAAAGCAATGTGAAACGATAAAATATAACTATCGATATAAAAAAAGTTGTCAAGCCATTATGAAACTCCTTAAATCATAAACAAAATTTGAAAACGAGCTTGTTTCTCACATGATTTGAGAAAAGAAGGAAAAAAAATTAATTCATCATTCAATTGCCATTAACGCTTCTTCAAGTTTAAAAAGAAGAAGAAAAAAAACCTTGTTAATTTAAAAAAATTATATTATTATATAAACCATTATTTCTCAAATATCTTCTGAAACCATTTTCTTCTCCAAAAATCTTTTAACTGTCATATTGACGCTTCATAAGGGAAAATCTTAGTTAATTTACTCAGTTTATATTAAATAAACCACCATTTCTCATGTGTATCGAATCCATTTTCTTTTCTAGAAATCCTCCAACCGTCATTGATGCTTCTTCAAGCGTCAGAAAAGTAAATCATAGACGATTTATAAAGAACATGTGGAATAATAAACGATAAGGAGCATCTGGATGACAGATTGATAAACTCACATATGGGAGCGTTGGTTGGAGATGATAAAGTTGAAAATACTCGTCAACAATGGTGGAATGATTCATGAATATGGAGAAGGAAACATATTTTTTTATGCATATAGGACTTTGTTTTTTCTGAAAATGATAAGACTTATTTGATTAATCAAAAAGTAAATGAAATTAAAACTTATTTTAATCTCCATAAAATAAGAAGATATACTTGTGGTATTGCAATCGTATATTCACCGCATACATATTTTTGACCATTTTGTAATATATGTTGTTTAGTTTACTTTTGTGAAGTTAAGGTCTTTAACCGACCATTATTATATATATTATTCATGAGCATTCGGGTCAGTATGTATGTACCTTGACTAATTTCGTAAGATAATATCATTGGTAGGAATGATCAAACTTTTAAAGAATACCCCTTAACAATGAGGTCAATCCATGATCGGTTAGTAAAAATATTGTTTGATCCTTGAAATGTACTATTTTTCATATAAAATTTATTTAAATGTTGTTATACATTTAAATTTTAATATAGTCCCCAACTCAAACTTTAAAATTTCCAATATTGTTCTTATAATTAAAAATAATTAATTTAAATTTAAACATAAAAAAAAAAAAAAAACAATTGTTTGATTGATGATTAACATTTTATCGGAAGTTAAGCCCCAACATCTACTATTTCAAAAGAAAAACTTCTATTGACTATTGCATGTTTTTTTTCATATCCGTAAGTATCTGGGTCAGCTCACGCGCACCACAACTAATCTCACGGGACAACCACATGACCCTACAACACTTGGCGTCAAGAAACTCGTAGGATAATATTCTAGATAGGTGGCCACACATGAATTTGAACCCATGACCTCAAGGTTGGAAGTTAGCCATTGGGCCAACCCATGGTTGGTTACTATTACATGTGTTTTGTGCATCGTTATTAGCATTAACTTTGGTTATTAAGAGACAGTGATTTAAATTCATAATAAAACAAACGATATCATTTTTTTTAATTAAATTTTAACACTTAGAGGATTAATTTTGAAATTTATTTAAATTTTAAAGACTACATAAAACTTTTAAAATTTAAACTATCAATTTTTTTCACCTAACAATGAACAATAAACAGAAAACAGGAAATAAGAAGATAACCAATAATTTTTTTTATACTAAACTTTGCTATTCATTGTTGAATGAAGACAGAAAGGCGGGGAAGATACCAAAAATACAATTCTTAATTTATCTGAATCTATTCTTTTCAAATTCTATTTTCATATTACAAACCAAACCGCATAGACCAAAACTGGGCATTTGATAATTAACATGTTCATAAAGGCATTGACCATATTTTTTGTACTTTATGCACCATAATAACAAGAAACAAAAATCAATTGAGTGCCAAAATTTCAGTTTATATAAATAATTTCACCAGGTGGCTAAAGCCGCTAAAGCAATATCAAGCCATACAAAAGAAATCTTCAATTCTCATACAAGAAAATAAAATCTTCCAAACAATAGAAAAAGTATGGAAAAGTTAAAATAGCATCATCTTCCAGCAATCCTCATTAAAGGTGAAATAATACCTTGTATCTCCAGCAATGACTGTTGTATCCGTATCTCTTCATCAACAGATCGCTTTAAATTTCTAACCTGATCTTGCAAAGCACCTGAGGCTCGAATATCTTCTGTCCTTAGCTCAAGCACCTTTCTTGTCAATCCCATCAACAAGCTTGAGTATCTAGGCAAAGTTGAGTGCTTTTGTAAAAAAACCAATAGCAAGCCAAGCTCTTCCCTGTCCAAATTTGAAACACATTTCAACAATTTCTTTCTTGCAACCAATTCCTCCATTACAGCAACTACATTTTCAGGATTTCTACTTGCTAACACGGATACCAGAGCATCCTTGTGCCTAAACTTCTTCAACAGTTTATCATACCCAGACAATCTCACTTTCTTGGATCTCATAACTAGGTAATCTCCTTCGGATGGTTTTTCTCCTTGACCTCTATGAAAGTATCGAAAGTGGGTAGGTCTCAAAGCTCGCCTCTGAGGTTCTGCTACAGTTCCCAGACCCCCAACGCTTAACATATTATTCCCCGTATTTTCCTTATTCTTCCTCTTCCCAGCATACAATATCCCGTTTGAAGTCCCTATAACTCTAGTACTACAATCAGGAGAAAACCCGATTGACATAAGGGGGGCTGGGAACCTCATTGAGTGAGTTACTTTCATCTTTGCATAATCAAACACCTTCATATAACCATCCAGTCCTACACTTAAAATTCTATATTGATGTGACTCTTCTCCACCATCCATGTCCGTTCTCCCAACACATAGTGAAGTGACTGTTTTATTATGACTCTCCATAGAGCAGATCATTT
The DNA here is from genome assembly GCA_028015215.1 of Gynostemma pentaphyllum. Taxonomy (NCBI): domain Eukaryota; kingdom Viridiplantae; phylum Streptophyta; class Magnoliopsida; order Cucurbitales; family Cucurbitaceae; genus Gynostemma; species Gynostemma pentaphyllum. Next base: position 28,937,145 of record CM051350.1, read on the forward strand.
TCCCACCTCCAATCACATCCCAAATTTTCACAGAGTTACCCCCAGCAGTTGCAATTAACCCTCCTGATGGCAAAAAGATCACATCCTCCACTGGTTTCCCATGATCGATCTCCAAAACAGATTTCAAATTCGGTGCCCTGACATCCCAAAGCTTCACTGAGTGATCATAAGATCCCGAGATAAACAAGTCCATACTAGCTGGGGAGCAAGCCCCACACCTCACATAGTCCTTATGGCCCAACAAATTTGAGATTGGAGTCTCAGTGGCGACATCCCAATACTTAACAAGTGCATCATCTCCCCCAGAGATTAAGTGGAGCTTATCAAAAACTGGGTACTTGACAAATTGAACTGGGCGTGAATGGGAACGAAGTTTTCGAAGTGGGGTTCGAGTTTTTACATCAAAGACTTGGACAAGCCCTGAAAGATCCGAGGCAGCAATTAGGAGGCCATCACAACGAAACGAAGCAGAAGATACCACATCTCGAAAAGATGATATGGTAGAGCTCGGGGCCATGGTTTGGGTGTTGAAGAGAGTGAGAGTGGCAGAGTGGGTAGCAGAGAAAGTAGACGGGTTTGTGGGACAGAAGGCGAGGGAGGATACGGAGGAAACAAGGTTTGGGATTTCATTGCTCTTGAAAGAGGACCAATATTTAGATTCTGGAGTTTGTTTGGGTGTTCTGGGCTTAGGTTTGAGCTTGGGTTTGACTGGGAATGTCCTTGTTAAGCTTGAATATTCATGTTCTGCCATACCGATATATAGACTCGAAATCAGATCCTTCTCACTAACTCTTAAAGTGTTTTACTTTGAGAATGACATTGCATCAATATGGTTTAGTAATCTGCAGTATGAAAACGTAGAAAATGTAAAACAATGAAAAATCTAAAACGCTAAATTTCAAACAAAAGATAGTACTTGATCCATGAATATTTCTGGAAAATTATATCACTTTCCTTTCTCAAAGATTACCTTCCTCACTGTAATTATAAAGCAAACAAGAAAAAAAAATCCCCAAAAATAAAAACACAGTGAAGAACGAAGCATACAACAAAATGGACATAAGTTTTACCCTTTTTTTGTCGAGAGATGCAGATTGAATCTATTGAAAAAGAGAGGAATTGATGGCGGAAATGAGCTCGAGAGATTATAAGCGGCTTCCTACAGAGGGAAGAAGAAGAAGGCTGAAGAGTTAGGGTTTTGGGTTTTGGGAATTTCTAAGGAAATAAATTTCAATCAAATTTTTATTTTTCTTTTCATTGTGGCCAAAAAGAAACTAAATTTAGTAAACTAAAAGAGTTATTTACACGAATGACCAATTTTTTATTGTTTATTAATAATTATAATTAGTAAATCACGTATAAGGTACTTAGTATATAAAAAGAGGGATATTTAATAAATATTTTTTACTATTTTATTCTTATTTATTTATTAAAAATTACAAAATATGTCATTGTTTTTTATTTCATTTTTGAATTCCAAAATATGTCATTATTTATGTTAAATTTATCCTTCATTAAATCTTTAAATTATAAAATATGTCATACCACTTACGTATTAATTATGTAGATTTTAATTCTTTTTTAAAAAAAAATTAATCATCAATTTATCAATAATTCATCAATACAATAAATTATTATCATTCAAATAACATATTTTATCTAATACATATACATTGTTGATATTAATTTGAATTTTCATTTATATTAAAGGTGAAAAACAAAAATATATTCAAATATTTAAAATTATATTTGAATATAGTTCTTTGCCAAATTTTTATAAACATTTTAATTTCTTCCATTAATCATTCAACATGTTCAAAAATCGTTATATTACTAGTTATTTGTTTGTTCTAATACAACAAAATAAATATTTCATTTTATGTAAAAATAATATAAAATTATTTTTAGGGTAAAATATCATTTTGGTCTCTACACTTTCACTCAAGTTTCATTTGTGTCCCTCGACTTTCAAAATTAGTGTTTTTAGTCCCTCGACTTTCAAAAAGTTACCTTTTCACTCATTTTATTAAGTTTTCTGTTATGATGTGGCATTGTTGATGACAAGACAATTTTTAAGTTAGGTGGCATTTAAAATTTGCCATGTCATCGTCACTTAAAATTTATCACGTCATCAATAATGTCATATCAGCGACTGACAAAAGGACTAAAAACATAGGTTTTTGAAAGTTAAGGGACCAAAAACGTCACTTTTGAAACTTTAGGGACAAAAATATAACTCACGTGGAATTTTAGGGACCAAAATGGTAATATTTGAAAAACTAGCCTTTTTGTAGGTGTTTGAAAGTCAGGGGGCCAAAAACGCCACTTTTTAAAAGTTTATGGACGAAAATAAAACTCGGTGAAAGTTTAGGGATCAAAATTGTATTTTACCCCATGTTAAAATTATTATACCTCGTTTAACGATGATATTTATAAAAAAAAATTAATAATTTGTGCATACTTTGGGTATTTATCTTCTTATTTTTTTTCTTAGGAATTGGTGATGGGTAGTAGCTTTTATATGTGAAGTAGAGAATTTTTATACTAGTTAGTAATTTACTATTCTCGTCGAGTTGGGTCGAGTCGAGTCTTACATTATATCAAGTCTAGGTTGGGTCGGGTTACTGCTTTTTAGTGTTGGATCAATACAAGTTTAAGCCTATTTTTTCACTCCTAAGTTAATTTAATCTCTTTGTTTTAGTTGTTGTTGCAAATTTTAGATTAGAAATAGTGATCCCATATACTAAATGGAAATTAGAATTAGGTTGTTTCATATTTACTTAAATGTCATTGAAATAAGTGCATAGCTACTATAAGTTGTTTGGTATATGTATGATAGTCATAATTTTAAGTATAAAATAGCACATTTTTCCAAACATGCTTGATAAAAATATTCAATCGTTTGTTACTCTAATAGTATATATATGGGTAAAATACCATTTTGGTCCCTACACTTTCACTCAAGTTTCATTTTCGTCCTTGGACTTTCAAACTTGACTTTTTCTAGTCCCTCGACTTTTGAAAATTTACCTTTTTAGTCCTTCCATTAAGTTTTCCATTAGTTGACCGTCAGTAAGTTGTTGATGTGGCAACTGCAAGCTAACGTGACAAATTTTAAGTTAGGTGGCATTTAAAATTTGTCACGTCATCAATAATGCCACATCAGCGACTAACAGAAAGACTAAAAACGTAGGTTTTTGAAAGTTGTGGGACCAAAAACGCTACTTTTGAAACTTCAGGGACAAAAACGAAACTTGCATAAAAGTTTAGAGACCAAAAATGTAATTTACCCATTTTAGGTGGCAAAGTTAATTATACATTATCTTACGTGTCAAAGTTATTATATCCTCTAACATTGACTCTTTCATATAATTTACGACTAATTCCACTAACAATTTTGAAATATGTTTAGGTACTGTTTTGAAAGAATTTTTTTGAACTTTTAGTTTCTTTATATAGCTTTTTGTCTAATATTTAGAGTTATTAATCATTAATCTATTTGAATAAAACAACTAAATAATTTTAAATAGTAGATCACTAATAAAACTATCTAAAAGAAAATAACTTTAAAAAAATAATAATCAAATATATATATATAGGGTAAAATGCCATTTTAGTCTCTGAACTTTCACTCATGTTTAATTTCCATACCTAAACTTTCAAAAGTGATATTTTTCGTCCCTGGACTTTATAATTCGTTCCGTTTTAGTCCTTTTATCTGTGTTTTTCCGTTTGGGACACTAATGGATGGCTTATGTGGCATTATATAGATACACGGTGAGGTTAAATGACGTAGAAAAATGAATATACAGTGAGGTTTAAAACTGCAATTAAAGAGAAACTGATGAGATTAACTTCACTATATATTCATTTTTCGATGTCAATTAATCTCACTGCATATTTATATAATGTCACATCATCAATTATATGCCACATATGCCCTCCATTAGCGTCATAGACTAAAAAACATAGACGAAAGAACTAAAACGGAACAAAACGTAAAGTTCAGAGATGAAAAATGTAACTTTTGAAAGTTTAGGGACGAAAATGAAACTGGTGTGAAAGTTTAGGGACCAAAATGATATTTTACCCTTCTATAAATTTATTGTTAGATTAAAATAATTTTTACAATATATTTAGCTAATTATAAATTATTTTATTTAAATTAAACTAAAGATAAAAATATGATTAATTTTTCTAAGTTAAATCTATTCTAATGATTTCAAAAATATTGGAAAAATTAAAATTAAAATTTATATATATATATATATATATATATATTTATATATTTAAATTTTGATAAATTGAAAAGAAATACACGTGCAACGCACGTGGTGTGAATCTAGTTATATAAACAGTCAAAACCATCAACTGTTAATTTTAAAGCAAGGTGAAATGAAAATTGAAAACATGCATCTTTCTCGTGTCCACACTTGTGAGACTTTTGTAACTCATTACTCTCCAAAAAACCTTCAAACCGCCCTTAACATGAAAAGATTATATCGTCATTGATGCTTCTTGAAGCTTCATAAAAGAAAATCTTAGCTAGTTTAATAAAAACCTAAATTTATCAAATGAAAAATAAAAACATACCAGTCAAGTTAAAAAAATAATTGAATAAGGCATTAAAACTAAATAAATGGAGTTTATCATGTACATCACTGTTTGCTTCATTTTTGGTGGAACAATGTGTCTGAGGAAGATTTCAGAATCTTTTTACTGGTTGTTTGGAGCCTCTGACTAGGGATGGAAACTAAGGGTGAACATGGGGCGGGGTGGGGCGGGGTCGGGGTACCCCGTTTATACCCCGACCCCGTTTAAGTGAAAAAGGTCACCCCGACCCCACCCCATTTAAAACTTACCCCAACCCCGACCCCACCCCATTTAACTGTCGGTGTCGGGGTCGGGGAGGGGTGGAGCGAAGTTCAACGACAGGTGCGGCGGTGTTCAACGGAGGCAACAACAAATATGAGAAAAATGACTTTTTTTCCGGTGCACTGTGAGAAAAAGAAAAGAATCGTGCGTGAACAAGGAAAATAAAAGAAAAAAGGCAGAGAGAGTAGATGTGGATAGATAAAAACTGGAAAGAATAAAAGTGAAGATGAAAAGTATCTAGAGAAACGTGAAGACTTATTGGGGAAGAAGGTTAATGGGTGAATGTGAAAAGTCAAAGTGGAAAGAGTATTGGGAAGGGAAACTATTAATGGTAAAGTATTTTTTTAATAAAGGGGTCAGGTTTTCTGTCTTGGTAAATGAAATGAAAGTTTAAATTTTAAAAAAAATGATGAAGATACCAGAATCATACGTGAAAAAAAGAAAAGAAAATGAAAAAAAAAAAACAATGGTTGCCTAGAACGTAAAAGCAAGGAAAGGAAGGTAATTTTTTTTTAAAAAACATAATCGGGGTCGGGGCCCCTATGGGGTCATATCCCATCACCCCGACCCCGCCCCGTTTGTCACAACGTCGTTGCGACGCGGAGCGGCCGACATCCTATGTATTAGGTCTCTTATGTGAAAATGAAGTGGAAGTCGCCATCAACCATATTTGGGTGTGATTGATCACCAAATTGATTTAAAAATGAAAATGGTCTACGAAAATCAAATTAGGTTCTGGAGTCATTTGTGGGTAGGGAAGGTGTTAGCACCCTACAACACCCGTTAAAAACGGTTACCGCATTTTATTTTATATTATCCTAATTAGTAAATAATTCTTATTTAAATAATTAAAAAAAATTGATTTTAATTTGTGAAAAAAAATGTTCCATTTAATCATTTCTTAACTTCAAGGATGAAGTAAGAATTGAGATTACAATGGATGGGGTTACGACCATTAATTGAACAATATTGGAATTAGAAAATTCCTCACCTAAAGAAATTGAGAGTTTTTACGCCCCAAAATCCCATCATAGGAATTGTATTTATATTTTAAAACGTTTTAATTTTTATTTAAAATACTTTCTTTTTATTTTTGAAATATATTTAAAATACTTTTCTTTTATTTTTGAACTAATATATGTAATATTATTTATTTAAAAAAAAAGTCTATTTTTATACTTTTTAGGTTTTTTTCGTAGACTTATATGAGAATTTCGATAAGCATATTATGCAATCTTCACAAACGTGATGATTTCCACACACTTATCGAGATTCTAATAAGCACGTTATTTAATCATAATATAAAAGTAAGTTTAATGTACATATTATATTTGTTTTGATGGAAAAATTGTTTAAAATTATTCAGTCCACATCAAAAGATTTAATTTATCTTATATTACTAATCTTATAAAATAAATTACCCATAAGATGCGAAATCAAAATATTATTTCTATAATGTGATAATGCAACATGAAAAGATAATAATTAAAAAAGGATTATAATAGTCTTTCACATTTTGATGCATACGTAATTATATAAACACATATGCATAAGGTGGGGCATTATAACATATATATATATATATATATATATATATATATATATATATATATATATATATATTGTGTGTGTGTGAGAAAGAAAATTGTATATACACAAGTATTATATTTAATTAACACTTACTTGATTGAATGGTTTCAAAGATGTTGACTACTGTATGGATTGAAACAAAAGAACAAAGATGACCAGTGTAATTTGATCTAAACCGTGAGAGAGAGGGACGAGTGGGTCAAAGAAATTTTTGGGTTTTTTTTAATTTCAAAATTCCCTCGATGAAAGGCCGCCTCCCTTACTAAAAAATCAGGTCTAATTTATAGGCTAGGAGGAAAGACAAATATGGTTATAATATATTTTGAAATTAATCCTTACCCAAATTTACTCCAATTAACTCAAAATCAGTGACCATCCATTCCAATTTTATTATCAAATTAAATCAGTCAAATCAATCAAATCAATTTTCGTAAATTTGTGCTAAAAAATAGTGATCAAATTATTATCTTCCAAAATTGGTTTTTAATCCACCAAATCAAATCTCCTAATATTTTCACCAAATTTATGACAAATTTCGAAATTGAATTATTTCGAAAATCATTTTTGAACCTTATTTTAAAACTTTTTTTTTATTATTGGAACAAAATTGAACCAAACCAAAATAATTTTTTAATTGAAAACAAATAGTTAATTTTTGAATAGTGTCGGACGAAAATGGGTGTCTACAGTTTTGCCCCCCTTTGTTCATCCTTATAAAATTTTAAGGTGGACAAAGGTGTAGACATTAATTTGTTCGATACTATTTAAAAATTAATCAAGCATGATAAAAATGATTTGTTTAGTGAAATGTTAAGAATAAACAAGTTCACTAAAAGTATGCGTAATTGGGTTGGATGTCAGGGATTTACGAGAACTTTACAAATGTGAAGTAAAGATTGGAGACAAGGGACAAACAAGTGTCGTTTAGAATGGAGGCCAGGGATAAACAAACACCTTTCGAATTGGAGGTCAGGGATTGACAAGAACCTTCCAAATGTTGATTGAATACTGGAGATCAGGGATAAACAAGCATCTTCCAGGTTAAAGTAAAGATTGGAGACCAGGGATAAACAAGCGTCGTCCAGATTTGGAGGTCAAGGATAAACAAGCACCTTCCAAATATAGATTGAATACTGGAGATCAGGGATAAACAAGCATCATCCAAATTTATGTAAAGATTTGGAGACCAGGGATAAACAAGCGTCGTCCGAATTTAGAGGCCAGGGATAAACAAGCACCTTCTAAATGTAGATTTAAAACTGGAGATCAGGGATAAACAAACATCATCCAAATTCATGTAAAGATTTGGAGACCAGGGATAAACAAGCGTCGTCCAAATTTAGAGGCCAGGGATAAACAAGCACCTTCTAAATGTAGATTTATACTGGAGATCGAGGATAAACAAGCATCATCCAGATTCATGTAAAGATTTGGAGATCAGGGATAAACAAGCGTCGTCCAAATTTAGAGGCCAGGGATAAACAAGCACCTTCTAAATGTAGATTTAATACTGGAGATCGGGGATAAACAAGCATCATCCAGATTGGAGGCCAGGGATAAACAAGCACCTTCCAAATGTTGATTCTATGCACAGTCAAGGATTATACAAGCATTGTTTGATTGATGATATGAGAGACTTGTAATGATCATTACAAATGTCTTGGTATGATTTGATTTGACCAGAAATAAGGATGCAATTTAAAAATCATGATGAATGATTAAAGATAATCAAGTATTGTTTTATGAAATAAAGTTTAACAAAATTAGCATTTTATACTTTGAAATTAAGCTTTCATCCCAACATCCACATCACTTTCAATCAAGATCTTAAGGTTGAATCATGAGTATGCAAAATATCTCAGGGATCAAAATTTGCCCCAGCATTGATAATTCTGATATTCTGAAGTCCAAAAGATTCTCACTGTTATGGGTGGGAACCACACTTTCTCTTTGCCCCAGTGTGTATCGTCCTTCCTCATGTAATTAGTGCAATAAATATATATATTTTTTTAATTTCAATAAGACAATGAAGTTTTGACTATGAAGATACTATATCGGATTTCAGTTTAAAAGATCATGAGTTCATTCTTTCAAACAAACCTTCTAAAGATGAGATGTAATATATATTTTTTTTTACAGCATTTCAAATGGTAAGTCATTGTCAACTTATTATCTTTTTACAGAATTTAACATTAAACATTGAAGTGATAACACTATGAATCTCATCTTTAAAATAAATACTCTGGGTCATTGAAAATTTTATTATTATTGAAAAAGTAACTGATGCCCATTATTCAAAATTCCTATAGCCTTAGGCATAGCTGATAGGATAAAACATCAAAGCAAAAAAAAAAAAACATTCTTGCACTAAATTAAATGAAAAATGAGCAAATGAACTGGTCCCCTCTTGCTTTCTTTAAGACAAACAAATCATCAAGTTTCCGTGCCACCTTTATGATTAGGAAGAGGATTCATGTTGACATCAGGTGCATCCTTCTCCTTTTCAAAACTCAACCATCCGCCTTCATTAACGCTTGAACTTTTTTCTTGAATGTATAACAATTTTCCGTTGAATGTCCAATCCCTCCACCATGATAATCACATCGTAAATTTGGATTGTACCATTTTGGGTAAGGTGGCTTTACAGGTTCTAGAGGTTCTGGTACCACTTGATGCTGCTCAATTAACTGTGGTAAAAGTTCAGTGTATGACAGAGGAATAGGATCAAAAGAAACATGTTGTTGATTATTCCTCGGATTTCTTTGATTTTGAGCTCCTTGATACGTATTCTGAGGGTAATTATCTTGTCCTGACCCGGTCCTTGGAGCAGACTGAGGTGTGTGAAAGCCCTTGTTTACGTTGTTGACATGATGATAATGTGGTGCAACAGACTTATCAAACGTCGGCCTATGAGTGTGGCCAACATGGTGAACATCCTCCTCCTTCTTCTTAAAAGTGAAATTCTTCTTTGAACTTGAGTCGACTGCAGTATTAGAAATTTTCCCGTGTTTCACTCCATAATCAATCCTCTCTCCCATCATAATGATATCTGAGAAATTAGTAGAAGCATTCCCAATCATTCGATCATAATAGGGTGATCGAAGGGTATTGATGAACATCGCTGCTGCCTCTTTGTCTGTTAAAGGAGGTTGGACTTCAGCAGCTGTTTCTCTCCATCTTTGAGCATACTCTTTGAAAGTTTCTATACTCTTCTTTTCCATTTGTTGGAGATCAAAACGGTCAGGTGCCACATCAAGATTGTGCTTGTATTGTTTTAAGAATAGATCTGCAAGATCTTTCCACTTATTCACTTGATTACCATCTAACTGCATATACCGGTAGCGATGCACCCCGGATAAACTATCCCTGAAAATAGTGCATCAATAATTTTTCATCGTTTATGTGCGTGACCATCTTTCTACAAGACATTACTAGATGGCTTCTTGGACAAGATGTCCCATCATATTTTTCAAATTCGGGCACTTTGAATTTTGGCGGAATTATTACATCTGGTATTAAACAAAGTCGGCTTGCATCGATGTTCCCAAATACATCAATTCTTTCTATGGCTTTGACTCTTTCTTCCAGATATTCTAGTTTTCCTTTCGCTAAATGGTCCTCCTCCTTCTCAAAGGTGTTAGTCTTATTGCCAACATGGTGAGTATAAGCTGGATCTTTTGCATGTTGGAATTGATGTGATGGTGAGTTTACAACAACCCTTTCCCCAGTATGGGTCATTGGGTTTGGATAAGGGAATCCATTATGAGCCTCAGGGTTAAAACCAGGTGGTATGTCGTTTGAAGACGATTCTTGAGCAGCATTATTTAACTGTGAGGTTTCAACTGCTGACTTTCCCTTGTGTAAAGCTGTGAGTAATTCTATAACTTGTGCCATCTGCTCTTTTAAAGTATCCACATCTTTCTCAACCCTTTGAACTAAAGAAGTCTCTTGTTCACTCATGATTCTAACCTGTGCTCTTGTTCGATAAGGATGTCGATGTTGAGTTGGGTGATCAATTTTTTTTTTTACTGTAAAACTTTCTATTTGTATTTTAAAAGGAAAAAAAATGAATTTTATTAGAAATAAGAAAAAGAAAAGCATGACTATTGTAGCAAAATTTGTAAAATGTACCAATTTTTTTTAATGCATGTGAAATAGTTTCATGTATGAAAAGTGAACATGTGATAATATTTTTTTTTTAAACAGATAAATGTGTAAAAAAAATGATGATGAACATGAATATGTGAAAAAAAATGATTTGTATTTAATTTTTCTTTATGAATGAGTAATGTAAAGAAAAATAATAATAAGTAGTAAAGAAGAAAATAAACAATATATTGGCTTAACGTAATCATGAGTGTAAAGTTAAGGTTCTAAATAACTTAAAATGATAAAGGCTCTCAAATTACCCATAATACTATTTCAAATTGAAATTGTGAATGGATAACTTGAGTGAGGAATTTCATACCGCTTGCACGAGAGTCGAAACTCCACGAAGGCGACAGATACTCAGTCCTCGATCTAATCTTACAGGGTAGAGCCCGGGTAGGAGGCCCGTGAATAAGTGTGTGATGCATGTTTATATGTAATAAATAATAATTGAATATTGCAAGCAAAGTACTATAAATATAATAAGCTAAGAAAAATAAAACAAGTCAATTAATGCATTAAATAAGTAAAATGGACCAAAATAAAATAAGAAGGATAATATAAAATTAAAATAAATGGCTTGACTCTCTCAAGTGTCCCCAGTGAAGTCGCCAAGCTGTCACAACGTCGTTGCGACGCGGAGCGGCCGACATCCTATGTATTAGGTCTCTTATGTGAAAATGAAGTGGAAGTCGCCATCAACCATATTTGGGTGTGATTGATCACCAAATTGATTTAAAAATGAAAATGGTCTACGAAAATCAAATTAGGTTCTGGAGTCATTTGTGGGTAGGGAAGGTGTTAGCACCCTACAACACCCGTTAAAAACGGTTACCGCATTTTATTTTATATTATCCTAATTAGTAAATAATTCTTATTTAAATAATTAAAAAAAATTGATTTTAATTTGTGAAAAAAAATGTTCCATTTAATCATTTCTTAACTTCAAGGATGAAGTAAGAATTGAGATTACAATGGATGGGGTTACGACCATTAATTGAACAATATTGGAATTAGAAAATTCCTCACCTAAAGAAATTGAGAGTTTTTACGCCCCAAAATCCCATCATAGGAATTGTATTTATATTTTAAAACGTTTTAATTTTTATTTAAAATACTTTCTTTTTATTTTTGAAATATATTTAAAATACTTTTCTTTTATTTTTGAACTAATATATGTAATATTATTTATTTAAAAAAAAAGTCTATTTTTATACTTTTTAGGTTTTTTTCGTAGACTTATATGAGAATTTCGATAAGCATATTATGCAATCTTCACAAACGTGATGATTTCCACACACTTATCGAGATTCTAATAAGCACGTTATTTAATCATAATATAAAAGTAAGTTTAATGTACATATTATATTTGTTTTGATGGAAAAATTGTTTAAAATTATTCAGTCCACATCAAAAGATTTAATTTATCTTATATTACTAATCTTATAAAATAAATTGTCTATTTTAAGCTTCATTAAACCCATAAGATGTGAAATCAAAATATTATTTCTATAATGTGATAATGCAACATGAAAAGATAATAATTAAAAAAGGATTATAATAGTCTTTCACATTTTGATGCATACGTAATTATATAAACACATATGCATAAGGTGGGGCATTATAACATATATATATATATATATATATATATATATATATATATTGTGTGTGTGTGAGAAAGAAAATTGTATATACACAAGTATTATATTTAATTAACACTTACTTGATTGAATGGTTTCAAAGATGTTGACTACTGTATGGATTGAAACAAAAGAACAAAGATGACCAGTGTAATTTGATCTAAACCGTGAGAGAGAGGGACGAGTGGGTCAAAGAAATTTTTGGGTTTTTTTTAATTTCAAAATTCCCTCGATGAAAGGCCGCCTCCCTTACTAAAAAATCAGGTCTAATTTATAGGCTAGGAGGAAAGACAAATATGGTTATAATATATTTTGAAATTAATCCTTACCCAAATTTACTCCAATTAACTCAAAATCAGTGACCATCCATTCCAATTTTATTATCAAATTAAATCAGTCAAATCAATCAAATCAATTTTCGTAAATTTGTGCTAAAAAATAGTGATCAAATTATTATCTTCCAAAATTGGTTTTTAATCCACCAAATCAAATCTCCTAATATTTTCACCAAATTTATGACAAATTTCGAAATTGAATTATTTCGAAAATCATTTTTGAACCTTATTTTAAAACTTTTTTTTTATTATTGGAACAAAATTGAACCAAACCAAAATAATTTTTTAATTGAAAACAAATAGTTAATTTTTGAATAGTGTCGGACGAAAATGGGTGTCTACACCGTTTATTAAACGGGGCATAGTTTCACACCCCGACCCCGACCCCGATTACACACTTAAATGGGGTGGGGCGGGGCGGGTTCATGGGATGACGAGGTACATGTTCACCCCTAATGGCTACAGGTTGCGACAGGGTCGGGGATGCACTCCTCGTCCCCTAACCCGCGAGGATTTTCAATCCCCATACCCGCCCCTATCCCCTAATCAAAGAATTGGGGGCGGGGATTCCTATCCGTGGATCTGGTCCCCCGCGAGGAAAATTTCTCGCTTTATAGTTTAATTCTTATTTAAAAAAATAATATAAAATTTGAAATATATATTTAAAATATACATTTTTAAGACAAAAAAAAACATATTATTAAACATTTTATAATTTATTAGTTAATATAACCATATTTTATATATACTTTTTCAATAAATAAAGATAAAAGTAAAAAAAAAATACATAAGATATTATTAAAAAATCGGGTTCGGGGTCGGGGTGGAGCAGGGAATGTATTCCTATCCCTATACCTGAAAACAAATTGGGGGAAATTTTCCCCCCTAACATAAGTCCTTACCCGTATAAAAAGGGGATTCCCCGCCTCAATAGGATTGGGGCTCGCGGGGATTTTTGTCATCCCTACCTCTGGCATAGAAGAAATCAAAAACTCAAAAACAAACCCTTTTGTTAAATTATGGAAATTTTGAATTGGCTTATAATTATGTAGAAGAGTTTGATCACTTTTCAAATGGCTTCCTTGCACAGTGAGGCAAGCAATTGACAGTCAATAGATTCTTCCCCAAACAGATGGTTATGCCCTCCACAACTGTAATGGCCGAGAATTTTAAAAACAAATAAGCTTTAATAGTATAATTATTTAGAGGAACATTTTATAAGAAAAGGGTTTATAACTTATGAATAAGTTAAATGTAAGTTCAAATAAATATTTAAACGATAAATAACGATAGTTTGTGAAGTGCTTCGGGTTTTTAGGAAAATAATAGTAAGTAGCTTTTTTAATTTAAAATAGCATAACTTGAAAATAAAATAATATTTCATGGTTAATTTGTAGTTATTTAATTATTTTGGGATGATTAACCAAGTTTGGGTAAGAAACTAATCATGGTTGGTTGAATGGGAAGTATTTAACCATGGTTACAGAGTAAGAATAAAGCTTAGTTAATAAAATTAACTATGGTTAATGGTGTGGCTGATTTCAATATTAAAATAAGGAAAATGGCCTAAATACAAGAGATGGAGTCATTATAATGAATATTTGTTGCATATTGACTATTGGACAACTAGGCAAAACTTAAGGTAACCTTTAAATAGTATTTTTCTTTAATTAAAAACTAAAAATCTTCTACTCCCTACTACTCTCAACCAAAGAAGGAAAAACCATAGACAACTATTGAAAAGCTTGTAACTTCTTTAAATCTTCATCAAATCAAGTGAAATTAGAGTCCATTTTTATTGGATTTTCAAGTAGAAACTAATTTTTAGAAGAATCACCATCAAATTCCATTTTTCTAAAGATTTTGGTAAAGGCTCAAATCATTCAAAGTTGTGCATGCTAGATAATTGGTAACACAAGGATAAAGCAACCTCAAGCCGAGCCTTGAAAAGTTAACTTGCAAAAAGTGGGATTAAAATGGGTTCAAGTAACAGTACGAGATATTTGGTTGTCGAGTGGGTTGGGTGAATGTGGAATTAAATTTGAGAATTTAGGGGCTAATTATAGATCTTAAAAAATGCTTGTAAATGTAAGAAAGGAAGGTGAGTGGTTGTTGTAAGGGAAAGCTAAGCAATCGAGCAAGTGGCGGTTTGTGCAAGGAAATAAAATGAAGGATGTCTAAGAATATATATATATATATATATATATATATATATATGTATGTATGTATATTTAACCATGCTTTTATTCTGATTTTGAGATGATTATTAATTGCTTTGTTACATTTATAATTCATGTTAAGTTAAAGATCGAGTCATATACTGATTAGGAACGCATATTTATTCTACTTAATGAGTTCAGCTAAAGTTTAGTGTTGCGTTATATCTTGTTGGCATTCATGCATTTCATACATATTGTATGAGCACCATGAGGTCGTAACTTATGTAACGGTGTAAGGTGGATTACATTACATGTGGTTACCGTGGTGGAGTGAGCAAGTTCTGAGGCCCTGTGTGGTGGATGACCCGGAAGCTCAAGAGGCTATTGTGACTATCTAGTTTCAGTGTGAAGTAAGATGTTGGTATACCTTTGATTTGTGGAATGAGCTATCAAGATAGCTTCCAAGACATTCGGCGCATGGGTAAGATGTGTGGGATGTGAAAGTATTGATACTTTGATTTGTGGAGTGAGCTATCAAGATAGCCTCTAAGACCATCAATGCATGGGTAAGATGTGTGAAAAGTGAAACTGTGATCCAAAATTTTAATGGTCGGTTCAACCCAAACTAACCCAAACTTTGCTATTTTTCTTTTGATTTTTATTCAATAGGCCAACCTTATTTTCTTTTTTACTTTTTTAGTTTTACTTTGCTTAAAAAAAATATGATTTTACAAGTTTTTGCATTTTTTTTAATGTTTTTACAAAAAAAAAAAAAAATTGTTCCTAGGGCACCCCCGAAGACCCAACCCGAGGTCGGGTCGGGTTGGGTTATCTTTTGAATTCAAGTTGTTCGGGTTAGGCATATGAACAACCCAAAAAATTAGTTTGGTCCCAGAATTAAATGAAAACCGACCCAAACTGGCCCGTGAACACCCCTAGTGGGTTTAAAGAAAGTGCATGTGTAAAAGGGGTAAAGTGGCTTAGTTTTGTTAGAGTGAATAACAAAAGGGTGTTAAGATTAAACATACCAAAAGGTTACTAATAGATAATTACAATAATCAGTGTGATGTTATGGGCAGGTGCAATGAGTATCGAGAGGAGGTAGGTATGAAATGGGAATAAGGAGGATGAATAAATTTGAGATAAGGTTTGAGATGTGAGTTTAGTTGTAGTGAGTATGTTTGGAAAGAGCTTTTGGTTTTGACTATTTTATAACGGTGTAGGAGTTAGCTTAGTTTTTTATTCGTTTGTTTATTACCGGGATTGTGTGTATTTTTAGTTCAGGTACGAGATGAATAATGGGTGGTAGATTCTCCAGTGAAGGAAAAAAACTCGGTTGAGGGACAAGAGACTCGAGTGCTTGAACTCAATTTTGACGATGGAATTATTGCGTAAACTTCCTTTCTTTTCTTTTTATTTCCACTGAATTATCATACTCAGAGGTGTTACATATTACCTTTCAGGTTTGGATGCGGTCGCGGTCGTGACGAGAAAACTGGTATGCGTTGAAGCTTGGATGTCGTACTTCGAGCTCGAGTTGTATTAGTTTCATAGGAGATAACTTATTTAAAACTAGTTGATATTGTAATATGTTAAGTGTTTTGAGTTTGGTTTAAAGTTAATGAAACCATGTTGTTATATAATAAATTCTTGTATTTTCTTCACGCTTGATATTGAAGGGATGATTTACTAAATTAGCGGAATTTATTTAGTAACACAAATTAACACTTAATTTAGGATCTATTAATATCATGCAATTTGTGATAAAAAGATGAAGAACATGTAGATTCATGCTTTATTTTCGAAAATTAAAACCGGAACTTACATTGACTGATTAATGGAGAATCGGTTGGAGGTTTCTTTACAGCATCAAATCCTCAGCAACACCGGATCTTCTACGTTATATCCCGATCGATCAAACGAAATCCGATTGTGGGATCGAACTTAAGAAGAAATTGGGAAGAAGAAAAATATTTTCTTCCCAATAATGACTAGGGAATTTCGGCTATGGGGGGAGAAGGGAAGAAGAGAGAGTTCCAACTTTCTATGGAATTAAATTGTGTGATTTATGAATGACCCAACCCTCCTATTTATAGAAAAATAGGAGTCCTAATCACATTAGAATTAATCTATAGAGATAAATACAAAAAGAAAAAAGATTATCTCTTTCCTTTATCTAGCAATTTCGAAAATGCCATGGATAAATAGGAGATTATTTTATTTTCTTTATTTTTATTTATCTTGGGTAAATAAATCTATGTAATTATTTTAGGATATAATTCAAACAATTATCTCCTCAAAATACATGTCATGGCCGATTTTATCATCATAAAATAATAAATAAATACAATTTATTTAATTAATTATTTTGGGCCAATTCCAATTGGGTTCATTAATCCAATTGGGCTTGAAATTCTCTCTTAAATTAATAAGTCCAACTTAATTAATTTATTTATTAATTACCATTTAAATAAAATATTTTATTTAAACAATTAATAATATTAATATTTTCTCCCGACTAAATATTATCCAATTTATATTTAATTATTAATTTCCATTTAAATAATTTTCATTATTTAAATAATTAATAATAAATATTATAATTATTAATTTCCATAAACTCATTATTTAATTAATAATTTTATTGACAATATTTTATTATTAATTTAATTAATTTTAATTATTAATTTTCATTTAAATATAATTATTTAAACAATTAATAATTGTTAATTAATTTCAAATTATTAATTACCATTTAAATATACTCAATATTTAAATAATTAATAATGTATAATTAATAATATTTCATTATTAATTTCAATGTTTAAACAAACTCATTATTTAAACAATTAACAATGTTTATATTAATTACCGTTTAAATATACTCAATATTTAAACAATTAATATTGCCTATTTTAAGTAATTCACTTTACTTAAAATTTCCATTTATTCTACTTGATTTCGCGACTACGATATTTGGGCTAGCATAGGGACCCGATGGACCTATAGATCATGGGCTTAATAATTAGTCAATTAAGTGATTAACACATAATCAGTTAATTACTTATTATCTAACTATCAATAATTCCACTATAGATTCATAGCTGAACTCCCCTCACTATAGATGAGTTATGTCCATTTAGTTTATCATTATTTATATCTGTCATATTATCCTTCACGTGGAACCCTCATAATTACAGGCGGATAAATTTACCGTTTTGCCCCTGTAATTACCGCTTTATCCTTGTGTTCCCGCCGATTCTCCAATGAACTTTATCTTTAATCGAACTAGAGATAAGATACTTCGTGATCAATAGAAGTCGTGACGTCACTTGTTCATGTCTCGAATCAAGACATCAAGGAGTTTCCTAAAGTTCCTAAAATGTTTAGGTATCGACCGATACCGTTAATTTATAGGAAAGTTATGAATTCCATCTCGTGAAAATGAGTTCCCAGCTACTTATCTAGTCATGTTCCCAAAACAGGAGTGTATTGAGCGTTCTTACAGATCGCTCTCAACTATGTGAATCAAAGAACATAACTCCACAAATAGGAGTCCGCATTTCACTTAGGATTGAGATCTATCACGGTTGATAAACTTAGTTTGATATTCGATTATTTCTCTTAAACGGTACTAATGAGAAATTTGATCGAACATCGTGGTCCTGTCTTATACAATCAACATTGCATATGATACTTCCATTTCATGTCTCCCACATGAATGATCAGGATTTGATCGTTTGTCTATAAACAAAATGCGAAGCTATCAACAGTGTTACCAGGATAAGGTTCCCAAACGTTATCCATTTACTGTAGACACGTTTAAGTTACTCATCTCGACTTTAATCCTCTTGTATGACTCACATACTAAGTCGTGATTTCATAAGAGTAACTTAGGGTTTGCTATTTGAATGTTTGATATTTATATATTTCCATATATTCCTAATATCATTAATTGAATCAATCTAGATAATATAAAGAAATTATGTTTATTTATTTAATTTATTCTTAATAAATTATTATTATTAAATGATTACAAGTTCTAGGACACCATTCCTAAGAGATATTTCAAATGTTTTCGTTTTCTAAAACCGGGGTGATGTGTCCAATGATTGCATCCACCTTGTTTTTGAAAAGGGGATATATGCCCCCGGTTATGTACATGTGACTTCAGTCGAAATTGTCTATCAGGTGAAGACTTTTATAAAATTGTAATTATATTTTGTTTGAATTTCATGTTTTCCGTGCTTCCGCTGAGAGTCCTCGCACTCTAGTCTTTATTTTAGGTCGGGCCGTTTCAACAACTCTTTCAAATTGAATGTTGATGTTGTGATTTGTCAAAAATCACATTTTCTTGGAATTAGAGTGATTTTCTGATATCCAGATGGCTAGGCTTTGGCAATCATGTCAAGATCTCTGAGGTCTTCTAGCTCAAGGTTTCTTGCAGAAGTGTTAGTTGTTCGTTAAAGGGAGTATCCTGTCAAAAGAATTATTGATCTCAATTTTCTGAGTATAATTGAATTCCTCTGAGGCTATCAAACTCTTGAAAAAATCCTCCTTAAATATATCAGAAATTGGTTCGATTCTTTATAATATCCTTGACCTAGGGGAAGATGTTGGAATTTGTGGTTTTCTCCATACTCCTATATCTGAAAATTGTGTGGCTTAATTTATTAAGTATTTAATAGATTTCTAACGGCAAGAGCCAAATCGAAAGCAAAACGAAAACTCATGGGTAAAAATATCAGTTTTGAAAATTCAGGGACCAAATTGTCAATAAACTTAAAACTCAAGGACCAAAAGTGCATTTACCTTATTTTTAATAAACGTAATATACATAACTGACGAAAAGGCGTACATCTCTCTTCATTATGTCTGTTTTTCTAAATGTATATTTTGTAATATACGTAATATACATAGCTGACAAGAGGGTCAACATACATCGCTCTTCATTATGCTATTTTATTTTCTTAAATGTACATTGTGTAATATACGAAATATACAAAAATGACGAGAGAGTCGATGTACATCCCACTTCATTTGGTTCTTGTTGTTTTTTTTTTGCTAAATGTACGTTATGTAATATACATAATATATATTTTGTGGTATGTTTGCATATTAAGTATTTTTTCTATATTATGTATTGGGTAATTATATATTTATCTTAAACTTGTTAACATTTTTTTAATTTTTAATTACTGATTAAATGTCATGTATATTACGCATATCTTTTTTTCTCTCTTAAATGCATTTATAAAACGAAAAACGATATACCCAATATACCATATGTACAAAATATTTACATGAGTGAGAAAACTAGAAATAATATACTAAAACAAATCGATGAAATATTAGTGTAAAATCAAAACATAAAAATAATGAAAATGTACAAAATATATTGAATAAACTAAAAACTAGGAACAATAAAGAAAAAATACATTGGGAAAGAAAAATTGTCAGAAGTGTTAAACTATATATAATATACGGAAATGTGAGTAATGTCAGTGTGGTGTTAGACTATATTTGATATTTAAAAATGATAATTTTGATATATTAATATTTTGAATAGTAAGAAGTGGCTAGCTACTCTTACCTTATGCAAGCATGGCTATCTACGAAAATAGTACCTCGAAAGTGGCTAGTGTTATTTATCACCTTATTAAATATTTACTGTTCTGCAATGTGTTCATATTAAGCATATTTTCTATATTAAGTATTGTATAAATCATATTTCGACTTAAAGTTTTTTAATACTTTTTTTTTCCAATTGCAAAACCCTCAACAATGGCAAACATGGGGGTCACGTTCATTGCGGGACTTAACCCAACACCTTACGAAAATTCCGACTTCATGCAGGCAAGTTGCAACCTACAATCAATTGAGGACGAGTTTTTGGATTTAGTTCACCCTCGCGGGATCACAACCCTTTGGCTCGGCCATTGTAGCACGTGTGTCACCCAGGGTATTTTGAACTATTTTCAAATTTTAAGAATTAGAGATGCAGGTAAAATCTAGATTAATTTATACAAAATACCCCTATACTATGAGGCTGATTTTAATTTTACTTGTAACGTTTTAAAAGTTTCAATCTACCCTTAAACCTTTTAATTTATTTCAAAAATACCATCTGTTAGAAAAATTACTCTTTCAAAATATCCCATTTCAAGAAATTATCTTTTGATTATAATAATACTCTTTCAAACATACCCTCAATCTTTTAATTTTCATTAAACTTAACGGAAATTGCAACATTGATATATTAATTAAAATATGATAATAACAAGGGGCTCTTGCGAAAATAGCAAAAATAAGTTCAATATTTATAAAAATAGCAGTAAAAAAAACATATTTGCAATAATAGCAGAAAAATTAAATTCGCACCTAAAATATTACAAAATTGCCACTAGTAATTACTAATTAGTAATCATTGATATCCTGATATTTTGTGCAGGAATCACTGATTATCACATGAATGAGGGTTTTTAAAAATCTGTTATATTTACAAATACTTTTTAAAAACGCTATATTTATAAATATTGCTAAACATTCTGCTACCTAGGGCTAGTTTGGTATTGCTGTAGCTTTTAAAATAATTGCTGTCAGCTGTGCTGTTGAAAAAATCAACTGTATCATTAATCAGATTGGTGTTTGGTAAATTTAACTTATGTAGAAAATCAGTGTTTGGTAATTCTAACTTTTTGAAGTGTTGTGAAATATACAAATAGCTTAATAGTATAAGATAAATTAATTTATAATAACATAATTATTATAACAATTTTTAAATTTTCTAAATTTTAATTTAAAATCGAATATGTATTTTAAAAGTATTATAAAGTATATAAATAATTTGATAGTGTTTGATTAATTGATTTAAAAATACTTATATTTATAATGACATAATTATTATAACCACTCATCATTTTTTAAATTTAAATCTAAATTTAATATATCTATTTTATATAAAAAAAATTATAATTTTTATTACAACAAAGAAAGGTTTATAGAACTAATCTAATTTCATCTATAATATATTTTTATATTAATACAGTGAGTGGTTGTAATGGGGCCTATATTTTAGGAAGGAAGTTAAGTAAATTATTTGAAAAGCAGAAATCTAAAAGCAGTCTTCCATCAGATTCTCAAAATCACCGTTTTAGGGAAGTGATTTTATCAAAATTTATTAATTTTGATTTTATCAAACACCAAAAGCGGTTAAGATTTTCTAAAAAGCACTCCAACTTCAATCCCAAACGGAGCCCTAATTAAATTTCCCTAATAAAAATACAAAGTAAGTTGTTTTAAAATTTCATTGGAGCCAAAACATTCCTTTCCCTCCTTAACATTACCGCGCCAAACTCAAAAAAAAAAATTTAAAAAAAGAAATGAAATAAATTCCCACCACGCTGGCAATCCGCGAGAAACATACTTGAACCAATCAGAAACCTCCATCGTTCCCTATAAAAACCCAAACGCATCCCATTATTCATTCTATACTTCTCCAAATCAAAATCTATTGTCTTCCAAACCCAGAAGAAAATGAGTTCAAAGGAAGCAGCAGCAGCATCAACGAAAGGAGGAAGAGGAAAGAAACCATCCTCAAAATCAGTGACTAGATCTAACAAAGCCGGTCTTCAATTCCCAGTTGGCCGAATCGCCCGTTATCTCAAGAAGGGTCGTTACGCTCAGCGTGTGGGTTCCGGTTCTCCCGTCTACCTCTCTGCCGTTCTTGAATATCTCGCCGCTGAGGTTTCTTTCTTTTTGATTCATCAATTCTTAATTAATTAAAAGATTATTAGTTTTCTGATTTCTCATTGTTGATTATGAAACAGGTATTGGAATTGGCAGGGAATGCAGCAAGAGATAACAAGAAGAACAGAATCGTACCCAGACATATACAGCTTGCGGTCAGGAATGATGAAGAATTGAGTAAACTTCTGGGTTCAGTTACTATTGCTAACGGTGGTGTTTTACCCAATATTCATCAGAATCTCCTTCCCAAGAAGGCTGCTAAAGATAAGGCTGTCATTGGATCCATGTCTCAGGAATTCTAAGTTTTTTTTTTGTTTTTAAAGATGATTAATTAGATCTTGTTAGGTAGCTTTTGGAACTGTTAAATCTTTTGATATATTGATCTCTATCTTTTTCTGTAAATTCAATTCACATTATCTTTATGAATAGAAATGAGTTTCTGGAAATTGGAATTTTGTGTTTTTATCATATCCAACTGTTTCTGTTTTCTATTTCTTTTTACTTCGGTTTTGGTTCGTTTACTAAATCTGTGATTGAAATGAATGAATGAATTGTAATTGTTACTTTCTCTTTGATTCCCATTGTTTACTTGCTGCTTTGACTGATTCCATATCTTGCAATGGAGTCAGAATTAGGGTCTAAAAATGTTTTGCATTGAATATTTTAAAAGAAGTATTAATAAAGTGTTTCATATAAAAATACTTGAATATATTAAAAGGTGTTTTTCGAGAAAAATGTTTGATTTGTGATTCTTTTAAAAATATTTATAAATAATTCGTGTTTTTAGATGAAACAGTTCATTAGTATTTTTTTTTTTTCAAATATTCAACACAATATTTTTAGGATAAGTTATATCAAATGGACCTTTAGAGAGTTGCTAATATTGAATTATTCCTTGAAGAATCGTGGTTTTGTATTCAAATGCTTGTGCCATTGAGTCAATAATTCTCATTTTGTTATTGAATTGGTCGAATTTGATTCAATTGCTCTTAGTAAGGATTGTACCGACGATATGGAGAGAAAGAAGGCATAGAAAGGTTATAATCTTTTTATATGCTATTTGTCATAAAAGGCTTGACAATGCCGATAAGTTTTAAAGCCAAGAGCATTGTTTTTCGTTTAGTGCTCTGTTTTGTAGGATAAAATGCTTGATTTCTTGGGAGAGACTTGGGTGTTTCACAAGAATGCTAGACAAAACATTATATGTTGGCACGGAGCGATTCTTTGGATCAATGCCGTTAGGATTTTGATTTGGTGTATTTGGTTGGAAAGGAACTGAAGAACCTTTGAGTTGAGGTGGAGAAATTGAAAAAATAAAGTAAACTTTTTAATGGTCTGATTAAAAAAATAGTTAATAACTCAAAAAGTTTTAAAAATGTAACCTCTTACCTCGGCTCTATATATGAATTTATCAAAATAATAATTGATTTTTTTTTTTAAGAAATATTAAAAATAATATTTAAAGTATAGACCGGGATGAGGTTCGTGTGGAGCGGGGTTCCTCTAGTATATATTGGTTTATAAATTTTAAAAATAGAAATTAAGATATTTGTGAGTTCAATTTGCTAAATTAAGAGTTTTATAGTCCAATTTTAAAGTTTATTAAGTATGAGGCATTAATTACTGCACTTAAATAACGGTGTAATTTTCCAAAAAATTACCTATTTTTAGTGTTTTGCATATTATTATTTCTTGGTACAACCACTACAAAAAATAACAATTCATTGATATTGTCAATGCACACGCTAGGCGTCGGTAGAGGTGAGCATAATTGACACACACCGGACGTCGTTAATAGTATTAGTACTACCAAAGCAACGTCGGCAATGTCAAACCAAATAACGCTAGACTTTCACGCCAACCCATTAACGACGAGACACTTACTAGGCGTCGGTAAATGTAAGCAACATTACCAATGCCAAAGACATGTGCATCAGGAATGACCACTATCTTTAGGAATGAGTCATAGAACTTGTAATTATTTAATAAATATAATTTACTTTGAATAAATTAAATAAATAAACGTAAGTTTTTTTTTAATTATATCAAACATTCAAATAGTAAAGCCTTACTTTCATTAAATCATGACTGGGCATGTGATAAATACGCGAGGATTTAAGTCGAGATAAGTAACTTAAAGTGTCTACACTAGATGAATAACATTTGAGAATCATATTCTGTTAACACTGATGATAGTTATCCATTTTGTATAAATTACAAATGATTTTATCCGGATAATTCATGAAATGGAAGTATCATATACATATTGATGGTATAAGATTAGACCAAGATATTTGATCAATGTCTCAATTATATCGTTTACGAGAAATGATCGAATATCAAACTAAGTTTATCAAACAATGATGAATCTTAATCTTAAGTGAAATGTGAACTTTTATTCATAGAGTTATGTTCTTTGATTCACATGGTTGAGAACGATTTGTATTAACGTTCAATACACTCCCATTTTGGGAACATAACTAGATAATGGCTAAGAACACATTTATAACTTTCTGAAAAATGGCGATATCGCGGAAACTTTAAGAAACTCATTTGATTCACATGGTTGAGAACGATTTGTATTAACGTTCAATACACTCCCATTTTGGGAACATAACTAGATAATGGCTAAGAACACATTTATAACTTTCTGAAAAATGGCGATATCGCGGGAACTTTAAGAAACTCATTTGATGTACTGATTCAATACATGAACGAGTGGCGCCACGACTTCTATTGATCACATAAGTATCTTATCTCTAGTTTAACTATGAATAATGTTTATTGGAGAATCTGCTGAAACACAAGAATTAAGTGGTAATAACAGTGTGTAGAACGGTAAATTTAACATTGCATAGCCATTTATATCAACCTCTCTTTTCGTTTACCTTTGGTACATGCGTTAGTAATGATCTTAGACAATCCAACAACTTGAGTAGCTTGACTTTCTCTTTGAAGAAGAGGACCTCCATTTTCTATGCATGAGATGCAAATTCTACAAAGTAATCATGAAATGCATAAGAAAAATTGAATGACACATTAGTTAGGACTAAATTATAAAAAGTAAACAACAAATAGAATTAGAAAGATATTGAAAGATTTACCTTATTCGATTGGATCAACTTCATCCATGTACTGTTGTAGATCGATCATAATTGGATCACTATGAACCAATTTTTTTAATAGTCAGTAATTTCCAATCTAATTTTGAAAAAGAACACTACGTGGCAATAAAACCAATTCTCAAGTATCTAAGGAGAAAGAGAAATTATATGCTTGTGTAACAGAGCTAAGGATCTGATCCTTACCGGATATATAGATTCTGACGTCAATTTGACAATAATTTACATATTTTACCTTTTTTTCTTTATATTTTAAAATTAACTTTATGTAATTTTTTAACCCCTTAAAAAAAATCAAACTCCACACCGGCTGAGAGTGACCAAATCACTACTTATGAGAATTCAAACTCTCTAGCCTTATCAATATCCCCCTCCCCTCGTTGGTAAAAAAAGAAATCTCAAAATGTTGAATATTACTAACATTACGAACAATTCTGTAATAATATTTTCCATTTAATTATCATTCATTAATCACAAATTCACAATTCAATTTACATCATCCCCACAACCCTGTTTTCCATTAAAATAAAAAAAAAAAAAAAAAAAAAAAAAAACTTAAACACGTCGTCAATCCGTGGCATCATTTAGCAGCCAATCACAACAATGCATTAAGTTGGCGCTCACTTCCCCCTTCCCACACTCATATATAAATCAATTTCTTTCCTTTAACACTTATTCGTAAAGCATTCATCGATATAAGAAAACTCCAAAACCGAAAAACCTAAAACCCTTTCATATAAATATTCACTATCTATCTCTTTCTAGAACCATCTTCTAGGGTTTCGATCACTCGCCGGAAAATAAAATGAGTTCCGATCACTCCAAAACCAAGGGCGGTAGAGGAAAACCTAAGGCTGCTAAATCTGTTACTCGATCTCAGAAAGCTGGTCTTCAGTTTCCCGTTGGCCGTATTGCTCGTTTCCTTAAAGCCGGTAAATATGCTGAGCGAGTCGGCGCCGGTGCTCCGGTTTACCTCTCTGCCGTTCTTGAATATCTTGCCGCTGAGGTTTGTTGTCGATCTGCTATTTCGATCTTGTATTCATTATCTGTTCTGATTATTGGAATCGAAATTATCGTATCTGATTCACTTTTGATTTTGTTTTTTTAGAAGAGGAACTTGATTTTAATTCCGTTTCTTGAGTAGATTCGATGATCGAATGTTTAGTTTGATTGTTAGAATAATTGATGAAGAAAATAATTTTGATCTTTTTAATGGAAATGAAAAGTGATCTGGATTGAAGAAAGAAGTTAAAAGTAACAATTTTTAGCTTTCAATTTGAACTCTTTTTTTTTCGCTCTGTATTGCAAATTTAAAGAAGATTTTAAGTGAATTAATTCAATGTAGACGAATATTGAGTTTTCCTTGGTTTTCGAACTTTTTCTATGGTGAATGAAATCACTTAGTTGCTTTGATTATGTTGGATTATTCTTTGGATTTATGGAGGATTCAATTTCACTTGGTTTCTCGTAATGTTTTGCATTCAAATGATGTGTTATTGAGTTCATAATCTAGTGTTTATAGATTTATTTGGCAAATCTAATTTTGTCTTGCTTTATGTGCTAAAATCTTCTGCTTTATCATCTTGTAGGTGCTTGAGCTTGCAGGAAATGCTGCTAGAGATAACAAGAAGACTCGTATTGTTCCGAGGCATATACAACTCGCAGTTCGAAATGATGAGGAGCTAAGCAAGCTTTTGGGTGATGTGACCATTGCGAACGGAGGGGTGCTGCCAAATATCCATCAAAATCTCTTGCCTAAGAAGGCAGGATCTGGTAAAGGTGACATTGGATCTGCATCACAGGAGTTTTGAAGTTTTCTTATTGTGAATCGTTAACTTCGAAAGTTTTGTTGTACAATGTTTTCGAGAATGGAAACTATGGGGATGAAGTTTTGGTACTATGTTGATGAGAATGAAACTTGTGGCCTGTGGGAATGTAATTTTGGTACAATGTTTTTAAGAATGGAAATTCTGGGGGTGTGCCTGATAATTTGCAAATTGTTTTGATTATTCTGGAACTGCGGAAGTTGGGATTCCTTTTATAAAATAGATAATCAAAATTTCATTCTGTCTTAGCCCGGTTATTTTGCTCTATCATTTATGGTTTCCTTTTGAGTTCATGATATTGAAGCCAAAAGCTGTTTTTGAAATCAAACAATCAGCAATCTCATTGCTTTAGAGGATGATTCAAAGATATTTATTTCCTCGGCAGTGATTTTTATTCATAGTTAATTGTTTTTTATAATGTGGTTAATATACGCAAATCAAAGTTTTTGTATTATTAATTGATGGAACAATTGAACCTCTGAAACCTGTTACAATTTGGTTATTTGTTTATTAATGGGATATAGCTACGTATAGAACAAACTGGCGTTTTTGGATAATATATACTATTCCATTTAATATCATATCGGGGATGTAGCTCAAATGGTAGAGCGCTCGCTTTGCATGCGAGAGGTACAGGGTTCGATACCCTGCATCTCCACCTTTTCATATATTTTTTGTCTACCAGTGTTTCACAATTCAATCTTTACTTAGCTATTATCTAAATCAAATCTTCTTTCTTGTTTTTCATTTGCTACATTTAACTTGCCCTATTTGAATTATATTTTTTATTAGTCAATTAAAATTGTCTTTTAATTTATATTTATTTGTATTTTGATTCAATAGATTTGTGAGTTTGTAGTTTCCTTAGTTTTAAGGATGTTTTATTTAGTTGTTTCTATCAAGGTTGTCACGTGAATTGAAAAGGGTATCGATTTATAAGAATAAACTAAATTTGATATTATTATATAAAATAAAATATAGATGAATTAATAATTTTTTTCACACTTAAATATAGTGAATTTTGAGGGGGTGTTTGGAATGAGGGGTAGGGTGATGAAGCTTGGGTTTAGATAGTCTATGTTTGGATGTGTATGGGGTATGGGTTATATAAACCTGGGGTTAGATAACCTATGTTTGGTAGGTGTTTTTAGTTTGAGTTTTGTGGTGTTTAATTATTTTAGGACGGGTTAGTAAACCCACCAATGTTACTATTTAAAATCCATGGATTTAGTAGATTAAACCCAGGGTTTCAAGATCCATCTAACAAACATGGGGTAAGCTATTGAAGCTCACCCCACCCAACCCTAACTCGCAAACCAAACCCCCCCTGAGGGTTTTACTCTAAGAAATGAAGAGTTTTTATAAAAATATTTTTTTAGAAAAAAATTTATTAATCATTTACATAGTAATTAAGGTCTATTTGGTAACCTTCTATGTTTCTATTTCTTATTTCTATTTTTTTAATAGAAAGATAAAACACATTTGGTAACTCTTTCTTCTTTTCTTTTTTGTGAGGAAAAAAGGAAAAAGACACATGTTTGATAACTATTTCTTATTTCTGTATTTCATTTTAAACAAAATATGAAATTAGAATTTATTAGAATCTAAAATTTATACACAATTTTGGGAAAAATTTCTAAAAAAATGAGAGAAATAAGAAAGAAAGGACAAAACACTATTTCCAAAAAAAATGAGAAATAGAAACAATAAACAAAAATTGGGAAGGGTACTGCTTAAACCTCCTCTTCTCTCTTCTTCAATTTTCAGATAATATGTAAATATTAAATAAATAAATAAAACCACAGATCAATCTCAATTCTCAAAAATCAAATTCAAGGGTTTTCTTCTTCTCTTCTCTCTCACATCGCTCGCCACTTCCCCGTTTTCATAATCTTTGGTTATTCGTGTAAAACACAAACAGAGGAAAGCAATCACACATTCTGGTATGGAATCCAATTACGCTTTACTTGAAATTTCAGTTTTATCATCATCTTCTTCTTCAATTTTTTGAATCCGAAAAAAAAAAAAACGAAACGTAACGGTCATGATCATGAATCGTGCAATCCAAGCTCACTTGCGATTTTATATAATATATATATAAATTAGGGAAGGGGAGACTGAAACTTTCGACTTAACGAAGGGAGCATATGTCAAACCACTGTGTTGACAATTGCGATTCATTTGTACGATCTAACTCGTCATACCATCGTTTTGTTTTTTATAACCTTGGTTTCTATTGTATTTCAATCTTGAAATTAATGTAAAATGTGTACATAAAATATTTTCTTAAAAAAATTGCTAGTTTCGAATGGGATCTTTTCAATTTCAATTTTTTTTACCATTAATTCTAGGATAATGGAAGTATGAACAACAATGTATGTACTTGAAATATTTCTCAGTTAGTTCGATATATAGAATGCAAAGTCTTTTTCTCTTAAAATAGATCATTGTTTGTTTGTTGTAGTTGTCGTCGTCGTTTGAGTTAAAGATCACAGATGATCTCTCTCAAGGACTTGGTGCCAGCAGCACAGAACAATATAAATGTTCAATTCATAGTTTTGGAGAAAGGAAAGACAACACTTGAAGGGCAAATCAAGACATGCTTATCATTGGTAGCTGACGAAACGGCGGCAGTTCACTTCCAGCTGTGGGGAGACGAGTGTGATGTGATCGAGCCGAGCGACATCGTCCGTTTGACGAATGGGATATTCTCTTATAACCGAAACAATCTGGTGTTGAGGGCAGGGAAGAGAGGGAAGATAGAGAAGATTGGAGAGTTCAGTATGGTGTTTGTGGAGACACCAAATATGAGTGAGATTAATTGGATTCCTGACACAAATAACTCTAAGAAGTATGTTAAGGAATCTGTTATATCTCCTTATTCTCGAATCTTTCCCCCAAGTAATTGACATGGTTTGATCTTTGAGCATTTTTCCTTCTTTCATTTTGTTTTGGATTCATCTTTTATAGTAGGATCATGATTATTTATTTATCACTGAGATATATTTATGTAATGGTATAATGTAATCTAATCTAAAATTGGTTTGGGGCAAAAGTTTTGTTGGGGTTGGGAAAGTGATGACAAGGAATGATAAGTGAAAACGATGTGAGTGGAATCCTTTCCTTTTAGGAAATAAGTGGGTAATAAACATCAGGTTTGTTTACTCTTCCAACTCATTTTCCCACAACCAAACACTCCCTTAAGGGTCATTGATTCCGTCGTAAATCTAAAATTGGTTTATATCATACCATATTGTCTTTGTTGAGCAAATATGTATCTTTCAATAATTTCTAATATGAATGAGGTTGCTTAATTCCTAATGTTTGATGTCAAGCATCATTAAAAATGAACACAACCCGTTTAGAATAGCATTTAAAAATGTTTTTTGTTACAATTAAAAAACACTATTAAAAAATTTCAAAATATTTATAAGATTGTTAACTTTCTTTCCTTGCTAATTAATTTTGTAATGAAAATGAAACAGCCATATTAAGGAAATACTCGTTGTCAATTAGTCAAGATAATCAATCATTAAAATCCTCATATACTCACGTCTCTCTCTCTATAAAATTATAATAAATTATGGGAGAGAAAAAAACCATCTCACCGAACGTTTTAGAAGGAAATAAAAATTGCACCGATCATGTAAATTAATGATCATTTATAGAAATTTCAGTGATTATTGTGATTTTCCTAGCAAAATCCTGCTACAAATCCGTCGTTTTTCCTTGCCTAAAATTTCGATACCAGAACCATGCAAAGAGCAACGCAATTTGTTTCATTCATTCCAAAATGTGACTAATTTCATTTGCATTTACACTAAAAAAAACAGAACAATTCTAACATCAAAACCAGAAATCAATCAATCAAACAAAAAAAAAACTTAGAATTCCTGAGACATGGATCCAATGACAGCCTTATCTTTAGCAGCCTTCTTGGGAAGGAGATTCTGATGAATATTGGGTAAAACACCACCGTTAGCAATAGTAACTGAACCCAGAAGTTTACTCAATTCTTCATCATTCCTGACCGCAAGCTGTATATGTCTGGGTACGATTCTGTTCTTCTTGTTATCTCTTGCTGCATTCCCTGCCAATTCCAATACCTGTTTCATAATCAACAATGAGAAATCAGAAAACTAATAATCTTTTAATTAATTAAGAATTGATGAATCAAAAAGAAAGAAACCTCAGCGGCGAGATATTCAAGAACGGCAGAGAGGTAGACGGGAGAACCGGAACCCACACGCTGAGCGTAACGACCCTTCTTGAGATAACGGGCGATTCGGCCAACTGGGAATTGAAGACCGGCTTTGTTAGATCTAGTCACTGATTTTGAGGATGGTTTCTTTCCTCTTCCTCCTTTCGTTGATGCTGCTGCTGCTTCCTTTGAACTCATTTTCTTCTGGGTTTGGAAGACAATAGATTTTGATTTGGAGAAGTATAGAATGAATAATGGGATGCGTTTGGGTTTTTATAGGGAACGATGGAGGTTTCTGATTGGTTCAAGTATGTTTCTCGCGGATTGCCAGCGTGGTGGGAATTTATTTCATTTCTTTTTTTAAATTTTTTTTTTTGAGTTTGGCGCGGTAATGTTAAGGAGGGAAAGGAATGTTTTGGCTCCAATGAAATTTTGAAACGACTTGCTTTGTATTTTTATTATAATATTTTAATTAATATATATATATATATATATACCAACCTTATATTTGTTTTCTTTTTTAGTTGATTGTTTGTTACTTCTATATTTTATTTTATAGACAAATATAATTTATAATTTTAGATTGATATTTTATTTTGATAAAATAAATTTTTTAGAATTTCTAATATAATCAAATTATTTTTAACATAAATCTGCCTACCTAATTACTAAAATGTCATAATTTTTTTAAAATTACTCAAATAACATAGTTATGGTCTTTTCAAAAAAAACAAAAAAATAACATAGTTATGGTTCAATAAATTTATTGAACTATTTTTCATGGGTATTTTTAATGAATCTGTTTGTTGTTTATTTATTTTTTAAATTCAAGTTCAATAATTTTTCGAATTATTTGATTATTTTTCAATTACTATTTCAATGAATTTATTAATTTTTTTTTACCTTTTTAGTTCAATAGTTCAATAAATTTAGTGAACTATTATTATGTTATTTGAGTAATTTTTGAAAAATTATAATATCTTAATAATTAGCATGTAAAAAATATGTCATTTTAGTAATTATCCATTTTTTATTCTTCATCTTACTTTAGCATTTGAATTTTTTTTACACACAGATTTTTTTGGTGGTTGGTATACTTCTATTGGCTATAATATTTCGGAGTTTTTTTGCTAATGGGCCACTATTTATAAAGTATCTAATAAAATGTCCAAAACTTAAAAATTATTAGCAAATTGTCCATTTTCTATGAAAACGGGTCTTGAAAATAGGTCTTTTGACTTATCTCCATATATCTAATTTGATTATTCATTTTACAATTACAAGTTTTGTATATACTTGCTGGCCTTTTTAACACAAAATTTTATTAATGTAGCGCACATAGAAAAATACTAGTAATGTTAAGTTTAGAAACCTTGAGACCTAAATTACCATTTAATAACCCTTTTGGTTTTTGTTTTAAAATTTTCTTTATATATTAGAATTTCTCTCTCTCCCCTCATTTTTTTTTTCATTTTTCTCTCATTTCTTCTTCCATCTCTCTCATTCTTTCTATTTGTTTTTCAAAAATCTACATTTTTTATCTTCTACAAATATTAATCTCACAAATTTTCAACACTTTTTTTAATTACTATATCTCTACTTAATTTCTCCTCGATCTCGTTTTTTCATAAATATATTTCAACGTTTTTTATTCCGAATCTCGAAGATCTAAACCAAAATAAGCATGGATTTGACGAAAGGTAATATACATATTTTGTTTGATTTATGTCTTTTTGTTGTTTTATGTACTATACATAAATTCTTAATATTTTGTTTTCTGCTATACATGTAATGCATGCAATATACGTTGTTTTGCAATATACGTAATATCCATATTTTGTCTCTCGTCTGTTTCTGTTTTGCGTAATGTATTGTTTGTACTATATGTAATATACATTTTTTGTGGTTTGTTTAAATATATATTTCTTGTAATATATGTGCTATACATAACTATGTGTTTTTCTTGATATACAGTCTGTTATACACGCAATATACGAAATATACACAACTATACATTTTTCTTGATATACAGTCTGTAATATACATATTTTGTCTCTCGTCTGTTTCTGTGTATGCTTAATGTACAGTCTGTACTATACGTACTATACATAATATACATTTTTCTGTGATCTGCTTTAAATATATTTTGTGATCTCTCGTTTTGTTGCTGTTTTTGCTATACAGTCTGTAATATACGTAATATACTTTTTTGTGGTTTGTTTAAATATATATCTTTGTTATATACGTGCTATACATAACTATGTGTTTTTTTTTATATACAGTCTGTATTACACGCAATATACGAAATATACGTACTATACACACATATGCGTTTTTCTTGATGTACACCCACTTTCTTTTATGTTCATTTTGTTTTGTTTGCATATTAAGTATCTTTTTTGTGTACATTTATTATCAATTGAATTAACACTCTTTTTGTTTTTTATTTGCAGATTACATGGCATGTATATTGCGAATAACACATACATTCACACTTTCTCAAATGCACTAGTTAAGACATGAAAGACGATAGACCCAATATTTCATATGTACAAAACATTTTACATGCACTACAAAAAGCTTCGTACTACCGACGACGCTATACGTCGGCATTACTTCATTCCACGTCGGTAATATCAAACGTCGACGATAGGATAACGTCGGCTGAAACGTTGGCAATTCCACGTCGGCGTTGGTATTACCGACGTGGCGTCGACAATACCAACAAAAGTAAAGCCGACTAAACGTCAGCCGTTGCCAAGCTCAATGCCAACTCTAACATCGGCAGTTCCAATCTCAATGCCGACTCTAATGTCGGCAGTTCCTTCAAAAACACATACTTTGACGGCTACATTGCCGACGTGTCGCGTCGGCATTTGGGTTTTTTGGGTAAGGTATATGTTGACGCTAGTGTCAGCAATACTACTCTTTTTTTAAAAAAACCTACTCTTATTTATACTCCCCCATTAGCAACCTATTTTAACACCTAAATTTCATAGATTTCCACATAATTCCAGAGCGAGCATAACAAAATTAGAATGATCTAAAATATAACAAACATAAACCAACATACAATAAGTTTTGTAAGTGTTAGAGATGTTTGAAATATTTAAAATGCAAAATGTCTAACAATGTTTGAAAAATTAATGCACTAAGCATTACCCCCACCCCCACGACCTTGAGATGTCGTCCAAGTTCTCATGAATTATTTAAATTGTCTCGTCTGAAGAGCCAAGTCTTCTCGAAACTTTCTTGTTTCCTCATCACGACGTTGTTCTTGAAGTGTCATCTCTTCTCGAAGTTTCTTTGTCTCCTCTTCTAGTTGAGAAACTTTATTTTGTGTTTCAAACAATTCAGTCTGTGATGATCTAACTGAACCCGATGATCCACCTGACGAGGGAGGCTTTGGACCTTTACCCAAACCTAGCACGTAACCCGATCTATGACCCAAAACCCTATGCATAGCCTCTGTATCGGAGATAGGTGGTTGTCTTGGCTCCACCCTATCTGATCCGTCAGCTCCATCTTCGCTCTCGGGGTTCTTGGGAGGGGTAATATACGCTACCATCTTTTCCTTCATAAAAAAAGAGAGTTATGTGCTTAGTATTAAAAAATAGTAATAAAATAACATTAAATCATTTCAAATTAAGAAATAAACTTACATGTTGTTCCTTGGCCAAGTCGCTCACCCACTGATCCTTAGTGTACGAATGTTGTTGCTCAAACACATCCACCTAGGTTGCATCTGGATTTGCTTGAGTCTAATATATTCGTTTAAAAAAAGTTATACTACTAAATATGTGAACCATAAAATGAAATTTACAAACAAAATACACACCATCTCGTAATGCTTTTTGGCATTTGATTTGGATCCTCCCTTATACAAATATGGTTAGAATTTTGTTCTGACAATTTCTGCAAAAAAATAAATTTAGTTATGTTAGGTAAATAAATGGATGAAATTTAAACATATATGTAAATAAATACGAGATTACCTTAAATTCAGGAGAATAAAACTTTTCCAATAACTTCTTCCATTCATCTTCACACTGAACTCGTGGAAGCCCCATACGTCGTGCCTCCTCTTCCCCAAACTCGTCAATGTTTCTCCTAAAACCTCGATAGAGTTCATATTGAAACTCTTTTGCATCAGCGATCATTTGAGCATTTATAACATCGTAATGATCTTTATTAGTGAGATCAAGATCGAATTGATCATAACCACAAATAAAATAAATGGTCAGTAGATAAGTAAGAATAAACTTTGTAATATAGACCTTATTTTATAAATACTTACCGCAATACGATGTCTGATCGAGTCTAGAAACTCTCGTGGAATTAAGTTGTATTGCCTATGACTTGGGGGTACGAGCTGACGTATGAGAACGCCTACCTCAGTGATTAAATTTTCTGAAGCCTCTCCAACCACTCGCTTAAGTTCTGAGGATATGATAACTTTCTTCTTACCCTCACTCGGTTTCCTTTTCCTCATTGGCAAGTTTTTTGCAATGTCACGTCTTGGTACCTTGCTTTGATCTGTCACTACAAAATAAAGTATTGCATATTATTTACATATAAGAAACACTAAACATATTTGTCAAGTAAGGTTTATTCAAACCTGAAGTAGATGTCGGCAATGTTGAGTTTGTCGATGCACCTGAAGTCGAAGATGGTATATGGTCTCTCGGTGAGGGCGTAGGTGAGACTGTCTCTGAGGATGGCTCTCAGATCTCTATCTCTGTACCACGTCAAGCTGGAGTTCTCCTATTTCCCGGTGCAATGGGTTGTGAGTCCATTCTTTCTTTCCCCTTACCATTACCTTTCCTGTTGAAAAAAAAAGCAAAAAAAGCATATGTTATAAAAATAGATTAAGTAGTGCATAAAGAAACTAATTATGTGTAATGAAATAATAAAACGCAACAAACCTCACTTAGTCACTATAATTTTCTGACTCATCACTATTACTTTTTGATTAATCACTATCAATTTCTACCTCGTCGACATCTCTCAATTCTTCATACTATCGTTCTGAAACTCATCAATATCATCATTTGTGACGTCTTCATTATCTATACGGGAGCTTGAAGTACGAAGTATTCGCTCCATGACCCTCATAATCAACTTCGTTGTCGGGAACGTCATTTCTATCGAGCATTTGAAATTCTAAATTGTCACTCACGTGTGTATCAAAAGGTGAAATCACGCGCAAAATCTTGTCATTTTCATCGTTTTCATCCAACTCAGGGACATCCCAAACATTTTTTTGCCTTAATGTTTGTACCACTCTCCAATAACTCTCATTTTTAATATCATCGAGATATAAAACTTGTTGGGCTTGACTCGCTAGGATAAATGGTTCTTCCTTAAAGCATTTACATGTTATGTTTATTGATGTTATACCTTACTCTTGCTTTATTTTAGAAGGAGATGTATCATACCATTCACACCGAAAAACTATGACTCGATTTGATCTTACATAACTTAATTCTATTATTTCAGTTATCAATCCATAGAAATTCGTGGAACCTGCATCGTGTTCATCTATAACTGAAACTCCACAACTTGTTGTCGTACGACTTGAAGCTCTATCTAATGTGTGAAAACGCATCCCATTCACACAACATCCAGAATATGATTTAATACGCAAATCCGGTCCCAAAGATAGTGTATATAAATCATAACTTACTTCTTTAAGTCTCCATAGTTCAGCAACCTACAATTATAACGATAATTTGTTTAAAATCAAAATAACGATTATATATATATATATATAATTGTTTAAGAAATGTAGCTTACACGACGTTTAAACCAATTGCTGAACTCTGATTCTTGTCGTTTATGTGTATTTCTTAAGCTCTCAAGTTCAAGCAAATCGAGGTGATCCCTATAGAACATTGTATCGATACACAATATTTCTATACTAAATCGAAACAAACAACATTAGACACATACATACCGTAAATAGGGTTAAACTTCTTCGCAATTATGGAGTGTGTACCAGTGTGCTTTATCGATATATGCTTGAGTCAAAGTCAATATATTGACACGACCGATAGGTTGAGGTGTTTCCTTGAACACTGATACATCACTATCTATGCGATCCTCATCTTCATCTTCAATATTACGTTCTACTCTATTAAATCTAGTTTCAATGCCTTCAAGATACCTAGAGCAGAACGTAATTGATTCATTCATAGTGTAAGCCTCTGCAATGCAACCTTCCGCACGTGCTGGATTCCGAACATATTTCTTCAACGTTCGAAGACTTCGTTCTATTGGATACATCCAACTATAACAAACTGGCCCTACTATTCTTGTTTCGTATGGCAAATGAAACGATAAGTGAACCATTACATCGAAGAAAGTCGAAGGGAAAATTCTTTCAAGTTTACACAAAATGAAAGTTATGTCACGTCGCAACTGTTCTAACTCTTCTAAGCTTATAACTTTAGCACACATAGCTCGAAAGAAATTACTAAACTCGGTTAGCACTTGACATATATTGTAATTCAAGAATCCTCAAATTGCTAATGAGACTCCCCACAAACTGGACAAACTTCACATTTAGCGTATTCTTTTCTAAAGAGAACGCAATTAAACTTGCAAACGTGTATGGATTCATAACCCAATCCTAACCCACGTAACAACTTCTTCGAAGTATAGTAAGATCCTGGTAATAATGTCCCTTCAGGTAATGCTTTCTTTAACAACTCTAAAAGCATATTAAATGACTTATCTGTTCAAAACTTTAATGTGTATTAATTTCACCAAAAACTCTAGGGATGAAAATTCTACACATCCAAGGTATAACTCTTTTTGTGCTTCACCTAAAAGATGTGAGAACTCGTCGTCACACTCTCTCACATTCACATTATCTTGATTCTCGATATTTTCGTCATCCCAATCGGTTCCAATATTAGGGGTTTCCATTCAATATTAAAAAATGAACCACCTTGCAAATCATTGATCATGTCTATCATTCCATTGTCATCATCGTCCTCACTCACTGATTCATCTACGTTACGATCTAAAGGCACATTATTATCACCAATGCTACACTGCCCCAATTCTTCCCTGTGGAAAGTCCACCTAGTATATCCTCGTGATATACCGTGAATGTGCAAATGCTCTCTGATTTCTCGAAGTGTCGTAAAAAATGTGTTATGACATTTAATACAAGGGCATCGGGTTTTCCCACTCACATTCAAAACTCCTCGCAACCTCTAAAAAAGACACAACTCCCTCTATATACTCCTTACAAAATCTATCACTTAATTCCATCCAACTTCTATCGACATTAGACCTATTTCAAACAAAACATTTAACTCATTTTAAAAACCAATGTTACCCAAGATAAAATATTAACATCAACATGTTTTGAGACAACTAACTTTGCTGCAGGATAACCGTCTCCCAATAAAAAAAATTATAAAAACACGTGCAAGCTACAAGAAAGAATGATAAAATATTCTTTTAGACGGCTAACTTTGCTGCAGGATAGCCGTCTTCAAATAAGAAAGCTATAAAAAACTCATACAACATTAAACAAAAAATCCTAAAACACAATAAAATATAAGATTGATAAAGGAAACTAGAAAATTAACCTTGAACCCGACATTTTAATAGCGTGTTTGATCGAAAGATGACACCAAATGTGCTACAAAATTTACAATTACATATATTAGAACGGTTACAAACTTAAAATACATTCTTTACAATAAATAAGAAATTCAATGAAATACATTCAAAATTACAAACTTAAAATCTCATATTATTAAATTTCAACAATATAAATTTCAAAATTACAATTTAATTTGAAACAAATTAATAAATAATGACAGTATCACAAAGTTAATATAAAAACCAAATTGATATCCAAATTAAACTCACAAAACTAAAAAACAATTTGTATAATTACTTATCAATTTTTACACAAAAACAATACAAACATCAACGAAATCAGAAATTTAAAAAAAATTGAAAAAAGACCCTAAACTCATCAATCACTCAAATCCCCAACTTCAAAAATTGAAAAAATTCATCCAAAAATATACAATTGCTTATCAATTGTTTCAAGTTTTTAC
Organism: Gynostemma pentaphyllum; assembly: GCA_028015215.1. NCBI lineage: Eukaryota > Viridiplantae > Streptophyta > Magnoliopsida > Cucurbitales > Cucurbitaceae > Gynostemma > Gynostemma pentaphyllum. Next base: position 28,976,878 of record CM051350.1, read on the forward strand.
AAATGAATAACAAATTAACAATACTAACATTTATAAAATAAGAAAATCATAAAAAAATAAAAATGGAAAAAAGCCCTAACTTCCTAAAACCACTCAAATCTCAACCTATTTTGATAAAAAAAAAAGCATGGAAATATACCTAATATAGTTGATAATGAAAACCTTGGCTTTGGAACGGAGGAAAACGGCCGGAAAATGAAGAAATTTGAAGAAGAAAAAAGGGTTTTGCGTTCTTTTTCGCTGCTGTCGAGGGGGGAGGATGGGGCTTGAATATGATTTTGGGGGAAAATGGAACAAGGTTGTTCCTTTGTTTAGGAAATTTGGTGGGGCCATTGCCGACGCCACGCGGGCGTCGACAATAGGACCCCACCGTTCCCCACTTACGAAAATGCAAGTTTTGGTAAATGGGCCCATTACCAACATTTTGTCAGTAATGGGATGGCACGTGATACCGACGCCACGTAGGTATCATTGCCATGTGGCCTAACCGGTGGTGGAATACCGACGCCACGTCGGTATTCCCTGCATGGTTGGGACTTCTGATTACCATTACCGACCTTTGGTCGGTAATGTAACAAGGGAAATACCGACGTGGCGTCGGTATTTCTCCTAACGTTGAAAATATCTTCCATCACCGACATGCCATCGGTGATGGATACATCTCTACTGACTCGGTGCTGATCGTCGGTAGTACCCGCGTCGGTAGAACATCGTATTCTTGTAGTGATGAGAGGAGAAACTATAAATAATATACTAAAATGAATCTACAAAATTGAATTAAAAATCGAAATATATAGTATAAAATCAAAATGCAAAAATAATAAAATACACAACATATACTAAATACACTGAAGAACTACGGACACTATACTAACTATACCAAAAAACTGGGAAAGAAAAAATGCATTGGAAAGAAAAATATCAGAAATGTCAGACCATACGTGTCAGAGGTGTCAGACTATACCTGCCATACGAAGAGGGCAAAATAGGTATATTGAAAAAATGAATAGTAAAAAGTAGCTAAATATCACATTTTTTCAACTACATGGCTATAGGGGAATGCGTTTATATCAAATCATATTAAAAATGTATTTTTTCTCCTCTCTCTCCTCTCTTTTCATATTTTTTTAAAACTAAAATTTTCCCTCCTATTTTTTCCCACATTTTTCATCAATCCCCCCTCTTATCAGATTATCTCCCTCTCTCCCCTCATTTTTTTTTCACCATCTCTATTTTCTTTCATGGCTCTCTCTCCATCTATCTCTCTCCCTTTTTTTTCTTTAAAAAATCAACCATTTTCATCTTTTCTCTTTTCTTTTTCGTTTTCATAATTCATAGATGCCCGTATTTAAAAAAAAAACACTATTTTCATATTCTTCAAACTCCCCCTCACATATTTTTCCCCATATTTTATGAATCTACTCTTTCTTTTCATTTCATTTTTTTCTTCATAAATCACTTTCTACGTTTTTGTTCCTTTTCTATCCATATTTTTCCTCCAAAATATTAGATCTCGTGGATCTTAAAGATTTTAGCAAAAGGTAATTTTTTTTTTAGTTTTTTATGATTTTTTTTGCTATGTGCTGTAATATACATATGGTTATCCTCAGTCTGCACTGTTTGTTTTACTAAATGCACATTTTGTAATATACATAATATAGTCTGCACTGTTTGTTTTACTAAATGCACATTTTGTAATATACATAATATACAAAAATGATGAGAGGTTTGATGTACACACCCCTTCTTTTACGTTTTGTATTTTTGTTATCAGCACATTATGTAATATACGTAACCAGGGCTGGCCCTGGGCATGTTCAACATGTGCGACATAACAGGACCCCTAAATATCGAGGGCCCAAAATCAAGGACGGGTCTATATAGTGTTTGAAATTATTACGTTTTTAAATATATTGTAAAAAGAAGAGTTTGTTACTTGCTAATGGCGTAGACACCTTTGGTTTCTGTGTTCGATTCTTGCTGAAGGAGAAATGTTATATTTTTTTTGTGTGTTTTTTATGCTATTTATTTTTTAGTTTGTTATATATATATATAAATTTTGTTATTTATAGATTTTAGAGAATAGAGTTTTAAAGAATTTACCTCTTCCTTGTGAAGAAATGGTTGTACTTTTTTGGAATTTTTTATACTATTTATTTGTTATATATATGTATATATATATGTATGTATGTATAGTTATTTATAGATTTTAGAAAATAAAATTTGAAATATGATTAAAGAATTTACCCTCACTTTATTTATTTAAAATTTACCACATATAATGAAAAATATTGTCCAATAGATTTTTAACCTTAATTTATAATATAGCTAAAGTTTGATTTCAATTTTTTTTTTACGTATCACATTGTTGATATGTTTTGAAATCGAATTCATTATTGTTTTAAGTTTGCTAGTTTGATATGTTGTTATTATTATATTCATTTAATATTTTTCTTTCATTTATTAAATGTTAAAAAAATATCATTTTACAACATTCTAAAATATTATGTTAATATTTGAAATATACTTTGAAAAAATTATCATTTAAATTGTCATTATTATAGTTATACTTAAATATGCATGTAGATCGTCCACCATTGTGCTTTTGAACCTGAATCATATACCTGTGAATGCCCAAGATAGAGTTTTATTGAATAAATTAAAAAATATATATTAATATATATTTAAAAAAAACTTCATTTTATATTTCCGTGGACTTAGGAAAATATATTTCTCAAATTCAATTTTCTAAAATCTTTATACTCTATCGCATTTTAATAAAGTTTAGTTTTTTTTTATATTTAAAATTATATATGATAGAGGGTCCGAAACTATATTTTCGCACTGGACCCTTATTTTCTTAGGACCTGCCTTGTACGTAACATACGTAATATATATTGTTTTGTCTATTTGCATATTGAGTATTTTTTTTGTATATTAAGTATTGTGTATTAACACTTTTTTGTTTTTCATTTACAGATTAAATGATATGTATATTACGTATATTATATCTACGTTATATTTTTTCAAATGCACTTACAAAATCGGAGGACGATATACCCAATATACCAGAAGACACATATTTACATGAGATAATGATATACCCAATATACTAAAAGCAATCTACAAAATTGAATTAAAATCACAATATATAGTATAAGAAATTTACACAAAATATTGAAAATGTACAAAATATACTGAATGCAATAAAAACTATGAACAATATACTAAATATACCAAAAATTGTGAGGAAAAAAATGCATTGGGAAAGAAAAACTATAAAAAATGTCAGATATACGTAATATACGGAATTGTCAGACTGTCAGATGTGTCAGAACTATGCTTGATAAATGGAAAGGGGCAGTTTTGGTATATTTAAAATTTGAATAGTAAAAAGTGGCTACTCTTTTCACTTTTAAAAAATGTGGTTGTTTTGTTAAAAGTGACCTAAAAAATGGTTAGTTTGATTTTTCCCTTTTATTGGTGAACAAAGTTTATTTTTAAGGTCATGTTTGATAACCAAGTTTTTTAAAACAAAAAGAATACTTTAAATTTGAAAATAAATAAAAGATTATTCTTAGGCTCTAGTGAGATGACTTGTTGGGAATATATAAAAGATTAAAATTAAATTTATATGTTAATAAATTAAAATTTATAAACCCATAAATGTGTTTTTTTTTTTTACTAAATTATAAGTCAATATTAAATTGAATTAACCTTAACAAAAAAAAAAAAAAAATCACCATAACCCTCAGTTTCACTGTTCTTCTTCTCTCTGTAGAAAGGCGTCTCCATTTCCTCTGAACGGCATCGCGTTTACCGTATCGAGCTCATTTCCGCCATTAATTACCCTCTCTTTCTATACATTCAATCTGTATCTCTCGATTTAAAAAAACAAAAGGTAAATCTTTCGTCCCCTTTGTTTTATGCTTCGTTCTTCACTTTGATTTTTTTATCTGTGTGATTTTTAATTTATTTCTTTTCCCTTTTGCTTTTCACAATTACTAAGGTATATTTGGTTAAAAAACACAGGTTCAATTTTATGTTTTCAAATATAGGAAATAAAATGGACCCTGTGGATATTGGTCTGTTTTTAAAAATAAAATTGAGATAATATGATCCATTTTTTTACTTTTACTCTGAAAAAAATATGATGCAATATTTGGAGTTTAAGCTATTTTTGAAAAATTAGGGGGTAAATTAGAAAAAAATGTATTGAAAGTTAAATTTTATATAAAGAGAAAATAGCTAAAAATCTGAATCAATCTGAAGAGAGTTTAATCCTTTTTCTGCTATCTAAATCAAATCTTCTTTCCCCTTTTTTATTAAAGAAAGTGTTTTTGATAACCATTTAAAAAACACTTTAAAAAACTATCATCAACGGGCTCTAAGTGTCCGTGTGGGATAACTTTAGTAAATGTTTAGAAGTGTGTTTGAATAACGACAATGTTTTTAATAACCATGAAAAAACACTTCTAAACACCCAAAGGGGCATCAAGTACATTATTAATCAAATCATGTTTTTTTTCCTAGGTTTTTTAGATATTTTATCTGGATTTTGATTCAATAGATTTGTGAGTTTCTGGTTTCTTAGTTTTTAAGGATGTTTTATATCGTTGTTTCTATGTAAAATGTGTATATAAAATATTATCAATTTCAAAATTTGCACCATTCATTCAAGGATAATTGAAGTATTAACAATAACAACAATACATGTACTTGAAAAATGTCTCAGTTCGATATTTTTAGAATGCGGTCTTTTTCTTAAATAGATCATCGTTTGTTTGTTTGTTTGTTTTTCGTCGTCGTCAGAGTTAAAGATCACGAATGATCTCTCTCAAGGACTTGGTGCCAGCAGCACAGAACAATATAAATGTTCAATTCATAGTTTTGGAGAAAGGAAAGACAACACTTGAAGGGCAAATCAAGACATGCTTATCATTGGTAGCTGATGAAACGGCTGCAGCTCACTTCCAGCTGTGGGGAGACGAGTGCGATGTGATCGAGCCGAGCGACATTGTCCGTTTGGCGAAGGGGATATTCTCTTATAACCGAAACAATTTGGTGTTGAGGGCAGGGAAGAGAGGGAAGATAGAGAAGGTGGGAGAGTTCAGTATGGCGTTTGTGGAGACACCAAATATGAGTGAGATTAGTTGGATTCTTGACACAAATAACTCTAAGAAGTATGTTAAGGAATCTGTTATATCTCCTTATTCTCGAATCTTTCCCCCAAGTAATTGACATGGTTTTATTTTTTGTGCGTTTTTCTCTTTTTCAGTTTGTTTTTGTTTGTAAAATCATGATAGAGACTGTTTATTATAACTGAGATATATGTACTGATATTGTTTTTCTCTAAACAGCAAAATGACCTGATTTGTGGCGAAAGTTTGGCTCTTAATTCCGTCTTATAATCTAGGCTAAATTATACAAAAACCCAATTTCAACAATTTTACCTTTGACGTTTTAAAATTTTCAATTCTACTCTTGATCTTTTAATTTGTTTGAAAGATACTCTCAATCTTTTAATCTGTTCAAGTTTCCGTGTTCTATCAAGAATTCTTTGAACTCTTCGATAATAATCCTAATAATTCATTGATTCACATCACACACTCAATAATTCACCATATTTACAATAACTTTTCTAACCATAGAAAATTTTGGAAATTGCAGGGCAGCTCTAGAAGGAAAAAATCCCAAGACCAAGAATAGAGATTGCAGTAAAAATGGCAATCACAAAGAAGAGAACCTCTTTCCTTCTCGAAAAACCATTAATCCCCTTTCAAAACCCTAAATTTATCACCTTTAGCTCCATTATCAATCAGTAAAACAGAAACTTCTTCATTCCCAGCATCAATGGCGCAACGAAGAGGCGTAAGGCCATAATCATCATCAACAGCGTTCAATTCCGCTCCATTCTCAATCAATACCTTTACACATTCAATTCTTCCTTTCAATGCAGCTCTATGAAGCGCCGTCCATCCGTTCTGATCCCTTCCATTCACTTTTGCCCCCATTGTTAAACAACTTTTCAGCCCTAGAACGTCGCCGTTTCTCGCTGTACGCTGCAATTCGTCTCCCAATTGTAACGAATCGAACAGATTCAAGTTTCCGTTTTCTGATGCGATGTCGAAAGCGGTCTTTCTGTCGGAATTTATGGCGTATTTGATATTGGAATTGTCTAAGAGGATGTTTACGGCGGCGAGATTTCCCTCCGCCGCGGCGTTGTGTAATGGAGTCCATTTCTTTCTATCGATTGCCTCGGGCTTTCCGCCGATCGAAAGGAGAAACACTATCGTTTCGATGTGGCCGTGAATAGTTGTGATGTGAATTGGATTCCGACCGTCGGAATCGGTCGAATTCACTGAGATTTCTGGAAAGTTCTTGTGGAGAATATCTATCAGATCGATGCGATTCATTGCCGCCGCGTAATGGAAAACATGATCAACGGAGGGATTGATTTTACAATTGGAATCGATTAATCGCTTCACGATATCGATTTTCCCGGTCTGAATAGCTAGTGATATCATAGACTTTCCGAGAGAATCCTTCACATTGATATCAACGCCGGCGTCAATTAGGGCAGAAACCAAAGTCAATTTCCCGGACGAAATCGCGGGAAACATTAACTCTGTTAGTTGAGATTTTTTACAATTAGATATAGCTTTGTTGAATAGAAAACTCAATTCTGGATTTTGACAATGGTGGGACATGAGGAATTCAGCAACATGAGGACCAATGTAGGAGATAAGCAAAGAGGCATCTTTGAAAATATGTCTACCGGGTTTCGAAAAGAGACGGCGGAGGTCTTCGGTGTTAGCTTTCCCGATTGGAAGTATGACGGATCGGACCGTGATTGTATCAGGGGGAGTACTGATAGGGGGATGGTTTGAGGGTTTAGAAAGAATGGTGTAAGATGAAGAAGAGAGTGGAGGGATGATAGAGTAAGATTGAGAAAATGAGAAAACAGAGGAATTCGAAGTAGTTAAACTCACTGCAACAGGCATGGTGTGCATCATGTTTGTGAGTTTGAAATTAGCTTTACACTTTTCACTTTTCTTGAAGGAAAGTTCTATTTCTTTCACATCAGGCTTCACTAATCTATCCATTTTGCAGCTACCCCAGAGAATTTTTCTTGAGAAAATATCAGAATCTGGTGATGATTTTCAATTTTCTGATGAAGAAGATGAATCTAGAAGGAAGGTACTGATTTTTCATTGTTGAGCTTTGATTAATCTGATGATTGTTGCTAATCTGTTTCTTTATGTGTTTGTTTAATTGATTGATGAAATCTGATTAATTAATGGCTAATGTTTGTTGGTTTAGTTCCATTTTGACAGAGACAGGTTTGAGACTTTACCTTTGGATCAATTTCTTTTAATTTCCAAGTAGGGGACTAGAGACTGGTTCAAATATTGAATGTTGATTTGTAAATTAGCAAAGATTCTTTGAAATGAGAGGTTGAAAGGTCTATTTGAAAATAATGTTCTACTTTTTAAAAGATACAAAATATATATCAAGAAATATGACTTCAAATATCTTCATAATTATTTTTTAATAATACTTTCTAAATTAATTTAATTAAGAAATATTACATATATATTCCACTGTTTAGGGTTATAAATTGAAGGGAAAAAAATACACTTTCCTTTTGTCCCATGTCAAATTCAACTGATTTTTGAGGGTTTAGAAATAACGGTGACCAATATGAGTATAAAAACTGATTAGATACTAGTGTTCTCTCCTATGTATGAAAGTTTTAAGTATCCCTCCTTGTGGAAAAAAAGGTTTAACTATAAATTTAGACCCGATGGTTTGAGGTTTGTTTCAATTTAGTTCCTAAGAAATTATAAGTTTTAATTTAATCTTTGAGATTTATATCAACTCAATTCTTATGATTTTAAAATTTTCTATATAATCCTCATGATTTGATAAAAACTCACAACACTCCTTAAAACCACATTATAATCGTTCTCTGTCATATGATTGCTACATTAGTAAAAAATGGACACATAATCAATCTATTAAATTTTTGGTTATGGTGAGGACGGCTTGTGAATTTTTATTAAATAGGTAAAACAAAATTAAAACTTTTAAAACTATGAAGAATAAATTAATATAGATCTTAAATCATAGACCCTAAATTGAAATTTTTAAATGATGGGACATTAAAGGCCTAAGTTTGTAGTTGAACGGAGAAAAAAAAACAAGAAAGGTGTTGCTTACGCAAGAAATGCAGCGTTCATCCGCATACCCCTTCGTTACAACATGATGTCCAATTGTTTTTTTTTGTTCTTTTTCTCTCTCATTTCCCTAATATAACGATACAAACAACTTTTAGGTTTATTTATTTTCATCACATCCAAAATTCTCTCTTACAAGTTTTATAAGGATAAAATGACATTGGAATTTTTTGGTTTACTTATTTTTCACCACATAAAAAACTTGCTAATTACAACATCTATCATCCATTCAAACCAACTTTAAATGACAAGGGGATGGGAGTTGATTTGGTTTCTAGTTTTTTTGGGTTCACAATCTCGTAATCCTTACTTATATGTTTATTTATTTTTAATTGTCATCTAAAATCTACAATATAATTCATGAGACAACACGTCTATAAGAAAAGAGAACAACAAATAGGAAAATATGTTCTGTTATATAATAAAAAATGAAGATATATTTGCAACGACATTAAATTAGAATGTTATATATTGTATTTACTGATATCTTTTTCTCATAAATTCAGTAGAATTGGGGGGTTTTTTTTTTTCCTTCTAATTTTATTGAAACTAGAGGTTTTTCAATGGACACCGAACAAATTGTTCTCAAACAACTTATAGGAAAGAGAACCTTAAAAATTATAAAATATGCAGAGTATGGAGCCAAATAGGACTAGATTAGAACATGGGAAGAAATTAGTGTTAATTTCGTATTAGACCATAATAAATAGGTATAATAGCATTAATACTAATATGTTTTATAAATTAGTAAATTTACCCACTTTAGCTCCACGCGCCATCCAAGGGAACAATGAAAAGACGTTGGCTACCATCTATTTCTTATGGTCTACAACATTTAAGGAAAGTATTACAGAAATGCAACAACTAATTAATCAAGGGCATGATGGTAAACGTTCAAAACGGAAAATATGGGATCACTACCATTTATGGTGTTTTTTAGGCAAAATTGATATTAAAAAAACACAACCGGTATTAGTGAATAAATGTGGATATTCTTGATAATATTTCATGAAATTATTCATCTGGCAGGAGACATGTACACTGGTATGTAAGTGGTTGCAAATCACTTAAGCCGAAGCTAAATGGTTTTTTTAGAATATGAAATAAAGTTTTAGAGATTTCCTTGTCTTTCATTCCTTTTTAAAATGAGAAAATAATTCTTTAAATAATACATTTTTCAACATATTTAAATCCTCTACTTCCCTATCAACATCCATCCCCATTTGCTGTCTATCTAGAGAGGGGGGAGAGTCAACATGACTCAAATATTCCTATGCTTGGTCTTGAAATTTTTAAATGGTCAAATGTGGTTGTTGAACACGAGTGGCTCTCTTATTGGAATCCCTGCAAAAGAGAAAAAGAGTGATGACACGGTCAAGTTAAAGAGAATTCTAAAGATATTTTGGTAGAAAGACAACTGGAAGATTGAGAATGTGAAACCTGAATAAGGAGCGTTGCTTTGCCGGATCATGTGTCTGGTGCATAGATGCTAACTAGCATGGCTCGTATATCCGAGCCGGTACTAGCTACGGAAATATATCCATACAATTTGTTTGGTTGTTGATGATTCTAAAGCCCCCCAGAGTGGTGTCACATGATGGATTGTAGGCGCCAAAAACTTGTTGCGATGAAATATGTTCTTAATCTAAATGAGGTGTGATGATGTGCAAGTATACATGAACAACAAGTAATAGAATGGTGAATGAGTGTCATGTCTCTTGAAGATAGTGTTTTTGAGCGAAATCTAAGAAACTTAGTTGCTTTTTAAATGATAATTTTGGTTTTTCTTTGTTTTGAAAGGTAAATATGCAAAAACAGTGAATGCGAGCTTAGATTTGATATTTAAAAAAAAAGATAAGATAGATTAATTTTAGTTTTTCTTTGTTCATGCTAGTGATAAGGCAAAATATATTCATCAAAGCTTTCATTTCTGATCCGTATATGTCATGACAGGCAGAGGTTCACGCTGACACGTGCGAGTTCCAACGGTTGAAGTTGCTAGCTAGCTATTCCGCCTCTCTTCTTTTTTACGGTCTTCATTCAAATCCATGAGGGAAGCTTGAGGTATCATCATTCAAGGAAAGGAGTTTCTTGAAGTCGTTCATCACAAAGGGAGCTTATGACGAAATCCAATAAAATGAGATACGTGTTGAAAAACATCAACAAGAAAACAGAAAAAGAAGTTTTCTTGATCTTCGATTTTTGATTAAATTTTGTTTTTTTTAGAATACTTCTTGGTGTCTCCATCTCTTGCCCTACTCACTTCTTTTTTTATGTCTTGCACAAACTGTTATAACAGTGAGTAGTATATTGTTTTCAAGTTCAATCAGTGAGCACCTAAAATGATTTTGTATAATTTTATTATTTTATATATTAAATGAAATTAATTACATCAATTACAAGAATAAGATCTGACATATATAATCATATAAGGTGGGCTTTCCCCAATGATGGAGAAGATGGTCTGATCCAATGGACTATATCTCAAGGTCGTTGGCTTTCCCTCAAATTGATGTAATATTAAAAAAAAAAATGTTACAAGCTACCTTTTTACTTCTCATTTCTTTTTCTTGGTTTTTTTTTTCTTCTTCTTCACTGTCCTCTTCATTTTCCTCCTATTCTTTTTTCAGTCACATTCTCTTACTCAGTTTCATTATTTTTGTTTATCAGAGATTCATTTAAAAAAAAAAGAGTTAGTATTAAACTTTAAATAATTTTTTTAATCTTGTTTCTGGGAAGTTTGTAGTGGGCAATTCTTCATTGAAGCAATGATATTCATGATCATAAACATTAAAACCGCTTTACCTATACATTTCATGATTTCCTTCAGTCTGATCTCCTTTTTTACCCTTCAACAAGCTTCATCTTTTTTCAATATTTCTTTCATCACCTTAAGAATTTGTTGGTTCTGAACTATCAACTTCTTTTGCCCTTTTCTTATCTTCATCACTTTTTTCATCATCACATTCCACTCTTCTCTTGATACACTTCTTTCTCCTTCTTCAACCTTTTCCCTTTCCCATAAGAAGCCCCTGTAATCTTCTTCCCATTCGTCATATGTTGGATCCGTGTTTTTTATCAACTGAGAATTAAAAGTAATAATTATATGCAGGTAAATAACAAAAATTATTAAAACAATAGATTGAAAAACAACATAATTATCAAATCACCAATGGACTCAAAATTAATAGGTGCTTTTTTAAGTGCTTTTGATTTTAAACCTTATATTACTAATTGTTTCCATAAACTCTCTCTCTAACTTCTCTCCCAGTATTTTCTCTCTCAAACTTATTTCTACATATTTTTTCTCTACAGATTCTCTTAAAAAAACTTTCAAAAGCACTTCTTAAATATTAGAACCAAACAACAAAATAATATACCATGAGCACTTTTTATCATAATACTTATAGTAAAAGTACTTTGATTAAAATCACTTATACCACAAGCACTCTCAAACATGCCCTTAGTTGGTGGTTCCTTACCTTAGATGCGGTTTGAGTTTCCTTAGCATCCTCCTGTTACAATGGAATGGATTATTATTAAAATGAAGCATAACTAAATAAATGTAAAACTTTGATTTTGATTCTAATTCTGCAACTGAAACAAGCCTAAGTTCACAAGTAAATTGATCACGAGCAAGCAAACAAGAAAAATGAAATTCGTTTCGATACTGTCACTCACCACAGCTGAACGCCAAAAAAAATAAACATACAATTCAGCCAGTCTAACGTCCATATTCAATGAAATGCTGATTCTTATAGAATTCCTCAAGGGCCATCTATAAAAGAAAAGGAACACTAAACTTGAACCAATTAATTTCCCTTTCAATTTTATGAAACCCATGGCGTCCCAGTGAAAGAATAACAGTAATGAAACTTTCTTTACCTTTTCATTTCCTCCCATATTTTTCCTCTTTTCACTTTCTTTTCTCATTTCTTTCCCCTGCTCTTCATCATCTCTCAATTCTTCAGTCCCCCCTGACTCGTGAATTTCCACATTCTGCATAATGACGATAAAAAAGGAAATCAATTGTTATAACAATCTAATTATCAATTGAATATTCATTTAAACAATGGTGTAGAAAATTGTTGGAAATAAGATAAAGAAATTTGAAAGTATAAAATGTAAATAAAATAAAATTACCTTTTCATTTCCTCCCATATTTTTCCTCTTTTCATTTAAACAATGGTGTAGAAAATTGTTGTAATTTTATAGTATTTTTTGAGATTGGTAAGCAAAATCCATTCTCATGCTCAATTTTCTCTTTTGGATAGCGGATGATAGTTCATAATTAAGAACCGTGATGAAGTTTTTTTTTTTTTTGTTTTTAAAAAATAAATAAATTTAAGAAACAAGATTTTTCATTATGGAAGCACCAGAATACTTTTTTTTTGTCGGGGGATTTGTCTGCAGATGATGATGATGTCCACTCCAAGCTCGATGCACTTAATGAAAGGGAACTCTCTAACTTCAGAAAGAATTTCCTTCGTAATTAAGCAGCATCCTTTAAGTGAGTTGCGCGGGACCGCTGACGAATAATAGATACCCCACCCCACGCAGAGTTAGTGAGCCGTGTAATAGGCGACTATTTCGCGTGGTTTGGGGGGCACTTTGAGTCAGAAGCGGGCGCTCGACTGTGGCCAATTCCCCCTTCATACTACCAAAAAATGAGATTCTTGCCGAATCCGAGTTTGCTGTTCCAACCATTACCAAACTAATACCTATTCTATTTAGTACTTTAGGTGCTTCTGTTGCATATAATGTAAATCCCGCTAGAAGAAAATGCATTTTCTTTTACAAAGGCCACGTACTAAGAGTCAATCAACTAGAAAAAAGAAAGAACTACTACATTAATGAAATGAAAATAATTCATTAACAAATAAAAGCAAAAAAGGGTTATTTTTTAAATTAAGGTAGAAAAAAAAATATTAGTTGTAACTTCTCTGTCTTTTGAGTCATTTTCTAAATATTGATTAGCATTTTATATAATAATGCAACAAATAATGTCCCACATAATATCCATATCCATATTCATTCTGCCGTGCCCTGTGGCTGTGGCTGTGGCTCTTTAATTGTTTCTTCTCCATTACTTATTTATTGTTGCTCTTGCTTGCTCCAATTTCAAGTTTTCTACCCTAACCCCAAAATCATACATAATATCCTCCAAGTCAAAAACACAACGCTAATTCTATTTCTATGGAGGTTTTTTTATTTTTTTTATTTTTTATAGATAATATATCAAATTGGGGGAGGGAGGGTAGGGTCGAACCCCTGACCTCATAGGAGGAAGCACTGATACCTAATCAATTGAGCTATGCTCAAGCTCTATGGAGGCAGAGGTACATTTTAATTACCTTTTTTTTTATATCCATCCCTTGATCTCTACCATAGCTAGCTAGCTAACTAATTAAGTTCTGTCTGTATCACCAAATGTCTTTCCAAATTGAAAGGTACACTACTAGCTATTACTGCTAGATATTTTACACTGCTCTATGAATAAACTTAATCCTGGATTTTTTTTATCTATATGGAGATCAAATATTTCTTAATCAGTATAAATGAATATATTGGAATAAGCTATACACATAGGAATAAGATCCTGAAAGCAATGAGGAGAGGATGTCTCAAAGCAGAGTTTTGGTCATCTCAAAATGAGCTCCTTAATGCCTACACCGCTGTTACTTATGCAGACTTCAACCTCTTTCTCATTTTTCTTTTTCTCTCTTCATTTTCCTTTCGTACACACACTAAAAACCAAAATAAGATCATACTTTTATCTTTATAATGCTAGATTCATTTTTAGAAATAAGATAAAGTTAGGTTGAAATGAGATTACTCTTTCGTCGTGTAAACGGAAAGACTAATGAAATATTGTATTAGGCTAAATTGTATAGAGGTTACATCGACTTATATAGAAAATTAAACATAGCTAGACTAGGAAACTAACTTAAACAAGGAAACGAAAAGATAAGGAAAATATCCCTAATCTAAATAAGGAATATCATAAATATATATTCTAACATCCCCCTCAAACTCAAGATGGCATAACAGAGACCAACTTGAGTTTGCTAAACATGTGACCCAAATATGACTTCGTGAATCAATGTCTTTGTTGAGCAGAAGCTATGAGAGATGCCCGGAGAAACCATCATCAACACAGAGCGGAAACAACTATCAGACGAAACTGATGTTGAACAAAGATGTCCGATAGAAGCGACATCAAAAGCACAACAGACAAAACTGACAAAGATATCCGGTAGAACCGACATCGAAAGCAGAAAGCAGAATTGATGAAACATGCTCAGGAAACCGGCACTGAAAACACTCTGAAACGAAAAGACTAATGGCTTTTGGACAAACGGTATCACCGACAATTTCTCTTCCCTCCTATGTGGAGAGGTGTCAACAAATAACCAAAACATAATGTTAACCTAAAATCCCTAGATTTATCTTGGTATAATGGAGGAAGAAACTCTTACGGCACACCAAGGTCCACAAAACCCAAACGCCGCTGAAAAATCCAAATAACCCTCAAAGCTCGTATTTCATACGTGTGTTCCACCACCAAAGACGATATCCAATTGGAGCCATCAAAAACCAGCAAATGACTAACAAAGAGTCCTGATTCCGACGAAAATTAAGTTTCCGGTGAAAATCAGTATTCCGGCCAAGTTCCCGTGACGGGCGACTTCGGAGACCGGTGGACGGCAGCAAACTCAGGCAGGAAGTGGCAGTAGCAGTGGCGGACTCGGGTGGGCAGTGGTTCTTCCTAGGGGTGGTTGGTGACAACAAACAACCACTCAAAGGTTGTATTCCAAGATCAGAACCCTAGTTTTACGTAGGTATAATGAACAAAACAAACTCTAATTGCGATGGAATGATCAGAGGAGAAGGCTGAATTTGGGCGCTTGATTTGATGACCGTCAAGTTTTTGAAAATTTAGAAGATTTCTTAGAAGGTCAGATGAGAGTGCTCCCTCCCCGGAAAAGCTTATGCCGGCGAGGGAACAAAACAAGATCAAAATAGAGACGACAAGAAAATTTAAAAACGAGACTCTTGATACCATGTAAACGGAAAGAATAATGAAATATTGTATTAGGTTAAATTGTATAGAGGTAACATCAACTTATATAGAAAATTAAACATAGTTAGACTAGGAAACTAACTTAAACTAGGAAACGAAAAGATAAGGAAAATATCCCTAATCTAAATAAGGAATATCATAAATATATATTCTAACACGTCTGTATGCTATGCTTTCTTCATTATCTACATCGTCTTTCTTCCAAACCTCTTGGGATACTATAAAAAATGATCTTTTGAATGTCTTCACGGAGTTCTTCAATAGTGGCACTATCAATCTTCGAGTTAACTCACTTTTATCTCTCCAGTCCCAAAAAAGGCTAGTGCTTCAAAGTTATCCGATTTTCGTCCCATTAGTAGTTTGGTGATTAGCTTGTATAAGATTATCTCAAAATTCCTTGTTCATTGGCTTCATTTCGTTCTCTATACAACAATTTCTTAGTCTCAATCAATGTTTGTTAATGGAAGGCAAATTATGGATTCTGTCCTTATTGCCAATGAGAGTATTGATGATTATAGGGTGCGGCAAAAGCAAGGTTTGGTTTTTAAAATAGAATTTGAAAAAACCTTTGATCATTTAAACTGGGATTTTCTTGATTATGTTCTTTCTAAAGGGTTTGGTGATAGGTGGCGTTTTTGGAGTAAGAGTTGCCTTTCCTCGTCCAATTTTTCTGTTCTTGTTAATGGTGCCCTTATTGGTTTTATTATGGCTTCTCCTGATCTAAGGCAAGGTGATTCTTTATCTCCTTTTCTATTCATTTTAGACACTTATGTTCTTAGTCGTTTGATTGAGAGTTTGGTTGAGGTTGGGAAGTTTCAAGGCTTTCATTTGGGTAAGGAGGATAAAATAATGGTTTCTCAGCTTCAATTTGCTCATGATACAATTTTTTTCCTACCTCATGATCACAGAATGCTCAAAATATGACTTCCATCATTAGTCTTTTTGGTGTTATGTTTGGTTTGAAAGTTATTAGGACAAAAATTCCTTGTATGGAATTCATTGGGATGACGCTATTCAAAATTTAGCCTCCTTTTTAGGTTGTGCAGTTGGGTCTTGGCCTATGAAATACCTCGTTCTTCCTTTAGGGGGCAATCCAACTTCTGTCTCTTTTTGGAAGCCTGTCATTAATAAGATAAATTCTAGATTGGATGGTTGGAAAAAGGAGGTTGGTCGCCTTACTCTTATTGCTTCGGTTTTGCAAAGTCTCCTTTTTTACTATTTGTCCATTTTTAAGCTTTCTATGAATGTTGCTTTTTGCATGGAAAAACTTTTTCGCGACTTTCTTTGGGATGGTAATGAGGAAGGTAATCACTCTCATCTTATTAATTGGAATACGGTTGATTTTCAAATGAGTCTACTGCTTTTTGGACTTCAATTGTGAAGAGTAAATATGATTTTTCTTCTTTTGGTTGGGATACTAAGTTGGTCAAATATGTCTCCTTTCGTTCCCCTTGGAAATATATTTCTCAAGGTCTTGGTACTTTTAATTCTTTCACCAATTTTACCTTACGCCTTGGTTCACGAATTCGTTTCTGGAAGGATGTTTGATTTGGTTCTTTCCGTTCACTTTATCCTCAACTTTACCTTGTGTCCTCTAAAGTTAGTTGTTCAATTGCCTCCTTGTTTGATAGTTCTTCTTCGTCTAGGAATCTTTTTTTTCGAAGAAATCCAACTGAAATATAGTTTTTTCAATTTCAGGACCTTCTTTCTTCCATTCATTTTCTTAGACCTTCAAATGTGGAGGATTGTAGAACCTGGACACTTCATCCTTCTTGCTCTTTCACTTCTAATTTCTTTTACTTAAAGTTGATTCATGTTCCCTCCCATCCTATTTTTCCTTATAGTTTTATTTGGCTTCAAGGCATTCCTATTAAGATTCAATTTTTTTCTTTGGTCGGCTACTTTAGAGAAGATTAACACTAGTGATGTATGAATCCGTTTTGGATTTTGTCCCCTTATTGATATTGTATTTGTGGTAAGGATCATGAGTCTACTAATCAGTTGTTCCTTCATTGTGATTCTGCTCGTCTTTTATGGAGGAGGATTTTGGCTCGTTTTGATCTGTTTTGGGTTATGCCCATGGATGTTTGTTCTCGCTTCTCCATTTCTACTTTCGGTAATCGTGGTAATTGCAAGAGATCTTTTTGGAACTGTGTTGTGCTTGCCCTTTTATGGGCGATTTGGATTGAACAGAAGAATCGTATTTTCAACAATATGGTTCATGATCATCTTCATATTTGGGATCCTCTCTTGTACTTTGTTTACTTATGGTCTAAAAACATCATTCACTTACATTTTGGTTTATCTTATCTGTTAATGTATTTACCTTGAAACTTTTTCTTGCCTTTGTAACTTTTATTCAGAGGTTTTTTCTACCTGTTGTACATTTTTTCTTTTAATAAAATTGTTGTGAATTCTTCTCAGAAAAAAAAATTATCTACATTGGTTCCTTCGAACAAATAACTCCGTTTTTCAAAACAATACTCATTAATTTATGTATTGTAATGACTTTTAGGTATATTTTTAAAACAATTTTTAACACTTATGACTTACCCAATCACTTCAAGCTAAAACTTCAATCCACTCAATTTCTTTATTTTCGTTACTCTTTGTTCTCGTCATTGAGATCAATCTGTTGCTACTTCGTCTCTCAACGTGTTTCTACATATTATAGTAATTTTTTTATACTATAAACTAAACTTTTTCATTGATAAGTGAAAAATCCCAAAAAAAGCAATTACAAAAAAGCATGCCAATTGGAGGCAATAATGGAGGGGGTATAACTATTAAAATATTTACAATTTGCACTCCAAATGGTGGCATTAAGCACACAATTTTCCCAAACATCACTCAAACTCTTGTGCTTGTCTACAAAAATCCTCCTATTTCTCTCAAAACAAAGATTCTAGCACATGAACCGGACAACATTTACCCAAAGCACTATCTCTTGCCCCCAGTCGAATAGCCACCAAGGAGATTGATACTATTGCTTTTAGAGTCCTCAAGGAAAATCCAACTCAAGTTGAAAGTGTTCAAAAGAATGGACCAGATAGATCTAGAGAAATCACAATGGAAAAACAAATGGCTATTGCTTTCCAACAAAGGCTGCATCTGTTCGGCTGAAGAGAGATCCAAAGGTTCCTCACTCGCCATTTTTGATTGGTGTTTAGCCCATCATTTACTAGGATTCAAAGGAAGGCTTTGATTTTCCTTGGATAATCACCTTTTCACACTAAATTCATATAAGGATCATCCTTCAAATTCTTCCACAACAACAAAGCAAACTTGCAGCTAAACCTTTTGTTTTTGTCCGGCTTCCAAATTCTGATATCCTCCCAGTGGCCAAAGTGTCCACCAGCTTTGATGTTAGAAAACCAACCCAAAGGTTTACTACCATGGATTCCAACAATAGTCTTGTGCCAAAGAGTGTCAACCTCTAAAGGAAATCTCCATATACATTTGAGGAGGAGAGGATCATTGTGCTTGTTTAGGCCACCAAAAGCAAAACTTATTGATGTTGAGACCACAATTTTTAAATTAGCCAACAGCTCAAGTTAAAGTGTGAGGAGGAGGGTATCATCGGCAAACTAGAGGTGGGATACTTCAATGGAGCCAGCAAAGAAGCCTCTGATTTGGCTATCACCTTGCTATTTTAGTAACATTCTAGTGAAACAATCTACCACAAGGAGGAAAAGAAAGGGGGACAAAGGATCTCCTTGTCTAATACCCCTAGTAGCCTTGGATCTAGGTTAATTAGCAGACTAATCTAGAAAATCAAAAAAATGGGTTAAAAGGACTTCTGGAAAAATTATAAAGCAAAAGCATCTGGTTTGACTCATCAAAGTTCAAATGCGTAGTCAATGACTACACATTCATCTTCGTCATAAAGATAGAATGCGTATTCACCAAATACGCATTATGTCTGACCTCAAAATATGTATTTTGACTTTACTAAATACGTATTTGGAGTTTTTTTTATTATTACTACTATAGCAATACTTTAAATAAATAAATAAATTGTGAACGAAAGTAATTTCAATACGTATGAAATGTCTTGATGGATTGTGCATGAACATAAAAGGTCACAAAAGTTAACTTAGCTAGCATAAGAACTAATGATGACCACCAATTCCACAACAGGGTCGACATCGGTTACGAGAAGGTTGTTCTCGCCGCACGTCTTGTTCACGGCCTCTAACACTAGTAGAAGGTTCCCCAATGTCACTATCAACATTATCACGCTCATGGAAAAGAGGTTCAAAATAAAACCTGAGATGATGATAATCTAGCAAAATGCGTAGATGAACTAGGATGAAACTCGACCTTGGAGTGGGGAGCATATGCATCATCGGCATATACAGTGTATTTGAAAGAGCGGGAGTATCATGCCCGCCATCACCATCATAAGGATCGTCAAGAATAGGAGAACCTGGTTGTGCGGGTGTATGTCGACCTCTATTATATGTCTGAGTCGGAACTTGTCCATGTCGAACACAGTACATACCACCTATATAGTATCCATACAAGCAAAGTGAAGTGTCGCCTATAATCCTTCTTTGTTCCATATCATCCTTTATAGCGAGACGAGGATATGAGTTGGGATGGAAAAAAATTAGTGTTATTGATGTTACTCAGTGAATCATGAATAAGGGAATATTTATTGCGTACCACATAGTAAAATGATGCTCGACTTGAGTGATGAAACGTCTTGTGATGCGTTTGTACCCACTGATGTATTGATCATCAACATCACGACCATCACCTATGAGCACGCCCTGCAGGAGAGAATCCATACAAGCTGCCCACAATGCAAGTTCTGGCTAGAGTGTGAGGAGTCAGTTTTGTTCAAGTCGTCCACGAAAGTCAAAGGCATGCAATCGTATATCCGTATTGCATATCTCAGGGATAATCTGACGGATCCCAAACTAACGTGTCACACGATCAGGGTGGTGCCGCCAGTCAACAACGAAAACACATATGAGCAGACATCTAGCTGTCCAAATCACTTGACCCGACAAGCAATAATGCGGGAGAAAATCTATGATATCCTGGTATGGCTCCCATTTGACCTCGTCACTAGTAAGTTGATCGAGCATGTAACAATACTGCACTAAGATGCGTGTACCAGTCTCTATCGTGTACGGAAGACGAGAGAAAATGTCACTATACGATATTTATATAATTAATGCAATCGAACAAGGTAATTGAGTAGAAACGTACCGAATGGTCCCCAAGCGAGATCAATTTCATTTATTCGATGAGGTGCAGTGGTTGGAAACCGATGCCCATAACTGTAATAAAACAAGCAACCCCGCAATATCAACAGCATCAATCAGTGATGCTTTACATAGCTCTCGATATAGCCATGCGAGGCAAACCCCTCCCCAATTGAAGTGAAGCCAACAATGGGAGATACATCAAGTGCCCTGCATTCCCGGACTTGTCTGGCATAACCACACCTCCAATAAGGGTAAATATGTACGCCCTAGCATACTGAACTAAAATGTCCTCAGATGCATGGTCTGGTAGTGGTTTGAAGGCGTTAAAAGCATCACTTAACGAGTTAAGGTTAAGTCGAGCTCCCTTCAAATCATTACTAGTGAGTGTCCATCCTAATAACATCGTACACAACTCGGTCTATTTCTGATTAGCGGAACCTACCAAAGCATGTCCATCCAAGGCAATCCCAGCTGAAAAGCTACATCCTGAAGTGTTAGTACACTCCCCGTGCGACGTGAAAAATGTGTGTTTCTTGTTGCCATCGCTCTACAAATCCAGTGATCAAGCCAATCCAACAGTAAAAATTTGATACGAGACACCATAGAATCTTGCAGCATGTAGATAGGCCTCGATATGTACATCAATGGTCTTAGACAATTTTTGTAAGATTGCCTGTCGCCGTCTACAGTGGAGGGCACCTAAATACTTGTCATCCCAAACCGTCTGTGACCTATAGTTAGGCTGGTTACTTTAATGAATAATGGTTATATAATGTTACCTCGTGTGCTTCTCACCACTAGCAAATGCATCACGTATCTCTTTTCGCTTTTCTTCAAAGTATTTCACGGTCCGATAAAAGGTTAATTGCACCAATGCACCAATCCAGTTATTGGCAATCTTCTCCCACCTCAATCCATCGTTTATGCATTTTGCGACATTGGTGCTACACCATCCATATCGGTGACCACCGTCGTGGGATAATGTCCACTGTCTAGGATGGAGGGAATTGAAAAAGCGTAAACAATTTGGATTGATCTCTTTAATCTTGTTCATACACGCCTCAAACTTAGGGACTTGATGTTGTTCTCCTGCTCGATAAACCATACTTTTCTTCCAGCCTTACCATAGGTCTCAGACTTGATGAATAATAGTTATATTATGTTACCTCGTGTGCTTCTCACCACTAGCAAATGCAGCATGTATCTTCTTTTGCCTTTCTTCAAAGTATTTCACAATCTAATAAAAGGTTAATTGCACCAATCTAGTTATTGGCAATCTTCCCCACCCCTCACTACACCGTTTTTACATTCTACGACATTGGGAGAAGATTGCCAATAATTGGATTGGTGCAATTAACCTTTTATCAGACCGTGAAATACTTTGAAGATAGGCGAAAGGAGATACTAGTAGTGAGAAGCGCATGAGGTAGCATAATATAATCATTATTCATTAAAGTAACCAGCTTAACCATAGGTCTCAGACGGTTTGGGATGACGAGTATCCAGGTGCCCTCCACTGTAGACGACGACAGGCAATCTTACAGAAATTGTCTAAGACCATTGACATACGTATCAAGCCCTATCTATGTGCTGCAAAATTTTATGGTGTCTTGTGTCAAATTTATACAGTTGGATTGGCATTTCATCACTGCATTTGTAGAGCGATGGCGGCAAGAAACACACATTTTTCACATGTCACACGGGGAGTGTACTATCACACTTCAGGATGTAGCTGTTCAACTGGGATTGCCTGTAGATGGACATGCTTTGGTAGGTTGCGTTAATCAGAAATAGACCAAGTTATGTACTATGTTATCAGGATGGACACCCACTAGTAATGATTTGAAGGGAGCTCGACTTAACCTTAACTCGTAAAGTGATGCTTTTAACGCCTTCAGACCACTACTAGACCATGCATCTAAGGACGTTTTAGTTCAGTATACTAAGGCGTACATACTTACCCATATTGGAGGTGTGGTTATGCCAGACAAGTCCGGGAATGCAGTGCACTTGATGTATCTCCCATTGCTGGCAGACTTCACTTCAATTGGGGAGGGGCTTGCCTCGCATGGCTATATCGAGAGCTATGTAAAGCATCAGTGATTGATGCTGCTGATATTGCGGGGTTGCTTGTTTTATTACAGTTATGGGCATGAAATCGGTTTCCAACCATTGCACCTCATCGAATAAAGGAAATTGATCTCGATGGGGGACCATTAGGTATTTGATACGTTTCTACTCAATTACCTTGTTCGATTGCATTAATTATATAAATATTGTATAGTGACATTTTCTCTCGTCTTCATTTATATATGGAATGAGCCAAGTCCACTATAGAGACTGTTACACACATCTTGGTACAGTATCGTTACATGCTCGATCGACTTACTAGTTACGAGGTCACATGAGAGCCATATCAAAATATCATAGATTTTCTCCCACATTATTGCTTGTCAGATAGAGCGATTTGGACAGCTAGATGCCCGCTCAAATGTGTTTTCGTTTCTAAGTGGCACTACCCTGATCATGTGACACGTCAATTTGGGATCCATTAGACTGTCCCCAGAGATATGCAATAGACGATTGCATGTCTTTGACCTTCGTGGCGACTTGAATAAAATTGGTTGCTCACACTCCAGCCAGAACTTGCATTGTGGGTAGCTCGTATGGATTCTCTGTTACAGGGCGAGCTCATAGGTGATGGTCGTGATGTTGATGAAGAATACATCACTTGGTACAACCGCATCACAAGACGTTTCATCACTCAAGTCAGAGCATCCTTTTATTATGTGGTACCTAATAAATATTCCCTTATTTATAGTTCACTGAGTACATCAATAACACTAATGTTTTTTCCAGACCAAGTCATCCTCGTCTCGCTACAGAGGATGATATGGAACAAAGAAGGATTATAAGCGACACTTCACTTTCTTGTATGGATACTATAGGCGGTTGTACCGTGTTCGATATGAACATGGACAAGTTCCGACTCAGACATATAATAGAGGTTGACGTACGTTCGCACAACCAGGTTCTCCTATTCATGACGATCCTTACGATGTCGATGGCAGGCATGATACTCCTGCTCCTTTCAATACACTGAATACGCCGATGATGCATATGCTCCCCACTTCAGGGTCATCTAGCATGTTTCATCCAAGTTCATCTCCTTCCGATACACTGTATACGCCGATAATGCATATGCTCCCCACTCCAGGGTCGTCTAGCCTGTTTCATCCAAGTTCATCTTCGCATTTTGCTAGAGGATCATCATCTTAGGTTTCATTTTGAACCTCTATTCCATGAGTGTGATGATATTGATAGCGACATTGGGGAACCTTCTACTAGTGTTAGAGGTCGTGGTGATCGTGGACAACACGTGTGACGAGAGCAACCTCCTTATAACCGACGTCGATCCCGTTGTGGAACTGGTGGTCATCATTAGTTTTTAGTTTTTATGCTAGCTAATTTAACTTGTGACTTTTTATGCTTTTGTGACCTTTTATGTTCATGGCTTCATGCACAATCGTATTGAAATTACTTTCGTTCACAATTTATTTATTTATTTGTTTTTGAAAATTATTAATATAGTGACAAAGTTGAATGCGTAGTCATTGACTACACATTTGAACCTTGACCAGTCAAACCAAATGCTTTTCTTAAATATTTTTTTCCAGAAGTCCTTTTACCCAATTTTTTTTATTTACTACATTAGTTTGCTAATTAACCCAGTAAGGGTACCAGGCAGTGCCAATTTCAACTGATCATCTAGGACTTTTGCAATGATCCAACCACCCAATCACAAGAACACAACCCCCCTACATCTGCCACCTCCAACCAAAAGCCCTCACGATCCCTTTTGGAGTTAGGGCCATAGACACCAGTAAGCCAAAAAGAAAAGCTATCAAGGAAGAGACTTTTGATAGTGAGGGTAAAAAGTTCTCATGAGCCTCAACCACCACAAACTGAATCAGGCCACATAATAAAGATCCCCCCTCGAGAACTATAGGCATCAAGAGAAACCCAGCCAACAAATCTACTCCTCCAGATGGCTTTAACTAATCTTCTATCAACTTTAGACAACTAAGTCTCCATAAGGATTACAAAATCAGGATCATAGCTACGAATGCAGTCTCTAACTAGGCTTCTTTTAGGCTCAGTCCCAAGGCCCCTTACATTCCAACTAAGACTCTTCATCAATAACTTATTGAAAACCCTTTGTAGAGACAAGCCTTTATCTACTGGTCTCTTGTAATTAATGGAAGATTTCAGATTTCTAAGCACTCTTGAACCTCTACTATCCTTGGAAGAAGTTGTCCCTCTAGATCTTTGAGTCTTTTTTTTTGGGAGTAATTTGCATACCACTGAAATTAATCGTTAATGGTTGTATATTGGATATACCAAGTTATCGTTGCAAACCCCGAGATATTATTACAGCAAAGGATGAAAAAAAATCTAGAGTACTGATTCAAAAGTCAATCCAGCCTCATGATTTCTCTCCTAACTTATCCCTGAAGATGATAAAGTCCCCACCTCATTGGCATCCATATTGTCTTCCTCACCATCCTTCATAAGAATCGAATGGAATAAGCCTTCCTCAACCAAAGAACAATCTCTATCCATCCTCACAAGATCTAAGAGGTCAACTTCAAAAACTTGTGGGTCAAAGTGATCTACTACTTCCACCACCACCAAGGATCTGGAATCATCAGAGACGTGATCTTCACGGTAAACTAGAGGCATACACCTCCTGATCCGAATCTACTTCTTAACCCTTTTCCAGCTCTGTGTGATAGATTGCACTTTCCTTCAAGAAAGACTTGGGATTTTTCTTAAGAGATAATGGTTCAGAGATAGCCATTACCTTTTCAACCACTTCTTTCTTACTCTTTTTCTTTTCCCTTGTTCAGGCTCTGTTTATTAGACTCCTCAACTATAGCTTTCCAAGCCATCTTTTTATTTTTTTTCCTTTTCCCTTTATCTTTAAAGGGGATGCCAAACAAAAAGCTGCCACTAGGTCTACTGTTGAGCATCTCCTCTTCTTACTGATTTAAAAAATACACCCCATCAGCTATTTTCTGTCCAAACGGCTCCTTTTCAGACCCATCTCCATTATGAGCAGTATTGCTGGTATTTCCAATTTAAGTACTGTTTTTTTCCCCCAAGAAAGCACTATTTAAAATAGGATTATCCCCAAGACAGCTTTTATCTGTCACTGTTTGATGTTTTTTCAGCGGATTATGGTGGGAAAATTGAACCTTTTGTAGAGCATGTGGACATAACCCTTTGGATTTCCATTCAACCCTTCTAATGCCCATAGGGTAAGGACTTTTCTCCTTTCCCTCACCAAAGAAATTGGAAGCTGCTTATCATAATGGTATATCAATTATAGTATATCTTAGTAGATCAGCTATCATTGATATAATATCAATATTGACTATCAGCGATTTTTCATGATATACTATCTCACTAGTATAATGCTTTACAATATTTTGATGGAAAGATTGTGAGAGGTCTTGCCGAAAAACTTCGAAGTCTAGTCGAAAAAATGAGAAAAAAAGTTGGAAGCTTTGGCTTCGTCAAATCTAAGTTTGAGGCTGAGTTTTGGTTCTAAAAACGATGGTTTCGTGATGGTTTTCGGGCTTGGTTTAGTACTGTCAGAACAAAACATCCTATGGTTCCTCACCAGAAAACTTTGAATTCACGTTGGAAAACAAGTTGAAATTTTCGAGTTTCATCAAATATGAGTTTGGGGATGAGTTCTTAACGAAAAATCAATGGTTTTGTGATAGTTTTCGGGTTTGGTTTAATTCTTGCAAGAATCTTAGTGGCAGCAGAAACGGCGACAGGAAATTAGAGAGAGAAATAGGAAGAGGTAATTTAAGAAGATGGTGATGGAGAAAGGAAGATGAGGGTAATTTAGGATCATTAACCCTCTTTTGAGATATTACATCAAACTGGGGTGGGGGGGGGTGGGGAGACTCGAACTTCGACCTCATGGGTGCCTAACCAGTTGAGCTATGCTTATGCTAGCATCATTAAACCCTCTTTTAAAAAAACGTAACATATGTGTAAATGGTTTTCAAAAATGATAATATGTAAATATTTAATCAAATTATAACACCCATGTAAATTCCCTTTTTTTTTTTCATCTCAGTTCTGGATGTTGTAAAGGCGGCTTTATGTTTGGGCTTAAGTTCAATATCCATTGTTTTGTTTTTATAAGTGAACTTTTAATAGGCTCTCAGTTCTTTAACTTTCAAATATTAGAAAAAAAGGCATTTTTAAGGGGGTATTTACAAAAAAATGATACTTCTTTAAACTTTCATCCCTTCATTATATAATTAATTTTAAAATCTTATAAAATAACAAAACTTGAAAAAGTACTTAATTTTAATTTAGAACATCTCAGTTGTAATTTGAAAAAACAATAATAGAATTAATCATTCGATAATACAAAATAAAAAAAATTATGAAAATATATTCATTAATTAATAAAAGTAAAAAAGGAATACCAAACTTGACCAATTGCCCCTTCAATTTTGTGAAACCCAACGCCCCCCAATAAAAGAATAAAAGGACTCGTTTACCTTTTCATTTTCTCCCATAGTTTTCCTCTTTTCACTTTCTGTTCTCATTTCTTCCCCCTGCTCTTCATCATCTCCTAATTCCTCGATTCCCCCTAATTCATGTATTTCCACATTCTACATTATGACAAACAAAAAGGAAATCAATAGTTATAACAATCTAATTACCAAATCTTCATTTAAACAATGGTGTAGTATTGAAATAAGATATATAATTTTTTTTTGAAAATTTGTAAGCATAACAAGTAAAACTTTTTTACCTTTTCATTTCCTCCCATATTTTTCCTCTTTTCACTGTCTGTTGTCATTTCTTCCCCCTGCTCTTCATCATCTCTTAATTCCTTAGTGCCCCATGATTCATGAACTTCTACATTCTGCATTATGATATGACAAACAAAAAAGAAATGTAATCTCTAGCAAATCTTGAGATTGGTATGCAAAATCCATTATCATGATCAATTTTCTCTTTTGGAAAGCGGATGTTAGTTTAAAATTAAGAACCATGATGAAGATGAGGTAGAATCAAAATCCATTATCATGCTCAATTTTCTCTTCCACATCAGTCGCTAAAAGGTTACCACTTGGAGGAAATATTTGTCTAGAAACAGGAGGAAGTGAATTATAACCCAAAACGTTACCACTTATATATATTCATTCTGTGGTGCCTGGTGGTTGTGGTTGTGGCTGTGGCTGTGTATACAAACCTTGCCTCTAATTGTTTCTTCTTCATTACTTCTTTACTATAGCTCTTGCATGCTCAAACTTAAATCCAAGTTTGCTACCCCAACCCCAAAATCATACATAATATCCTCCATCTCAAAAACGGAACACTATTTCTATTTCTATGGAAGTGCATTTTTTTTAGCTATCATATCAAATTGGCGAAGGGGAGGCTCGAACCTCAATCTTATAGGAGGAAGTATCGATGCCTAACCAGTTGAGCTATGTTCAAGTTCTATAAAGTTACATTTTAGTTACCTTATTTATATCCATCCCTTGATCTCTCTCTCATAGCTATAGCTACAGCTACAGCTAGCTAGCTAATTAAGTTCTCTCTGTATCAAGAAATGTCTTTCCAAATTGAAAGCTATACTACTAGCTAGCTATTACTACATATTTTACATTGCTCTATACATATACTTAAACCTGGATTTTTTTTTATCTATACAAAGATCAAATATTTCATCAGTTTATATGAATATAGGATTAAGATAAAATCCTGAAAGCAATGAGGAGAGGAGGTCTCAAAGTAGAGTTTTGACCATCTACAAACGAGCTCCTTAATGCCTACGCCACTGCTGGCATTGCTACTAATGCAAAATTTTCAGATTCTCCATCAGCTTCTTTTAGAACCCAACCTCTTTCTCATTTTTCTTTTTCTCTCTTAATACTTCTCTTCATATTCCTCTCGTACACAGACCAAAAATCAAAATAAGATCATACTTTTATCTTTATGATGCTTGATTCATTTTTAGAAATAAGATAAAGTTAGGTTGAAATGAGATTACTCTTTTGTCCGCACGTTGCTCTGTGCTTTCTTCATTATCTACATCGGTTCCTTCCAACCAATAACTCTGTTTTTCAAAATAATACTCATTAATTTATGTAGAGTAATAACTTTTAGGTGTGCTTTTAAAATAATTTTTAGCACTTACCGAATCACTTCCAGCTGAAAGTTCAATCCACTCTATTTCTTTATCTTCATTACTCTTTGTTCTCGTCATTGACATCAATCTGTTGCTTCTTCGTCTCTCAACGTGTTTCTGCATAGTATAGTAAATTTTCAAGTCGTTATGGTACAATCAAAATTGAATGTTATAAATATATTTTTCATTTAAAGATCACACGATCATAAAAGGCTTAATGCATGAAATCAGATTATTTCAAGATAAAGCAAACAGACTGAAATTAAAGTAGCAGAGTGAGCAATTAAAAAAGGAAAAACTATAAAACAGGATGATTTCCTGAAAGGCTCAAGGCATTAATGTTTTTATGCATTTTTTTTTTTTTAGAAATTTATGTATAGAATAATAATCATATCGTTAGTTAACTATTCATAAATTGAACTATCTAATTCATGCAAGTATTTATTTGACTATACTTCCTATTGTTTCCTTCTTGACTGCTTTTTTCTTTGGTTTAACTTCCATTCTTTTCTCTAATTTCTATTTTGCTGCTTAATGATTTTTTTTGCTTCAGAAATTGAAGAAAGAATAAAATGGATGAACTGAAATCAAGATGAGAGGATTTTCGCCTCTTTTCAATTTAAGCTTGGAGGGAATCTCTCTCTCTCTCTCTCTTTTTTCAGTTCTTGCTAGTTTTAGTTTGGGCTTCTTTGTGTTTGGGCTTAAGTTAAATATACGTTTGTTTGCCTTTATAATTGGACTTTAATAGCCTATCATTTCTTTAACTTTAAAATAGGGGTATTTAATTAAAAACGGCATCTTTAAAGGGATATTTAAAAAAATGATACGTTTTTAAACTTTCACCCCTTCATTATATAACTAATTTATCAAAATCTTAAAAACTAACAAAACTTGAACAACTACTTAATTTTAATTTAGGTCATCTCAATAAAAAAACAATAATAAAATTAATCCTTCAATAATACAAAAGAAAACAAATAATGAAAACAAATTCATTAATTAATAAAAGTAAAAAAGGAATACTAAACTTGAACCAATTGCCTCTTCAAGTATAAAAGGACTGAATTTTGTTTACCTTTTCATTTTCTCCCATATTTTTCCTCTTTTCACTTTCTGTTCTGACTTCTTCCCCCTGCTCTTCATCATCTCTTAATTCCTCGGTTCTCACTGTATCATGTATTTCCATATTCTACATTATGACAAATAAAAAGGAAAACAATAGTTATAACAATCTAATTATCGATTAAATATTCATTTAAATAATGGTGTAGTATTGAAATAAGATATATTTTTTTTTAAAATTTGTAAGCATAATAAGCAAAACTTTTTTTACCTTTCCAATTCCTCCCATATTTTTCCTCTTTTCACTGTCTGTTCTCATTTCTTCCCCCTGCTCTTCATAATCTCTTAATTCCTTAGTGCCCCATGATTCATGTACTTTTACATTCTGCATTATGACAAACAAAAAAGAAATGTAACCTATACCTATTCTTGAGATTGGTATGCAAAATCCATTATCATGCTCAATTTTTTCTTTTGGACAGCGGATGTTAGTTCAGATTTTTTTTTTTTAATGCGAGACGTTTCATTGATAAATGAAAAAAGAAATACAAAAGATGCTCCTTAGAATTACAAAAAAAATCCTTCAATTGAGAGCAATTAAAGAAGGGGAATAGTTACAAAGGGTTACAGAAGGTAAACCTAACCAAAAGATCCCAAACGCAAAAGATCCCAAACATCAAAAACATCGAGGTACTCATCTTTGAAAATCCTCTTGTTTCTCTCCCACCAACGAATCCAGAGGAGGGATCTAACAGCATTGCGCCAAAGGACTAGAGCTTTGTCCCTCAACCCAGTACGTACCACAAAGAAAGCCGTGGAAAATTGACTTAAGATGAAGGGGGTTTGGCCCATGGATTCTGAAGATATCAATCAGCTTGCCCCAAAGCGTACAGGCAAGGAACAATACCAAAAAAGGTGGTTCGGTAATGCACCGATTTGGGCTCAAGGCCACCCAAGTAAACTTCTTCTGAAGCCTAACATTCTTATTAAGCTCTCCTTGCACAAGAGTCCACAAGAAAACTTTGACTTTCTTCGGTAACGATCGTTCCAAATCACATTAATGAGATCCGGTAAGAGAGGAATGCTCACTTTAGCAAGCGAAGTGAAGGAATTCTTGCAAGAAAAGGAATTTCCTCCCCCACCATTCCAAGACCGTAACGTTCATAATTAAGAACCCTGATGAAGATGAGGTAGAATCTTAGTTGGGATTATATAAGTAGTAGAAAACTTTTTTGGGGGGAAATTGATCCATTATCAGCTAGAAGAAAAGGCATTTTCTTTACAAAGCCATGAAATAAGAGTCAACGAGAAAAAAGAAGGAACTACCACTTTGGGGATACTGAAGATTACAAATGAACAGGATCTTTGTATCAATATAAATAGCAGTTTGATACAAAATGAAACTATTACAGGCAAAAGTTAACGGAGTTTAAAAAAATATAACTTTTTTAACATTCATTATATAATGAATCTAGCAAAATCGTAAAAACTATCAAATTTTGAAAACTTACTGAATTTTAACTTAAAACATCCCTATAAGAAAAATAAAAAATAACAAAGAGATTCATCACACTACAATACAGAAGAAAAAAATTAATGAAAATCAAGTCATTAAAGCAAAAAAGTGCTATTTTTCACCTAAGGTAGAAAAAAGTGCTATGAGCTATAATTTCTCCTTGACATTTGAGTCAGTTTCTAAATATTTATCGGCATTTATATGATATGACAATGCAACACATAATGTCCTATCACATTCTTCAAATCAGTTGAATCTAGTTGGTTCACCTTTTCTTGAAAGTGTGTATTGAAATTTTCTTTTGAATGTATAATCATATCATAAATCTCTTCCATGTCAGTCTCTAAAGGGTTACCACTTAGAGGGAATATTTGTCTAGAAATAGGAGGAAGTGGATTATAACCCAAAAAGGTTACCACTAATACAATATATATTCATTCTGTGGGTCCTGTGGCCGTGGCTGTGTATACAAACCTTGCCTCTTTAATTGTTTCTGCTTGATTACTTCTTTACTATAGCTCTTGCAAGCTCAAACTTAAATCCAAGTTTGCTACCCCAACCCCAAAATCATACATAATATCATCCATATAAAAAACGCAACACTATTTCTATTTCTAAGGAAGTGCCTTTTTTTTTAGATATTATATCAAATTGGGGGAGGGGAGGCTCGAACCTCAACCTTACCGGAGGAAGTACGATGCCTAACCAATTGAGTTATGTTCAACTTCTGTGAAGTTACATTCTATTTACCTTTTTTATATCCATCCCTTGACCTCTCTCTTAGCTATAGCTAGCTAGCTCATTAAGTTCTATCCGTATCATGAAATTTCTTTCCAAATTGAAAGGTACACTACTAGTTTTTTTTTTTTTTTTTTTTTTGATAAGAACACCTCAAAAGGCCATTTCATTGATATAATGAAAGAAAAAAGTAGAAATAAAGCAATACATAAAGGTGGCAAAAACAAACCAAAAGCAGGCACATAAAGTTGGTATACCGTATACACAAGACCCCAACTAGCCCGCACCGCCATCTAATTACAAGTATGCAGGCCAACTATTAATAATTAACCCTAAAGTGTAATTACCAAAAACTTTGGTAGTTGACACCCAAAAAGATGCATTTACATGAGCCAACTCCCAAACATAATCCCAAGATCTCATCTCCTCCCCAAATATCCATCTGTAGTTATTACTACCACATATTTTACATTGCTCTATGCATATACTTAAACCTGGATTTTTTTAATCTATAAAGAGATCAAATATTTAAACAGTTTATATGATTATAGGAATAAGATCCTGAAAGCAATGAGGAGAGTAGGTCTCAAAGCAGAGTTTTGGTCATCTCAAAACGGGCTCCTTAATGCCTACACCACTGTCACTTATGCAAACTTCAAATTCTCCATCAGCTTCTTTTAGAACCCAACCTCTTTCATTTTTATATAGTGTGACGGGTGGTGTGTACAAGGCCGCTATCAAAATATAAAAAGACCTATTTATGAAACTTCTTACCCTCCGGTCTCTTCATACTACTCTTCATTTTCCTTTTGTACACAGACCAAAAATCAAAAGAAGATCTTACTTTTATCTCTATGATGCTTGATTCATTTTTAGAAATAAAATAAAGTTGGGTTGAAATGAGATTACTCTTTCATCCGTCTGTAGCTTTGTGCTTTCTTCTTCATCTACATCGATTCCTTCGAACAAATAACTCTATTTTTCAAAAATAAAATTAATTAATTTATGTATAGTAATAACTTTTAGGTGCAATTTCAAAACAATTTTTAGCACTTACCGATGTTTCCTCTAAATCACTTCCAGCCGAAAGTTCAATACACTCTATTTCTTTATTTTCATTACTTTTTGTTCTCGTCATTGACATCAATCTGTTGCTTCTTCGTCTCTCAACGTGTCTCTGCATAGTATAGTATATTTTCAAGTCAACATGTTGGTACAATCAAAATTGATTGCTATACATATTGTGATTAACTATTTGAAATAACTAAACTTGTGATTAGTTAGAGTTAGTTTTTATTGAGTTAATACAGATATAAATAGCTCTGTAAATAGAAGTGGAATCTGCTTATAGTATTGGAATTTTGGAAAACATTGGGCCGGGCTAGCCAAAAATAAAAGTTTATCAGAAGCTTGGTAGGAAATACCATTCCGGGACAATATGAGGTAGGCTGGGCATCGGATTAGTAGGTATATAATTGTCCAACCTGATTCATTCGATTCAGGATGGAGTTTTCTCCCCGCATATTCTCTTTAGGTCAAGTTGGATTTTATATCCACTTGTGAATGAAAAAGAGGGAACGGGAAGCGCTTCACTGATGTACTGACCAAACAAAGAAAGATTTTTTTCCAGTTTGTATGGCTTCAAACAAGCACCTAGAACATGCTTGAGTTTATGACACATATATTTTTCATTTAAAGATCACACCCACAATCATAAAAGGCTCAATGCATGAAATCAGATTATTTCAAGATCAAGCAAGCAGACTGAAATTAAACTGGCAGAGTGAGCATTTCAAAAAAGATGATTTCCTAAAAGGCTTAATTTACTCAGAACTATTCATAAATTGAACTATCTAATTCATGCATTTATTTCTTTGACTATACTTACTTTTGTTTGCTTCTTCACTGCATTAATCTTTGATTTAGCTTCCATTCTTCTCTCTGATTTCTACTTCGCTGCTTCACGATTCTAGATTGTTTGTTTTTTTCCGCTTCAGAAATCGAGAAAGAAGAAAATGAATAGAACTTTTCAATTCGTGCTTGGATTGGAGGGAATTTCTCTCCCTTTTATAGTGATGGTTTTGGGTTGGGCTTCTTCATGTTTGGGCTTAAGTTAAATCTTCATTGTTTTGTTTCTATAAGTAGACTTCAATAACCTTTCATTTATTTTAAACTTTAACCCCCATTTTTGGAGTGAAAGAATTGGGAAGAAAGGATTTGAAATGAAATGATTTTAAAAATTAGAAATGATTTAAAATGAATTATGTTGTTTGGAGTAATCAAGATTTGAAATGAATGTATTTAAAATTGTTTTTTTGGATGATACGTGGAATTGAAATTAATGTGGGTTATTTTACCATTTTATCTATTTTATTATTTAAAATTTAAAATTTGATGAGGTTAAATTTGTAATTTCATTTGTTTTAAAATGAAATCCTGCAGAATCTTACGAAATCCGACCGTTTTTAGTCGGAAAATTTTTAACTTAAAAATAGGATTTGTAATCTTTTTATTTTTAAGATAACAAACATGAGAAATAATTTCAAATCACGTAGGATTTCAATTCTTTCAAACTCTTGTAGAAATAAACATAACATAAAGGTGATTTTAAGCAAAGGTCATCGGTCCCTAATTTATTACAATCACGATCATTTTAACTAAAATTATATTGAATATAATGTATATAACCACTTGTTTTAACTATCCATATATACGTTTTAAAAAGTGATTACACATGTAAATCCCTATCAACAAAAATGATCATACAGAACGCCTCAGGAAAAAAAGAAAAGGAATCAACATCTTTATTAACAAAAATTCATCAAAACAACCACATGTTCCGGATCATCTTCTTTAAAACATAATGAATTCTCAATGAATGTTAAATTCAAAAGATAAATAAATCAAAGAAACTTTAGAGTCTAAAAACCAGCAAAACTTAAAGTTCAAGCTCAACATCATTTTTTTTAACTCGACTCTACTTTATTTTAAATGAAAATCAAAACAGATAAATGAAAATAGGACATCGCGTCGAAATAATCTAACTTCTTTCATCCATCAATCACCTCATCGATTGCCAGCTTTTTTTCCTTTGGTACCTAAGAAAATGTAGCATCATGAGGCTATGACCATTGACTAAACAATTTAACAAAATAATATGTTTTGAGTATTACCCTACAACAATATTAAGTCCAATGGTTAATTCCCATAACCCTTAATCTCCATAAACACTAGTTTTCCTCAAGATAACATCTCATCAATTTCATTTCAAACTCAACTTCAAGGTCAAACTATACACAACTTTGTCTCTATTGTTAAACAAAAACAATAAAAGAAAAAACATATTCAATATTGATTATTTCTATACAATATGAACCTCTCATGCACTATTCTCTATCATGTACACATACAAGATAAGAATTTTATCATATTCTCTATTAAGTTGGCCAAACTCAATATGAGCCTCTATATATTCTCTATTGAACGATGCATCATTCAATATGAATCTCTCATGCACATGCTATTGGGATTGAGGCCTCTATAAAAGAGTTCTCATGCGGAATTCCCAAGGATCTTTCCTTGCAGTATAATATAATCAAAACTAAATGCATAAAAGAAAACTAACCCTTGTAGAGAAGTGTCTGGCTCTTCCTCTTCGTTCTTGGTTACGATTCTGGGACCACCGAAAAGTTCTTCCTCACTAAGCACAAAAGAGAATCGGTGTGTGGGCACTATCCTCTTTGGAAAAATGAAGAGAGAAGAAAAACTTTGTCTTCCCTTACCCTATGGGCGGTGGCGGCAGAAAGAGAGGGAGGAAAGGAATTCTCCTGAGCCTTTTCTTTTGCTCTCTTAGTTATATGTTTTGAGGTCACCCCATAAAATCTTTTAATATCTTTTTAATTATCAAATAATTAATAAAGATATTATAAAATATATTTTGAATAATTAAGATATAATACCTTATTCCATAATAAGATATTCCATATCACTATTTAAATTAATCATTATTAATTTAAAATAATTATTCCATATCTTACTCATTTAAATTAATCATATTAATTTAAATTCTGATATTCTATATATTTTAAATAAAATAAAATGTAAATAATTGGTTAAATAATAACCAATGTGGCGTGTGACCCTACCCATGGGTCACGCGCCGACCTCATCATCTCCATGACAATATTGAGCATTTTATTTTCCTTTTTATTTAATAAAACAATTCCATTAAATATATAAATAAATAAAACTCCTTTTATTTTTTCCTCTTTAATTTGACTTCCTCAAATTAAATATTTAAATAGACTCCTCTATTTAAATCCTCATCAATTTTGAACAACTGCAAAATCAATTTAATTAAATAGACTCTTCTATTTAATCTTTCTATTATATAATTAAATAGACCCCTCTATTTAATAAATAATTAAATAGACTCTTCTATTTAATTTCACCATTAATTAAATAATCAAATAGACTCCTCTATTTAATTCCATTTAATTAATCAAATAGACTCCTTTATTTGTATTTGCCTTAATTGATTCGACAACTTCAAATCAAATACTAAAAATCATTTTTCCAAATAAATTAATCCATATTAATTTATGTTCTCAATTACATGCGTTAGCTCAGAGGACTTAATGGACCTATAGGATTAAGCTCCAATGATCTAGAATTACATTGATCAAACGCATTCAATCAATTAATTCTTATTCATTAACTTCTAGATAACTCCACTAAATATCTAAAGAGTTGCACTCTTAGTACTATAGACGTAATTATATCCATTGGCTAATATCATTAACTACATTTTGATCCTTCACAAGTAGTTCGTATCCATGGCTAGGTAATTTTACCGTATTAACCTCCATGATACATCTTGTTTCTTAAGCCCAACTCATTCTCTAATGAACAACCTTACATAATCTCTATTATGCGTCTTTGCTTTTTCCTTGATCAGAGGAATATGAGGCCCCTTTGTTTAAGCACCGAATCAATCCATAAGAGAACTACTTATCTATTTTTCTAAATGGAAAAGAGTAAATTCCAATCTTGTATAATTACGTTCCCAGCTATAAGCAAGATGCAATCCCCAAAGTGGGAGACATATTGAGCGAACTATATCGAGTCACTCTCACTTATGCAAATCAAAGGTTTGTCTCTTGCGAACATGAGTTAGTAATCCACTCAGGATTAAGATCAATTGTACACGATCAACCGATTGATATACGAAGTGTCATTCTGTAATAACTTTTCCAGAAAACAATAAGTATATCTTAGTCCAGTCTACTAAAATTTCTATTGTAGCAACACCCCCACTCACATGTCTCTACATGAGCGATCCAGATGAGATCACCTGTGTCAATTCACAAGTGGGCCGTGTTAGTAGTGTTACCAGGAATAAGGCACCCAACCTTTATTCATATACCACAAATTATTTGAGTTACAACTTAAGTGAATCTTCCTGCATCAAATGTCACTTTAAGTTATCATAAGTAACTCTGGATCATATGATAGATTATATTTATTAAATAATAATAAATGACAATGTAAATATTACTAGTTAATAAGTCCTTTATTTATTTATAGTTTAAATGGATTACATAAGATTTAGGGAAAAAACCCCAGCACATGCACATGTAAATTTACAAGCAAAGTACAATAAATACAAGAAACGATATTTTCTCCCCTTACTACCCGATCATGTCGATACATATCTTAACGAATTCCAAAAATCATAATCTCTCTAAAATATCCCATTAACATCATATATAATTCACCCAAACTTATCTAAATCACTTCCAAAGACTACCCACAACACCCAATCACTCGTTTCAGATAAACAACCAAAACCTGCAAAAACATACATTCTTTACAAAAGAATTTCCATAAATTTTAGCAGCATGTATATTCATAAAAATGTCCTAAAATCATCCTTAAGGTCATCTAAAACACGTTCTCAACTCTAAAAATAATTAATGGAACCTAGGGGGCACTAAAAACCATTTTAGCCAAATTGTCTACTCACCTTCACCTTTTGGTTCGTTATTGTCAACTTCCTTCAAACAGCCTCAAACCTGCAATTAAATTAATCAATAAAAATACCCGAACTAATAATCAAATCAAACTATGTGGAAGGAATCGACGAAAAACACAAAAAGACGTCAAATCCCCCCTCTTTATACCCACAGTTTTTTTTTAAAAAAAAAAGAGTATTTTTTTATTATGGTGTCGACCCAATGAGAGGAAAAGAAAAGAATTTGTGTCGTTTTAAACGAGTTTGATCAAAAATGAAATTAAAGAAGAAAAGCTTCAAGAAAATTGAGTTAGGGTTTCGTTTAAAAAAATTCAAGAATCGTTCTTGAATTTGAGGCAAGAATTAAAAGAAACAAACTTGTGGAAATTTTTCTTAAAACCAAAATCCTTACCTTCTCCAAGTCTTGAAATTGAATTGGAAACCCAATGAGGGAAAAAGGGTGGCGTCAGCTAGGGTGTGGGAAGGAGAAGAGATGATTTTTTTTTCTGTAGAAAAAACCAGCATCCTGCCTCTTTTTTTTCTTTTCTTTTTTTTTTCTCCAAAATAAAATGACACGGATAAAAAAAATCGTGCCAAAATTATTTAATTACCAAGAATTAACAACTTAGGTATTTCATTTACTCGATATTAAATATTGAACTAAAAAGGCTTTTCATCCTCAGAAAGCGTCACTGCTCAGTGAAGAGATGCGGGTAAGTGTTCTTCATATCATCCTAATGTTCCCAAGTTGACTTTTCCATCACTTGATTCTTCCACAGAACCTTAACCAAATTAATGGTTTTGTTCCTCGAAACTTTTTTCTCCCTTGTCAAGATTTCTACTAGTTGCTCTTCATATGTAAGGTTAGCATCTAACTCCATTGGTATATAGTCTATCATATGAGTATGATCGATAACGTAACTTTCGAAGCATAGAAACATAAAATACATTATGGACACTAGATAAATCGGGAGGCAAGGCTAATCTATAAGCAACATGTCTAATTCTTTCTAAGATCTCATAAGGTCCAATGGGACTCAACTTTCCTTTCTTCCCAAATCTCATAACTCCCTTCATTAGAACTATCTTGAGAAATACATACTGGCCCACTCTGAACTCAAGATCAGTTCTTCTAACATCAGCATAACTTTTCTGTCTACTCGGAGCTATCTTCATCATGTCTCGAATTACATCAATGGACTGACTAGTACCCTGCAATAACTCAGGTCCCAGTAGTTTTCTCTCACCCACTCCATCCCAATGAACATGTGATCTACATTTCCTTCTATACAGTTCTTTAAAAGGAGCCATTTTAATAGCTGTCTGATAACTATTATTATATGCAAATTCCACCAAATACAAATGTGTATCCCAACTACCTCCAAACTCCAAAGCACAAGTTCTAAGCTCGTTTTTTAAGATCTGGTTCACCCTATCAGTCTAGCCATCATTCTGAAGATGAAAGGCGTTACTATAACTCAAATTAGTACTCATTGCACTCTGTAAACTCTTCAAAAACTTGGAAACAAAACGTGCATCCCGATCAAACACAATAGCTACTGGCACCTCGTGCAATCTCACAATCTCTCTCAGATACATCTGAGCCCATGTCTTAACTGGATAAGTCGATTTTCTTGGAAAAAATGTGCCGATTTCGTCAGTCTATAAACTATCACCCAAACCACAGTAGCTGTTCTCGGTAATTGATAACTCTATAAAATAGAGTTATTTGGTCCTATTTTAATGCCTATGTGATGATTATTTGATTGAACTTTGCTAATATTTTGCATACTTTGAATTCATTTTGCATAATTCTTTAATTAAGCTTACTTTGAGAAAACTCGGGTTTTTAGCGCTTTAAATAATATGTTTGAAGTGTTTTTGGCTTTGGGTATTTAATTTTGTCAATTTGAATGAAAGAGAGTCCTAAAAGAATTGCAAATTTCATGCAGAAACAAAGAAAAAAGTGCAGAATTTTGAAAAGTGCTGTGGCAGTACTGCAGCTGTGCTGCAGCACACTGGGCAGAATCTGGCAGCAAGCAGGATCACGATTTTTGGCCCAAAAAGTCATCTTTTTGGGTCCGTTTCAGCCCAAAAACGTGAGGAAAAATTAGGGCAAGCCTTGGGATCCATCAAAGAGCATATTTGGGATAGTTTTAATGAAGCCCAACCCTAATCTTGAAAAAAAAAAGTCATCATAAAAAGAGAAAAGAAAAGAAAGAAACCCTAGTTCTTCATTGGAGGCAAAAAATCTGAAAGAGGGAGGAAGATGTAGCAGCCATGGGAGAGGAGAAAAGCTTCGATTCTTGGAAACTCGGATTTGATTCTTTTCCCTTTTCTCTTTATGTTTTATTTTATATTTTCTTTTTCTTCTTCTTCTTAGTTTCCAAACTCCACTGTTGAACTCAAGTTATGTTAGGCTTACTTTTTATTTTGTTAAACTCTTTTGTTAATTTAGGTTTTGTTATGAACTAAATTTTATTTGGCTGGAATTGATTGATGAACCCTAAAAGGGATTAGTTTTCACAAGCTTTAATAAATTCAGTTTTTATGTTCAATCAATAGTTTGAAATTTCTATCTATTTGCTTATGCTTGATCAACCTAAGTAAATTGCTTAGTTTAGTTTTAATTCGAAAAGGTTAAAATTGAATGGAAGAATATTGATTGATAGGGGTTAACGATTCTAGAAATTGTTTTTGGTAATGCATAGACATATGTATTTACACCTTAAGGCTTAACAGGAACATTGAAAACATATTTCTTAATCTAATTTTACCTAGACATAGGATTAAAATTGGATTAGGAATTAGAATCATTTAGGCTTGACGAAGTCACTTGAACAATAGGGTTTGCTTGCATAAAAAGTGTCTTTATTAATGCGTTGTTCTAAAGACATACCACAAGAACGGCGGCAACATTTGTGAATTCTAAGACTTTTTAGGGGGATTCTTGATTTTCCAACCATTCATCTCTACATAGTTTTATCACTTTATTATTCTTGCATATTTTAGGAGTCATTTAAGCCACTTTAGACCATCATACTTATTTTCCTTATTTAATTTAGAATTTCGTTATTTAGTTTTGCTTATTTTCACAATCTTATTAGTTTAGTTTCATAAATCAAATCACCCCATTTTATCATTGTTTTTATTTTCTTTAAGCTATTTGTTAAACACCATCTTAAATCACTAATCCTCGTGGGAACGATATCTTTCTTATCACTTTATTACTTGTTTGACTGCGTGCACTTGCGTATCACGATTTCACACAACAGTAATCCACAAATAAAGTCCATTGAGATTTTCTCCCACTTTCAACATGGAACACTTAAAGGTGTCAAATGACCAGATGGGCTCTTCCTCAATGCCTTGACTTGTTGACAAATCAAACACTTGTCCACAAAGTCAATCACAACCTTTTTCATACCGAGCCACAAATAATGTGACTACAGGTTCTAATACATTTTATTACCACCTGGATACACAACAAACATAAAACTATAAACTTCTTCTAATAGTTCTCTCCTTAATGTAGTCTCCTTAGGAACACACAATCACCCACAATAAACCAATACATTATCTGTGGAAAAAGTATAATACCTAGGCAAATCTGACTCAACGTCAAGAAAATAACCTGCGAAACTCTCATCCGATCTCTGTGCATATCAATGATTCGTCGTCTCAAAGTTGGCTTCACAGTCAAATTAGCCATCCTAACAGTCACCTCAGAAGTCATCAATGATATTCCTCCATTTCCCACTGTAACCTTGGAAGGCCTACCACAATAGCTGCCATCTGAACTGGTTTTCGACTCAGAGCATCCGCTACTACATTGGCTTTACCTAGATGATATTGAATATCACAGTTGTAGTCCTTAGCCAATTCCAACCATCTGTGTTGTCTCATATTCAATTCTTTCAGAGTGAAGAAATATTTGAGACTTTTATGATATGTAAATATCATAATCTTTGCTTCATACAAGTAGTGTCTCCAGATTTTCAAGGCGTGCACAACAACAGCTTACTCCAAATCATGTGTGAGATAATTTTTATGATGCTCCTTTTGAAGGGAGTGCTTTACTAAATTAGTGAAATTTCATTTAGTAAACTAATTAACGATCTATTAATATCATGCAATTTGTGATAAAAACATATAGATTCATGCTTGTTTTCGGGGGAAAAAAACTCTTTTACTTACATTGAGTAATAAATGGAGAATTGGTTGGAGGTTTCTTTATATCATCAATCTTCAACAACACCGAATCTTCCACGCTATATCCCAATCGATCAAACGAAACCTGATTGTGGGATCGAACTTTAGAATAAATTAGGAAGAAGAAAAAAATATTTTTCTTCCCAATTTTATGATGAAAATCGGCAAAGGCAAAAGGGGTGAGAGGAAGAGAGAGTTTCAATTTCTACGAATTGAGTTGTGTGATTTATGAATGACCCAAGCCTCCTATTTATAAGCTAATGGAAAATCTAATCTCATTAAGATATTCCATAGAGATAAATACAAAAAGAAAAAGATATTCTCTTTCCATTATTTTGGTATTTTTGAAAATACCATAGATAAATAAGAGGATATTTTCTCTTCTTTTATTTGATTTATCTTGGGTAAATAAATCTATAAAATTATTATAGGATATAATTCAAATAATTACTTTCCTTTAATAATCATTATAGCCGAAATTATATATATATTAATCAATAAATAAATCTAATTTATTTAACTAATTATTTTGGGCTATTCTCAATTGGGTTCATTAATCCAATTGGGCTAGAAACTCTCTCTTAAATTAATAAGTCCAACTTAATTAATTAATTTATTAATTATCATTTAAATAAAATAATTTATTTAAATAATTAATAATATTAATATTTTCTCCCGATTAAATACTATCAAATAATATTTTATTATTAATTAATTAATTATTATTATTATTTTTCAAATAAAATCAATTATTTAAACAATTAATAATTATCAATTAATTTTTAATTATTAATTACCATTTAAATATACTCAATATTTAAATAATTAATAATGTCTAATTAATAATATTTCATTATTAATTTCCTGTTTAAATAAACTCATTATTTAAACAATTAATAATGTTTATATTAATTACCGTTTAAATATACTCAACATTTAAACAATTAATATTGTCTGTTTAAGTAATTCAACTTACTTAAAATTTTCATTTCTTCAACTTGATTTCGCGATTACGATATTTGAGCTAGCATAGAGACCCGATAGACCTATAGATCATGGGCTTAATAATTAGTCAATTAAGTGATTAACTCATAATCAGTTAATTACTTATTATCTAACTATGAATAATTCCACTATAGATTTATAGCTGAACTTCCCTCATTATAGATGAGTTATGTCCATTTAGCTTATCTTTTATTTATATATGTGATATATCCTTCACGTGGAACCCTCATAATTACAGGTGGATTAAATTTACCGTTTTGCCCCTGCAATTACCGTTTTATCCTTATGTTCCCACTGATTCTCCAATGAACATTATCTTTAGTCGAACTAGAGATAATATACTTCTGTGATCAGTAGAACTTGTGGCGCCACTTGTTCATGTTTCGAATCAGTACATCAAGGGAGTTTTCTAAAGTTTCTAAAATGTTTAGGTATCGCACTGATACCGTTAATTTATAAGAAAGTTATGAATTATATCTCGTGTAAATGTGTTCCCAGCTATTTATCGAGTTATGTTCCCAAAACAGGAGTGTATTGAGCGCTCATATCAGATCGCTCTTAACCATGTGAATTAAAGAACAAAACTCCATAAATAGGAGTTCACATTTCATTCAGGATTGCGATTTATCACGGTTGATAAACTTAGTTTGATATTCTATCATTTTTCGTAAACGGTACTAATGAGAAATTTGATCAAACATCGTGGTCGTGTCTTATACAATCAACATTGTATATGATGCTTCCATTTCATGTCACCCACATGAATGATTAGGATTAGATCATTCGTCTATAAATAAAATGTGAAGCTATCAACAGGGTCAACTACTAACTGCCTCTATCTTCGAAGGTTCCCAAACGTTATCCATTTATTGTAGACACTTTTAAGTTACTCATCTCGACTTTAATCCTCTCGTATGACTCACATACTTAGTCGTGATTTAATAAGAGCAACTTAGGGTGTTTTACTATTTGAATGTTTGATATTAATATATTTTCATATATTTCTAATATCATTCATTGAATTAATCTAGATAATATAAAGAACTTATGTTTATTTATTTAATTTATTCGAAATAAATTATCTTTAT
Organism: Gynostemma pentaphyllum; assembly: GCA_028015215.1. Classification (NCBI taxonomy): domain Eukaryota; kingdom Viridiplantae; phylum Streptophyta; class Magnoliopsida; order Cucurbitales; family Cucurbitaceae; genus Gynostemma; species Gynostemma pentaphyllum. The sequence goes on from CM051350.1 coordinate 29,021,288, forward strand.
TAAATAATTAGAAGTTCTAGGACACCATTCCTAACACCTTTAACTTTCTAGAAGTATAGGCAATGACTTTCTCATGCTGCATCAATACACATCATAACCCTTTTCTTAGAAGTATCACTGTAAATAGTTAAACCTCATGTACCATTTGGAGTAATCAAAATAGGAGTTGTTACAAGTCTTCTCTTGAGTTCTTCAAAACTCTTTTCACACTCTTCATTCCACTCATAAAGAACTCCCTTCCTTGTAAGCTTAGTCATTGTTGAGGCTATCCTTGTAAAATCTTGAACAAACCTTCGGTAATAACTTGCTAAACCTAAGACAGTGTGAATCTTGGCGATGTTAGTTGGTCAGGGTCAACTACTAACTGCCTCTATCTTCGAAGGATCAACAGATATACCCTTATTATACACTATATGCCCCAGAAATGAAACTCTTCACAACCAAAATTCACACTTGATGAATTTGTCATAAAGTCCTTTATTCCTCAATATAGTCAAAATTTCCTTAAGTGTTGGGCATGTAACTCTTTTATTCTAAAATAGACTAGGATGTCAAATATAAATACTATCATAAAAGAGTCAAAGTATCGCTGAAATATTGTATGCATCCATAAAAGTTGTTGGTGCATTGTTCAATCTAAAAGACATTACCATAAACTAGAAGTGGCCATATCGGGTTCTAAAGGTTGTCTTCGATATATCATCTTCTTTGATTCTCAACTGATGGTACCTTAATTGAACATCTACCATCGAGAAAAATGTAGCCCCTCTAAGCTAGCCAAACAGATCATCTATTCTGCATAACGAATACTTATTCTGTATAGTTACCTTATTGAGATCTCTGTAATCTATACACAACCTCATTATCCTGTCTTTTTTTGTTCAAAACAAAAATGGCGCTTCCCAAGATAAAACCCAAATCTAACAGTTATTGTAACTGTGTTTTCAATTCCTTAAGTTCTGTCGATGACATCCTATGAATGCTTTCAACAACAGGGCAGTACCAGAAGTGACATCTATCTAAAAACTCATCTGTCTAACTAGAGGTAAACTTGGCAACTCATCAGGAAAAATATCGAGGAATTCGTTCACAACTGGCACAAGAGTCTAAACTAACTATGTCAACTACACTAGATAAGTAGGCCCAAGCCCCTTCATCTAATAGTCGTCTAACCTGCAATATCGAAATGACCACATGTGCTACTTTCTTGCTTGTTCCCCTAAACTTAAAGTTCACCCCACAACGACTCTTAAACTTTACTTCTCTTTTGTTACAATCAATGGTGGCATAGTTGGCGGACATCTATACCAAAAATAATATCAAAGTCACTCATTAACATAACAATCAACTTAGCAGGTATATATTTTCCCAACATGCACAACTCATCTGTCTCAACCATCCTATCAATAGACACATTCACTCCTACTAGTGTCGAAACATTCAGTTCAAATCCTAGAGGTATGGGTTCTAAAGTTGCATGCTAAACAAATGCAGAAGAAATAAAAAGTGACTAGCACCCGAATCAAATAGTACGAAAATATAATGTCTAAAAATTGATAGTGTACCTATCACAACTGCACCTGATGCCTCGGTCTCTGCTTTATTAGTAGCAAATAGTTTACCCTGTTGAACATTCTACTTTGATTGATTTTGCACTACTTGTTTATCATTTTTTGCCTGAGTTGAATTCTGTCTCATCTTACAGTTCATTTTAATATGTCCCTCATGCTGACATAGATAGAACTTTCGAGACATTTCACAAGCCCTGAAGTGCCTTCCCTTACTGTTTCTACAAAAAGGAATAGTATCCTACTGATTTCCTTCCTGATACATCTTTCCCAAGTTAACCTGATTATTTGGCAACACTGACTTTACTGATTAATGTTACTCTCCTGATACTACATGTTCATTATCAGCCTTTCTTTTTTGCCCAACCACAGCCTCAATATTATCTTTCACCATTGTTTTTCCCCTACTCTTAGGATAAAGAACAATAGCCTTTTCAAAGCTGAAGCATAATTTGTAGGCTCAATTGCCTCAAGTTGTCCTCGAAGATCCTCATCAAGTGCCATCATAAACCTCTGTAGTCTCAATTCAGGTGTAGCCACCTAATACTCACCAAACCTCGAGAGTCGGTCAAATTCTCTTTCAAACTTAACAATAGATCTCCCTCCCAATCTCAAGGCCTGAAACTCAACTTCCTTCCCATTTCGAACCTTCTGAAAGTAATACTTCTTATAAAAAGTCTCCTTGAACTTCTCCTAAGTCACAAAATGAGTCTGGTTCAAAGTTCTAGAAGTAGTCTTCCACCAGTAAAGTGCATCATCAACTAAAGAGTAGGTGCTATAATGCACCTTCAAGTGTTCTGGGCAGTTAACAAATCTCAATGTCATCTGAACGCGTGAGATCCACTTTTCATCATCATCTGAATCCACTGACTTTCCATCAACCTCTCCAGGTGCATATTTCTTATACTTTCTAAGGAATTGAGCCTTCTCAATCATACTCACAACTATACTCATAGCCTTTTTCATCTTCTCATACTCAACTTGAGGAACAAAAACTCCCTGTGCAACAAACGGAGCATGTGCAGCTGGTCGTCCCTTACCTCGACCTCGACCTCTACCTCTATCACGACTTAACATCCCAACTAGAGGCATTCTATAACACAAACTAAATTCATAAGACTCAACCAATCAGTAAAATAAACTATTCTACTGACTAAACAGAGTAATAAGTGTCGTTACGTACCCGCGACGCGGAAAAATAAAAAGGAAGTCGCCACTAATCATTGGTTTTCTAAATTAGGTGTGATTAGTCACCTAGTCATTAACTAAGGATGGTCTACTAACTATTGAAAATGGGTTTGGGAGTTCATTCACACATAGGGAAAGTATTAGCACCCTATTATGTTCGTTTAAAAACGATTGTTCTTTTTTTTATTTGGTGTATTATTGGAAAAACCTTTATCTATAAACAAAAATATTTTTTGAGTTATTTTTAAATGTCTCATGTGTTATTAATCAATACTTTAATAATAAAATATGATTAAATAAGTATGAGTAGCGTAAAGCCATTAGAAAAAATATTGTCGGGAATTTTTAACTCAGTATTCCGAGAAAAAATTCCTCACCTCAAGAACGTTTAGGAGCATGGTATTCCAACGTCCCTATATACCGTCGTCGGAGTTTTCGAAAATGATTTGTTTGTTGTTCAAGTTTTTAATAGAATATTATAAATTTTTAGCTCAAAATAAGTTTTAGGGTAGGTTTCACTTTTGGCCCCTGGGTTTTAAATAGGAAAATTTTATTTGACAAATCTTTTATTTATGGTATAAATGGACAATTATTATCCTAATAAATTTCAATTTTTATTTAAGGCTTATATTATTAATCTTTTGTGTTTTTGGAAAGTTGGTAGATTTATACCCTAATAAATTCTAATTTCTATATTTAAAATTTCATTGTTAATTTTTATGATTTAGAAAATCAGTATTCTAATTAATTCCAATTTTATATTTAAATTTAATTGTTAATTTTCATACTTTGGAAAATCAGTATTCTAATTAATTCTAATTTTATATTTAAATTTAATTGTTAACTTTTATACTTTGGAAAATTTGTATCCTAATTAATTCCATTTTTTTATACTGAAAAATTTGGTAACTTAATCAAATTATGTTTTTTAGGAAGTTGGAAAATTAGTATCCTAATAAATTCAAACTTCTTTCTTTTTTTGAAAATCCAATATACATCAATATAATATTAACAAATCAATTCAAGATTTACCTTAATTTGAAGACAATAAATAGAAAACATAAAATATGGTAATCAAATTAACAAATATGGCAAACAAATAAAATTAGCATAATTATCCCAAATATAGCACCTCAACTTTAGAAATTAATAACTTTATAACAAAAATGTATTTTTACTCGATTCTTTCTTCTAAATATTCTAGGTTCATCCAAGATTGATTTCTAATAAGTACACACACTTTGTAAGAAAAAATCAGATTTTCATGTCAAAAATTTTCAGCCACGGTTTTGCTACATAAATTTCTGCAGAATTTACACCAACTTTAAAAAATCATATCTTTTTTAATACTTATCGAATTGGGGTGATTCTTGTTTCTAAATCTTTATTTACAAGTCTAGTTTCATAGAAAAATAACCATAAATCATTATTTTCAAAGAAACAAAAATGAAAAATCACGTAATAGTAAGTGCTCAAAAATTTTCGTAGCAGTGAATTTATATGAACATCAAACTTAAAAAAATCATAACTTTTAAACTAAAAATCCAAATCCATTGATTCTTTTTCCTATGGGTTCGTATTTAAGTATATTTTCAAATAAAAATTTCAAAAAAAAATCTAATTCAGTTTACAAAAATCATGAAATCAAATAAAACAAAATAGCAACATATGAATGACTACATTTTTAATGGAAAATGATTTTACCTTGGTTCGATAGAACCTTACAAATGTGAGCCCCGAGTTCCAACGAGTGAATCAAGAAGATTATGAGGAGAATAAAAATGATGAAGGGAGGGAGGTTCTTGTGAATGATTTTGTGTTTTTAGAAAGCAAGAGGAGAAAGGTTATGGCCGTGAAAAGGAGAGATGTAGAGAAAACTTCAAGGTTTTTGCTTTTGTGAATATTGTGTGTGTTTTAAGGTTGTAGAAGGGCTCTATTTATAGCCAAGAGGGAAAAATAAATAAGGAAAATTTAATTAATAAAAATCAAAATAAAATAAAATCTTTTATTCTTTCCCATAATTATAAAAAATATATTATTTTATTTGACAACTCATAAAAATAATTTTCCTACTCATATTTTTCATGTTTAAATTGATTCTCATTTAAAAATTATTTTCCAAATCTTTTTAAATTAAATTTCAATTCAAATCAATTTTAACCATGCTAATTTAAATTTTTATTTTTATTTTCAAATCCAAATTAAACAAATCATGTTAAAGAAAACACCACATTTCAAACCAAAGTCTTTTTTTTTTAAATATGTAAAAATTGTTAATTTTAAACATTACCGGACGAAAATGGGTGTCTACAATAAGTAAATCAAAACATATTTCTTAAGATACCTGACACTGATGAGTTCGAGGATGTAGAGTTAGATTATTTATGCATGTGATGCATGCGGTCTTCAGAACCCAAAGGTTCTGATACCAATTGTAACAACCCGATTATTTAAAAATGATCATACATAACGTAGCGGAAACAAAAAAGGAATCAACATCTTTATTAACAAAAATTCATCAAAACAACCACATAATCCGGATCATCTCCTTTAAAACAAAACGAATACTCAATAAACATAAATTTCGAAAGATAAATAAATCAAAGAAACTTTAGAGTCTAAAAGCCAGCAACACTTAAAGTTCAAGCTTAACATCATTTTGTTAACTCGACTCTATTTTATTTTAAATCAAAACCAAAATAGATAAATGAAAATAGGACACCACGCTGAAATAATCTAACTTCTTCCATCCATTGATCACCTCATCGCTTGTCAGCTCTTTTCCCTTTGGTCCCTAAAAAAATATAGCATCATGAGACTACGCCTAATGAGTAAATAATTTAAAAAAATAATATGCTTTGAGTACTACCATACAACAACATTAGGTCCAATGGTTAATTCTCATAACCTTTAATCTCCATAAACACTAGTTTTCTTCAAGATAACATCTCATCAATCTCAATTTTTAAACCATCTACAAGGTCAAACCATACACAACTTTGTCTCTATTGTTAAACAAAAACAATAAAAGAAAACAACATATTTACTATTGAATATTTCTATTCAATACGAACCTCTCATACACTATGCTCTATCATGTACGAATACAAGATAAGAACTTTATCATATATTAAGTTGGCCAAACTCAATACGAACTTCTATATATTCTCTATTGAACGACGCATCATTCAATATGAACCTCTCATGCACATGCACATGTAAATTTACAAGCAAAGTAAAATAAATACAAGAAACGGTATTTACTACCCTATTCATGTCGATACATATCTTAACGAATTCTAAAAATCATAATCTCTCTAAAACAACCCACTAACATCATATATAATTCACCCAAACTTCTAAATCACTTCCAAAGTCTACCCACAACACCCAATCACTCGTTTCCAAGCAACAATCAAAACCTGTGAAAACATACATTCTTTAACACAAGAATTTCCATAATTTTCCAGCAGCATTTATATTCATAAAAACGTTCTAAAATCATCCTTAAGGTCATCTAAAACATGTTCTCAACTCCAAAAATAATTAATGGAACCTAAGGGCACCAAAAACTATTATTTTCGTCAAACTGTCTACTCACCTTAGACTTTCGGTTCGTTATTTTCAACTTCTTTCAATAAGCCCTTTACCTGCAATTAAAGTCCTAAAAAAAATTAAAAAAAAATACCCTAATTAATAATCAAATCAAACTATGCGGAAGGAATCGACGGAAAACATAAAACGAGAGAATTAAATTTGTCTCTTTTGGTAAGTCTATAATATTCAGATATTTTTAGAGTATTTTTTTTATATTTACTGTCAGAGATTATTCATTATTTTATATATCAATAAAAAATTATTCATAAAATCTTGTGTAGATAAAAAAAATGTTTTTTTTCCAATTTATTTACAATGTGGTTTCAAATTGGCACCAAATACCCCACTAGATGGCTAAGGATAATCTTTAAGCTGGTATTTTTCAATTTTAATGACCATTTTTTAAAACTGAAATAATAAATAAGTTATTTTTGGAAAAATCCAATTTATAAATATATATTATATTTTCTTAATGTGGTATTTGCATTTATTGATAATACATTTTTTTTTTTGCCAACTGTTAACATCGTTTGTGAAACTTAGATAGGATAGGGGTTGAGTTCATTGCAAGTAGTTGGTTGGTGTTCAATTGGCTACAATATTATAATCATAAAGAAATTAAGTATGTTTTTTTCCCTTTCTAAATCTCTTTATTTGGTGTTTGGTAGGTGAGAAAATTGGGGAGAAAGTGGTGATGATAACCAAACACGTGATCCTTTGTTTATCATAAACCATTAAAGATTAAAGCATATGCTTACATTGAATGATAATATCATTCATACCTTTTCACATACATTGTACAATGTTGGGTCATGGGTTGGGTTTTTTTTCCCCTAATAAAAAAAGAAAAAGATAGCTTAACTATGTAATAGCCCTTCTCATTCATTGTATCTTAAAGAATTTGTCTCAATAGAATAAATCTACATATTATTTACTAAAATGTTAGAACTTTTTAAAAATTACTCAAATAGTATAATTATAGCTATTTTCATAGATATTTTTAATGAATTTGTTTATTTGTTTTTACTTTTTTTTTAAGTTTAAGTTCAATAATTTATCAAACTATTTAATTATTTTTCATTATTATTTTCAATGACTTTATTAGTTCATTTTTCTACTTTTTTTAGTTCAATAAATTTATTGAACTATAATTATGCTATTTGAGTAATTTTTAAAAAATCATGACATTTCAGTAATTAGTGTGTAAAAATATGCTATTTCAGTAATTGTCCTGTATATCTTTGTTGGAGCATCACTTTTCCATTGTTTTTGCATTTGCAAATTAAATAATAATTTATATTAAATTATACAAAATACTCTCATTTAAGAGGTTGGTTTTAATTTTACCTCTAATATTTTAAAAGATACCATTCAATCTTCAATCTTTTAATTTGTTTCAAAAATGCCCTTGTTAACAATTTTTGTTCACTTAATGAAAATTAAAAGATTGATTGAAAATTGAAATATTAGGAATAAAATTGAAACCCGCTATTATTTTTATATTTACTTAAAAAAATAAATAGTTATAGATTGAAGACAAACTTTCTTTTTGGACGAAAATTATCTAAAATTAAATTTTTTGATTCAAAGATAGAAAGTAGGATTCACTCTTAGGAAATTTTGTTTTGAATAAAAATTATAGTTTTGTAATTAAGGAGTAATTAAAAGAATAGATTATATTTTAAATAGTCAATTTTATATTCATCATTTTATCTCTAAATCTCCATTTTCTCTGGTAGTGGATGAAATTTAAACTATTTTGAAAAATTTGAATCACATGATATGTTTTTATAACTAATGTTATTAGTTTCAAGAGTCTAATCTCTCATGCTCAAAGAAGAATATTTGTTAGAATTCCACCAATCTAAAGGCTTTCAAAACTAAACTTTAGTTGATAGATAATTACTTTAAAAAATAATAATTTGTAATTAACTAATTGGTTTCTCCTCAAATCACACAGCATCTGCTTGTCAAACTGAAATTTATGTAACCCATGTTTGATTTGTAATTAATGAATGAGATTATTAAACATGATGCTAAAAATATGGGTTAAAAACTGCAAACCTAAACCCCTTTTGTCCAAATTTAATTGAGAGATATTCAATTCAAATTTTCTAGAGATTGTCGAAGATTAATCATAACCAAAAAAATAAATGTAGCATCAAGATTAGATTTAAAATCCTAATAAGGTTGTTAGTTATGCTTAACCTTTTTTCCCCCCTAAATGACACAAAATATAGTTGGTTTTATTTCCCCCCTAACGTTTTAAACTTCTGTTGAAATTAATGGAAATTTCTAATGAAATGTATTTTTTAAACAAAATTTAAAACTTTTAAAACATTAAAAAAAAATGGAAACCCATCTTATAGGTTAGGAGTCTTTTATATAATTTAGGCAATAATATATTTATGTAATCGTAATGTAACAAGACGATTTCACCAAGTTTTTGCTTAGACACTTTTAAACTAAGAGATAAAGTGCTAATCTAACATTGTTGTAGCTTTTGAAATAATTGTTGCTAGTTGTGATGTAGAAAAAAACAGTTGTATCATGAATCAAATTAGCCTTGGGTAAATTTAAGTTATGCATAATATTAATGTTTGGTAAATTTAAATTCTAAAAGTGTTGTGAGATACATAAATAGTTAAATAATGTTCGGTAAATAGATTTAAAGGATACTTAATTTCATAATGACATAATTATTACCACAATCTTTAAATATTCTAAAATTTAATTTTAATTTTAATATGTAATTAAAAAAATCTAATGTCTTTTATCGATACTAGTCTTTTACCACGTGCGTCGCACGTGATATTTTTTCTAACATATGTTGTACTTGATTAACATCTTTATTTTTAAAATTTATACTACCAAATAAAAAATAAATTGTTTGTTCTGTATACATATGTTAGTTAATTTTTGCATTTATAGATTATTTATTTCTAATTTTAATTAAAATTTAAGAAATTATATATTTTTTTCTCTTTGATTTTTAAACTTTTAAATATTTTTAATTAAAAAAATTTAAATTTATTTAAATATTATAAAATATTATACCATTACTAATTGAATAAATTATATTTTGTTGTAGTTGTTTTTTTAATCTTAACTGCTTTTTTTTTAAATAATTTAAGTTTTTTTTTAATATTTTTTAAAATTAAAGCACCGTCACATTTATTAAATCATGTAATATTTGAATACTTAAATATAATTTATTTTTCATAAATTGGTGATAAATCTAAACAATAAATTCATTTTAATATCACAGTCATTTTCATATGTTGTATTTGATTTTTCAATTATTTTGTAATTTGATATTGTGAAAACAATAAAAAACCAAGGAATTTATTTAATAAAATTGATAATTTCTTATTCAATGAAGAGAAATATTTTATTAAAAATGTAAAGAGTCATTTAATAGATAGTGGAGTATAAATAATAATGACATTTTTAGTAATTTGAAGGTTTTAAAAGGGTATATATAATGGTATGTTAGTAATTTTAAGATTTTAAAAGGGGTATAGTAGTCCAAAAATGTTTCTTAAACATCCCCACTTTTATATATTAAGGATAAAAGAAGATTTGTAAAATTTTATTATAGTTCAAATATAATTATATTAATTTAATCACAATAATTCATAAAATCATATATTATAATAGTAAAAACATAAAAATAATATTCAAAGACAAAACTAATAAATATTATCTATAATGCACTTATCAAATTTGGCTTCTAACATTGTCATGAGGTTGAGAAAGATTCATATGAGATATGAGAGAATAGAAGTTAGTTTAAAAAAGTGTGGCTTAGAATCAAACCCAAAAACGGGCAAAAATTCATCTATTTGAAGCAATTTCATGCCTATAAAATGCCTTTGAAGGAATCGATATGAAAAAAAAACTCTCAATATTGATAATGGGATTGGATGGGAGTAATGTACAAGAGCAATTGCCATTCTCATATTTATAGGTCTCACATTTATCATATTTATCTAATTTCTTGTTTTGGGAGATTTTTCATACAATGTTTTGGGAGCATAGAGGTGGATTTGGAGAATCATCTCATTTATTATTTTAAAATATAATATATATTTATTAATTTATAAATGAAAAAATTCATTATGGTCATACTTTGATTAGATATATAGTATCATCGATGTACTTGAAAATGTAGATGACAAAGAATGTATCCAATCCCGTTCACAATTTATTTTATATATATATGGGAAATTTTATAGAAATTGTTGTTACGTAAAAATGGTCGCCTTTCACGTAAGCACGAACTGAGAAGATAGGATAAGTTGGAAGTAGTGCGCTGCACTGGAGGTGCTGCATAGGCATAGGTGATGAGTAGTGTATGTACCTGCACAGGAAAGAACAGAGTACAGGTGTGTTGCTGGTCTAACACCCTCCGATGCTTAAGTCAAAGCTAGTGTGCCATAGTGAGTTAAGTAGAATTTTTTACCTAATGGTTGAGTATCTTCTTCAATTTATAGGAGAACAAGTTGATGACATCATCATGCCACGTGTCACATCCGAATTGGGACATGTGTTGCTTCTCAATTATGTGTCACTTGTGGGTTATGCTACGTGTCATCTCCCAATTGGATACTTGTATTTGGTCTCGAGTATATAGGTCGATGTTAGAGACTACGTAGACATGTCTTGTCAGGTGCGTTGACACTTCTCAGGTGCGTAGGCAATGTGTCTGGGCAATGTGCTTAGACAAGGAAATGTGCTTGGGCATTGTGCTTAGACAAGGCAATGTGCCTGAGCAATGTGTTTAGGGAATGTACTTACACATTTTTGTCAAGTTGTAAAATTTCACCCACAACATAAATGATTCTCAAATTTCGACATTTAAATAATTTCGACCTCTACATCCCATTCTATATTATTTTGACCCTTTGCTAATGTCATTACTCTATGAAGAGCCAAAGAGCCCATTTTAAACTCTTTAACTCTTTGAAAAATACAAAAAACTCTAAATCTCTCTCTCTCTCTCTCATCTTCGTTCTTCTTTTTCTTTTTTCTTCTTTAATAAAACCAAAACCACAAATCATTTTCATCATTTATATCTTCTTCTTATCTTCACAAATCATTTCCTAAGTAATATGAATCGAAACTTTTTTTTTTTCAAAAAGAAAGAGAAACGTTGGAAAAAATTTGGATGGCTTCTATAAAATTTATTTTATTTCAAAACACGAAACAACACAAATCATCTCTCACTTGAATCTTAAAAAAAAACTTGGTTGGGACTAGACCGGATCGGTTCGATCCAAGACCAAGATTAGTCTGGATCGGACCGATCCCAGAAAATGATAGGTTAGATCTGGTGAAATTGGGATCGATCCAATTCCAACCTACACTACAAGAAAGTAGGGAATTGCCGACGAAATTCAATTTTGCCGGCATTAGAAAGGTAAAGCCGGCGGAATGAAAATTTCACCTGCGATTAATACCAAGGCCGGCGAAATTTCATATTTCGCCGGCTTTTCTTCCAACAATGCCGGCGAAATTTAATATTTCGCCGGCATTGTTTACCATTTAAGGTTCAAAACTCACAGAATGGTTCAAAACTCATGTAAGGTTATCTTTAGGTTATAAATTCTTTATTTGTTATAAATTTATCCTAATCATATGATTATGTCACAGGCCCGAGATCTACGTAGTGTGGGAAAAATTAGTGAGGATATGTTTACACTTTCACTAGGACCGGATAATAGAGCCCGTTCGTATAGTGGATGTTGTGTGAACGGATTGCGCTTTCACACATTAGATCGTTCAAGTGCTCGTATAAATAGCAGTTATGGTGTTTCAGTTCCAGGGGAACACGACACTGGTGCTATATCATTTTATGGATTGGTAAGCGAGGTTTTAGCATGTACATATATAGAGGGAATGAAGTTATTATTTTCAATTGTGAATGGATAGACACATCCTCCAATAGAGTCCATAATGACTTGGGTTGCTTTTCTATTAATATATCTCGTTGGTGGTATGTGAACGAACCTTTCATTCTTGCCAACCAAGCCGAACAAGTGTTATACTTGGAAGACATTAAGTACTGTGAGGAAAGTCGAGTTGTTCAACCTTTGAAAGCCAAAAAAGTTTGGGACGTTCCGGAGGTGGTTAGTGATGACGAGAATGAAGAATATGATCTTAATATTGGACCACTTGAGACAGAAGTTCTTGATAGTGTGGACGATATTGTATTTCGAAGAAACGACGTACCACCTGAATTGATAAATGTTGAAGTCATGGTCTGAACTATTGGTAATATTGATTCTAGAGAAGATGGGTTCATTGACAACATTGCTTATGAAGATGATTCTGATTTTAACGATGAAGAAGTTGCAGACATAGTTACACTTGACTCTGATTTTAGTGATTAGGTTAGTAAGTAGGTTATCTTATTGAGTTTACATGCATATATTGTGAGTTTAATTTGTTGTACATCTGCAAGCCTCCTACTAGTCCATGTAAGACACGTAATAGTGCATTACAACGAGTTAGTATGCAGTCTAATCATGAGGCTAGTTCGTTATGTTCGAGTGAGTACGCATGAACATTATATATTATATACATATTATATTTCAATTTAATGCATAATATATGAATTTGTGCATTTGTAATAGGTTCACAGACACCAAATACAAGAGGCCATCTAAAAGTCTAGCACTTGCCTAAGCGGTCCGGGATAATGGAGGGAAACTACCTGTGGACATCTCCGACAAATTATGTGTTCCCATTGGCGCTAATACCACATTCTTCATCAATGAAGTCGGTGTTCTTTGTCGCACGTACATTCCCATTCGTCGTCTCGTGAAGTGGAAGAATGTGACACAAGAAGACAAAGACAATATAGTCCACCGCCTTTTGGTAAGTATATTGAATTTAATAATTGATATTGGTAATGTGAATTCAAACTAATTTTATTTCTTTTGTGTACATTATATATTGATGTAGGATAACTTCATTTTCGACCCTACTCGAGAGGCAGTGCAAATTTACCTCAGTCACAAAATGCCTGATGCAATGAACGAGTTTCGTTCAATGTTGCATACGTTTTATAAGAATACCAAAGAGAAAGATGACATTCAAGTAGCCCGAGGAAAACAACACAAACGAGTGGAGAACTTGGATGATTGGATCTTCTTGTGTGATATGTGGGAGACGCCTAAGTTCAAGGTAAACACATAAAAATAAAGATTTAAAGTTTTATCATACATAAAACAATACACATATAGTAACCTTACTTTCATTGTAATGTAGGCCATGGCTGAGGCTAATACCGAGAATCGGGGGACAATGAAATACAATCACAAAACATGCTCGAGATCACATGTGCGAGTCATGACAGATCATGTACGTATATGTTGAAGTTTATATTACTAAACTTATTTGTACCTAATATAACTTGTATTGTTTTGATTATAGCAAGCCAGAAGATGAAGATCATGAAGAAGAGTTCAATCAGATTGATCTATTTCGAGTCACGCATACAAATGATGACGGTGTATGGATCAACAATGCGGTGGAGGAAGATTATGTAAGTTTCACAAGACTGAAAAGTTTTATATTAACAGGTGTTTGTTTTAAAATTTTAGTTCAATCATAATTATATACGTACGTGCAGGGCATGATGTGTGATTTGCTTACTAGTTCTGAAGTGGAGGTGGACGGAGTTGTCCAACCGCACCTAACTGATGCCGAGATAATTGAGAGAGTTCGAGGCTATCATTCAGGATATATTAAAGGTTTAGGGGCGGGACCTGTACATAATAGGCCGGTGTCTTCTTATCCACGTGGTCGTCACGCTTCACAGAAGATCCGAGGGTCGATAAGCTAGAGGAGGAAAACTTAGAGCTTAGAACGAAATACAATGAGATTTCAAATACTTTAGATGAGTTTAGACGTGAGTTCTGTGAGATGAGGAACCAATTTTCTACCTTCACGCTGACTCCGCCGTCTAGTTAGATGATTGTACTAAAACTTGTCTTCTAACTCTTTTATGTTTTTAGATAATGAATAGTACTTATGTATTAACTATTTGATTATGTTATTGGGATGTTCTGAACTTTTTTATAAATAATTCTTATTGATTACACTACAAGAAAAATAGGAATTGAACAAGAAAACAGGTTCTAAATTAGAAATGTAAAATTTTTGGGAAGTCAATGGAAAAAAAATAAACAGTGGCTATGCCGGTGAAATTCGCCTGCATAGTTTATTAAATTTTTGTTTTTTTGTTTTTAGTTTTGCCGGCGAAATGCCAGCGAAAAAAATTTCGCCGGCTTTTCCACAATAAGGGGGCTGCCCCATTATTGGCTATGCCGGTGAAATATAATTTCGCCGGTGGGGTTTGCCGGTTCGCCGGCAATTCCTATTTTTCTTGTAGTGTTAGTTTTTTTTCCAAAAATTTTCTTTAAAGAAATTTTCCAGAGTTTTTTTTTCCAGCTTTTACTCTCTTTAACGAACTTTTTCAGGTTTTTTAGTTGATGAAGATGATGATTATCAATATGAACATGAAGAGTATCTTCAAAATTGATGAAAATGTGAGAATAAAGAAATAAAATGAAGTGAATGATATTTAAAGTTAATTGAAGGCAAGAATTCAGATCCCAAACCAATATGAAAAATTGCTTTAAAAAAAGAGAACTAGGTTGGGATCGGTTCGATTCCAATTTCTCCTAATCGATCTGATCCTTGTCTAGGATTGGTATGATCTGTACCGATCTTTATCTGATCTTGTTCGATTCTAACCCAACTTTTTTTAAGGAAATTTTCTAGATTTTTTTAAGATTCAAGTGAGAAATGATTTGTGTGGTTTTTTTGGTATTTTGAAATAAAAGATATTGTATAGAAGCTCATCCAATATTTTTTCAATAATACTTAATGCAAAACCTTACCCTTTTTCTTAATAAAAAAAATTAAAATAATATGCAGCGGAAGTCAAATCAAATAAATGAGAATTCATCCTGATAGAAATTCATTTAAAATCACAAGTTATGGAACTCAAGGTTCTAATCTAAAATATAAAGTTAAGTTTTACAAAACCAAATTGATCCATGATTATAGAAGAAAATAGTTTTCTCCATCTTTACATAAAAACAAAAGAAAAGAGACACAACAACAATATTTCTTGAACTCCAATTGAGCCTCATCAAACGTCTTCCTTCTTGCCATTACCTGGAATATGTTGGTGTAACTCCATTAGCTAAACTCGCTAAGTGAGAAAAGAATGCTATTTAGGAGACTATTTACAAATAAAACCTATCGAGATTCACTTAAATCCATCCCTTTATAAATATGCCCTTACCTATCATTGTAAATATTCGCATCTCATATGTACATGCATTAAATCTACAATGAGACCATGCTTACCTCATCCTCGAGTTAAGACTCACAAACAACAACAAATAGTAATCACAGAATGTAGTACTCATGCCTTTTCATGTTTGGATCTATTACACTAAATGCACAATCTAAGTCTATGGTCCTATCTTAACTGACGATGCAAGACTTAAGCTTATATACCCTTGGAACATGCATGTAGTTAAGGTATGTAACCTTAGCATATAATACGCAACCATAGTTTCACTTTTATCCAGGGACCATAACTACGACCTTCGATCTTAATATAAAGAAGGGACATTTACACTACATTCCTATAAATACAAACAATTCACCAAAACACAACAACACATGCCCAATCTCATAGTCCGATCGTCACGAATTCATAATTCATTATGATTTCTTAGAATTTTACATCTCAACTCACATTATCACAAAAATTCCACTTAATTCAATTTCTCGGTTTAACTTTCCAATTCTAAGTAATATCAACCATTCATCATTCAACTAACCTACTCTTATAACAATGGAAGTTCATTTCCTATATGACATTATGCTCTTCCCACAAATGGAAGCTCACTTTTATGCAATTTACATGCTCTTCCTGTCCAAAATTTATTTAATGACGACTATTGGATGCAAGATGTTCATATGTCATTCTAAACAAACTTCACATTAAGAAAATAGATCATACTTTCCATTAAGTTGAACACACGAGTTCATTTCCAAGCATTCACCTCTTTACCATTCAATCCTCATCTTTTAGATTTAAGAAAAAACTTCCCCTTGCGAATTCTAGTTCAAACACGAGCACCACCTACATAATTATACTAAGGATATTTAATTATACAAAACAATAAATACACTACAAAAAATAAATCGACACGGAACCAGGGTGGTGAGACCCCATTGGGCCGAGAGCCTCCAAAACAAGAGGTGTTTGGTTTCTAGGGGACTTTTCGAGAAGGCTCGGTTTTTATTTTTGAGCGATGGTTTTAAATTTTGGGTTTAGTTTCAAGAACAATATAATTTTCTATGATAAAATCGGAGCTCCGGTCACTGAAAAATTATTCAAAACCATGGAAATTATTGTTTCCATCCAATAAAAAATTATCATTGCCGAAAATACTTTGGGTGTTATTGTCAAGGAATTTCAAAGCCTTGGGTGTTTTTGATTTGTGATGGAAATCTAAGAGGGAAATGGTAAAATAAAATATATAAATAAATTGGAATTACACCATTGACTTAGAACTTCAAGTCTCATTTTTTGGAAATTGAGGTTCTATCTCAATGAACAATGGAGAACTTAAAATTAGGGGTGTGAAATCAGTTAGCGGTATTCGTCAGATCGAACCAAATCGAAGTTCGATTCAGACCTGAACAAAAACCGAACCGACTTTGGTTTAGTTTCCAATTTTTTGTTTATGTTTTACACGAAGGAGGCATGCTCATACTTTTGTTTTATTTTTAGGATTTTTTTATTGTATGGACCAAAATACGAACGAAAAGTCTAAACTTGTATAAGAGATTTTTTTTTAAATTGATTTTTATTTTTGTACTATTGTTGTGTTGTTATTAATAATTATTATGTACATCAAACATGCTTGCTAAATACTAAATAGTTAATAGTAATGGAATAATTGGAATGGACCTTAAGAATTGTAAAAAATTAAAATGTATGAGTCTTAAATATGAGTAAGAGGTCACCATCATCAATGGGCCAAGCCAGTTTGGCTTGGCTCAATTATTATTAGGCCCAGGCTCGGCTCGGGCTCGGGCTCGAGCCCAGCAAGCCTATGGTAATGGTTGAGCCAAGCAGGCTCGACCCAACCTCATAAACAAAGGCTCACAACTCAGATCATGGGCTTGGCTTGTAGGGACAAACTTGGGCCTGGCTCGCCCATCATGACTCAATTTTTTTATATAAATATTTTAGAAGTAAAATATTACAATTATTTACTTTTTAGCTCATCAATTAAATTTGTAATATAAAATGGAGGACAAAAAGTATATATTTTTATTCATTAATATTTTCATACATAGATATTTGAGAATAAATTGCATCAATACAATATGATACTTTCAAAATAGGTTTGTAATCACACAAGTCAATCATGTGAATTTTTCTCAACTTATAAAAAATATACTAAGTAAATCAATGATTTATTCTTATTAAATGATAAACGACATAAACAAGTATATGTTAATTTTATAACGAAAAATTCTATTTTAAAACTAAAATATTTATTTTTAAAAATAAATAAATTATGCGAGCTTTATTTGGGCCAAGTTCGGGCCTGCTCATTGGATAATCCTTAAGGAACCTCGAACATATTGGCTCGCTTAAAAAAAAGGGAGGCTCATATATCTAACCCAAACATTTAACGAGTTGAGTCGAGTCGGCTCGTCAAACGTTGACTTTCGGGCCTAGCTCGAGTCGGATGATGATTGTGAATGAGAGGTGAGTGGGTTTTCAGATGTTGATAGAAGAAAAAAAGAAAGAAAAAGAAAAAGGTTGAACAGAGAGTGAATCAGGAGGAAAAAGGGGGGGTCTGGGAAGTGGGAAAAAAAACCAAACTCGGTTCAACCTGGGAGTGGTCTAGTGCCCCTGGAATGAACTGAACCGATTTTTAATCAGTCCAGAAAAACCGAAACGAAAAATTTTGGTCCAATTCGGTTGGTTTTGTGGGTTTGACTCTCAGCCCTACTTAAAATCCAGAAAATATGGAGTTTATTTTACCTTTCAAGCTTCAAGATGGGTGGATTCTTCTTTCAATGTTCTTGGAAATGAAATCCCAATCAAATACTAGCAAACCCCAATCAAAACAAACTAAGTGGATATAAAATGGCCGGCTGTTATGAGGTCTAGAGAGAGAGATGAGTGTTGTTTTTCTTTTCTTTTCATTTGCCCAATGGGTAAGAGGTAAAACCCTAAGGGGGTGTTTGTTTCAAGTGTTTGGGGATGAGGATTCAAATCCCCTGGTATTTTCATCCTCATCCCATGTTTGTTTGGCCCCATAGGGAAGGGAATCTAAACCCTATGGGGTTCCCATAACCCTCCTCTATGGGTTTAGATTACCTTCAAAACACATGGGGTTTCTATAACCCCATGGAATAGATGAGAGAGAAAGGAAGAGAAGAGAGGAGAGAGGAAGAAAAATTATTTTATAATATAATTTTATTATTCTCATCCCCATCCAAAACCAAACACAGTGATTTCGTCCCCGGGCATCTTGTCCCCATACATCTCATCCCCAGGCATCTCAATCCCATGCAAACCCGGAAATAAACGCCCCCTAAATGGGATTGGGTAAAGTTTTAAAAAAATGGAAAAATATGGTCTCCCGCTAATTCCTGTTCTCATTAAATTGATCCCATCTTATTAAGTAGAATCATCTCTCAATAATTTCACCAAGTTAAGAAGAATATAAAATAAGATTACACAAAACACTAATACCTTTTTTCTTAGTTAATTGAGATAACTCACTCAAATATCAAAACACTAATGATATAAATTTAATTACTAAATTCTTAATTCAGAAAATCGTTAATGACAAAATAATTTAATTTTTTATTTGAAAAACTGGGTTGTTATACTTAAAAAAATGATTTGTAAAAATTGGAAGAGGATGCGAATTATAAAAATGATGTGAGTTTTATTAAAGAAGAAAAAATAAAAACAACATATATGAGTGAATGAGAGAGTTTTAGGGTTTTTTTTTTGTATTTTTCTTATGCACCCCAAACATCTTTGGGTAAAATACCCTTTTAGTCCCTGAGTTTTGGAGGTTGTGTCTATTTAGTCCCTGCGTTTTTAATTTGTGTCTAAGTGATCCCTGAGTTTTGGATGTTGTGTCTATTTGGTCCCTGCGTTTTTAATTTGTGTCTAAGTGGTTCCTGAGTTTTGGATGTTGTGTCTATTTGGTCCCTAGATTTTCAAGAACTATTAAAAATAGGTTTAATTGGTCTATAATTTAACTTATTCGTTAACTTCTTACTAGATTATTGACTTAACGCTGACATAACATGTTTAATTGGTCAAAATACGAAGATGAGATTAAATCTTTCATAAATCTAGGCTCAAAATTTGACATAATTATTAATTTCATGTCAGTATTTTGATCAATTAAACATTTTATGTAACCGTTAAGTCGATATTAAGTTAATGAGTTAACAAATTAAGGAAGAATTAAACTTATTTCTAATAATTCAGGGATCATTTAGACACAACTTGAAAACTTAAGGACCAAATAAACATGATATTTAAAACTCAGGGACCAAATAAACATAAATTGAAACGCATGGACCAAATAGACACAATATCCAAAACTGAGGGACCACTTAGACACAAATTGAAAACGTAGGGGCCAAGTAGACACGAGCTCCAAAATTCAGGGACCAAATGAGTACTGTACCCTAAAATTTTTAACATTTCAAAATTATTTTGAATATCTAGAAGGAAAAAAATTCAACATATAATTTTGATATAGACCATTTAAATTTTTATTATTTAGAACGTGAACAAAATATTACTTAAAAATGTCTAGTGATTATACAAGTATTTAAAGATGTTGTTGAGATGTAGACTGCATTTTTTCATCTACTTTTTATTTTCTACAACACGCGAATAAAATTAGATAAAGAAAAATGTAAAGGGGCATTTGCAAATTTAGAAATTTTTTTAGTAATATTTGTAAACATAAAAGCTCAAAAATATATTTGCAAATATAGCAAATTTTTATCAAGTTTATCAATGATAAACATTGAATTACATATTTTTACACTATGTTTGTCACTGATAAACACATAAATCAGTGTTTATCATTGATAAACATGATAAAAATTACTATATTTGTAAATACTTTTTTGAGTTGATATTTTTACAAATATTGCATAAAAATCTGTCACTCAATGAAATTTCCCAAATGTAAACAATCTTGTTTGGCCCCTTTCTCACATTTCAAACGATTACTCAAGAATTTACCTCTTCCGAATTTATACTATTTTTTCCCTCGTAAAAAATACATTAATCCAAAACAAGAAACCTAATAAAGATTTGACATATTTTATTTATGAAATGTTTTCTTAAAAAGGATAAAAAATTATAAGCTTAAAATATAGTTTTAGTCCTTAAATTTACTTAATATTACTTGTTGTTGCATAAAAATAGTCGGCCTCCACTTACACAGTGAATTAAAAAAAATAAGGTGAGCCAGAGATAGTGTGTTTCACCGGTGGCATGCTACGAAGGTGTTGTGCTATGTAGCTGATGTGCAATGTAGGTACATTCACATGAAAGAACAAAACATCGGTGTGGAGTCGTCTTAGCACTCTCTGATGCTTAAATCAGAGACAGAGCAGAGTAAGTGCAAGAGAGAATTAGGATAAAAATGAATTATCTTTTGGTGAGATTCTTCTCCTATTTATGAGATATGAGATTGGTTACATCATCAGGCAACGTGTCGCGATGTGATTGGGGCATGTGTTGCCTCCTAACCACGTTTCACTTGTGGGTTAAGCCACATGTCGTCTTCTGATTGGATGTTTGTATTTGGTCTCAAATATATAGCTTTACTAGAGAACACATTCTCACCAGGTGCGTAGACATGTCTTACCAGATGCATAAACTCTCACCAATTGCGTAGATATTCTAACGAAGTGTGTAAACATATCTTACCAGATTGTACTGTTCCATGTGTTATGAAATTTCACTCACATCATTAACTTATAAAAATTCTAATTTGATCCATCAAGTTTTAATAAAATTTTCAATCTATTCTTATTTGATTTAAATTTTTTTTATTAAAAAATATATTTTATTACTAATCAAAATACAAATAAGACCTCTGTGGTTTTTATCAAATGTATGAATATCCCCCTATAGTTTCAAAATGGAAAATCATATCCCTGTAGTTCCAAATTATTCCAATGAGACTTCTCCATTCAATACCATAAAATTTCTTTTAGCATAACTTCTTCGTTTAAACTCTGATTTAGATGATTCAAGATGTTGGATCCTCGGTTCGATCTCTAAATCATTGTCACTACAAAACATGTGTCACACCTTAAGTTAATGAAATTGAGACACTTACATAGTTTACGTATGACACATGTTTCACTTTTGTTCAAAATAAATGTCTCAATTTCATTAAAACTAACTGATAGAAGGGTGTAATATATAATTACAAAGTGCAAAGAAAATCATTTAAAAAACTAGATTTTTACCACGTGCCTCGCACGTGATATTCTATCTAATATAGAATAATTTAAAGGTTTAACATATTTTTTCTGCTATAAATATTTTTTGAAATAATTTTTCCTTTATTAATTTTTTTAATTATTAAACGTATTATTATATTTTTATTTAAGATTTAAATTATTTTATACTTTACTAATTTAATGAATTATATGTAGTTGATTTTCTTTTTATTTAAGACATTTTTTTTCATATATACAGTGTACTACCAAATAAAAATAAACCGTTTGTTCTAAATATATATACTTCTTTTTTTTTATGTCAATTTATTCATTTCTATTTTTAATTATAATTCAAGAAATTATATTAGTTTTTTCCCGTTGATTTTAAATTTATAAATTTTTATAAATATTTTATACTATACCCTTACAAATTCAATAATTATATTTTGTTGTAATTGTTTTTTTATATTAACTTAAAAAAAACAATTTATTTTTTTAGTTATTTTAAAATTAAATCACTATCACCTTTATTAAATCATTTAATATTTAAATACTTAAATATAATTTATTTTTTTACAAATGGGTGATAAATCTAAATAAATAATAGTTATTCTAATATCACATTCAATTTCACATGTTGTACTTAATTTTTTAACTATTTTGTAATTTGATGTCGTGAAAGCAATAAAAAGCCAATGAATTTATTAAAAAAATTGACATTTTCTTATTAATTGATTGATAAATATTATAGTATTATTATATAAAAAATGATGTAAAAAGAAAAAAAAAATTAGGTTAATATATGAGAAAAGTAAAAATATGAAGAGAAAAAAAAAGTATCATCATTATGCTAAAAATGTCACTTTACAATGTAAACCAATTATTTTTTACATCTCCAAAATTTATTTTTCTAAAAGTATATGAAATGTGGCATGCAATGGAAGATAAAAAGTGGGCATAATAATCTAAAAATGTGATATTTATTAGAAAGTGGATTACTAATAGCAATGGCATATTTAGTAATTTTGAGATTTTAAAAGGGTATTTATAATGGCATTGTAGTAATTTCAAGATTTTAAAAATGATATAATTGTCTAAAAATGTTTCTCAACCTTCCCCACTTTTATATATTAGAGATATATGAATATGATTTAGCAATAATCTAAAATTTAGGTGGTATTTTAACAATTTAACAATAAAAGATATAAAGAAACAATGCAATGCATGTGAAGTCATTATTAACAATGGGTAATAAAAAAAAAGTCTCAAGGAAGGGTATTTTGGGGTTTTCCTAGGACTTGCTAGTTGCCATGCTAAGGGATTATTCCATTATTTTGTTCTCCAATATAATTGCAACAAAACATTATCTAATTAGCCAATAGAGGAGTGTTGTCAACTGTTAAATAAAAATAAGCCCACTTGTCCTAGTCAAAAGGACAAGACAAACCCATAATATGACATTTTATAATTAATAATAAAATTAGTCGGTCACCTTTTTAGCTTACGAGGAGACACTTACCGGTTTTTTTTATATACTAGTCTAAAATGTAATTAATTCATTATCGAGGAAAATGTGAGTTTAATTTATCTTTTGATAAAATTCATACCGCCTCCATTAATTTTTGGTTTAAATACAATTTTGATCCCTATGATTTGACCTTTGTTCTATTTTGATTCTTATAATTTAATTTTTTTTAAATTAATCCCTATACTTTGATAAAAGATTACTAATAGTCTCTGCCTTTAATAGAATTGACAGAGATATTACGTTACCCGATTATAATGTGACGTACACGTGGTAGAGAGGAGATGATGAGGTGGATACTTAAGCACCGATTATTTTACCTTTTCTTTTTCTTCTTCTTCCAATATCAACTTCTCTCTAGAACTTCCAACTATAGAACATGGCAAAATGACTCGTTTTAATCATCAAAATCAATCTCCAACTCTATTAAAAAAATCATTATTTCCCATTTGCTTCGGTCATTTTCTTTTCACTATCCATTCTCTCTCTTTCAGTTCCTCACTCAACTACGATAGTCTTTCACTTCCTGTTTATGGAGTCATATCATTTGATTCGCATAGTTGAGAATGATTCGTTGATACGCTCAATATCACTTTAATTTTAGTGACATAATAAAATAAGTAGCCGTAAACATTTCTACACGAGATGAAATTCATGACTTTCCTAGAATTGAAAATGTTCTTGCAACACCTAACAATTTTTAGGAACATTAGGTAACCCCCTTAATATAATGATTCAGAACTTGAATAATGAGGTCTCACCTTCTCAGTGGCCTAGGAAGACTTATTCCATAGTTAGACTGTGGAAATTATCCATTAGAGAATTATCGGGTACAAGAGGAAAAATAGATAATTACAGGTGTAAAACAGTAATTTTGGGATCATCGTGTGAAAGATATGTCACAAATTAACTTGATAACAAATGGACATAACTCATTTATGATGAAGGGAGTTCAACTATTGGTTTTTAGTGGAATAACCTTTAGTTAATAATTATAATTAACTAATTAATGAGTTTAATTGATTAATTAACATCTGGTCCCTATGCTAGCCTAAATATCGTGGTAACAAACTAAGTTATTACTAAGAAGAACAAATATTTAAGTAATTAATTTACTTAAATTAAGACAATTTTAATTTTTAAATAAATAGTTTATTTAAATGGGAATTAATAATATTATTAATTATTTAAATAATGATTTTATTTAAATAGAATTTGATAATTAGTATTAATAATTAAATAATGAATTTATTTAATTTAATAATAAATAGAGAGATTCAAACTAAATTGGTTTTATGAAATTAATTGTTTTTAGCCCAAAACAAATAATTAATTGGATGAGATCTGATAATAATTATTTTCGGCCACACATATATTTATTTCGAATTATTATTTGAATTTTTCTAAATTAAAATACATAATATCATTAAATAAATATCATTAAAATAAAGATTAAAAAAAATCTTTTTTATCTTGCAAATCCACCCACGCCTACTTGGTGTATTTTAACTAAGTATAAAATATTTTTTAAAATAATTTAATTAAGAAAAGAAATTCTAATTATATTACAATACCAATTCTTATTTTCTTATAAATATGACAATTGAGTGCTCATTTTGACACTTGATATTTTCTATACAATTTTAGAAACTCACTCACTCTCTCAAATTAGCCTAGTCGATTTTGCCTTGTTCTATTAAGAAGAAATTTTTTTCTTCTTTTATTTTTCTGGTTCGATTCCTACCAGTCAGGAAGTAGTAGTAGTTAAATATAGGTGGGTGTATTTAAAAATCATTTTGAATGTATGATTATATAATTGTTGTATAAATTATGGAGGTTTGCTAAATTGACTATTTCGGTAATCTGAGGAAGTTATTAGGATTTTAAATTTTATTAGAAAATTTGTAAGCTCTAAATTTTGGGTATAAGATTAATTATGTAATTGGATACAAATTATTGTACTCGTGAAAAAGGGAAGTAAAAAAATCGGCATTATCAATGTCAGAATCGGTGGAGAAATTCGGCAATGGTGAGAATCTAGTTCATGTATGGTAAGTATTTTTTTAAGATATATATTCTTTAAAATATATGGAAAATACCCAAAGTAAAGATAAAAGGTATTGTAATATCATCTCTTATCTTTATATGATATTCTTGTCATATATAGTTATCTATGGAAAATAATATTTTTATCTTTTCCATAAATAGATAAGAATAATATCTTAAAAAATAAGTATTTATGGAAATAGTATAGGAGGATAATTTTCCTTCCATGAATTGCCCAATCACGTCTACACCACAAGGAAGAGAAAAAAAAAATCAAGCTTCAAGACCAAAAATGGAAGATTTAATTATTGTAATTTTATTTTTCAACTGTAGAATTTAGTGTCAAGAATACAGGTCAATTTAGTTGTTTAATTATTTAATTGTATTTATGAGATATATATGTTTAGATAATTTACATGCATAAATATATGTCATGCAAGAAAATCCCACCATAGATAATGTATGATTAAATTAGATTAGTTGTACAAACATGCATAATTATATGATAAAGTGTTGTTATATTATATATGAATGTGTTGCATGTATTTTTTATATTTAATAATTGTTATTTTGAAATATGAAATATTTATGTCAAATATGATTAGGATAAATGCATGGAAATTTTAGTAAATATTCAAATATTAAAAATGTTTAATGATTGAATAGAAACTAAAACTAATATTCAAATGTGGATTTTTTTTTTTAAAATAATTGGACCTAAATCCACATAAGTATAATGAAATATAGATTTAATTAATGGTTAATTAAAAAATAATGAAAATGATTAATTAAATTGAACAAATATCTTGCGAAAAAGCTCTGCCCAAGTGATAAGGTTTCTTATCAGTTCTCTCATTAAGAAGGTCCGTAATGTGATTATTTTTAAATAGGAAAAACTTGGCAATTCACATTAAAATTAATCTAACCAATTTAAGAGTTAAAAATTGAGTTATGTTAGTAAAACTTAGACTAATTGATAGCCTAAATATTTTTCTAAGTATGAAATCCCTATTTAAAATATTGAATGAGAGAAGAAAATGTGTCAATGTATCCTACAGTCTCCATTGTTGGGATCACAACATGAGATTTACACTTGGCCTCATGCTATCTTTTGTCATTCCCCCATTCGAAAGGTGTTTGTGTGAATCAATATCATGGCGGGTTTCCCAAAAATGATAGAGAATTTTGAGGGATATTTAATGAATGACTCTACCCTTCGTAGACACTCATCAAATCAAATTCAAAATACTAAAACAGTGGGTTACACTAAAAAGGAATTGATAAATTTTGTTGTGTCAAGTTCTTGACCTAACACACGGTAAACGATACCATTAGAATATAAGTTATTCTGGGTGATTGACTTATCATTCGACAACACTCTACCCTGAATCGTTAAATAATTAAGTCAGCCACCCTTATAAAGAGTTTATTTAAACGAAAATTATTAATAAATGTTATTTATTTTTTAAATGATGAGATTATTTAAATAGAAATTATAATAAATTGTTAGTTATTTATAATTTATAAATAATGAGAAATATTTAAATAGAAATTAATAATGAAATATTATTTGATGATATTATGTAAACGAGAGGTAAAATTAATATTAGAGTTAAATGCAAAATATATCCATGTACTTTAGATTATTGCTAAAAAATCATATCCCTACACTTTAACTTTCATAAACACCCCTGCACTTTAGTGAAAATGTAAATCACACCTTTCTATCAGTTAGTTTTAATGGAATTGAGGCACATGCATATTTTATGCATTACACGTGTTCCAATACTGTTAAAAATAACGAAAAAATTGAACATATGAGTGTGATTTATAGATTTCACATCTTAGTAACATTACGGTTTGTTTTAAAATTTCTACTCATCTGTCAAATCTTTTTGTTATTTTTCACGAAATTGAAATACATGACATGCGTAGATTATGTATATATCTCAATTTCGTTAAAACTAACTAATTGAATTGAGTGATTTACAATTTTACTAAAGTGCATACAGGGGTGTTTTAAAAAATTAATGAGTTAAGGGTATAATTTAATAATAATCTAAAGTGCAGGCGTGTATTTTGCATTAAACTCTTAATATTGTTATATTAATTATTTAAATAATGAGTTTATTTTAATGTAAATTAATAATTAAATTCATATTAATAATAAATGAGTTAGACTCATCAGAGAGCTTTTAATCCAATTGGCTTAATAAACCCAATTGATTTTGGTCCAAAATAATTAATTAAATGATGAGATTTTATTTAATAATTAACACAGTATTTTCGGTCACTTTATAGAACTAGTCTTTTACCACGTGCGTTGCACGTAATATTTCTTTCTAATAATTTCTCAATTCTTTAAAACCATTTTTAAAAACTATTTATGTTTTATTATTGAACTAAAAAATGTTAAATTTTAAAATTTATTATTATCATATATTTTACTCTTTTAATGAACTATATGTGATTGATTATTTATTTTTCATCTTTATTTATTTTTTAGTCATGCTAATTCTTTATTTTAAAGATTTATACTACCAAATAAAGTTAATAAACCTTTTGTTCCAACTATCTTTAGATCTTTTTTCTTCGTCAATTTATCTATTTCTATTTTATTTATTTTATTTTTAATTTTAATTTCAGAAATTATATTTTGTTGAAATAATGGTGTATATGTGTTTTTGTCATTGAGATTTTCTATTTGATTAGATTTTTTAAAATTTCTTTAGAATAACCATTATTGAAGTAATTTTTCATAAAATTAATTTATTTTTAAACATTAAAAGTATGGAATGATATCTTTTTAATTTAGAGAATACAACAATAGACGAAAAGTTTAAAAATAGAGAAGTAATACAATCAATTTATAATATTTATTTGTAGTATTGTTCTTAAATTGGTTTTAAATATTAAAGTCGTGAGTGAAATGTTTTGTCATTTTAAGGATAATATGAAGGATGAAAAAGGTTTAAAAACATTTTTTTCTCAAATTGTTAAGATATTAACATCTAAAGGTCTATAAAATTAACATTTTCATTGCACATAGTTTACTTCTCTCACTTTTTTAATGAACTGTAATGGATTTAAGTTGAATAAACATATTATTTTTAATAAATAATAATTTATAAATTTACAAAATGTAATTAATTTTGTATATATAATTTTAATTTATTCACTTATTTAAAATATAATTTCAATTAATATGAATTTAAAAATAAAATATCCATTTATTATTTTTAATGAAAGTATTTAAATTGTACGTAATAAAAAAACCTCATTTTATTGAATTTTGTTAGAAAGTGGAATATAAATATGTAATTGCAATATTTAATAATATTTATAAAAAATGGTATAATTATCTAAAAAATGTAAATGCTCATTGATTAGAAAGTGGAATATAAAATGTAATGGCATATTTCGTAATTAAGACATTTGAAAAGGGTATATATAATGGTATGTTAGTAATTTGAAGATTTTGAAAAGGACATAATAGTCCAAAAATATTTCTCAAAGTTCCCACCTTTTATATATTACTAGTCGACAAATACGTGCTTCGCACGTGTCTTTAAGTTTTTTTATTGAACATTTAAAAATAAATAATTTAATTAGTAAAACAATGCATACTTGATTTATATCAATTTATAATTTTCATTACTATATTTTGTTTTTTAAAATGGTCACATGGATTTAAATTTTTTACATCAGTTGGTCACATTATTTCTTAAACATGAAAGTTTAAAGTATTTGCATCGTCATTATTATTTCAATAAATTGCTATATAAATTTGAAATCTTCAACTGTCACATGCTTTGAAAAATAGGAATCTAAAATTAATTTATATTAGCGTTTTCACTAAATTAGTGAAAATAATAAAAATTCACAAACACAATCAATATAACCTACAGATTAACAATAAGATGTTCTAAGACGAAAGAAATTGAAAAGAGAACATACCCATTGAAAGAGATAGACGAAAACTTCGAAGAAAGACGAACTTGATATCACGTCCCAAAAAGTCGTAAAGATTAAAAGCAGTGGAATCGTAAGTTTGATTCATTAAAATGAATCTGATGACATGAGATAGAAAAATATCCTAAAAATTCTTAAGAAACATAATTATAAAATAGAAGGGAAAAAATACCATACCAAATCAAATCAAATCCTGCAACAAATACATTTTTTTAAATAACCTAAAAGTTCTTAAAAAACATAATTATAAAATAGAAGGGAAAAAATACCATACCAAATCAAATCCTGCAACAAATACATTTTTTTTGGTAAATTGAATCCCCTGTTTAGGCAGGTATATGAATTGTAAATTTATAGGAAGTAAGAGTGGTTCTCTTCTTTGAATTTTCCCTTTCTTTTGCAATCCCCAATAAAAGAAAAAAAACTCTTCATAAATGAGTTTAATTAGGAAATGAACAATCCCCCCAAAAAAAAAAAAAAAAACTCTTATAATGAGTTTAATTAGGAAAAGAATTTACTATGCTTCTAAATTGACTTTTTATGTCTCGAGGTGCATCTCCCCTATATTCTTAAGAATATTAATACTTATATTAATGTTAAAAGAGTTGTCAAAAGAAAGCAAATCATGTGGGAATCGAGGATGAGGTTTTTTAAGCAGACGTTTCATTTATCAATGCTATTACCATTAGTCATTATCATTTTATTTTTTAAAATTTCGATAGATTTAAATGAAATAACAAAAATATTTAAAAATTCAAAGGTTAAAGAGGGAGGTTTTGGAAGTTGGCTCACAATATCAATGAGGGATATAAATATTTCTTTCTAACAATTGAAAATTTACATTGTAAAAAGAAGGGTATTTTAGGAAGCTAAAGATTCTCCAAATATGACACCTTTTAAAGATACTATAGATTAAGTATAATTGTTTGAATTTTCTATAATTAATTGTAAATAAATAAGAATGTCAAGAAAAAAATTAAGGAAAATATATTTCTCTTCTTTCTAGATTGGTATTTTCGGCCATGCATGATAAATGGAAGAGATGATTCTCTCCCATTATCTTCATAATAAGGAATTGAGATATCTTAATGGGATTAGGAAACTCAATTGCTTATATAAATGAACTTTGGGTAGTCTAATTACTCACTTCAATTCAAATAGAATATTGAAAAGCACTCTCTCTCTCTCTCTCTCTCCCATCATTAACGATTTAAGCAAATATTAATTAGAGGCATAACCATTTTAATTTACTCAACTTCAAAATCAATGGCAAATTACAATCAATATCAAATATACCTAAGAAACACCATTTCTCGCGGTGATCTGTGCTGGGATTTATGTCATAAATCTTTGTAATCCAATTAATTTATAAATAAATAATTGATTATTTAATTAGTAATATTTACATTGTCATTTATTAACATTTAAAAAAGGGGAAAAGACACTTTTGGTCCCTCATTTTTGCATTTATTGACAATTTGGTCCCTGAGTTTTCAAAACCGACCTTTTTGGTCCCTCAGTTTTTGTTTTGTTTACCATTTGGTTCCTGCTATCAAAACTCTGTTAAATATTTAACAAAATGCTGACGTGGCTTCAAAATACTAATTTTAAATTTATTTCATTGCTGATGTGTCACCATTTAAATGATGTGGCATATTAATAATTTTATATTAATAGTTTTTTTTGCTTAAATAACATTTAAATAAACATATTCTCTCCTCTCTCTAGCTCTTTTTCTCCTCTCTTACCCACCGCCATTGTCATCTTCTTCTTCGAAGGGAAGGGTTTAGTTTCATCTTCAATAAGCATTCCTTCTTCAATTTCATCGTCCATCTCTGAAATTCTCTGAAATCAAAACTTTACGCCAAGAGGATGCATGTACGAAAGGTGCGATTTTTGTAATTTAAGGAACGATAGGTAGATCAAGGATTCAAAATCGTGCAATTTTACAGATCTGAGAAGCGAGACGTAGATCGATGGTTTGTGCAATTTTCACAAATCTGGGATGAGAGAGAGGTAGATATGCGGTGAATTTATAATTTAAAATCAAACTTACAATTTTCCATTTGATCTGCTATGAATTCAAGAGAGAAATTGAAAGAAAATTATAATTAGTAGAAGGAATGAAGAATTGGAAAAGAAATACCAGAGATCGATGCATATCATATGGGAATTTTTTGTGATCATTTTTCAAAGAGTTCTCTCTCTCTCTCTCTGTGTGATTTTGCGTAATTCAACAGCAGAGTTGCGATTGATTCGATCAGCTACGAAATGGAGTTTTTGGATTGAGAAGCCTTCGATGTTAAATTCTATAGGACCGAATGGCAACACTAGAGGGGGGGGGGTGAATAGGGTTGTTTAAAAAAATTATAAATTTATAAATCGAATTTTAAAACAATAAAGTTTTTCGAATCGATCAAATAAATTACCAATTAAAGCGATCAAGTTATAAATTGATGAATTAATCAAACCAACAATATTTCTAATCAAGATTAATGCAAGCAATTAATTAACATGAACAATGAACGCAAAACAATAAAATAAAACATGCGGAAATTAAAAAGTTTAGGGAAAGAAGACACTGAAGATTTTTATAGTGGTTCGGCAAGCCTACGTCCACTCCCCAAGGCTCCTCCTTGAGATTTTTCACTATCACCGATTCTCTTACGAATGAGAACCAAACCAGTACAATCTCCCTCTTTAATTTCAACAGGAAAAAGAGAAAACCCCGATCATTTTCACTGGTTCAGGATCTAACCAATTTCTTTTTCACACCCCAAGGTGTTCCCACACCTTAATACAAATCCCAATAAAATTTGAATTAAAAAGTCCTTATAAATCCTCTCAAATAGGAGATACACAAGTTTTTGTACCGTTCAAATTGTCACAAATCTCTCACACAGTAAATCTCTCACAAAACAAGTGAGCAAAAATAAGATTGAAAGAGAGAATTAAATGATGGAACACTTGGGAATTTTTGGGCAGCAAGATAGAGCAGATTAGAGAGCATTAGATGTGGCTTTTGATCTGAAAATAGGGTTTAAGAGTAGCCAAATTCGTGTTTATGCTTTAAGGATGATCTGGATCGTTGATGGGCAAAATTTGATCCAATGGCTGTCAAAAAATGAAGAAAATCGGGCTGGAAAATAGACAAAACTCGAAAAGATGCTTCAGCAACGTCAGATACGTCAATGCCCAGTCTCGCGACTATGCATTTAATTTGTCTGATGTGCGGTCAATTTTTCTTCTTCGGTCAATGTCTCGTCAGCCCTTTCTCCACGTGTCACTTTGTGGTTGGTTATCAACTTCCAAGTCATTGTCCAGGTGGAATGCCACGTCATCCAAAATAGTACCGTTTGAAGTCCCACGTCACTTGACATGTCATCAATAGTTGACCATTGACTTTGCCATGTCAACAATTTTGCCACGTGCCAATTTCTGGTTCGCCCTCTTTGTCTATATCAGTGATGATGTCATTCGAGATGTGTATTTGGCTCTAAACTTCTTTTGTCCATAACTTCTTCATTTGGACTCCGATTTGACCGATTCAAGATGTGTTGGAATCCTTGTTTCGAGCTCTACAACATAGAACCTTAAAAAACTTCAAAACCATCATTATATATTTGGTTTGTTATCATCAAAATATTTGGTATGATTGAACCCATAAAGCTAACAAATTCAACTATCTTTTTCTTTGCTTATGTCATCTAATCTAAAATTAAGGCGAAATCGCCATTGTTAGAAAATGAAATGGTGCTCGGAAATCAGTGGGGTTTGTCAACATGGGTTCAGGCGAAATCAAGATAATGAGTCCGATCTGGAAAAACAGAGATTAAGCGATGAAAAGACGAAGTGATGAGAGAGAGGAGAGAGAGAATGAGAGTGAGAAGGGGTTCGAGTTTTCCGGTCACGGGGTTCGACTTTTCTGGGCATGGTGATGTTTACTTGATGAAGATGCTTACAGAGGGGATGAAGGAGATGAAGAGAGGTGGAAAAAGAGAGAGGAGAGATTAAAACTTTAAAATACATTAAAAAAAATAATGAATATAAAAGTGCCACCCCATTTAAATGTGTCATGTCAGCAATTAAAAACATATAAAATAAGTATTTTAATGCCATATCACCTTTCTGTCAAGTATTTAACAGAATTTTAACAGCAGGGACCAAATGGTAAACAAAATGAAAACTAAGGGACCAAAAAGGTCGGTTTTGAAAACTCAGGGACCAAATTGTCAATAAACACAAAACTGAAGGACCAAAAGTGTCTTTTTTCCTTTAAAAAATGTTATCCATCATAAGATCCAGAGTTACTTATGCTAAGTTAAGTGAGCATGTGTTGCGGGAAGATTCGATTAAGTTGTAACTCGAAAAGTCAGTGGTACAAGAATAAATGTTGGGTGCCTTATTTCTAGTAAGACCATCAACACGGCCCACTTGTGAATTGGCACAAGTGATCTCATCTGGATCATTCATGTAGAGGCGTGTAAATGGGGTGAAGGGAGTGCTTTACTAAATTAACGAAATTTTATTTAGTAAACAAATTAACAATTAATATCGTATCTATTAACATCATGCAATTTGTGATAAAAACATGTAAATCCATGCTAGTTTTTCGAAAATTAAAACCCTTGACTTACATTGAGTAAAATATGGAAAATCGGTTGGAGGTTTCTTTACAGCATCAATCCTCAGCAACACCGGATCTTCTACGTTATACCCCGATCGAAAGCAAAATTAGAAAAATTCAAATAATAATTTCTAATTTAAATACATTTAGCCAAAAATGAATATATTAATTACCATTGAATCTTATTCAATTAATTAATTATTTTGGGCTAACACCAATTTATTTCACAGACCAATTGAATTTAATTCTCTCTAATATTTATTATCAAATTAAATAAACACATTATTTAATTAATAATACTAATTATTAATTTCTATTTAAATAAACTCGTTATTTAAATAATTAATAATATTAACATTAATTCCCGTTTAAATAGGCTATTTATTTAAACGATTAATTTTGTCTTAAAATACTATATTAATTTCTATTTAAATAAACTCTTTATTTAAACAATTAATATTGTCATAACATTAATATTGATTTTTATTTAAATAATCTCATTATTCAAATAATTAATATTGCCTAATTTTAAGTAAATTCATTTACTTAAATTATTTGTTCTTCCTAAGTTAAATTAATAACTTAGTTTTGCTACAACGATATTTGAGCTAGCATAGGGACCCGATGGACCTATAGATCATGGGCTTAATAATTAGTCAATTAAGTGATTAACTCATAATCAGTTAATTACTTATCATTTAGAAATAATGCACCCATGACCACATTAATTCACCTAAATCCACTTTTTAGGGTTGTTTGTTTTTTTATTTCAAAATTATCCAATATGGTGGTGATCTGGTGGTTTTCGATTTGATAGTTTACTATCTTACCCTTTTATCTTTCCTGATAACCATATCTTATAAATTACATATCATTTAATTTATAATTTAATTTTTTTAATTTTGAAAATCAATCTCCTTGATTTTGGGAATCACTATTTAAGGATAATAAACTCTAACTTAAATTAGATTATTCTCCTTCTTCCTCGTTTTCCACTGTTTTCTTCATTGCCAGAAAATGCCCAAATTCAAATTCATTTGTAGAGCGGAGATCTCCGGCCAGTCCAAGCTCAAATCGGTACCATTGTTTTTCGATTTATGCTCTTGCCTTTTTTGGATTAAATTAGTGCTTAAGATCTACTTCATTCTTTCGATTCTTTCTCTGGAATTGCATCCAAATTCTTCCTCTTCTTCTTCCTCCTTCGTTTTCCCTTTTTCGTTTTCTTCATTGCACAGAAATTGCCCAAGATCGACTTTCACCGCTTGTTATTCATGGCTGCTACAGGTTTGTTGTTATATAGTAAACTATTTATTAAATATAAACGGTTTTTTATATATGGTTGCTGCTATCTGCTACAATGTTAATGGTTGCTGCTATATGTTTGTTTATCAATAATAAACTGTTTATTAAATATATACAGTTTCCATGGCGGTTTTACTGATTGTTTTTTCAATTATACAATGTTTATCAAATATAAACATGTTTAATGATTTATGATTTTGTTTTTCAAAAAAAAAAATTATGTTATTTTTTGCAATTTAACATTTTTATTTGGTTTACTTTTGTTCTACTTTTTTTTAAAGAAAATAAATACTTAATAAATTTTTTTTGTTTATCAATTATACACAGTGACGGCTAAAGGATGATCGAAGAAGAAAGAAATTCGATATTTACTGGAAGAAAGTTAGAAGCTTGAACATTTTGTCTTCTTGAATTTTTATATTTTTTAGATTTACTTTTTCATTTACTTTTTGTTATAGTTTTATTTCTGTTTAGATTTGATTTCTTCATTAATTTTGTAAAATTTAAGGGATTTTAAAACTTTCCTTAAATTTTGCACAAATTAAGAAAAAATTAAATCGGGGGTATGTTTTGTCTTTTCACAATGTAATTTAATTTCACCAGCGACGGTTTTTGGGTAGTTTTGATATATATATATATAATATGGTTTTCTTGAAATTTTTATTTATTAAATGGTTATTACTGAAATTAACCCTATCATTTAACTATGAATAATTCCACTATAGATGAGTTATGTCCATTTAGTTTATCTTTTATTTATATTTGTGGTATATTCTTCACGTGGAACCCTCATAATTACAGACGGATAAATTTACCGTTTTGCCCCTGTAATTACCGCCTTATCCTTGTGTTCCCGTTGATTCTCCAATGAACATTATTTTTATTCGAACTAGAGTTAATATACTTCTATGATCAATAGAAGTCGTGGCGCCACTTATTCATGTCTCAAATCAGTACATCAAGGGAGTTTCCTAAAGTTCCTAAAATGTTTTGGTATCATGATACCGTTAATTTATAGGAAAGTTATGAATTCCATCTCGTGAAAATGTGTTACCAGCTACTTATCTAGTTATGTTCTCAAAACAGGAGTGTATTGAGTGTTCATATCAGATCGCTCTCAACTATGTGAATCAAAGAACATAACTCCACAAATAGGAGTCCACATTTCACTCAGGATTGAGATCTATCACGGTTGATAAATTTAGTTTGATATTCGATCATTCCTCGTAAACGGTACTAATGAGAAATTTGATCAAACATCGTGGTCCTGTCTTATACAATCAACATTGGATATGATACTTCCATTTCATGTCACCCACATGAATGATGAGGATTAGATCATTTGTCTATAAACAAAATGTGAAGCTATCAACAGTGTTACTGGGATAAGGTTCTCAGACGTTATCCATATATTGTAGACACTTTTAAGTTACTCATCTCGACTTTAATCCTTTCGTATGACTCACGTACTAAATCGTGATTTCATAAGAGTCACTTAGGGTTAACTATTTGAATGTTTGATATTAAGATATTTCCATATATTCCTAATATCGTCAATTGAATCAATATAGATAATAGAAAGAACTTATGTTTATTTATTTAATTTATTCAAAATAAATTATCTTTATTAAATAATACAAGTACTAGGACACTATTCCTAACATATGGGTATTACTGTAATAATAGAGATTATAGTAGACTGGACTAATATATACTTACTGTCTTCTGGTAAAGTCGTTACAGAAAGACACTTCGTATATCAATCGGTTGATCATGTACAATTGATCTTAATCTTGAGTGGATTATAAACTTCTGTTCGTAAGAGACAAACCTTTGATTTGCATAGGTGAGAGCGACTCGATATTGTTCGCTCAATATGCATCCCATTTTAGGGATTGCATCTTGCTTATAGATGGGAACGTAATTACATAAGATTGGAATTCACTATTTTCCTCATTAGGAAAATAGATAAGTAGTTTTCTTATGGACTGGTTTGGGTGCTTGAACATCGGGCCCCATATTCCTTTGATCAAAGAACAAAGCAAAGACGAATAATGGAGATTATGTAAGGTTGTTTATTAGAGAATTAGTTGGGCTTAAGGAACAAGATGTATCGTAGAGGTCAAAACGGTAAATTATCTAGCTATGGATACGAACTACTTGTGATCAATCTAAAATGTACGTAATGATTATAGCCAATGGACATAAGTATGTCTATAGTACTACGAGTGAAACTCTAGATATATAGTGGAGTTATTGAGGAGTTAACGAATAAGAATTAATTGATTAAAGGAGTTTAATCAATGAAATTTTAGACCATTGGAGCTTAGTCCTATTCCCTGAGTTATTGCGTGTAATTGAGAACATGATCAATAAGATTAATCACCTTAGAAATTGAGGAAAATAATTAGAGGAGTCTATTTGATTAATTAAAAGAAATTAAATAGAGGAGGCTATTTAATTATTTAATTAATGAAAATTAAATAGAGAAGTCTATTTAATCGAGAAGATTAAAAATAGAAGAGTCTATTTGATTAATTTTGAAGTTGTCCAAATATAAATTGACTCAATTAATAACATATAGGTACCTTTCTAGCTTAATTAAATGTGTTGTGACATGAATTTTAATTATTTAATTATTGTGTGTTTAATTAGAAGGTCTTTGGTTTCTATTTGCATGAGTTTCCTTTTAAAGTAGAAGGAAGTATTTGGGGACCATTTTACAAATTAGAAATATTTCATCAAACTCTAGTGCTCTCATCTTCCTTCTCATTTGAAACAAAGAAAAACAAACACATCTTATTTCTTCCCCCTCTCATTCCCAGCCAAACCAAGAAACCAAGAGAAAAATGGTGTTTTCTCACTACAAGAAACTGTCGGAATAGCGACGGATGTGTAGCGATGAAAGCCGCATGCGTCCCAATGTAACGACTGAATGCATCGCCCGTGTTGAGAGTTGACTTTCAGCGATGCCTTCCGTCGCCTAATTGATCGGATATATTTAGTGGGAAAAAGTAATAGGAATATAACGATGGTATCCGTCGCTAAAATTGGCGCCAAAAATTCCCTCGATAAAGGGAACGATGCATTGTGCGGTATACAATGGCGCGAAACTTCACGCGAAATTTAACGACGGATTTCGTCACCTCGTGTTATGGCAGGAACGTTTCCCGCTATATGAACGACGAAATTCGTCGTTACATTATAGTTTATATACACAAACATCCTGAGCAATGAAAAATATTCATCATAAAAAATATTTTGTTATTTTTTTTCGTTTTTTTCTACTGCCTAAAAAAATGCGTGAATGGATGTATGTTCGTCTCTTAGAAGGCTATTTGAACGATGAATTCGTAGCAGGGGTTGAAGAGTTCATTGAGTTTTGTGAAAGTACGGAGGATTTTGATCGTAATGGAAAAATGATACGATGTCCGTGCAGAAAATGTAAAAACAAGAAGTTATATTCTCTATTTGATGTGAAGAAACACCTGTATAGTCGTGGGTTTGTGGAGAATTATTTCAAGTGGGTTTATCAAGGGGAGTCTGATGATCAATATAATACGGCGTTGAAGCGAGCCATGTTTTACCAAGGAAGTAGCTCAAATGTTGTACCGAATTTGGATGAAGATCGTGATGAAAGATAGCAAAAGTATGGACAGATGTAGCATATGATATACGAAGGTACGTTTAATCATACTCAAGATGATAATCAAACTATTCTAAAGGAGGAGGAGGGGGAGGATGAATCCAGAAGCGCAACAAATGTATCATATGCTCGAATCAGCAAGTATGTCGTTATACCCGGGTTGTGATGTCAGCCAACTGGCTGCAGCTACGGAGCTTCTAAATATAAAATCGGCATATCATATTCCAGAGAGAGGTTTTAATTTGATTGCACAATGGCTTCATCGTTGCGCTCCTGCGAACAACACGCTGCCAGAAAGTTTATATGACACGAAAAAATTAGTAGATGGTCTCGGGTTGCCTGTTGAAAAGATTGATTGTTGCCTGAACGAATGCACAATATTCTGAGGTGATAGAGATTTGAGTCTTTATAATTGTAAATTCTGTTTCCATCAGAGATATAGACAAGGTAAACGCACTTTCATTCCACACACTCGTATGTTTTATTTACCAATCACTCCTCGACTTTAACTATTGTATGCATCGGAAGTCACGACTTCTCATATGAGAAGGCATTACGAGCATTCTCAAGAGGATGGTCATATAAACCGTCCATCTAATGCTGACGTGTGGAAGCATTTGGATCATTGTCATCCAGAATTTGCAAGTGTGATTAGAAATGTGAGATTGGGGTTATGTACTGACGGTTTTAACTGAAGGGATGATTTACTAAACTAGCGGAAATTTATTTAGTAAACTTATTAACATTTAATAACGGATCTATTAATATCATGCAATTTGTGAAAAAACATGTAGATTCATGCTTTAAATTTCGAAAATTAAAATCAAAACTTACATTGAGTAATAAATGGAGAATTGGTTGGAGGTTTCTTTCCGACATCAAATCCTCAAGAACCAGGATCTTCTACGCTATATCCCGATCGATCAAACGAAACCCGATTGTGGGATCGAACTTTAGAAGAAATTGGGAAGAAGAAAAAATATTTTCTTCCCAATGGACTAGAGAAAATCGGCTAAGGGGGAAGGGAGAAGGAAGAGAGAATTCCGAATTTCTAAGGAATTTAATTGTATGATTTATGAATGACCCAACCCTCCTATTTATAGAAAAATAGGAATCCTAATCCCATTAGGATTAATCTATAGAGATAAACACAAAAAGAAAAAAGATTATCTCCTTCCTTTATCTTGCAATTTCGAAAATGCCATAGATAAATAGGAGATTATTTTCTTTTCTTTATTTTATTTATCTTGGGTAAATAAATCTATATAATTATTATATGATATAATTCAAATAATTATCTCCTACAAATTATCTATGAAGGCCAAAATTAATAATAAATAATTAATAAATCAAATTTATTTATTAATTATTTTGGGCCAATTTCAATTGGGTTCATTAATCCAATTGGGCTTGAAACTCTCTCTTAAATTAATAAGTCCAACTTAATTAATTTATTTATTAATTACCATTTAAATAAAATATTTTATTTAAACAATTAATAATATTAATATTTTCTCCTGACTAAATATTATCAAATTATATTTAATTATTAATTTCCATTTAAATAATTTTCATTATTTAAATAATTAATAATAAATATTTTAATTATTAATTTCCATTAAATAAACTCATTATTTAATTAATAATTTTATTGATAACATTTTATTATTAATTAATTAATTATTAAATATTAATTCGTTCAAATAAAATTTATTATTTAAACAATTAATAATTGTTAATTAATTTCAAATTATTAATTACCATTTAAATATACTCAATATTTAAATAATTAATAATATCTAATTAATAATATTTCATTATTAATTTGGTGTTTAAATAAACTCATTATTTAAACAATTAATATTGCCTATTTTAAGTAATTCATTTTACTTAAAAATTTCCATTTCTTCTACTTGATTTCGCGACTACGATATTTGGGCTAGCATAGGGACCGATGGACCTATAGATCATGGGCTTAATAATTAGTCAATTAAGTGATTAACACATAATCGGTTAATTACATATTATCTAACTATGAATGATTCCACTATAGATTCATATTGAACTCCCCTCACTATAGATGAGTTATGTCCATTTAGTTTATCATTATTTATATCTGTGATATATCCTTCACGTGGAACCCTCATAATTACAGGCGGATATATTTACCGTTTTGCCCCTGTAATTACCGCTTTATCCTTGTGTTCCCGCTGATTCTCCAATGAACTTTATCTTTAGTCGAACTAGAGATAAGGTACTTCTGTGATCAATAGAAGTCGTGGCGCCACTTGTTCATGTCTCGAATCAGTACATCAAGGGAGTTTCCTAAAGTTCCTAAAATGTTTAGGTATCGCACTGATACCGTTAATTTATAGGAAAGTTATGAATTCCATCTCGTGAAAATGAGTTCCCAGCTACTTATCTAGTCATGTTCCCAAAACAGGAGTGTATTGAGCGTTCTCAACTATGTGAATCAAAGAACATAACTCCACAAATAGGAGTCCGCATTTCACTCAGGATTGAGATCTATCACGGTTGATAAACTTAGTTTGATATTCGATTATTTCTCGTAAACGGTACTAAGGAGAAATTTGATCAAACATCGTGGTCCTGTCTTATACAATCAACATTGCATATGATACTTCCATTTCATGTCTCCCACATGAATGATCAGGATTAGATCATTTGTCTATAAACAAAATGCGAAGCTATCAACAGTGTTACCAGGATAAGGTTCCCAAACGTTATCCGGTTCATCAGAGACACGTTTAAGTTACTCATCTCGACTTTAATCCTCTCGTATGACTCACATACTAAGTCGTGATTTCATAAGAGTAACTTAGGGTTTACTATTTGAATGTTTGATATTAATATATTTCCATATATTCCTAATATCGTCAATTGAATCAATCTAGATAATATAAAGAACTTATGTTTATTTATTTAATTTATTCGAAATAAATTATTATAATTAAATAATTACAAGTTCTAGGACACCATTCCTAACAATCTCCCACTTGTCCTAGATCTTTGGAGATTTGACTTGTAATTCCAGTCAAACTGGATGACTATCAACTACTTAGCCATGGTAGTCATTTTAATACTTTATCAGTAACGTTTTCATCTGTTTAGTATGTATTTATTTTGTCTGATGTTAGTTTCATTAAGTGTAATAGATTCCATATTTTATCTCCATAAAATAAACTCTATTAACTATTGATTTGAAACCATCATGTTCAACCACCTTTCATTTACTAACAACTTAGTAATCACGCGAATTTAGAGTTTAGTCAGTAAAAACTCATTTTACTTATACTTAACTCATTTGATGTTTAATTCGCAAAGGTCTTTTGTCGAATTCTTACATGGAAGTAAATTCATGTTCGAATTTGAGCCCGTGCAACTCATAAAATCTCTCATTTTATCTATGTGCACTAACATACTATTTGTAAATTTTATTTTAGTCACATTGGTTCTAGGATTCTCGAAATTCTTAAGCTCCCACTACAAAGTAATTCTCCATCACTTTCATTTGTTTAATGATTACAATTTTATACTTGTTATTTCCAAAAATAATGTATAAGTATAAGTGACCTTTTTCAACTCAACTATTGAAAATTCTTGTCATTTTTATTTCACTTATTTTGAACTTTATTCATTGATTTTTGAAGTCAATGAGTTTCACTTGGACTTCAAAAGTCCTTTGGTTTGCACTATGACGCTCCCACTCAAATAAAGTTCTACAAGTAATTTTACCATTTAAACTTTTAAATGACTACTTGTTTTATTGTGAAATAAAATCATTGTAATTCTTTTCTATCTTAAGTATGGTTTAAACTTTTCAGCATCACTGATTTACTGAACTTTTCTTTTAATAAATTTGTGAAATCAATTATTCACTAGTTATTGCTATTCAATTTCTATTTTGTTTATTCCATATCAGTTTGTACTCCTTTTAAAACATCCTTTTAAAATAACTGAATGTTTGGAATGTAAGAAATTGATTTAATGTTTGTTTATCACTTAAGTTTTAACATCTAAATGTCTAACTTTAGTGATTTTTAAGTCTAACTATCTTTGATAAATTCAAAGATATTCGATTTTACTTATCCCATAAGTTCGTGGACTAATATGGTTATCATCTCAAATTCCTTGAGAACCATCTTTAAGAGATTAATCCCTCTAACTTATTTAAGTAATTTTAGACTTAAGTATTTAAACATTTTTAAACCTTATAAATCATTTAGATATACCGGAGTTTAGAATTTGAATTTGGATTTGGAATTTATTTGTTTTATACTAAGTATTTTGAATAACCATCCAATCACACTTTGGAACTTTGTAATATAATTGTAAAGGAATATCTACCTAAATAACTCTTATTTAAAATATTCCCAAACTTGGTTCATACGAAATGAGAACCAATAGTTATTACATAATTCAAAATAAAAAACAAATTGATAACTAAACTAAACTCGAAAACTATGGTTTGGAAAAAGAAATATTTTCTTCCCTTTTAGACTATTGTAAAATCGGTTACGAGGAGAATAGGAAGAAAAAGAGTTTTCAATTTCGAAAATTGAAATTAGAAGCTTTTGAATGAACAACCAAGACGTTTGTATTTATACGCAAAACAGTTTTCCAATCGAATTAGGAAATACTATTAAATAAATACAAGATAAATGCCAAGAATAAAATCAAATTTTATTCCTTATTTATCTTACGTGCCGATTTTATGTGTATAAAATCAATAAGAAAAACTAATTTTTTTTTGTTTAATTTGTCTTTGGTTGAACATTCTTTTATATATTTATTTTAGACAAAATAATTCAACAATTATTTCCTAAAATATTATATATGAGTCAATTTTGGTATTTAATAATTCAAATAATTTGAACCAAAATCCATTGAATTCATTAATTCAATTATAGGTTCTTCCTTATTAATAAATCTTATTTATTAACTCTCGATATTTATTTCAATAAATCAATTATTTAAATAAAATATCATATTCCGATTTTGTATATTATTAATAAATATTTATTATTTTCTATTTAAATAATCGAAATTATTTAAATTAATAATAAAGAGGTTATTTAATATTATCCCTTTTAAATAATCACTGTTATTTAAAATTAATAATAA
Organism: Gynostemma pentaphyllum; assembly: GCA_028015215.1. Taxonomy (NCBI): domain Eukaryota; kingdom Viridiplantae; phylum Streptophyta; class Magnoliopsida; order Cucurbitales; family Cucurbitaceae; genus Gynostemma; species Gynostemma pentaphyllum. The sequence goes on from CM051350.1 coordinate 29,065,459, forward strand.
ATGTTAATTATTAATTTCCATTTAGGTAAACACATTACCTAAATAATTAATAATTATTTATCAATAATATTTTATTATTAATTACCATTTAAATAAACACATTATTAAAATAATTAATAACAATGATATTAATTTCCATTTAAATAAACTCATTATTTAAATAATTAATATTGTCAGTTTATTTAAGTAAATCGCTTTACTTAAATTATTCATTTCCTTTTTCTAGGAAACATAGTTCTCATCGTTCATTTGTTCTTTCCAAGTATAATGACTAAAACAGATGCTATATTACTGAAATTTAAATAAACTTTATCTTAATAATCTAACATGCATTCAACATTCAAATACTCAAAGTTTCGACATATAATTAAATATGATGCATGAATGCGAACATATTAATGAACGAAAAGCCCTAAAACATGTTACTATGTCACGATATTTTAATGATACCGGTGAAGTGCCGTCGAATGATAGGTCGGTTACCATCATTAAAACGAGATGCCACTCGAACAATTGACAACCCGAATAACTCATATTCCTATGTCATTGTTTACCGTGTATTTGGTCCAGGAGTTTTGATAACAAAATTTATCAAATTTCTTTTAAGTGTGACCCACTAATTTAGTCTTTTAAATAAAATTGAAGAGTGTCTACGAAGTGTAGATTCAGTCTTCAATCAATCTCATTTAAAATTCTTTATCCCTTTCGGGAGACCCAACCTGATATTGATTTATACAATAGAACCTTCCTATGGGAATGAACACCTGCAGCAGTGTTACAAAGGCCATGTATAAATTTCACGTTTCGAGCCCATTAGTGGAGACCATAGGATACATTGACATGTTTCCTTCTCCCACTTAATATTTTGAGTTAGGGTTTCATAACTTAGACTAATTCATTAATCCAAGTTTTAATTAACCTAATCAACTTTAACTCTTAAATTGGTTAGATTAATTTTATAATTGTGATTGTTCAAGTTTTCCTAATTTAAACTAATCACATTATGCGCTGTCTTAATAATTTTGATTTATTAATTTGAACTTTTCTCCCAGATCGCTCCCAGTTAGAGGCGCTCCGTGTTAGGGGAACTTTATGAAACCTCATCGCTTGGGCAGAGCTTTCTCGCCAGAGATCCATTCAATTCAATTAATCTCAATTATTAATTTTTAATTAACCCTTAATTAAAAGTTTCTACTTGTTTATCTTATATGGATTTTGGCCCAATTGTTTAAACAATAATTCCATATTACAAATAATTCATTTAGTTTCTATTCAACTTTTAAACTAGATTTAACTTTTGAATTTTAACTAAATAAGCATGCTTTTAATTCTAAAACAATTAGAATATAATTTTCGAGAATAACATTTATAAAATAAAATTATAGCATGCTTCACATACACTAGCATATAATAACACATATTATATCATGATGCATGTATGTACAATTAATAAAAATCATACAACCTATGGTGGGATTTTCTACATGACATACTTTTATGCATGAATATTATTTAAAACAATTATATCATACATATAAACAATTTAAATAATAAATAGCTAAATTGACCGGTATTCTTGGCACTATTTCTAAAACAGAAAAATTAAATTACAACTCAATTTAAATCTTCCATTGTAGAATTTGAGGCTTTAACTTTCTCTCTCCTCCATGGTGTAGGCGTGGCAATGGGTAATTATGGAGGCAATATTATCTCCCATAATATTTCCATAATTACTTGTTTTAAAATAATTATCTTTTAATTATATGGAAAGAAAAAAAAAATTCCATATAATCTTATATCAAATCTAAATTCATAATTTAAAATATGGAGATAATCTTAAAAAAGATTTTATCCTTATCTTAAATATTTGATTTCTTCAATTTGATATAACAAGATAATTATCTTAAAATATCTTACCATTATCTTGACTTTATCTCATCCTTTTCTCTCTCCTTGGGCGTGGACCTCATGGATTGGTGGAAAAAAAAATTTCTTCCCTTCCTCCCTTGGTAGTGCCGATTTTTGCCTCATTTGGTATGGGAAAATTACAAATTTTTCCTATACCCTAAAATTAGGGTTTACAAATTTTCTACTAAAATTTAAAAACCTAAGTGCCTCAAGAATACCTAAACAGTCAATAAGCAAACCTCCACAATTTATATAACAAAATTTATATAGACATACATAAAACGATTTTTATGCAACCCACCAAAATTTTCGAAAAATCACAAATTTAGCATGATAATTAAAATTAGCTCTGATACCAATTGAAGGGATGATTTACTAAACTAGCGGAAATTTATTTAGTAAACTTATTAACATTTAATAACGGATCTATTAATATCATGCAATTTGTGAAAAAACATGTAGATTCATGCTTTAAATTTCGAAAATTAAAATCAAAACTTACATTGAGTAATAAATGGAGAATTGGTTGGAGGTTTCTTTACAGCATCAAATCCTCAGCAACACTGGATCTTCTACGCTATATCCCGATCGATCAAACGAAACCCGATTGTGGGATCGAACTTTAGAAGAAATTGGGAAGAAGAAAAAATATTTTCTTCCCAATGGACTAGAGAAAATCGGCTAAGGGGGAAGGGAGAAGGAAGAGAGAATTCCGAATTTCTAAGGAATTTAATTGTATGATTTATGAATGACCCAACCCTCCTATTTATAGAAAAATAGGAATCCTAATCCCATTAGGATTAATCTATAGAGATAAACACAAAAAGAAAAAAGATTATCTCCTTCCTTTATCTTGCAATTTCGAAAATGCCATAGATAAATAGGAGATTATTTTCTTTTCTTTATTTTATTTATCTTGGGTAAATAAATCTATATAATTATTATAGGATATAATTCAAATAATTATCTCCTACAAATTATCTATGAAGGCCAAAATTAATAATAAATAATTAATAAATCAAATTTATTTATTAATTATTTTGGGCCAATTTCAATTGGGTTCATTAATCCAATTGGGCTTGAAACTCTCTCTTAAATTAATAAGTCCAACTTAATTAATTTATTTATTAATTACCATTTAAATAAAATATTTTATTTAAACAATTAATAATATTAATATTTTCTCCCGACTAAATATTATCAAATTATATTTAATTATTAATTTCCATTTAAATAATTTTCATTATTTAAATAATTAATAATAAATATTTTAATTATTAATTTCCATTAAATAAACTCATTATTTAATTAATAATTTTATTGATAACATTTTATTATTAATTAATTAATTATTAAATATTAATTCCGTTCAAATAAAATTTATTATTTAAACAATTAATAATTGTTAATTAATTTCAAATTATTAATTACCATTTAAATATACTCAATATTTAAATAATTAATAATATCTAATTAATAATATTTCATTATTAATTTGGTGTTTAAATAAACTCATTATTTAAACAATTAATATTGCCTATTTTAAGTAATTCATTTTACTTAAAAATTTCCATTTCTTCTACTTGATTTCGCGACTACGATATTTGGGCTAGCATAGGGACCCGATGGACCTATAGATCATGGGCTTAATAATTAGTCAATTAAGTGATTAACACATAATCAGTTAATTACATATTATCTAACTATGAATGATTCCACTATAGATTCATAGCTGAACTCCCCTCACTATAGATGAGTTATGTCCATTTAGTTTATCATTATTTATATCTGTGATATATCCTTCACGTGGAACCCTCATAATTACAGGCGGATATATTTACCGTTTTGCCCCTGTAATTACCGCTTTATCCTTGTGTTCCGCTGATTCTCCAATGAACTTTATCTTTAGTCGAACTAGAGATAAGGTACTTCGTGATCAATAGAAGTCGTGGCGCCACTTGTTCATGTCTCGAATCAGGACATCAAGGGAGTTTCCTAAAGTTCCTAAAATGTTTGGGTATCGGACCGATACTGGTTAATTTATAGGAAAGTTATGAATTCCATCTCGTGAAAATGAGTTCCCAGCTACTTATCTAGTCATGTTCCCAAAACAGGAGTGTATTGAGCGTTCTCAACTATGTGAATCAAAGAACATAACTCCACAAATAGGAGTCCGCATTTCACTCAGGATTGAGATCTATCACGGTTGATAAACTTAGTTTGATATTCGATTATTTCTCGTAAACGGTACTAAGGAGAAATTTGATCAAACATCGTGGTCCTGTCTTATACAATCAACATTGTATATGATACTTCCATTTCATGTCTCCCACATGAATGATCAGGATTAGATCATTTGTCTATAAACAAAATGCGAAGCTATCAACAGTGTTACCAGGATAAGGTTCCCAAACGTTATCCGTTTACTGTAGACACGTTTAAGTTACTCATCTCGACTTTAATCCTCTCGTATGACTCACATACTAAGTCGTGATTTCATAAGAGTAACTTAGGGTTTACTATTTGAATGTTTGATATTAATATATTTCCATATATTCCTAATATCGTCAATTGAATCAATCTAGATAATATAAAGAACTTATGTTTATTTATTTAAATTATTCGAAATAAATTATTATAATTAAATAATTACAAGTTCTAGGACACCATTCCTAACATTAACCCGTACGACGCTTCTGGTGCACAATACTTTGTATGGCCTGTTATGTTGACACCTTATAATCTCCCTCCATCGATGTGTATGAAAGATCCTGTGATAGTCTTAACGGTTATCGTACCAAATCCAAAGAGTCCAAAACAAAGGTTAGATATCTACCTCCAACCTCTTATTGTTAAGCTGACTAATTTGTGGAATAATGGAGCGTTGACTTACGATGTATCAAGAAAACAAAATTTCTGTATGAAAGCCGCAGTAATTTGGATGACAAATGACTTCCCGACATATTCAATGTTATTTGGTAAGCACGATAGCTTATTAATTATAAATTATTTTCATTGCATAATAATATGTATAATTAATTTAAACTTACCGTAGGTTGGAACACATCCGGAAAGTTTGCTTGTCCTCATTGCATGATTGACACTGGAGCTTTCTCTTTGAAACATGGACTGAAAACGTGTTGGTTCGATTGTCATAGAAGATTTTTACCGAGCGACCATTTGTTTCGATCAAACAAGACAGATTAGTATAAGGGTCGTAATGCACGCAACCAAGGCCCGCCCCGAGTTTATAGTGGAATCAAAATATTACACGAGTTAGATTCTATTGGCATGAAAAAAATTACTGAAATAGGTGCTGAGGTTGCAAACAAGGCTGCTGGCAAAAACAGTGGATGAAAGAAACAAAGTATATTTTGGGATTTACCATATTGGGGAGATTTACTAATCAGGCACAATTCCACAATTTCGATTGCTGATCAACGTATAATATGGATCATAAAAGGTCCATCCAGAATTGCAAGATCTTACACCGATTATCTGGTGCAGGGTTACAGATTTCAAACAAAAGCTCATTCAGTGAACCGAGCAATAAACAATAATGACGTATGTATAAAGTGTCAAGTGTTCGGGAACAATGCAGAAGATTTCTATGGAATCATTGATGAGATTATTGAGCTTCAATTTGCAAGTTCGAGTCCTAAACGTACAATCGTTTTAAACTGCACATGGTTTGAAACAACGCGACGAGGAGGAATTCGCAATAATATCAATCTTAAAATTGTTGAGGTGAACCGGAGAAAACATATGCACACCCAGGATCGTTTTGTTTTGGCACAACAAGCAATTCAGGTTTACTACTTAAATTATCCCGCTCACCGTCAAGATTTATCTAATTGGTTAGTTGTCTGTAAAGTAAGACCGATGATAATAGATGACAGCCTCCCTGATAAAATAGTGAGAATTACGTTGCATTCCAGGAGGATGAAGTGCAAAATCGTGAAATCGATGAAGGTATTAATTCTGACACTGCGCGTTCGTTGAATGATGCATCAGAGACACTTTTTGATGAAGGGAATGTGTATGTTCCACCTGAAAATGACAAAGACTCTTCTCCAGATGAAACAAGCGAAAAAGACATTGAAGAGGACAACATTGATTCAAAAAAGACGAATGATTCTGATGACAATGATTGAAGTATTTATTTGTAACAAGGGAAATAATTTTTTAAAAAAAAATACAAAGACTAACGAAGGATTGCATCGTTGAACTCAAAGATGAATTGAATATAACGATGCCATCCGTCGTTATGTTTCAAAAAAGAGAATGTTGGGGGTAAGATTTTCTAAGTATGGGAATGATATTAACGACGGATTGCATCGTTACACTCAGAGATGAATTGAATAGAACGATGTCATCCGTAGTTACGTTTCAAAGAAGAGAGTGTTGGGGTAAGATTTTCTAAGTATAGGAATGATATTAACGACGGATTGCATCGTTACACTCAGAGATGAATTGAATATAACGATGCCATCCGTCGTTATGTTTCAAAGAAGAGAATGATGGGATAAAATTTTCTAAGTATAGGAATGAGGGTAACGACGGATTGCATTGTTACACTCAGATATGAATTGAATATAACGATGCCATGGGTCGTTAGGCTTCACAGAACATAATGATGGAATAAAATTTTCTAAGTATAGGAATGAGAGTAACGACGGATTGCATCATTAACCTGTTGTAACGGATAGTATTTTGGTAACTGTTCATATTCCGAGACGACGTAATGCATAGCTAATTGTAATTAATAAGGCGCGAAGATAAAAAAAAAATTCACAAAAATTGTGTTGTGAAGAAGCGATGCAATCCATCGCCAAAAATCTGAAAAGTCACTCTGACTTATTTTGAAACGTTACTCCTAGCTACGCATTATGTCGTCTACATAAAATCAGCGATCAATTGCGTCGTGTTGTCATCTCAATAAGAACGTAGACGACGTTCTTCATAGAGTGAACGAGGGATTGCGTCGTTACAGAATCACGCACGACGAGTTTTTAAGTGATTAACGAAGAAATACGTCGTTAATTTACGTATAAAACAAAACCGTGGTTGCCATTTTCACCATTTCTTCTTCCCTTTTTCTTCTTTTCTCTCAACTCTACTTCTTCTTTCTTCGATTCCCTCAGTTAATTCCTTCCCATTTCTCTAAAAATCCTTCCTCTCTCTAAAAAATCTCCATCCTTGGAATGAATTCGAGTAAGTTTCGTCAAATTTTTTTTTTTTTTTATGTAATTGGTTTAAATTTGTAATTAACATGTTATTAGTTAATTTAGTTTGAAATTAGTTGATTTTAATTTAATTTTGTGTAATTTGGATAATGTATGTAATATGTATTTAGTTTTATGTAATTAGTTAGTTTTAATTAATTATATGTTAATTAGTTCATTTAATTTGAAATTAGTATGTTTTCATTTAATTATATGTAATTAGTTAGTTTTAATTAATTTTATCTTAATTATGTGTAATTCGTATATAATGTATGAAAATAGTTAGTTTTAATTAAGTAATTATATGTAATTAGTTATAATGTATGTAATTAGTTAATTTTATTTTAATTATTTAATATGAAATTAGTATTTAGTTATATAATTACTTAATTATAATGTAATTAGAGTATAACGTTTATAGTTTAGAATTTTAATTACTTAATTATTGTATTGTAGGTCATGCCTCCCCGTAGACACCCTTCAGCACCTTCTGACACACCTGGCGCCAGCAACTCAGGGAGTCAGCCCGTGAGGAGAATGATGTTCGTCTCAGGGATACCCCTGACATGATCGTTCAGCGGAAGGATAGCGACCCGGCGTAGGTGCCCGTGGAGATGTCTATTTCCGGAAGGGTTTGCCTGACGTTCGAGGTCGGCCAGTAAGTTTTGTTTAATTTTTATTCCTAGTTCATTAATTATTTATTATTTACAAATTCTAACTTTTCAATTTTTTTCTTTTCATTTCAATAGGTTACATCCATACCGGGAGGTCTTGAGGAGATTTACGGAGGTATTGAAGATGTTTCATGTACGAGGACATCCTCGCTGGCAGAACATCTCTGCTCCGCAAAAGATGCGGATGTTCGAAGCTTGGAAGGTAAACATATTCAAAATTTTATATTTATTATTCATTCATTCTTTTATATAATATTTCGAAAACTAACAGTTAATTTTATTCAGCGATATTTTGATATTCCAGATGAGCTGACCGACGAGGTCATATACGCTCCCTGGCATCAGCAGGTCGGCGTTTGGTACAGGGACGTTGGCTACAATATTCGCCACGCCCCTGCCGATAAAAGGCCGGCCGTAACGTCCCGTTATTTTTAAAGTAATTTGTTTATTATTTAATATTTTTTTTATTTATTTAAATTAAATTATTTAGTTTAATTTTAGAATTTAGTAGTTAATTTTGTTCGAAAGCCTTTTTAATCGTTTTATTAGCTTAAATTAGTTTTGGTCGTGTTAATAATTATTAACGGGGCAATTAATAATTATTAATAACCATTTGACTAGTTTAAGAACTTTGGGTTTCGATTTATGAGTTAAAAATCATTAAAGGGACGTAACTGTAATTTCTGATTTCTTAAAAAATATCCAAACACTATTCATCTCTCTTTAAAATCTCAACATTGACTAAAGTTGACCAAGAACTCTTCTCTTCTTCCTTTTCTCCTTGCCATGATCGTGGGTCACCATTGATGAGAAGAAAGTTTTTGGGTTTTCTTCGTTTCTCATTCGTTTTCGGTGATTTCGGTTTCGTTGGATTGCTCGGGACGAGGGCTATCCATCCAACCTAGCCTCGTAGTGTTTCTCGTTCTCTAAGTGAAGTCCTAAAAAATAAGTTTTCAAAACTTTTGATATGGATTTGTTTGTTTTTGTTTATAAATGAGTTTTGAAGTTGAAATCATGAATTTCTATCAAGGAATTTGACGATTTTGAGCTCCAATTTTCGAAAAACACTATTCACCTAAAAATCATATTTTTCTCATATTAGATATGAGTTGTAATATGTTGATCGATTGATGAATTGTAGGTGTGATTGCTCGTTTGTTTGTTCGTGGGAACTTGGTTGTCACACGAGCATTCGATGTGAGAATAAATAGATTTTAAAGTAAACTTAGAAACTGAATAAGTTGAACAATTTGTATAATCGGAAGTTGAGATTAAGGTTTAAATCGAAAGAATTAAAGTAAGTGAGCTAACAGGCTAAGGTTTGGGAGTTAGTTCTAATTGAGTGAGAGAACTCATGGATTTCTTGAGGGAAACATTTAACTCTTGGAAGTTCTAAGTTTAGATTCTTTCCGGAGTTTAAGAATGATTATCGGAAGTTGAAGGTTTCAACTATAATGGGTGAATAAGGAAATTGATTATGGAACTTCGGATATTTATTGAAAGCAATAGAATCATTTTGAATTGGAGATTATATGATAAAGTTAGTAATTCAAATTTAACTGAAGGCCGTTTGGCTTGATTTATTTATTATTTTCTTATTAGAAGTTCCTAATTTCTTATTTTATGTATAAAGAGTAATTCATGATCCATTTATCTTTATACCTTTTGAACGATTTGAATATTTATATTTATTTTTACTTACACACTTTGAATGTTTATATTTATTTTACTTGCACCTGAAAGCATACTCATATCATATCATATTGCATAATCGAAATTGGGAGGAATAATAAGGCATGCTAAAGGACTGCGGGACTTTGCATTGTCTGGTATTATTCGTTTATTGATTATGCATATGTATTATGAGGAATGCTAAAGGACTGCAGGACTTTGCATGATCGAAGGAGATGGATAATGAGATAATAATGGAACTATGCGAGTTTACACTATCTAGTATTATCCATAATTACTATGATACATATACGAGGATACAAGGGTGCATTGAACCTTGTATTCGGTGGGTGAGTTAATGAGGTGAATGTTTTTCCTGCGAGAGCTACATTACCTGTTATTATTCACTAGAGGTGGGAAGATATTATTGAAAAGACTTCGTATATTTTATTTGGAAAACGAGATAATGAAGAAAAGTTTGCCTACGGGAGCTTTCATACTGTCATTATAAGCATGTGATGGTTATATTGATGTAAAGGTTGCGTGTCCTTTACACTTGTTGAGCTAGATAATGAAGTATTGTTAGCCTGCGGGAGCTTCAATACTGTCATTATAAGCATTATTTTGGAAAGCGAGATAATGAAGTATAGTTAGCCTGCGAGAGCTTTCATACTTTCATTATGAGCATTTTGATAGTTATGTTGATGTAAATGCTACGTATATTTTACATTTGTTGAGCGAGTTAATGAATTATCTTGTTTGAATAGGTTAAGATCAAGTGAGCTTAGCATTATTTATTAAAGAAAAAGGAAAGTAAACTTTCGATAACCTAAGTTGCTATAGAGAAAAGAATTGAAATATTATGTATATCATACATTTTCATAGAGAAAAAAAATAAAATATGATGTATAGCCGAGTGCTATAGGAAAGAGAAATGAGATTGAATTGTATAATGAGAGAATACAAGGGTGTATTGAACCTTGTATAATTATCATGATATATATGTAAGAGAACTAGATTCTCAATAAATTGGAAGATCTTGAAATTGGAGATTAAGACTTGATGTAAACCTTATGTATAGTATAAGGTATTAAAGAGAATGAGATACAAATGTTATGTGTGTTATGAAACACATCCTCCTAAATTCGTGAAAGTTAGTTTCTTAATTATATTGGAGAATTGGTAAGTAAAAGAGAAATACTTGATAAAAACCCTTCTTGGTGGTTGAAAGGTAAGGGTATGTGAGTTTTACTTGGACACAAATCCGGATGCGGTTTTAGAGTCTAATGTTACTTTACTTTCTATTTATTTTCACTGGGTTTTCTTTTAGCTCATGATATTACAAACATTTTCAGGTAATGCTCGGGGTCGTGGGAGAGGAGCTGGTGCAGTCTGATCTAGTTGATGATGATGACGGGATGGACTAGAGATACTTTTAAAGTCCATGGACATATTTATTTCATGTTTTGTCTTTTGAGTTGTATATTTGTATATAAGCTCATAAGAGCTTTTGTTTTAACTTTTATCACCTTGAACTCCTTTAATCTTTATACATAAATTGCATTTCCTGTCGTTTAAATTCTCAGATTGTGAAAAGTGTAAACAGGTTGTGGATAGTCCAAGTTTTAAACATATCCACGCCAAATTTTTATTAAATATTAAGTCTTCCGCTGCAATTCGATTTTAAATGATTTATAAGGAGTCGGGTCTTCACACCGGCCCACATTTCTGTAGAGGACTTAGCAGAAATCTTGGCGCGTACTCAGAAGCCAGATGCCCAGTGCATTTCTGAGATCAATAGCGTCAACCGTCAACCGGAATGTCAACCCGTCGAAGCACACTGGAGGGTCACGCTCGACATACGAGCACAAGAAATGACTCGTAAGTTATTTTCTGTAATAATTAACTTTTACTTTCTTTTAATTATTTATTATTCATTAATTTTTTAACATTCGCATGAACAAAAATTGGGTCGTCCGGTTCATGTTGTTTAGCTGTTTCTCCAGCTCCACACCAAGGGTGGAGATAAGCAGACTTTTGTAGATGATAAAGTGTTAGTTATTATTTATTCTTTTTTCAAATTTATTGATTTTTAGTATTTTAGCTAATGAAATGATTTGGTCTTTTTTTTCAGGCTCGTTACGAAGCGATTCTCACTGATCGGTTACCGAGTTCCGACACTCTACCGATACAGGAGGATATCGAGTCGGTTTTTCTCGAGGCAGTAGGAGGGAGACGTCTAGACGGCACTGTTCCTGACTTGACAACCTCGGGCCTGTCATTTACGCCAATCAGCCACGGTCTTCCCAGGCAGCTCATTCGAGGAAGGCTGCCGAGCTTCGTGAGTACAACAAGACGTTGAGGGCTGAGACTGCAGAGCTTCGGGAGAGCAACGAAAGACTCATGGCGGAGGTGACGGGGATTACGGCTCTTCTCGATGAGTCCGAGCGGTCTAGGCTCGAGTTTGAGAGGTCAATGAAGGCAACGATGGACATCTTCATGGCGCAGATGTGCGGCGAGGGTTCTTCAACTTCCGGTTTTGCTAGGCCTCTTCCCGATCCTCCATCTGATCCTCCGGTTGATTAGGCTTTAGGGTTCAAACATTATTTTGTATTATTTTGGGATTTTTAATATTATTTATATAATATTATTTTTCTTAAATTTAATTTAATTTATTTTTTATTAAATTTAATTTCCAATTCACAATAATTTGTAATTAAATTTCAAAAAAAAAAAAAATTCGACGCATTCTGTCGTTAGAGTCAAATATAACTTTGACTTACATAACGACGCACTGTGTCGTTGTAGTCAATAGTCATTTTTTACTTATCTACGACGCATTCCATCGTTATAGTCAAAAATCACTTTGTCTTATTTAACGACGCAGGGCATTGTTGTACTCAATATGTATCTTTGACTTATCCATGACGCATTCCATCGTTATAGTCAACGATTACTTTGACTATTATAACGACGCAATCCATCGCCACGTTCTGGTTAACGAAAGCGAACGATGGAACACTTTTCCCTCGTTGATTAACGATGCATTTCGTCTTTAGTTTTGTCTAACGATGACAAAAATAACGTTAGGCCGTTACGTCGTTAATTATATCTAACTACGAAATATAGGCCCGTTTCGTCGCTATTCCTTCGTCGCTAATTCACCTTTTTCTTGTAATGTCTCTCTCATTTCTCAACCGTTTTGAGCGAATTTCGTTGCGTTGGTTCGGTTTTAATATGATGAATCTTTTCCCTTAGATTGTGAAGAGAAATCTTGATTTTAAAAGCTCCAGTAGGTAATTTTCTTTATGATTTCATTTCTAGATTTGAATTGATTTTTATGTTTTGTTGTTAGTTTTGCTTGAAATTTCAAGGCTCCATGAATGGAATTTGAAATTTCAAGGTAAATGAAACCTACCCATACCATTTCCAACTATTTTCTTTTCAAATTTCTTGAGCCCAAATTTTCCCAAGAACCACCTCATGGTAAAAAAATGAAGGGGTATTTAAGCCTTTGATTGTGTATTTTTCTTGACTTATTTGAGAGAAAACTCAACCCAAAACCTAGGAAAATATTACCCAATAATTACCAAACCCAGAAACCCAACCGAACACCTCTCAAATCACTTTCCTCAAGCCGAAAACACTTCCCAAAACAGCCCCTGTTTTCGACCATGCGGGGAATTTTAGCCCAGATTTTTGTTTTGTATTTTGTGTATTTATAGATGTAATTATTTGTAGGTTGGGACCATGCTTGCTACTTCCACACTTAATTTAGCTACTTTAAAGTGTAAAAAGGTGAGTTTAAGGTGGTTGTTGGTAATTCTATGTTTTGAGTTTCCATGACGAGTTGTTTGATTGAGGTTAAGTATTGTAATTGATATCTAAGATTATTAATTGTTGGATGATGACTTTAGAGAATGAATGTGAGTTTTGAGTTATTATATTCTTAGGTGTACTTTAAGTTCTATTATGTAATTGGGTAATTTGTGAGTTTTAGTATGCTTTAGGGTTCTTGTGTAGGTTATGGTGAGTTTGGGAGAATTATTGGAGTGGTGAGAAATCCTTGGGTGAATTTTGGTCTAATGCATCTTGGAAGATTATCTAGGATGTTTAGTTGTTGTGAATGGTATTTTAAGGTTACTTTGAGAGTTAAAGTGAGCTATTATTGGGAACTTGGTTATTTGGGACTTTGTTGATTATAGGGTTTGTTTGGTGTGTATGGTAAGAATCATTATGTGCATGAACTCTTCTTTAAAAATGTTAGTTTATGGATTTCTGGAATCTCTGATAATTTGATATGTTATGTTATATGGAACTCTAATAGTTGTAATGATCTGAGATGGAATATTGATAAGCATGGGATTTTATTGTTGTTATGTATTGTAACTGAGATGTGATTGCATGATATTGTGATACAAGAGGGTCATGTACCGATTTATGGATATAATAGGTCCTTAGATAAAAGAGGCATTAGCTCACCATTATATCGAGTGATTTATGGATATACTGAGCCATTGGATGAAAGAGGCCTTGGCTCACCAGTATATCATGTGATTTGTAGATATAACGAGCCCTTGGATGAAAGAGGTCTTGGTGGATCACCGTTATATCAGGTTTTGTGGATGTATTGGGCCCTTGGATAAAAGAGGCCTTGGCTCACCAATACATCGGATTCATGGTCGAGGCCATAATCCTTTTGTTAATAAATCGAGTCCATGGCATGAGTATCACTACTTGTTTGTTTATAGGATTGAATTGATATGCTTTATCTTATGTTGTACATTACTAGTAGTGAATTATGGAACCTTGTAGGGTTTTGACATTTGGGGGATGGGTACATGCTTGCTAGTACGCTTAGGAATTTGGGAGTATAATTGGGTAGTAAAAAATGCTAGGCCTTGGACACAATTTCTAATATAGAATTTGGTTCATATGATTGTTTACTTCCATTTTACTCTCACTGACATTTTTATGCTCATGGTGCTACACCTACTGTTTTTCAGGTGCTACCCATGGTAGGGGACGTGGTAGGGGAGTTGGTGCCAATTGACTGGTAGAGCGGTGATTGAACTTGGACCGAGTTTCACATTTGATGAATGCATGTTTATTTAATTAAAACTTTGTTGGATTTAATTTATTTACAACTTATGTTTGTATGGTGATTTGAAGTTAAATTGAGATATGACATTAGAACTTTGAAACTACTTAACCTTCTAATATTTGAATGAAAAAGGGTTGTGCAACTCGATTTACGAAATATTGTGGATTATATCCAAAATTATTTATCATGTTTCTAATTTAAGCTCCCGCTGTTTATTTCATTAGATTTTAAAAGATAAATAAATATCGGGTCTTTACAAAATACCTGAATGATTAAAGTGTCAAATCAATTTATCAGGTCGATTATATGTCGACTAATATGAGTATCAAAGATCATAGAGATATCAATCATATTAAAAACCTCCTGAATCTGTAGCTCATTCCAACATTTCTCATCCCCAGTCATAAAAGTATTGATCACCAAGCATTCATCGCCACTTATAATTGAAGTAGGCAGAAAAGTTGTAGGCAAAAAAACCAAGGGTTAAACTTCACATCACTGTTTTAATTAAGACCTCCATGTCAGCGTGATATAATAATTGTTCAGCTCAGCCTTGAACTTTCCGTTCCACTTTATCCACGTAAGGAATTTCAATATATTTATGAATCCCAACTATTTCTTATGATAAAATTTATAGATTAAACATTAAGAAGTACAATATTTCAAATTTGTAAACATATTCATAAACGTTGTATTTTTATTAAAAGTTATATTAATGAAATTAAAAATAATGACATGTATCCAAAATGATAGAGCCAAAAGATGGACCCATAATAATGTTTAGAAGCATAGAAGGAAATGGAAAGGAGGAAGAAAATGCCAAACAAACATGGAAATGACCAAATTTTGAAGGAAGAGAAAAGAAAAAAGAAATTAAAAGGACAGATAAGGATGATGAAGAAAGGGTGCATGCATTTTGATACAAAAGTTAAAGATGAAAGAAGGAAAACGAAAAGAGTAAGAAGGAGAATTATTTATTTTTAATTTTTTTTAAAAAAAAATGTAACTTTGGGAGATTTTGAATGAGGACAAAAGTAATGAACAACTTTTTGCACTTGGTGGGATTGACCCAAACGGCACAAGAAGCCAATAAGTGTTTCTAGTTGTTGACCTAATTCACATATGGCCAAACCTCATTGTGGGCTGCACGTTATTAAATCATTATTTAGATTAAAGTCCCTAAAAACAAACCCTAATTAAAGGTTATCTAATAGGAGAGGGAGATTTTTTTTTTTAATATATTAACGTCAAGTTAGGGGAGGGGAGGAGAGACTCAAACCTTCGATCTTATGAGAAGGGAACAGATAGTTAACCACTTGAGCTATACTCGTGTTGGTTGGAGAGAGATCTTTTTACTAGTTGAATTGTCCCTTAAGAAATGAAAAATGGTCTATTTAGAAAGTGAAAAATGATCTTATGGTTAAGTGTGAGATCTTAAAATGAAAAATGATGAATTTGTTTTTTATAATTACTATTATAATGGTAGGTGTATTTATTAAAATAAATGATATTAGAAGAGGGGTTTTTTGGGAGAGAATTTTTAATCTCTATCTATAATTTAGTTTGTTTATGAGATAAGATTAATTTATTTTATTTTCAACTCTGTTAAATCTGGACGGAGAACTCTTGTACCATATATTTCTATTGATATTTAATTTTTTTCACATAGATATAAATAATAAATTATAATTTACATTGTAGTTCATAAAATCATTGATATTATGAACGTTTATAATAATTTTAATATCCTACTCCATTAATAATAAAAATTATTACCAATTATATAAAAGTTACAAAAAAAAAAAACTTTTTGGATACTGATTTTTCATCAATGCAAACCAATCAAATTCAAGGTCATAAAAAAACCATAAATACTCATCATAATAAATAATTTCATTGAATTAATAACACCCATGGGACCTCCCAATTAAGATCTCAAAACTTAGCAAAAACGAGCTTTTTTTTTTGAACAATATTATAGTGAGTCAAAGTCAATAAAAATAATAAATGAATTAAAAATTAGGAAGAGAATTAAAAAAAAATTGAAGATAAGAGGTAGGAAGTTGAAACCAACACGACAATGAATTTGGTATATATAATTGTTGTTTGTATACGTGTGTGTGGCACATGCTCCGCCACACTCACTACACGACAAAGTATGCATCCAATTGTTGAAGCACTACAATGCTCTTTTTTTCTTCCGTTAGTTTCTTTATAAAGTTCTTTTTCTTTTTCTAACATTGTTTGGAATATTCTTGGTTTGCTTGTGTTCCAAGTAACTAACTTTTTTGTACCTAAAATTTCTACAATTGTGTATTGTTTTTTCAAAAAAGGAATTATCAATTAGTATATGTTAGGTCTTATTTGTAATGTCTCTTTTAACATTTTGTATTCACTTAGTTTAATTATGAAGTTAATTTCAATTGGGTTTTCAAAAGAGAAAGTATATCATATATAGGTTGTATTATTCATATATGTATAGTCTCGTAATCTCTCGTATTTAGTATCAATAATCATGTACCCCATTCACATAGAAGTATATCAAAATACACTCCCTGCTCTCATCTGCTTCAAATGATATTTGGTGGACCATTTTGTCGTACTATATTATTTTTCTACTTCATTAAAACTACATATAGAAATAATTTTATTTAAAATGTTAAAATGAAATGTATCACAAATATAATTGTCTATCTTGAGGTACTTTAGATTTAGTGCATTTTCAAATAAAATAAAATAATTCATGTTAGGTCTTATTTGGTATTAACATGTTTTGTACTCACTTAGTTTAATTATAAATTTCATTTCAATTGAGCACCCAAAAAGAAAATTATACCTTAATATATGTAATACTATTGATATCTAAATATAGTCTTATAATCTCTCATATTTAAGTATCCATAACTATGTACTTTAGATTTAGTGCATTTTTAAATAAAATAAAATAAGTTTAATCCGATTTAGTTCCTTGACTTTATATTTATTTTGTTTTGATTTCTAAAGTTTTTTTTATAACCCTTGAGCTCATTTTAAATTTTTTGTATGTCTATAAATTTTGGGAGAAAAATATATTACCTGCGTTATATATATATATCGTGGACAAAAAAAATGTTTAAATTGAGTACCAATTTTTGGAATATAACCAAATTTTAATTAAATAATTTATTTTTTATTTTTAAAAAAAAAAAAACTGACGGTGAGGACTTTGTTTAGGAGGTGGATGGGATATCAATTTGTACTCTTTAGTTTTTGAGGTATTATAAAAATAATTAATTAATTAATTAAGCAGGCAAGCAAGTATTATCAATTTTTTTGCAAAAGAGTATTATCAATTTTAACTTTTAAATATATATAAGTAGTTGTAAGTTTAACCTTCTGCTAACTTTTTTTTTTTTTTTTTTGCACTTGGATTTAATAGTTTTTTAAAATTTAAGAAAAAATAGACCATAAAACTATAAAAACAACTATATAATACAAGAAAATAAACCATATGAAAAACCATATCACATATTCTTCTTACAAAACACAATTTTTCCTCACAAAATTTTATATCACAGACTTCAATCGATCTCCTAAATAACTCAGGTGACTTACATATGAAGTTGTTAAAAATGGATTAATAAAAAGTTAAAAATGCAACTATTTATATCATAGTTAAGTTAAAATTGACTAGACTTAAAAAGTTTAACAATTAAGTTTTAATTTACCCAAAAGTTCAAGATAAAAAGTTGATTTTTTATTTAAAAGATTGGTCATGATTTAAACATTTTTTTTTTAATTTTACAAAAAATTTAGGTAATTGAAATAAGATAAAACCGAATAAAACAAAGGGATCCAAAGTTTAGAAAAGAGGAAGTTGATTGATTGGATGAATGGTGTGGATTCTCTACAAAGTACACAAATCTCTGTCTGCGTGCGAGCTAGCGAGGACATTTCCTTCCCCTTTCGTTTTCAATTTTGTCCAAAACTTCTCCCCCTCTTCGTGATTGGTGATCTTTCCCTGCCAAAACCAACGGTGGATATTTACTTCTTGGGTCCCACCTTTCAAATTCTTATTATTTCTCGATATATTAAAAATCCTTCTTTTTTTTTAAAAAAAGGTAATTAAAAGTCTATAAATATTTTATGGGGTAAAGTACCCTTTTGATCCCTGAGTTTTAGAGGTCCTGTCTATTTGGTCCCTGCATTTTCAATTTATGTCTGAGAGGTCCCTGAGTTTTGGATGTTGTGTCTATTTGGTCCCTGTGTTTTCAATTTGTATCTGAGTGGTCCCTGAGTTTTGGATCCTGTGTCTATTTGGTCCCTAAATTTTCAAGAACTAGTAGAAATAAGTTTAATTGGTCTTTAATTTAACGTATTCGTTAACTTCTTACCAGATTATTGACTTAACGCTGGCATAGCATGTTTAATTGGTCAAAATACGAAGATATGATTAAATCTTTCATCAATCTAGGCCTAAAATTTGGCATAATTATTAATCTCATAACAGTATTTTGATCAATTAAACATTTTATGTCACCGTTAAGTCGATATTATGTTAATGAGTTAACAAATTAAGGAAAAACTTGTTTCTAATTATCTATGGACCATTTAGACAAAACTTGAAAACTCAGGGACCAAATAGACACAATATTGAAAATTCATGGACCAAATAGACACAAATTGAAACGTATGGACCAAATAGACACAATATCAAAAACTCAGAGACCACTTAGACACAAATTGAAAACGTAGGGACCAAATAGACACAACCTCTTAAACTCAGGGACCAAATGAGTACTTTACCCTATTTTATAAAAAAAAAACTTTTTTTTAAATTTTTTTATCCTTATTTAATTTTTAAAAGTTATTAAATCTACCCTTCTTCAAACCTTTAACTTAGAGAATATGTTATTACTATTTAATTACCACTATGTATTAATTATGTGGATTTTAATTCTTGTTTTAAATTAATAATCAATTTATCAATAATCCATTAATACGATAAATTGCTATCATTCAAATATAATATTATATTTCGTACATATACATGGTTGATATTAATTTGAATTTCCATGTATATTGAAGGTGAAAATTTAAAAATATGTACAAACTTTATAAATATTAAAAACTATATTTGAATATAATTATTTACCAAATTTTATTTTTTTTGTTAATTATTCAACATGTTAAAAAAAATCTTTATATTACTATTTGTTTGTTCTTTTACTTCAATTAAATAAATATTTTATTTTAATTAAAATAATATAAAAGAATTTTAAAAATTGTTTTTTTAATAATTTCAAAGTAAGAACCATGAGTATTTTGTCGTTGCCCTATAAATTTATTGTTTTCTTTTATAACAAAACAAACTAAAAACAAATAAAATAAGGAGAAAAACAAAATTGAAACTCTAAAGCTAATGAGGGTAATTTTTTAAAATTTGTTGATATATTAAACTAAATTTTACAATATATTCACCTAATTATTTATTATTTTATTTAAATTATGGTGGGAGTCGAATCCACCAAAAATAAAAAATCTACTTTCGGGTTTATGGATTTGTAGTGGTGGAAAGTAGAGTCGATTCCACAGAGATCGGTGAACTAAATGGGGGGTTTTTGAGTTTGTTGAGAAATTGAGAAAAACCAATAAAACTTTAAGAAAAAATCGATGAGGGAAAGGTTACGTTAAAGATCCCACATCGGAAAGATGAAGAGACCTAACAACATTTATAAAGTCTAAGGGTCACTCCTCTCATTACCAATTGGTTTTGAGATGGATGCCCACATTATTATCATGGTACAGAGCCCAACAAAACTCAAACGAGCCTCCGGTCCAAAAATGGGATCTTGCCCAAGATTGGTGAGTCCAAAAAAAGCACCATCTTGAGGAGGCATGTTAAAGATCCTACATCGGAAAGATGAGGGGACATAACAACATTTATAAAATCTAAGAACCACTCCTCTCATTACCAATTGGTTTTGAGATGGATACCCACATTATTAATAGGTTCCAACCAAAAATATAATCATTGTTTAATTCATATTATTTGATCATCAATTATCTAATTAAATCCTTAATCACTCTCTAAATTGGTTATGATTATTAAGAACGTCTCATTAATTTATCCTTCCTTAGTTCATCGATAATTAAAATACGATCATTAATTTCTTCCCTAATCAAAGACATCCCTAGAGTACGATAATATGATTTAATCAATTGACAATAATAAGATGAGAAGGACAACCAATTATAGCCAATAAATACGAAACATTCGATTTATTTAAACTATATCATATATTTTCATAGCATGGGATGAAAAGAATTACTAATCAATCATACTAATTGTCATTAAGATTATAATGCATAAACAATTACGGATTTAAACACCTAATTGACAATTTATCAAATTTAAGAATGATCAAAAGATCCTGTTTGAACAATCAATCAAAACAAAAATAGAAGCATATAAAATATACAAATTGAAAGATTAGAAGAGAAAGATAAAGAATAGATCTCACAATAAATAAGAATTAAACATTGATTAACCTTTGGTTGAAAAGGGGTGTTTAGCTAGATATGTTGATCATAGCTATAAAGGAAAAACCTAGGAAAATGGCCTAAAACTATCAGCAAAAGAAGTCCCTTAAAAAATGAGGGTTTCAAACATTTAAATAAAACAAAATGGTAAAAAAAAAAAAAAAAAATCTGCGATTTCTGTGCTATGGCGCTCAAAAGTGGGTGCTATGGCGCTGAGCTCTCTGGAAAATTGGCTTGGATTCAGACTTTTCATTGCGGCCATAGCCACTAAAAGTTGTTGTCATGGCGCTGAAGTGTCAAAAAAGCTCCAAATTGTCATTTTAAACCCTTTTTCATCCTCACTTCTCCGCCCTAGCACATAAACACAAATCATAGACAATTAATTAGTTCTTAGGCCATTTAAGCATCAAAGTATGCATAAAAATCCCAAGTTTATGTTCTAAAATAACGAATTATCAAATTAATATAAAGTTTAAAATATGATTTTATTTTTCTAAGAAATTAAATATATTATGAATAATTTCATAAATGTTGGCAAAATTAAAATTAAAACTGCATACATATATTTAAATTTGATAAATTGAAAAGAAATACAAGTGCAACGCACGGGGTATGAATCTAGTTTAATAAATGAATTTACTATTTATAAATAGGGTAAAATGTAAATGAGACCCTGTGGTTTTTGCCAAATGCATGAACACCCCCATGTTGTTTAAAAATGGCAAAATCATACCCATATAGTTCAAAATTATTCCAATGAGACCCCTTCCCTCTAAGGATCGCAACAGGGCGGGGCAGGGTCGGGGATGCACTTCTCATCCTCTAACCCGAGGGGACTTTTAATCCTCATACCCTACTACCTTATTCCCTAATCAAAAAATCGGGGGCGGGTTTGGGGATTCTCAGTTCGGGGATCGAGTTTTTCGTGGGGGAAATTTCTTATTTTATATTTTAATTCTTATTTAAAAAGGAATATAAAAATAAAATATATATTTTTAAGACAAAAAGAAAACATAATACTAAACATTTTATAATTTATTAGTTAATATAATTATATTATATTTTTTTTCCAATAAATAAAGATAAAAATAAACAAAATACATAAGATATTATTAAAATATCGGGTTCGGGGTCAGGGGCGAGGCGAGGAATGTATTCTCATCCCAATATACTAAAACAAATCAGAAAAAAATTTCCCCCTAACCCCTATAAAAGGGGATTCCCCACCCCTAACCCTCGAGGAATTTTGCCATCTATACTTCCCTTTAATGCCATAAATTTTATTTTAGCCATAACTTCTTCGTTTGAACTTCGATTTGGATGATTTAAGATGTTTTGGAATCCTCGTTTCTAGCTCTATGTTATGGTCACTTTAAAACTTTAAAATCATTAATAAATAAAAGAGTTTATTATCATCAAATTACTAGGTATGATTTACACCATTAACATTTTTGGTTACTGTGGATTTAGAAGTTTTGAACTGTCTATAATGTAAAGACCAAAATGAGGATTCTAAAAGATCTTGATTCATCTAAATCGAAGTTCAAACGAAGAAGTTATAGCTAAAAGAAACTTAATGGCGTGAAGAGGATGAGGTATGATTTGCCATTTTCAAACCACATGGGGTGTTCATGTATTTGACAAAAACTACAGGAGTCTTATTTGTATTTGACCCTTATAAGTATATATTCATAGGTGATATATTAAAGTCAATTAATAGTTATTATGTGAAGTCATTAATCAACCATTTATCATAGTCAATCGGTTATAGACTTGTTTTTTAATAATGATTTAATTGTAAATATTTTTTTAAAGATAATAAATTATGAAAATTGTTGTTGCGTAAAAATGGTGGGCTTTCACGTACACAATGAACTTAGAAGATAAGGTGGGTCAAAGGTATTGCGCTGTAGTGGTGGGCAGTGTATGTCTGCATAGGAAAGAAGTAGAACACCAGTGCGGTGCTGGCATAATACTCTCTGATACTTAAGTCAGAGACAGTAGAGCTAGTGTGCCAGAAAAAATTAAAGTATAATCTATTATCTTATGGTTGAATTTTTTTCAAGATAAGAGAAGAAGTTGATGACATCATCGTGCCACCTGTTGCATCGGGATTGGGTCATATGTTATCTCTCATCCATGTGTCATGTGTTGGTTAAGCCACATGTCATCGCTTGATTGAATGTTTGTATAATCATACTTCTTGATCTCAGGTATATAGTTTGCTAGGGACGTAGACGTACCTTCTTGGACGACGTATACGTATAGTATTTATGAAATTTCACCCAAAACCAAAATTTCTCAAATAAAAAAAAGCAAACTATTTACTTATTTGGTAAGTAGGAACTACTCCTAATTTTCATATGTGTCCAATCTCTATTGAATCAAACTAACTAATAGAACTTGTATATTAACGAGGGTATTAAAAACAACATTTTATGAATGAATAGTTTCAAAAATAGTAAAAGTTTTAATTTTTTTTTTTAAAAAATATAAAAAAATTTCCTCAATGTCGTAAAGTAA
The DNA here is from genome assembly GCA_028015215.1 of Gynostemma pentaphyllum. Classification (NCBI taxonomy): domain Eukaryota; kingdom Viridiplantae; phylum Streptophyta; class Magnoliopsida; order Cucurbitales; family Cucurbitaceae; genus Gynostemma; species Gynostemma pentaphyllum. Next base: position 29,089,086 of record CM051350.1, read on the forward strand.
ACATGAAACTCAATTCACACGTGTCTTTGAAAAAGATGTCATCTAATAAAATTTCTCTATATTTTTATTTATTTGTTTGTAATATTCAAGACCTAAATGAAAATAAGAAAGAAAACCATATTTACCCATAGATAAAGTGCAAGTATTTTTTTAAGAAAAAACTTGGCTGCCTCAGCCCAATCCGGTTCAGCCACGTGGGAGAAAAAGAATTTTTTAAAAAATAAAAATAAAAATACAGGTGGTTGCACTGGATTGGGCCGGTGTAGCCTTGGCTGCTTAGCCAAGTTTTTTCCTTTTTTAGGTGGAAAAATCTAATCAAATCGAATCAATCAAGGGTGAAAATGAATAAGTGAAGACACGTGTCAAATAAAGAGGGGATGTTACCCATCATGGAGGATAGTAGAGAGGGACCCATATAGAGTGTTTTGATCATCGTAACAATTCGTTTAAAGAATTAAAAAAAATGATTAAAAGCGGGACCCACCGTGTCATTACCACGTGTCAAATGCCCGTAAGACTTTTTTTCAAAATAACAAAACGGGGCTCCATAAGAATACGACAAAATCCAAAGCCCACGTTATTACTTTTTTCAAAAAATTCATAAATTTAAAAAAAAAAAAAGTTTTTTTTTTAATAAAATTAAAAGGTAGAGAGAGAAAGGCATTCAGATTCTGACAAAAAACATGCCGTCACGCGCTTTCAGGAAGAGGACAAAACACGTGTCGTTCTCAGTGGCAGTTTTCGTGAATAATAGAAAACGATGGAGGGTAGTTTGGGAATGTAAAGTTGACGAATGGGTGGTGGGTTTGTTGGCTTGGCTGATGAGTCGAGACGGAACCCCTTGTCGCCACGTGCTTTGGCGTTGGCCGCACGCAGGAAAACTCTGTCTCCACCTTTTCCCTTTCATTTTTCTAAATAAATTATATTTTTTTTTTTGCCCTTTCAATTATTATATTATTTTAATTTATCATTGTACATTGCCAAACGCATCCAATTTTTTAATCTAAATAAATCTACACCATTTATGATAAAAATTGTCGTCAAATCAATTGAATGTATGTACTTCATACAAAAAGAAAAAATAATAATCTTTTAATATTTATTTTAGGGATAATTATAATTTAAAATGATTTTTGATACTAATGTGATTTGTAAATGACAAAACACATTTTCTCTTAGTTAATTTTAATAAAATTGAGATATATTTATATTTCATCCACTATTTGTTTCAATTTTATTAAAATTAACTTAAAATATTAAGGGTAAAATATAAATGAGACCTCTGTGGTTTGTTTCAAATGCATGAATACCCCATGTGGTTTGAAAATGGCAAATCACACCCCGGTGGTTCTAACTTTTTTCAATCAGACCCCTATATTTCAATGGCATTAATTTTTTTAATCATAACTTCTTCGTTTGAACTTCGATTTGGATGATTCAAGATGTTTTGAAATCTTCATTTCAGTCTTTACGCTACGATCACTTAAAAATTTCTAAATCATCAATAAACAAAAGAGTTAACGGTGTCAATCATACATAGTACTTTGATGTTAATAAAATCTTTTATTTATTAATCATTTCAAAGCTTTAAAGTGACTATTATGTGGAGCCTGAAATGAGGATTTCAAAACATCTTAAATCATCCAAATCGGAGTTCAAAAGAAGAAGTTATGGCTAAAAGAAAATTATTGACATTGAAGAGGAGGGGTCTGATTGAAAAAATTTAGAACCACAAGGGTGTGATTTGTCATTTTCAAACCACAAGGTGTTCATGCATTTGAAACAAACCATAAGGGTCCCATTTGTATTTTACCCAAATATTAATAGATAAGTGTAAATTGTAGATTACACTTTGTTAAGAATATAAACTTTTCTAAAAATTATACTTAACTATTTCTATTTTAGGTTTTTTTTTTTTAATGGAATTAGAACTCTAGACGATATGTAGAAAAATCATGTGTTCCAATTTTGTTAGAACTAACTACGTATTCGAGCCATAGCACACGGTTTCATAAAAGCATACAAAAATTTCCGATATAAACAAATCAGGTTTTACATGAAGAAAATTTGGCTCAGCATGTTCTATTCGATACGGGTAGGAAAAGAACCCAACTCGGTATTATTAAAAAAATAGAGAAATCAGAACCCAGTCAAGATGATACGGATCAACCCCTTCTTATTGTATAAAAATTCTACCATTTCGAAGGAATTGGGGTAACATCTCTTTTTCCATTTCCATTCTGAAGTTTTTATGCATTTCCACGCTCCTTTGAGAAGAGGCATATTTTACAAATCACATGAGTGTTGGAAATGATTTTAAACCACATGAGTGTGGTTTGCGATAATCTCTTATTTTAAATATTTTTATTTTATTTTAAAATGTAAGTTTGTTTGCTATTAACTGTTATTTTTTTTCCTTAAAAACACTGTTTGCTCAATTTGATAGTAAAAATGTTTTTAATTGTTTTAACAAAGCGAATAACCAAACAAATAAATGGTTAATGTATAAGTTTAATTTTCGAAACAAATTATAAAAATAAAATTGCTATCTTATGTGCACTAAAATCTATTTTCTTTAAACTTTTAAAATTATATTTTAATTCCAAAACAAAATTCTACTAATTTAGTGTTAATATTCTTTCAATAAAACCGAAGAGATAAGTTTTAATTTTTTTTAATTTAATATAATATCCAAAACAAAGATACAACATAGACCAATCAAATCAACAAAAATCAATAATTTGAAGAGAATAAAAATAAAACATCGAATATTAACCTCAATAGAAATGAAATAATTTTTTATTTGAAATATTACTTAAAAGTAACAACCAAACATTACTCTCAAATTAACCAAGACAACTAGATTACGGCTGACTTCTTACACACACTTAACCGGTGGAGAATAAAAGGAATATTTTTTTATTTTTTATATAAAATAAAAATAAAAGTTATAGAAAATTATAGAAAAGCAGAATTTAAACAGTGAAATTATAGTGGAAAATGGTATCCAAAATCTATGGATGATGGCCCCAACTTTTAAATAAAATATAAAAAAACAATGAAATTTCGGTCTGAAAAAAAAAACCAAAAAGACCCAAAATGGATCTGACATTTGCCAATAGGCCATTCCTCCGTTCCAAACCTTTCCATTTCCAAACATTGACTGAGCTTCCTCAAAGTGCCCTCTCCTTTCTCTCTCTCTTCTTTTTTCTTTCTTAATTATTGTTCAATTTAACACAATTTGATTTTTTTTTTTCACTTTTATATTAAATTTCTAATAATAAATCAAATATTTAATATTTTTATCATCGTGAAAACACTCAAAGTTTAAGACTTTTATCCCTCAATTTGATGTAATATCAAAAAAAAAAAACACTCAAAACTCCTATTCACATAAAAAAAACCAATTGAAAAACTACACCAAAGAAGGTTCACGATATTTAAGAAGCTTTAACAAATATAATAGGGTAAAATGCAAATAAGACCTCTGTGGTCTTTTCAAAATGCATGTACACCCCCTATACTTTGAAAATGGCAAATCGACTCCTATGGTTCCATTTTTTCAATGGACCACTTCAATGTCAATAATTTTCTTTTAGCCACAAATTCTTCGTTTGAACTCCGATTTGGACGATTCAAGATGTTTTGGAATCCTCATTTTAGGATCTACATAAATATCATTTCGAAACTTTGAAATCATTAATAAATAAAATATTTTACTAACATCGAAACACTAGGTATGATTGACATTATTAACTCTTTTGGTTATTGATGATTTTAAAGTTTTGAAGCGACGATTATGTAAAGCCGGAAATGAAGATTCCAAAACATCTTGAATTATCCAAATCGGAGTTCAAACGAAGAAGTTATGGCTAAAAGAAAATTATTGACATTGAAGTGGAGGAGTCGATTGAAAAAAATTGGAACCACAGGAGTGCGATTTGCCATTTTCAAAGTACAGGGGGTGCTCATGCATTTTGAAAAGACCACAGGGGTCTTATTTGCATTTTACCCAATATAATATTAGGGTAAAATACTATTTTGGTCCATGAACTTTCATTTCAGTTTCATTTTCGTCCCTAAAGTTTTAAAAGTTGCATTTTTCGTCCCTGAACTTTTACAATTTGTTTCGTTTTGGTCCTTCCATCTTTGTTTTTCCATCTAGAACACTAATGGAGGGCTTATGTGGCATGCAATTGATAATATGACATTATAGAAATATACCGTGAGGTTAAATACCTTGGAAAAACGAATATATAATGAGATTAATCTCATATTTTTCTCCTTAATTTTAGTCTTAAATCTAATTGTATATTCATTTTTCCACGTCATTTAACCTCATTGTATATTTTTATAATGTCACATCATCAATTACATGCGACATAAACCCTTGGTAGTGTCCTAGACGAAAAAAACAGATGGAGGGACTAAAACGAAACGAATTGTAATGTTTAGGGATGAAAAATATAACTTTTGAAAGTTTAGGGACGAAAATGAAACCTGAGTGAAAGTTCAGGGACCAAAATGTTATTTTACCCATAATATTATTTAAAAAATATTTATAAATATAATATATATTTTTTAGTGTATCAATAAGTAATTTACTATAACTAATAGTAATCAAGTGAAATAATTATCATTTATTAACATCACTCTAAGAAAGTTTGGTAGAAGGAGTGAGGTTGGGTGTGTTGTGGATGACAAAAACTTAGAGGGTTAGGGTCCTTACGAGGTCTCGCCCTAATGGGGGTGAGAATCCCTGATTTATATAGGTTTGAGGGGAAAAAATTCCCTCAATTTTTTTAAGGACGGGGACAAATTTCGTGCCCCTGACTCCGAACTCTATCCCTGCCTCCGCCCCAATTTTTTTAATATTTTTTTTAATATTTTTTTTTTCACTTTTTCTTTATTTATTGATAAAATATAAAATATTATTCAAAAACTAATTATTTAAACAAATCATTTATAAAAGTATTAGGTATTATGTATTTTTTTCTTTCAAAATATATTTTTCAATATATAATATATTTTTTATTTTTAAACTAATTAAAAACAATAATATAAAATGGAGAAATTTTCCCCACGGGAACCCCCGAAAGCCGCATTCAATTTTCCGATTCAAAAACAGGGACAACGACGAGAATGAGGATTGAAAATCCTCACAAAGAGTGCATCCTCAATCCCGCTCCACTCCATTGTAATCCCTAAACATAAAAAAATTTATATCTAAACACACGCTATATAAACTCAAATCTCTGATAACTCATATCTTAATAAATTCAAACACTAAATAAACTATCCAAACTTAACATCAATATATCTAAAAATATTTAAAAAAAAAAAAAAAAACCCTTGAAAATCTCATAATTAAAAACACACATTTTAAATATTGTGGAAAAACTCAAAGAAGAAGAAGAAGAAAAAATAATCATTTTTCTTAAAAAGAAATCCAAAAAAAAGAAAAGAAAGGTGTGGGTCCTTAATGAACAGTTAAATTCGGCCGCCCAATTTGTCGTCTCTCTCGTCTCCTCCGTCCCGTCCACCACCTCCGTCGTTACTCCCTTTCCATTCGTTTGACTATCACACACGCACGCCTCTCTCTCTCTCTCTCTCTCTCTCTCTCTCTCTCTCTCTCTCTCTTCCCTTTGTTATTGTATATTGGTATTATGTACTTTGTCTTTCTTTCACTCTTTTTTAATTTTTCTCTCTATTATCCTTTGATCTCTCATCGTGTCTGAGGGCTTCCCTGTTCCCTTATTTCTGAAAGAAGCGTCTCTTCATCCTTTAGTAATCCCAAAACGAGGAATCAATCACTAATACTACGTACCATAAAAAAAAACCCATAACCCATTACTTCTTCAACAACGAAACAAGGAGATAACACCTTTTCTTTTTTTGCTGTTTCTTTTGTTGGGTTTTTTTTCCTTTTATTATGAGGCACAATGGGTTGTTTCTACTTTAGCTGGATCATTTCAAAGTTTTGATTTTTTTAAGCGTTGGATTTTTTATTTTTATTTTTTTGGGTCCGACCAGAGAAAGAGAGTTATGGCTGGTAGTAATGAAGTCAACCTTAATGAATCCAAGGTACTGGTCTTGTTTTCTTGATTCGTGTTCTTTTTCTAGTTGCTAATTTTTTTTCTTTTTCCAGTTTGTTTGTTTGATGATTTTATGATATGGGTTGGGGTTTATTTTTTTTTTTTTTTTTCCATTTCTTTTAATGGTTATGGTCTTGGGTTTTGACTCTTTGTTGCTTGTATGCTGAAATTTGGGAAATTTGTTGAACACCTGGAGGCATAGATTTTTGAGCATTTATTTTGACTTAAAATGGGTTTTTATTTTGGGAGGATGTTTGTGAATTTACAAGAATACCTTTCTTGATGGTTTCTGAGCTAGTTTATGAATGTATTTCTTTTTGGGATGGTTTTGATTCTCACTGTTCTTTCTGTTTCTTTCAAGTTGTTCTTGAGTTTCTTCTTCTGCTGCGAGGTTTAGGTTTTGAAATTTTTGAGTTAGATTTGCTTTCTGCTTAGTGCTTGGTTGTTAATTGGATTTTGACTCACTCTTAACTCTTTTAATTCTCTGGTTTAGAGTTTTTTCACGCTCTTTGTTGAACTGAAATAAGTGAATGGAGAGTTTTAATTACTTTGATCTCTTTTTGATGCAGAGGGTTGTTCCACTCAACACATGGGTACTTATATCCAACTTCAAGTTAGCCTATAACATCCTTCGTCGCGCCGATGGAACCTTCAACCGTGAGTTGGCGGAGTTCCTTGAACGAAAAGTTCCAGCCAATGTCATTCCTGTTGATGGGGTTTTCTCATTTGATCATGTCGATCGAGCCTCAGGCCTACTCAATAGAGTCTACCAGTTGGCCCCGGAAAATGAAGCTCAATGGGGCTTTATTGATCTCGAAAAGCCCTTGAGCATGTCGAAAGTTGTTCCCGTCATTCTATTTTTTCATGGTGGGAGCTTTGCTCATTCATCAGCCAATAGTGCTATCTATGACACCTTTTGTCGCCGCCTTGTAAACATCTGCAAGGCTGTTGTTGTTTCTGTTAACTATCGCCGATCACCCGAACATCGCTATCCATGTGCATATGAAGATGGTTGGGCAGCACTGAAATGGGTTAAATCGAAAACATGGCTTCAAAGTGGTAAGGATTCTAAGGTTCATGTGTACCTTGCTGGAGACAGTTCTGGTGGCAACATTGCTCATCATGTTGCAGTGAGGGCAGCTGAAGAAGAAGTTGAGGTATTGGGTAACATCCTTCTTCATCCCATGTTTGGTGGTGAAATTAGAACCGAATCAGAGAAGAAACTCGATGGGAAATACTTCGTTACCACCCAAGACCGAGATTGGTATTGGAGAGCATATCTTCCTGAAGGAGAAGACAGAAACCATCCTGCTTGTAACATTTTTGGACCCAAAGCCAAAAGCATAGTTGGACTCAAATTCCCAAAAAGTCTAGTTGTTGTCGCCGGTTTAGATCTCATCCAAGATTGGCAACTTGCATACGTGGAGGGGCTAAAAGATTCCGGTCACAGCGTGAAGCTTCTCTTCCTCGAGAAGGCTACAATCGGGTTCTACTTCTTGCCAAACAATGAACATTTCTATTGCCTAATGGAAGAGATAAACAACTTTGTGAACTGATAACTGTTAATAGACTACTACTTAACCTTACTACCTAAAAAAGCCGCCATACTTAACCGAAAAGCTTGACATATGACTCGGGTAGTTTATTTTCTCCCTTTTGCTATAATGTTGTGTAGTTATAAGGTTGTTTAGTAATATATATATTTACTTACAAAGTTTCCACTTCTAGTACTTAAAATTTGTGGGGTTATGTTTCTTTGGTGCTGCTTATTAAGTTGCCAAATTAATAGAGTTCAGAAGAGAGATTCTATCAGAGGAAACCAGCAGAATCAGGTTTTTAGAAGAATCATGAGTCAGAATAGAATTGAGCCAGAAGTTTCAGATGCCAAAAGTTACCCTGTCTTTAACTTCCAGCCATTAACAATTGAGTGTGAGGAATGTAAGGAGGGGTAATGTGTTAGGTTTATGAATCTTTTCAAGAAATGGTCATTTTGATAAGGCACTAATTTTCTGAACAAAGATTGGTAATATATCCAAATCTGGTTTGTGAATTGTATGTTATACTTGTGGATTTAGAGCTAAATATAAAGGATTTTGTTTGTATACTCCTTTCTTAGCTGTATCTCTGTTCTATTTTTTGTTTTTATCCAATTTTTCTATGGTAAGATTGAAAAGCTTGTTACATAGGGGGTAAAAAGAACTTTAGTACTAGTATTATTGGAGTTTTCTATCTGTCTTTTGATTTTTGTTTTATTTGAACTATTTATTTCCTCCTTTTTTTTTCAAGTGTTGTAATTGATTGTTTTTAGAGAAAGAAACCTAAACAACCCATGAACATAGATTATGATTTTGGAAGTTCATACTTTATTAGTATATATAATATTCTCATATTACTACACATCACAAGTTTCATTATTCCTAGAAAATCTTATAACTATCTACCTAAGTTATCAAATGTTTTACTTGTTTTTCAATACTAAATGTTGTAGGGTTTGATGAAGAACTGAAATTAGTGGTGGGTTTTGCTTTTCGACCGTCTTTAATTAGTCATCTGATAAATACATATAAACTAACTTGAAGAACTAGAGATGTTTGGTAGTAGGGTAGGTTTCATTATTCTAACTCATGTTTGTTAGATAGATTTAGTTATCCCGGGTTTGATTTTCTCAAACCTACGAGTTTTAAAACTAAAACTATTCTATCAAGTACAAGCTTATATAAAATCAAGATTTTGAAACCAGGGCTTCACAATCTAGGGTTATATAAATCCAGACTTGACAACTTCTCATATAAAAAATCTTTGTGATGGTAAAATTGAAAGAAGTTCATTTCATATTCTAATTTACACGATGGAAAAAGGGTCATGATTTTACTTGTTATGGATAGGCAAATCATATGTTATTTCTTGTTTCAAACTTAGAAGTAATTGCGTCAATTTCATTAGCACTTTTAAGATTCACCATTTACAGATAATAATGAACTGTTTGAAAAAGAAAAGGGGTGAGAGGAAGTAGTTAAAATCCCACTTTTAATCTCATTCACAATCTCTCCAAATCCAGCTTAGGGGATATTAATGAGAAGATTTGTTTGGTAAAGCAAAGAAGATAAGAAAAGAAGAGAGGAGAAAGAAAGAAGGAAAAAGTGAAAGGAAAGAGAATTAGTGTTTGGTTACTCATCTATCTACTTAGTGAATGGAATGGAATTGGGATTGAAACATTCTTGTGGCTCAAAAGGACATAGGTTGCCCACGTCTCCTCTTAAAAAAAAAAAAAAAACCATCCACCAAAAATGGCATCAAATTTTGTAGCTAAAAATGATTGGACAACATGTCCTAATCATGGATTTCACTATCCTTGGACATTGATTTGATTATTTCTTGTCATCTTTCGATTGCCTAGTCTTAGAAGGGTGTTTGGAATTTGGGATAACAGCAAACTCACAACTCTTTTGATTGGGCATATGAAGAAAAGGAGAGAGAAGATGAAGAAAAAAACTAGTTTGATTGGAGCATGGGAAGTACTCTCTTTAGGAAGCATCTTCTTCTATATTTAGGGGGAAATCGTTCTTTTCTCCTCATCCGTCTCTTATTTTATTCCTACGATATCTCTTATTAACAAAATTTAACTATAAGTTTATAGTGTATTGATATCGATTTTAACTAAATTTGTTATTCAGTCAATTGAATATTTTGTAGGAGAAGATGAGATCTAAAATATTGAAAAATAATTTCTTTAAAGATATAGATGGTGTTTTATTCATTTTTTAATATATCATATTGATCAATATTTTACATATATTTTCCAAGAAAAAATCAATTTTATTATATAATGAAGATAAAGCAACTTTCCTATTAAATTACACACATAAATTTAAAAAACTAAAACCATGGTTTGTTTTTATTCTTTTTGAGCCCAAAGTGGTGTTCATGATAATCAATATAGTTTATATATTTAAGACAACATTGGTAGCTACATCTTTTTGTCACATTAAAGTAGTTAACTCAAGAGAGAGAAGAATATTTTTTATAACCAAAATTGACTTTAAGTAAATTAGAAGACAAATTTACCTCATGACCAAGCAACCATGATTCAATTATCTTGTTTTTTTATTTTATTTTATTATGATTATGAATTAAAAAAAAATCATGATAATTTTCAATCTTGTTAAAAATGTTCATATAAAAATAATGACAGAATCATTATTTGAGGGATGAAAACAACCCAAAACACTTTAAAATGGTTCATATGAGCATAATTCAACTACTTTGGTACCGGTGTCCTTTTTTTCGATGTCGAAGTTTGAGTTTTCCTTCCATCAAATTGATTTAATAAAATTTAAAAACATCCAAAACCTCATATTTGAATTAAGGGTAAAATGCAAATGAACCCCTATGGTTTTTTTCAAATACATGAACACCTCATGTGGTTTGAAAATGACAAATCATACTCTTACAGTTCCAAATTATTTTAAAGAGACCCCTCCCCTCCCCTCCAACATCATTAACTTTTATTTTAGTCATAATTTCTTTGTTTGAACTCTTGGATGAATCACGATATTTTGAAATCCTCCTTTCGAGTTCTATGTTACGATCACTTTAAAACTTCAAAATCGTTAAGAAAAAAAAGAGTTTATTATCATCAAAATACTAAGTATGATTGAAGTCATTAACCCTTTTAATTACTAATGATTTATAATTTTTCAAGTGACCATAACGTAGAGCCTTAAATGAGAATTCCAAAACATATTGAATAATTTAAATCCGAGTTTAAACGAAAAAATTATAGCTAAAATAAAATTATGACGTTTGAGGGGAGAGATCTAATTGAAATAATTTCGAAGTATTAAAATGTGATATGCTATTTTCAAACCATAACGGTTATTCATGCATTTAACAAAAACCCAAATGGTATTATATACATTTTACCCATGAATAAATCTTCCCTCTCGAACAGAAAGACCAATACTTAAATTCTTAACCCTTACTTGGATTGCTTTCAATTTCATAATGACCATTGGAAGATGGGAACAGCTAAGCTTTTGGACAAAGACATAGAATCCTGTCCTTAAACATTGACTTTCTTGTCCTTTCTCTTTCTCTCTCTAGAATATATGCTTATGTTTTGCAAACCTGTCAATCACACAATGGAAATTTATTTAAAAAAAACTTTATATTTGAATCCTACAAACTCTACTTTTGTCATATTGGGTTTGCTTTGCCTTCTTTGTCCTTTACCAACATTGTTGAATTACTTGTTTTTATCTTCTTTAAAAAAAGTTATTCCTTAAAACGACCACGCATGATTATTATTGTTACTGTTAATTTGTTTAATCACAAATGGAAACAAATGCCTTTTTTTTATAATTTTGTTTGATTAGTAATTAAATTTACCTAATCTTGTCTTTTTCTTTTCCCTTTTTCATATGTTGGGTTTTGTTGGATTGCTTTGTAGTTTCCCCCTTTCACACACACTCTGGTTCCTTAATCTAAAGGAAATCATGAATTGTTTTGTTTTGTGACATCATATTGTAGTGTATTGATTAAAATTTCAATCCCCTCATAATTTTTTCATTTTTTTTATGTTCATGTAATAATTTTTAGTTTTTTTTTTTTAATTATTGAAATAGAAGGTTTATTAATCAACAATATAATGAAATCAAAGCAATAAGTAGGTTATCAAAATTTAATTAAAAAATAGGTTGTACTAAAATTAAAATAGGATTTTTAGTTCTTAAAAACTCATAAAGATAACAATTATTTAACTCAGAAAAATAAAATAAAATCGAATAGTTCATTAATTTATTGAATTATAATTAGAGACCACGACTGAAATAACATTAAAAAAATATGTAGTTCCTCAAATAGCATAATTTTTAAAAATTTCCTATAAAACATATTTTATAATTTATTGACATCAAGTCAATAAATTATTATATGGAAAAAATATTGACTTTTTGACTTTCAGTATTTTTATTTTATGTGGAATAATTATAATCTAAATGAGATTTAGGAATTTAAACTTTACTTTTATTATAAATTAAATCATTAATTTAATTTTGAAAATTTGTCCTAAGTCAATAATTTATAAAAGCTGCTCTTTTCGGAATAAACCAAAAGTAATGACATAAATGAAATTATGTATCTAAAATATGTCATTTAAGTTAATTTATGTTATAATTAATATGCAATTTTGATAATTTTTACATATTGTTTTATATAAGGTAATTCCAACTTTTTCATGCTATTTTGACAATTCTTATGTGGATCAAAATAATTCAAAATTATGTCTATTTTTCTTTTTCTTTCTCTACCCACCGATGATTATTCTCTTTCTTTCTCTACTATTAATTATGAATCAAGCATCAATCATTATACTCTCCTATGATGTCTGCCCATTCTCTTACCCTTCACCAATTATAATGAGAATTTGTGAAGGATGCATGGAATCAATTTCACCCTCCCTCCCTCCTTGTTTTAAGAAAGAAGTTCCTAATATATCCCATATGAAACTCTTTTTTTTCTTTTAATATGACCATCAAAGGGTGGGGAAGGAAAACCTCTAGTGAAGAAGTTTATTTGGAAAGCTTCCTTTTTGTTTTTAGATATTTTAAAAGGCAAGAAATGGTTACGAGATTGCATGGCAAATCATACCGTTGTGCTTTTAAATTATGTCAATGAGCTGATATCTCCCCTTGAACGTCATTAACTTTCTTTTAGTCATAACTTCTTCATTAGAACTCTGGTTTGATGATTGAAGATATTTTAAATTTTTTTATTTTGAGCTCTATGTTACGGTCACTTCAAAACGTAGAAACCTTCAATAAATAAAAGGGTTAATGACTTTAACCATACCTAATATTTTGATGATAATAAACTCTTTTATTTATTGACGATGAAGTGATCGTAACGTAGAGCTCGAAATGAGAATTTCAAAACATTTTGAATCATCCAAATCAGAATTCAAACGAATAAGTTATGACTAAAAGAAAGTTAATAATTTTATAGGGGAGGAGTCTCATTGGCATAATTTTACATTATAGGGATGTGATTGCCATTTTTAAACCACATAAGATGTTCATAAATTTGACCAAAACCACATAGGTCTCATTCACATTTCACCCTTATTTTAATCAATTTTTTTAATAAATTACATATAAGTATTAAAAATAGAAAGAAAAAAAAATGTCAATTTTTAAATTGCAGAGAATAAAAAACAGTAGTATGAAAATTTACTATGAAAAGAAAAACAAAATGATAGCTATTAAAAGCGTTTTTAGTGGTTATTAAAAACATTTTATTTATTTAAAAATAATTTTCAACAATTTCAAAAGTTATTTAAAACGAGTATTTATTAAAAAAAGAAAATACTTTTAAACACTTCAAAAATTATCTCAAACAAATACTAAGTATATTTATATTTTAAAAATGAATAGATCTAACATAGAAATAGATATACAAATGTATGTTATCAATTTAATTTTTATTTTTTTGAAAGTAAAAGTAATGATATTATAGTAGAAATAGAAGTGCCCCATGTTCAACCAAAGTCGAAAAAACCAAAGAATTGGACTAGTCTTTATTGGGTGAAGCCCATCAATGAGCCATGTCCATTAGTAAACCATGCCAAAAATGAGTGTCCTTTTTTCAATTGAGACATGCTTTTTTTGGTAGCATGTTAACATCTTAATAAAGTCAAGGAATTTTAAATCACCAATTCATTTTTTTGGACCAACCATACAAATTCAATGATTAAAATGTATATGAGTCCTTCTCTTTCTTCCATAAAACACAATTTTAGAGGAAAATTTTCATCTTGTTGATAAATAAAACAAAATCAATGTCTACTTCAATAATTTTTAATTTTTAATATTAAACTAGTTTATATATTTAAAAGTGTATAAAATTGTTTTATCGTGATAATTCAACCTGTAGAATTCAATTGATTTAGTGCCAATTTGACAAAGATGATTTTAATTCTTTGTTTTGAAAACTTAAAACAATTTTTTATTTGTAATTCTCTTTTTATTATACGTATTTGAATTCTTAAGCAAAATTGAAAACTTTTTTTTAAACGTTGGCTAAAATATCAATAGAATTTTTAAAAAATGGGATAGCTAGATACAAAAAAATAGTTGATTGGTGAATAAGTTTATTTTTTTTTAAAAAAAAAAACACTATCAAACAATGCCTTTAAGTTTCCATTTTAGCTTCAAAGTCTTTATTACTCCGATCGGTACCATTGTTATAAAAAAATGTTATATATTAATTATTTAAACGGAAAAAAAAAATAGGAAACCAAAAATTTGAAATCGAACCCAACCAAATGTATGATTGAATTCATAAATTCATTGTAATCTTTATATAAACCAAACCAAACCAAATTGATTCAATATAATAAAAGTTGAACCGAATGAAATCAAGGCTGAATCTTATTTTGAATACAATAAAATCAAACAAAACCACGGTGTTCCTTTTGGTCTCTTTTTATATACTTCAATTCTGTACATTTCATATATGAATCTAATATTGATCTAATTGATTCAACCTACTTTAAAACTAATAAATCTAGCCCAATTTTCACATACCTAGTGTATTAGTTTTGAAGAAAATATGTAAAATTCATCAAACCAAAAACTAATTAAATACTCAATTACAAAGATGAAGTAAAAAAGGATAAAAATTACATGTAATCATAAATTATTAAAAAAAAAACATAAGAAGGTTTATTAAGCATGGAAATAGTAAAAAATGACAAGAAGTTCAAGTCTCTCTTTCTCTATCTTTAAAGAAAATGAACAAATTTTCAAAGCTAGTTGACTTTTGAAGGTTCATGAATTTGAGCTCTTTTGGAGACATGCATGATTCCTTGATCAGATCATGAATTTGACATTTAAAGAAAAGGGACAGAGAAAGGGCTCTTTTTTCTTTGTTGGTTTTTGGAGGCTGCCGACAAGATTCTTTCTCACTATTTTCCCTCATTTCATGGAATTTTCCTACAAAAATTATATATATTGGCAGGTATTATTGAAACACAAAAATTGCCTAATGTAAATTAGGGTACGATTAACGTTTTGCCTAATGTAAATTAGGGTACGATTAACGTTTCTAAAAACATAAGTGGGAATTGGTAAATCATACCAACGTTTAAAATCATTTTTAAGTCATAGGATATGATTGGTAAGTTAGGCAGTTGAGACTTAGATTATCCCTAATTTTTAAGAACATTAACGGAATCTAAGTTTCTCTATTAACTAGATTTTAATTAGTAAATCAAACTATCATAAATATAAAAAAAAATGAGAAATTTAATTTATACTCCTGAACTTAATAATTAATTTAATAATTTAAACCCTAAATTTTTTATTTCATCTAAATATTACTAAGTTGTTGAATGCATATATTCATCGAAACAAAACCTATATATAAAATTGCTAAAAAAATAGTAAGTGAATCAATAAAAGATCAAAATAACCATATATATAAGTTAATAAAAAAATGTTTAATCTCAATCACAAAATCAAATAATAAAAAAAATTCATACCAGCTCAATCTAACATAAACTATGTATTCAAATGCAAGCACAAAAATCATTGTTACATGAATGACTCCATCCAACTACAAAAACACTCTCATCTAATTATAAATTTTTAAAATTAATAATAATTTAATTGATAAAGGTATAATTGATTGAATCATTCACTAAAGTTCAAATGTATAAATTGAAAAAAAAAATACTCCTTAATAATTTCAAAAATAGCTCAAACTAAAAGAAATACCCAATATGAGATTGTGAAAAGGAATTTATGTGATTTGGTAATACCATTATAATACCATGAAGTCGCAATCGATTATTATGGCTGCCTGCCTCCAAATCAGAAATGGTTGTGAGATAGAGATGGAAAAAGGTAATCCATTTTATTTTATTTTTTGCTAAGAAAGAACAATCTTTTGTTAATATGCTTTCAATTTCTCCAACAAAGAGAGTTTGTTGAGGAAGTGGGTGAAAAGGGTCAAGTTATTTCTTTGAAAAGTTACAATATATATATATATATAAAAGGATGATATTGGGTTTTTTTTTCTTTTAAAAAATGGCATTTTTTAAATTATAAAAATAATAAAAGTTTTCAAAATTTTCAAACATAGCATTTTTTTAAGAAGTTTCAAAATTATAAAAACTAACAAACTTGAAAATTAATTAATTTTAATTTTAAATATCTCAATTAGAACCAGAAAATATAATAATATTGGCCATTCGATAATACAATAGAAAATGTAATGTCCTGTATTTCCGGTAAGTTAAATAAATAAATATTCTCTTATTATAATATTTATTGGAATTTAAGATAAGAGATGGTAATTAATATTTAAATTTCTTTTTTAGAAATTAAATATAATTACTTTCCAATTATTGGAGATAAAGGATAAAAAAGAAGAAGAAAGAAACGTGAAAAGAAGAAAAGGGGAAGGAAAAGTTGGTGTAACAACCCGAGTTTTAGGTAAGGGTATTTTGGTATTTTCTTCAATTTTGATCTAAATAATTTTATTTTGGGTTATTATTAACCATTGCGTCGATACGAGTCCAACGCCATTGACTACATTCAATTCCGAGTCCCGAGTAAAAAGATATGGCCTGAATACCGTCTACGTCCCTAACTCTTATTATTCATTCCAGGGGTATTATCATAATTTTACAGCCAATATTTTGACACAAAACCCTAGGTTACTATTCTTTTCTTTTCATGTATTCTCTCACGCCAGCTGCACGTCTCAACCGAAGTTCTCCGTTTCGGTTTCTCGAGGTAATGATTGATTCCTATTGATTCGTTATTTCCATTCTGCTAATTATGAATTAACCTCCGACATTTGGGCTGCCATTCAAGGACAGTTTCAAGCTCCGTTCTTCGCTAGAAAAATCACAGACAACAACCTCAATTACCTCCGTTTCCTTTGGTATGTAAGTTGAATTTGTTTTCTTTAGATTCCGTGTTATTCTCGAGTAAATTCTGAGCTAAAGGGATGAGTTTTTCATTGTTTTTCTTTCGAAAGTAAAGTCCCCAGAATCTGGGTTTTGGCAGTCGCCGTTCGTCGTGTTTTGGAGTGGATTTGAGGTCGTTTAATTCAGGTTCTTCGTTACGTTTGAGCCGAGACGAGTTTGGGACGATTTTCGCTGGTAAGCTGCTGCCTTTAAGAAACAGATCTGCGTTTCTTGCGTGCTGGCTGAAGGTTAGGGATAAGCTGGTCCAGATGGGTTCAGGGCCTAATTAGGGCCCAATCGAGCCGGTTTTCGTCCCGTTTCTCTGGTTTTCATAAAATTGACTTTAAATTAATGTCAATACAGGTTTGGGGCACCTCTAGAATTTTATTTGGCATCGTTTGGAGTTCGATTGCTTGCTTGATTTGCTATTAAGGTAGGTTAATTCCTACTTAAAGTGTTAAATTGAATTTCTTTTGTTTGTTTGTTTTGTCTTTGATTAATGGTATGACTTGGGAGATGATTTGTTAGTTTCTAGGAATTGTTATGTGATTATTGTGACTTCTGATTATTATTTAATTATTATTATGTTGGGTTTATTCAATATGTGATAAATAGAGCCATTAGGTTAACTTGGGTTGAACCTATGTATAATAAATATTAAATTTGCAGAGTGTATACTATGACACGTATCATGAGTGGTCCTATACCCCACTATGATCATATTTTCAAGCGCATAGTATGACACGTATCATGAGTGGCCCTATACCCCACTATGATACATATATGCAAATTTAATTAAAATAAAGACTAAAGGAAATGTTGTAGGCTAAGTACCTATATTTATAAATGAGAAATTGGGGATTTGGACTAGTATCCAATAGTCGTTACATTTGGTGTGATTTCAATTTAGCTTACTTATATAAGTTGAAATTAATCTACTGAGCTAAAAATTCATGGTATTCGAATACCCTGCAAATTTAAATTTTGCAGGTAACGATAACAATGTTGGGAATCGAGGCGCGTAACGAGGATGGTGCTACATGGAGGCCTTAGGACTTATTCATTTTCAATTTTCTCTTTCGACTTTACATTATCGGTCATTTTTCATTTATTTGGGATAATTCATTTTTATTATTAAACTCATTCAGTTTATTTGTTTTCATTAGAATTTTATTCTTTAAAATGGCGCCACAATTAAACGTTTTGTTTTATCTTTTATTGGTTATTTAATAAAAAAGCTTCCGCATTTATTGATTTTACTCTGATTTATTTACAAATTGAGATCAGTTTCTTTAATATTCATTTATTTATTTTATATTGAGTCGGGTCGTCACAGTTGGTCTTTCATCTGCTCATTTACGTAAAGGAGAATACAGAGACAAAAGGTAGGGTTTCCTTCTTTCTTCTTCTTCCTTCTTGCCATCAATCCGAGAGGCTATCGGGTTATCGATTTTACTTTTCTTGTGTTAGGTTGTTGATTGTTGGGGTGGAAATGAAAGATTCATTAAAGACGTTGGAAGAAGGTTTCATCGAATTTCAAGGAGAGGTAAATTGGGTTCCTCTTTAAAAATTTCAGTTTCAAATTCGTATTAGTTTTAAATAAAAACCATGTTCCTTAAATTCTTTTTTTTCTCCTTTTCTCTTCATGGTTAAAACCCTTTACCTTTAGTTTTCTTCAAACCCTAGAAACCCTAACTTTTCCCTTTTTGAAAAAGAACACCCTACCAAGTCCATCTACCGCTAAACAACACGGAACGCGAAGTCGCGGGTCGTCGTGTCGCTGCTGTTGCAACTGAGGCAGCAGTAGCGTGGCAAGGGCAGCCCCTTTGGGGCTGTTCTTGCGTGTTTTCCGACCCGTCGCTTCGTGCGTTGTTTAGTGATATTTTTCCTTTATACTTGTAGGTATTTTAGGATATATTTTTGAGTAGTTTAAGTGCCTTTTCAGGTTCTTAAATTACTTTGGGAAGAAGTTCAAAGTGTTGGAAAACTTAACTTGAAAAGGTGAGTAGAATTGTGTTAAACATTAAATTGTTTCATGTTTGTCTTTTTCTTTTTCTTTAATAGTTAAACCTCTGAATTTTAAGTATTTTGTTTGGATGCTTTATGTATATTAAGAGGTTTTGGGGTTGTTTATAATGATATTGATATATGGATTAAAGAAAGTAAAAATTGGAACAAAGTATGCTAATTTTTGGCTAACGACATCGAGTTTTGCCTAAACGAATTCCTTATTATGATTGGTTTTGTATTGGATGTTTAAGCATGATTTTGGATGTTTTTAAGTGTTTATTTATTGCTGGTTGTGTATGCCATAGTGAAGGTTTAGTGTCCATTAAGTCAATAATTAAGCCTAGGTGGTTAGTTACTTTTAATTATTGTGCTCTGGATCTTTGGTGGTTATTCTCTTATGTGTATGGGCTATTTTTGGAGTGATTTTATAGTCGCTATGCCGCTGAATTTTAGTTAGGATTATAGTAGAATTAAACTATTCGAAAAAGGAGCGAAACTACACTAGTTTAGGCTAGTTTCGCTTCTAGATTTGACGATTGTTGGGAGTTTTTAGAAATGATCCTAAAGTGGTATTTTGGGACATTTTAGAGTGATTTAAAGGTGAATTTTCCAGAATTTAAGTTAAGGGAATTTCGGCCTAAAAAAGAGAGTTGTTTTGAGAAATTTAAGGTTAGACTTATTTAAGCATCATGGTAGTGATGTGTAGGATGATTTTACTTAAATACCTCGGGTAATATTGTAGTAGGTTCGCTTTAAGCAAAGGTCTTGCTTAATGAAGAATATTGTCGTTAAGGGAGATTATACGGTTGTGCACAACTCTATAGCACTTAACGGGACAGGTTCATTCCATCCGTACAATGGAAAAGAATGTTTTCTCTTAAGGATTTAAATTATGAAAAGTGTTTAAATTCCTTATTGAGCATAGTCTCTCTTTGTTTGCGGACAAAGAGGAGATTAGAGGTATTAGTGAAAGTTTTAAATTGAAAAGTTTTAAAATGAGAAAAGTGTCTTTAAAACTGTTTCGAAGGTATTATCTTGTTAATTTGAGGATTAAGAGATACACGTATGTATTGGATTGTTGTGATTAGGTTTGGAGTAAGTGAACTTTCAGAAGACGGTGAGGTCGGTTATGGACTTAAAGTCTTAAAAAAATCTCTCATGACATGATTTTGTTTTAACATTTTTCTACTCATTGGGCGTAGCCTCATGATGCTACAACTATTTTTTTTCAGGTAAAGGAAAGAAGAAGCTCGGTGGCTGATGTGGTTCAAGGTGGTGATCGGTTGGCATGAGTTTGTAATGCCGGCAAAGTCTTGTTTCTTCATTACTTGTTGGGGAATAAATTCTTTATTTCATGTTTTGTTTATTTTGAATTGTGAATTTATTGATTTATTTTGAGGATTTTTATAAGTATTTGTTAGAATTGTTTTTGTGTTAAGGATTTAATCTTTTAAATAAAATCGATCGGTTGAGAATGTTAATTGGTTTGATTTCAAATGAGAATAACTTGGATTTTGTTAAATTTGTTTCCGCTGTCTTTATAATTTGAATTGTACGTGTTTTGGAAATTTCAGGTTGTTACAGAAAAAAATAATGAAATTGAATTATTTAATTTAATGAAAACAATTTATTAAATTAAGGAAAGAAAAAAGTGTCATATTTTAAAATTTTCATACTTTTTTTTAATATCAATTTAAAAAGTGTCTAGTTGAATTTCTCATTTCTTTATAATTTATATCTAATTTTTCAAAAAATATATTGTGTATAGGAAAAAAACTTAAGAAGCACCAAAATCAGCATCCCTCCAATGAGGTGCTACCACATAGACAAAAAATATTTTTTCATATATATATATATGTGGCAACATCCCATTAGATGGAATCATCCCATTAGAAGGATGCTAGCTTGGGTGCTAGTATATATATATATATATATATATAAATTGGAACATTTTAGATTTATTTTTTTATTTTTAAATTAAAAAGCCTCATATATGTTAACAATAATTTTTTATCCACACCAATATATTAAAAAATAAAATAAAGAATCCAAATACATTATACTCACATGAAAAATATTAACAGTGTAATTAAAAGTTCACATATTTTTATCATTTATTCAACTGTACTTATTTTTATGGTTTATCATTTTAATATTATTGATATTTTGTTAAACATGTCTTATGAATTGTGCATTTTATTGATTTGATGTTGGTATATATTCTTTATTGGGATAAAGTTTAAAATATATGTGTAATCTATTATCTATTATCTAATTACTATTACTACTTAAAAGCGTGCTAATGGGAGAAATTTTTTTGACACTAATACCCTCCCACTATTAGTAAATATCCAAACTACCATTATTCCTCAATTTCAATATTAAATATCAATTTATGCTAAATAATATAAGTGATCAAAATTATAATACATATCATTCTAAATATTATAAAAAAAATTATTATACATATTAAAAAATTGATTACAATTGTAATAAATATCATTCTAAATATTAAAAAAAATTATCATCTATTATTATTATTATTATTATTACAACTTAAAAAGTGTGCTAATGGGAGAAATTTTTTTGGACACTAATACTCCCCACTATTAGTAAATATCAAAACTACCATTATTCCTCAGTTTTAATATTAAATATCAATTTATGCTAAATTATATAAGTGATCAAAATTATAATACATATCATTCTATATTATAAAAAAAATATAGTATACATATTAATAAATTGATTACAATTATAATAAATATCATAATAAATATTGCCAACACGAGCATAGCTCAAGTGGTTAGGCACCTGCCCCCTTCTCATGAGATTGAATGTTCGAGTCCCCCTCCCCCAATTTGATGTAATATCTCAAAAAAAAAATATCATTGTAAATATTAAAAAAATTATCATACATATTTTTAATTAACCATAAAAATAATAAATAATATTTGAAAAGACTCTTATGGATTATCATAAAATTTGAAATTAACTATAAAAAATAAATAAATAATCTTTGAGATGTAAAAAACTACCTTGATACATCCATTCTAAAAAAATAAAATAAAATACAATTCATAATTAATATTGAAATTATATTACATAATTATTTCCTTAAAAATATATGGTTCAGATTTCTCTCAATTATTATGTTTCACAATCTTTATTGTAAACAAGTTTTTGTATTTATAACATTATTGTTTCTCTCAATTAATTAAGTTTTAATGGTTTAGTAGATAATAATCCACTATTTATATTGTAAAAATTTTGTATTTGAAAGGTCATTGACTTTAACAACATTATTGTGTGAAAATTCTTCTTCATTATGGGTTTTAAATTCAATATTTTTTGTTTATCTCATTCCAATAATATTATATTCACCTATTTAATTAGAGCTCTTACGTCCTTAATAAAAGTTTAAAGTCATTTAAAAAATAATTGATGATCAAAATGATATAGTATACTTTAAAAGATGAATAATATCGTACAAACACACACTAATATTTAATCAATATTAAATTAAAAATTAAAAAGAAATGGAAGAAACTTGTACAAAAAATAGTTGTTCTATCAAATATTTTTTTTTGATAGGAAAAAAAAAATATTTGATAGAACAACTATTTTTTGTACAAGTTTCTTCCATATTAAAAAATACAATACAAATAATATTAACACATAACGTGCAATGCACGTGCTAGTAAATATGAAAGACGTTAGCTAACATCCGGCCTTAACTACCACATCACAATCGATTACGTATTTTACCACACCGCGTACCACAACGCCACTAGTAATAATAAAAATGTGTTATACTGAAGTTACCTTATTAGCCATTAGATCTTTTTTTTCTCGAGATATTACATTAAATTGGGAGAAGGGAGACTCGAACCTTCAACTTCATAGGAAGGGACCACGTGTCTAACCACTTGAGCTTGCTCGTGTTGGCTTAGCCATTAGATCTAGTAGAATTATACTTTGTATATTAAATGCGCCACAAAGATTTAACCTATGATCTTAACGGAGTTTTATGTAAAGTTTTAAGGATGAAAACAATTTTGTTTTTACGGAAAAAAAAATCTAAAACATTTAAAAATAGGGTAAAATGCAAATAAGACACCAGTGGTTTTTTTCAAATGCATGAACACCTCATGTGGTTTAAAATGACAAATCATACCTCTGTGGTTCCATATTATTGTAATGAGACTCTTCTACTCCAATGTCATTAATTTTCTTTTAGCCATAACTTCTTCGTTTGAACTTCTATTTGGATGATTCAATATATTTTAGAATCTTCATTTCGAGCTATACATTATGATCACTTCAAACCTTAGATTTAGACAAAGGAGTTAGACCGACATCACATCGGTGCTCAATTGTTTCCTTGTGTTGGTCACCTCTGGCCTCGATTCTCGGCTCTTGGCTCACTTCTCATTCATCTTCTCATTCTTTCAAGTTTGTTGTACGGTCAAGGTCTGGGAGACAGGTTAGTTCCCAATCCTCCATTTTTACACAGCAACAAGTTTGTTAGACATTATGCTAAAAATGTGGGTTAGAAATAGCAAGCCTATCCACTCTGATACCTAAGTTAGACCAGAGGTGGTGCCGAGCATAGTAGAAGAAAAAAATAATGTACCTCCACATTGTCCTCTCATCTGGTATTTATAGGAAGGGTGCAATAATGGCCCTACTATCTAGGTTTCAAGCACATGCCTTAGGCCACATATCGACCCTCGGTTGGAGGCTAAAGGCAGTCCTGCTTTCCCTGGCTACTGGTCGGCCCTTGGTTGGAGGTTAGGGATGGTTCTACTTTCTCTGCCCAAGGGGTAGACCTCAGTGGTTGGTTCTTTTCTTTTAGAAGTGCACCCAAGCCATTTACCTTAGTGTTGAGATGAAACCATACCAGGTGAGCTTATGCTGTTGACTTTCTAAGCCAATTAATCTTATTCTTATTTTGATGATAACAAACGTGTTTTTATTATTAATCAATTTTCTGTGTTTTGATAGTCCTATGTGTAGAGAAAATTACAACAAGTCCATCGCAATTGGAATCAACTCAATCGGACATCAAACGAGCTAGATATTAATTTTAGAAGATTGGAATTAAATTAATTATTTCTTCCGATCAGATACGACAAGCTCATGGATTTTATTATGCGGTCAAAATTACAGCTGTCAAATCAGATGGAATTCAAAATCAGTGGCCCAGATTAATTCATAATTTTGAATTAAATGAAAAGGAAAATAAATGAAGAATTGATATCAGCAGTTAGATCGCGCACTGAAGCTTATCTAACGGTTCTCATTAATCAATCAATATATATATATATATATATATATATATATATTTTCGGAGATAAAAAGGAAAAAGAAAGGAAAAAGAAAAGAAAAAGGCAAACCATTTTTTCAGCCGTTCGATTGAAATCCAAGCGCCATCCGACGGTTTACGCTTCGCCACGTACGCACGTGTACCAGCTCCCTGACGCGCTGACGCAGCTGCTGACGCCGTGGGTCCCAGCGGTCTGCTTCCTTCAGCCGTATTACAACACGTGGCAGTTTGTTTCCAATGCAATCTGTTTTTGCTTTTTCCAGATTTGGTGAAAAGTCCTATTTACCCCTCAGCTTTTGGTTAATGCCTCCTATGTCCTGACCATTATTATTTGCATTGGGTGACCGAATTTTAAACCTCTCTCACAACGACTAGCTGTCCAATTTTCCCCTGCTGCCCGAAATTTTTATTAATAATATTATTATTAATTTCAAATCAGATTTGTCTTAACCAATGACACTTCGACACGTGGCTTTCTCCTTTAACTTTTCTGGAAGCAATTATTACTCTATTTTGGTTGTTTACAATAATGCCCTTCTCATATTTAAATTTCCTTAAGGAATTAAAGGCTACAATCATCATTTCAGGCCCTTCTTCATCAGCTTCATTCTGGAAATTTTTTCAGACGAAAATGGCAGTTTCTTCCTCCAATTTGTCAACAATGGAGCCTCATCATTCTTCCTTTCACACCATTAAAGTCAAATTTATTTATGAAGGTGGATGAAATAGTAACATTTCATTGGCTATAAATTGAGCTCGAAAATGACAGATTTTAAACACCAACGAATTTCAGAGGCTTTGTTTCATATTGCTAAGTTCTAAAGATCTCCATTTTTAATCTCTTTGTGAGCCTTTGTAACGTCCCGTTATTTCGTGATAAAAAAAAACTTTTATTTATTTTATTTCAATTTAAGTAATTAAAGTTTATTTATTTATCGGTAATTTAGAATTTGCAGTTTATTTCGGTTTTAATCTTTTAATTGACCTTTTTAGTTTATTTTTGTTTTAATGGTATTAATAATTATTAACGGGCCAATTAATAATTATTAATCACCATTAGGATAGTTTAAGAAGTTCGGGATTCGTTTTTAAGCCAAAAGTCATAAAAGGACGTAACCGTCATTTCCAAATTTGCAAAATATCTAAATACTATTTGGTCATCTTCTTTAAATGAACCATTGACCACAAAATTGACCAAAACTCCTCATATTTTTCCCTTCCCACCCGTGAGCTTCAAAGAAGAAAGAGAGAAAATTCGATTTTGTTCGTTTCTTGCCCGATCGACTTGATTCTGGGTCCATTGGAAAGGTATCGGTCCTACGATCCTTTTCCACCTAACCATCGTACTTGCCACTCGTGTTATACGGAGTTCTCGGTAAGTTTCTCTTGAAACCCTAAGCTCCAAATAGTGTTTTAATGGAGTTTTCTTTGATTTCCTTCGATTTCGTGTTGTAGAACTCGGTGTTTGTAAATACGGGAGTTGTTTTAAGTGTTTTTGGAAACAATCCCTTAACCCTAAAACCGAGTTTCATTCGAAACCCTTCCCGTTTGAAATTTACCCTTTTGGGATTGATTATGGGTTAGAATTTAATGAAATAATGTTTATTTAAATTCATTTCGGGAAAGGGCTTATTGTTCGAAAACCCTATTTATCGATACCCATTGAAATCAGGAATATCGAATTTGTTTAAAACCAACTCGAAACACTTTTAAATTGCCTAAAAGCCGGAAAACCAAACCCGAGACCCAATTTTGATGATAGGGCCGTGGGCCTCATCTGGGGATTTGTTGGGTTTTTCGTCGTTTTGTATGTTTAGTTGATGTTTGATCGATAGTTGGTAAAGTTATTGATTATGTGTTATAATTCGTTTGTAGGTGTTTTTGAACCACTCGCTTGATCGCTCCTTCGGACTTAGAAGCAAAGTCATCTTTTATTAAAGGTCAGAATAGTTAGGATTTAAAGTAATTATAGAAATCGAATGAGTGTGAAGGTTTGTAGAGTTTGAAACTAAGATTAGAATTCGAATCTAAGATTAGAGGGTTGTGAGTTAGTGCCCTTAGGATTAGAAGTTAATCCTTTAAGTGAGAACTTAGGAGTTCTCGAGGAAAGTATTGAATCTTAGAAGATTCTAAGTTAGATTCGATTCGAAACTAAGATTGGATCATTGGAAGTTAAAAGATCCAACTTGTATTTTAGAACGGTTAATAGAACCTCGGATTATTGAAAGTTTAGAATCCTTGAAGGTATAGGTTAATCGTTTGATTTATGATTCTACTTTTATTATTGACACCGGAGTTCGATCGATATATCGTTCGTCCGAGATGCTTACCTACTTTTACCTTATGTCATTTACTTTTTGTCTTTTACTTTATACCTTTACTTTATGCCTTTTACTTTATTTGTGTATCGGCTACTTTAATTCCGCACTTTATTTATTTACACCAAAATATATCATATTGCATCATAACATCTCGCATCATGGAAAAAAAGTGAGAAAGTGAGAAATATATGAATGGGAGAATGATGGGTCCTACGGGATAGACCACATTACCTTCATAGAAAAAGAAAAGAGAAAGTGAGAAAGATATGAATGGGAGAATGATGGGTCCTATGGGATAGACCACATTACCTTCATAGAAAAAGAAGAGAGAATGAGAAAAATGTGAATGGGAGAATGATGGATCCTACGGGATAGACTACATTACCTTCACAGAAAGAAAAGAGAAAGTGAGAAAGAAAAGGAGGGAGAACGATGGATCCTATGGGATAGACCACGTTACCTTCTTCATGCATAAGGGCGTATGCGAATCCTACGGGATGCTTTCATGCATTCATGCTTATGATAGATGAGAAAGAGAATTGAGATGTTATATTATATGCAAAGTTATTTACTTTTCTTATTTATGTCATAACAAAATAATGGATGAGGATTGACTACTAGTGTTAGCAATATCATCCCTTGAAAAGTTTAGAATGAAATTACCTAGAGTTTGGAGAACTTTAGGAGTGAATTGTGTCAGATTAATTAGATACAAATCGAAATGCGAGTTTGAGGTCTATCTTTACTTTTTATGCTTATTATTCTCACTGGGCTTAGTTGTTAGCTCATGATATTACAAAAATTTCAGGTAATGCCCTGGTTAGAGGCCGTGGAAGGGGAGATGGTGCTGCGTGATCGAGGGATGCTGACCTCGAGATGGACTCGTTGTTGTAAAGTCTATGTAAATATTTTTGTGAATTTCAAAGACTTTGATGATTTATATGTTGTATTTAGCTCATAAGAGCTTTTGATGTGGTTTTTATGATATGAAATATTTGAACTCCTGATTTGGGACTTAAAGTCCATGTGATTTATTAGATTTGAAAAAATTAGGATATAAACAGGTTTTGGCTAGCCAACTTTCAAACAAAACCACGCAAAATTTTCTTAAAATAAAAGACTTCCGCTGTTTTCTCTGATTTAATTTATTTTAAAAGTGACGGGTCGTCACAGCCTTATTCTGAGCAAAAATTTGTGTATTTCTAGCCATTCTTGAGGGCTAATTTGTTGAGATTATTATCTCATATTGTGAGCAAATTTCTTGTAATATCTATCCTTTGTGAGGATTTACCATTGTAAAAGGTTTATTCTTAAACCTGAGTAAAAAGGGTGATAGATAACGGTTGTCCTTGCTCCGTGGAAAGGGTCATTGTTCGGGTTTGATCTTGATCCCGCTAAAAGGATTGGGTTGCACTTGCTCCCGCAAAAAGTGAATACAAATTCCTGAGAGGCGCTCGGGGAGTGGACTAGGCCGCATTTTTGGCCGAACCACTATAAATTTTGGTGTCACTTTCTCTAACCCTTACTCTTTAATTTTCGCTTTACATATTTATTCTCATAATTTACCAAAGCATAATTAAATGGTTAGAATTTATTTGTGATACAACATATTCTATTATCATATCATATTTGCTCACTTTGCTAAAGAGAATTCTAAGTATAAAATTCATTCATATAGGTTGAACTTAAAAAGTCCAATTATTTTGTTAATCTAAATCTTTAAATTGATTGAAAAAGTTTTATAATTTTTTAAAACCCTATTCACCCCCCCTCTAGGGTTGCCTTAGATCCTAACATATGCCTCATCTGGCCTATGAAACCATCTTTACCCATTCTTTATGGGGACGGTCACTTGTGCTAGGGTTTCTGCCCTAAATCTTATGTAATCCAATTAAACTATAAATAAATAAAGGAATTATTAATTAGTAATATTTACATTGTCATTTATTATTGTTTAATAAATGTAATCCATCATAAGATCCAGGGTTACTTATGATAACTTAAAGTGAGCATGTGATGCGGGAAGGTTCACTTAAGTTGTAACTCAAATCGTCTGTGGTATATGAATAAAGGTTGGGTGCCTTATTTTTTGTAACACCACTAACACGGTGCACTTATGAATTGACAAAAGTGATCTCATCTGGATCGTTCATGTAGAGACATGTGAGTGAGGGTTTTACTGTGAAAGTGATTGTAATAGATTGGACTAACATATACTTACTGTCTTCTGGTAAAACAGTTATAGAAAGACACTTCGTATATTAATCGGTTGATCATGTACACTTGTAATCCTGAGTGGATTACGAACTCCTGTTCGTAGGAGATAAACCTTTGATTTGCATGGGGTGAAAGTACTCAATATAGTTCACTAAAAATGCCTCCCACTTTGGGTATTGCATCTTGCTTATAGCTGGGAACGTAATTACATAAGATTGGAATTCACTATTTTCCTTATTGAAAAATAGATAAGTATTTCCCTTATGGACTGATTCGGTGCTTGAACAGCGGGGCCCCATATTCCTCTAATCAAGGAAAAAGCAAAAACGCATAATGAAGATTATGTAAGGTTGTTCATTAGAGAATCAGTTGGGCTTAAGGAATAAGATGTATCATGGAGGTTAATACGGTAAAATACCTAGCCATGGATATGAACTACTTGTGCAGCATCAAAGTGTAGTTAATGACATTAGCCAATGGACATAACTATGTTTATAGTACTAAGAGTGCAACTCTACATATTTAGTCGAGTTATCTAGGAGTTAATGAATAAGATTTATTTGATTAAAAGGAGTTTTAATCAAAGGTAATTGTAGATCATTGAAGCTTAGTCCTATAGGTCCATTAAGTCTTCCGAGCTATCGCATGTAATTGAGTGTTAGGAATGGTGTCCTAGAACATGTAATTATTTAATAATAATAATTTATCTTGAATAAATTAAATAAATAAACGTAAGTTCTTTATATTATCTAGATTGATTCAATTAATGATATTAGGAATATATGGAAATATATTAATTTCGAACATTCAAATAGTAAAACCCTAAGTCACTCTAATGAAATCACGACTTAGTATGTGAGTCATACGAGAGGATTAAAGTCGAGATAAGTAACTTAAAAGTGTCTACAGTAAATAGATAACGTTTGGGAACCTTATCCTGGTAACACTGTTGATAGCTTCGCATTTTGTTTATAGACAAATGATCTAATCCTGATCATTCATGTGGGAGACATGAAATGGAAGTATCATATGCAATGTTGATTGTATAAGACAGGACCACGATGTTCGATCAAATTTCTCACTAGTACCGTTTACGAGAAATGATCGAATATCAAACTAAGTTTATGAACCGTGATAGATCTCAATCCTGAGTGAAATGTGGACTCCTATTTATAGAGTTATGTTCGTTGATTCACATGGTTGAGAGTGATATGTAAGAACGCTCAATATATACACTCCTACTTTGGGAATATAACTAGATAAGTAGCATGGAACACATTTTCACAAGATGGAATTCATAACTTTCCTATAAATTAACGGTATCAGTGCGATACCTAAACATTTTAGGAACTTTAGAAAACTCCCTTAATGTACTGATTCGAGACATGAACAAGTGACGTCACGACTTTTATTGATCACAGAAGTACATTATCTCTAGTTCAACTAAAGATGAAGTTCATTGGAGAATCAGCGGGAACACAAGGATAAAGCGGTAATTACAGGGGCAAAACGATAAATTTAATCCGCCTGTAATTATGAGGGTTCCATGTGAAGGATATGCTACAGATATAAATAAAGATAAACTAAATGGACATAACTCATCTATAGTGAAGGGAGTTCAGTTATGAATCTATAGTGGAATTATTCATAATTAGATAATAAGTAATTAATTGATTATGAGTTAATCACTTAATTGACTAATTATTAAGCTCATGATCTATAAGTCTATCGGGTCCCTATGCTAACCCAAATATCGTAGTCACGAAATCAAGTAGAAGAAATGGAAATTTTAAGTAAAATGAATTACTTAAATAGGCAATATTAATTGTTTAAATATTGAGTATATTTAAACGGTAATTAATATAAACATTATTAATTTTTTAAGTAATGAATTTATTTAAACAGGAAATTAATAATGAAATATTGTTAATCAGACATTATTAATTATTTAAATATTGAGTATATTTAAATGGTAATTAATAATTTGAAATTAATTGGTAATTATTAATTGTTTAAATAATTAATTTTATTTAAATGGAAATTAATAATTAAATTAATATCTTAATTAATAATAAAGCCTTATCAATTAAAATATTATTAATTGTTTAAATAATGAAAACTATTTAAATGGAAATTAATAATTAAATATCATTTGATAATATTTAGTCGGGAGAAAATATTAATATTATTAATTGTTTAAATAAAGTATTTTATTTAAATGGTAATTAATAAATAAATTAATTAAGTTGGACTTATTAATTTAAGGGAGAGTTTCTAGCCCAATTGGATTAATGAACCCAATTGGTATTGGCCCAAAATAATTAAATAAATAAATTTTATTTATTAATTATTTACTATGCAATTTTCGGCCATAATAGATAATTTGTAGGAGATAATTGTTTGAATTATATCCTATAATAATTATATAGATTTATTTACCCAAGATAAATAAAATAAAGAAAAGAAAATATCATCTTATTTATCTATGACATTTTCGAAATACCAAGATAAAGGAAAGAGATAATTCTTTTTTCTTTTTGTATTTATCTCCATGGATCAATCCTAATTTGATTAGGATTCCTATTTTCTTATAAATAAGAGGCTTGGGTCATTGATAAATCACACAATTAAATTCCTTAGAAATTCAGAATTCTCTCTTCCTTCTCCCTCCCCCCTTGGCCAATTTTCCCTAGTCCATTGGGAAGAAAATTATTTTTTCTTCTTCCCAATTTCTTCTTAAGTTCGATCCCACAATCGGGTTTCGGCTGATCGATCGGTATATAGCGTAGAAGATCTAGTGTTGCTGAGGATTTGATGTTGTAAAGAAACCTCCAACCGATTCTCCATATATTACTCAATGTAAGTTTTAGAGTTTTAATTTTCGAAAATTTAAAGCATGAATCTACATGTTTTTATCACAAATTGCATGATGTTAAT
This sequence comes from Gynostemma pentaphyllum, assembly GCA_028015215.1. Lineage (NCBI taxonomy): Eukaryota > Viridiplantae > Streptophyta > Magnoliopsida > Cucurbitales > Cucurbitaceae > Gynostemma > Gynostemma pentaphyllum. Next base: position 29,120,967 of record CM051350.1, read on the forward strand.
AGATCCGTAATTAAATGTTAATTAGTTTACTAAACAAAATTCCGCTAATTTAGTAAATCATCCCTTCATTGAGAACATAATTAATATGATTAATCACCTTGGAAACTGAAGAAAATAAAGAGAATAGTCTATTTGATTAACTAAAAGATATTAGATAGAGAAGTCTATTTAATTATTTAATTAATGGTGATATTAAATAGAGAAGTATATTTAATTAATTATTTTATGGAGAGATTAAATAGGAGGGTCTATTTAATTAAATTAAGGGTAAAATACCATTTTGGTCCCTGAACTTTCACTCTGGTTTCGTTTTCGTCCCTGAACTTTCAAAAATGACTGATTTCGTCCCTGAACTTTCCAATTCGATTCATTTTCGTCCTTCCGTCAGTTTTTCCGTCTGGGTGTGTAACGGTGGCCTACGTGGCATTCATTAATTGACGTGGCATTAAGTATGTGGGCAATTGTTATTAATGACGTGGAAAAAATAAGCTGATGTGGTATTTTATAAATGATGTGGCATCATCTGGATGAATCTGGACCTTTATTAAGCACACTTGATGAATCTGGACCATCCATTTCAAGAAACAAATTAATATCTCACTCTCACTTCGAATGTTGAAGAACTTTAACTTCCATCCCTAAATTAACTGCCCTAACATTCGATTTTTGTTTCAGAAATCTTGCTTGAGACGAAGACGAATGAGAATCGAAGGGTAAGCGAGGAGAAGCGAAGAAGAACGAAGGTGAACGACGTGAAGGAGAATTGAAGCCATTTGCGAAGCCCTGTTCTGATTTTTCTAACTTCTCCTTGAGAATCGACGAAGAGGAGAAGCAAGATCATAACTCGTAGCAGATGTCGACGGAAACCAGTTTAGGTAACTCAAATCTGAGTATTAACAATGGATCGGGATCGAGGAGAAGTTACCAAAATAAGACTGTGGCGTCGTGCTACTGTGGAGTTCGTGGTAAGTTACAGACATCATGGACAAATGCAAACCCAGGGTGTAGATTCGTTGGTTGTGCGTATTACAAGGTTAGATTTATACAAATTGTTCTTTTCTAATTTTGAAATTATTTTATGAAGTTAATCTGATATGTTATTTTACTCAATTGTCTTCATAGGGAGGTTCGTCAGGATGTGGGTTTTTTCTCTGGTATGATGCAGAGTTCACAGATCACGAAATGATGGTCATAAACAGACTGAAAGATGATGTTAAGAAGCTGAAGAAGAAGAATAAGAAGCTGTTAAAGTGGAAGAGGGCTTGTTACTTATCAATGGTTTTAGTTATAGGTTTGATTATGTACATGTTCTTAGGAAGCTGCAAATAACTGGAAATGTCTGTCAATAGGTAGTATGAACAGCATTTTAAGTAGCAATGTTTCAGGTTTTCAATTTTAGTCCCTCAAAAGAACTGTTTGTGTTGCATCCCTTATGAACAACAGTCTCTTGTTCTCTGTATTGTCTTAGTTGGATTAATAAAATGAAATGAATTCATAGTTATCAGTTTGTGTTTAACTTGTGCCGTGAATGAAATTTTTGTTTATTTTTTATTGAAATTGTAAAGCTTTAGGAAGACAATGGAAACAAAAGAGAATATTTTGAAATTGTAAATTGTGAGAATCTCTTACACAAAATAAGGACATGTGGTCCCATGATGTACATCAATAAAACAAAACCATAGGTTCACAAAAAGCATCCCCATTCACCTGCCAAGTCCACCTAATACAGATGCACATAAGTGCACAAAAATAGTCTACAAACCCTAAAACAACAAACAGAAAATCAACTGGCATCCTCTTGACTTGGTCCAGATCCAGAAGTAACATGCCTTCTTCTCCTTGTTAGATATGTGTGGCCAACTCCTCTTCCAGCAGATTGAACTTCAGCCCCATGAGCTCCATGAACAAGCAATGCACGGCCTCCTCATCTCTATGAACAGCAGACGCAGCAGAGATCCCCTTCCTCTTCCAGCAGCTGATCCCCTTCCTCTTCCAGCAGCAGATCCCCTGCCTCTTCCAGCTCCACCGCCTATTATAGATCCACTGGATCTTGGTTCTCCCCTGCCTCTTCCAGCTCCCCTTTCTCTTCCAGCTCCCCTACCTCTTCCAGATCCAGGAGTAGAAGATGCAGCCCCAGCAGATTCTCTTCCAGCTCCCCTACCTCTTCCAGATCCAGGAGTAGAAGATGCAGCCCCAGCAGATTCATCCCCAACAGATCCAGATCCAACATGAGCAGAAGGTCCAGCTGCAGAATTGCTAGGTACATCCTGCACAAGCACATAACAGAGAATAAACATATGAAGAGTCACTTTACTTAATGATATTATGGTCAATAGATATGAACTTACATCTGGGATGCTGAACCCCATGAAAGTGCGAGGCCTTGATCGTCGTAGGTCTTGTATTTATTGGCCCTTTACACGTTCTTATATTATGTCCAGTCTCATTGCATCTTTGACATGAGATTGAGCCAAACATCTTACTCTTCTTATTGCTTGAAGATGGGGCCTCCTCTGCAGCCTTTCTCCTCTTTCTTTTCGGTCTACCAGTAGGACGCCTAATAGATGGGGGTAGCACAGGTTCATATGCTTTTGACTTTGAAATTGTCACAAATAATTCTGTTTTAACCGTCTCTTGAATTTCCTTCAATGGCCACGGCTGAACACGAAACCTATCCATGTACTTTCTCGCAATCCAAGAAGAAGTCAGATTCCGATTAGTGAATTCCCTCGGGCATGTGTGTTCGCCATAGTAGGTTTTTATTTGGAAAGTCTCACGCTCAGCTTTCACCCGAGACTCGTGAAGTTTCCAACCACACTCGCCAGAACAGATTGCCCGAACTCTCTCTTTGTCATTCTTCACCAACTTGACATTGAATGCTCCAGTCACGGCATATTGCTTTATTGCAGTCTTCAAGTGTTTTCTTGTGGGAAACTTCTTCCCAATCGTAAACTCTACATTTTCCATATCAGCCCGTGGATTAAACCATTCATAACTTGGTCCTTTCTCACCATCCGAATTAGGAGGTGTGTTCAATTCATCTGATGGTGCGTAAGTTGATTCAACATCACCTTCAAAATTAAGGCAGTCATTCAAGTCAACCTCAGACTCCACAGAGCAATCAGATACTGCTACATCACCCTCTTCATGGTCACCCTCATCATTAAATTCATCCTCATCTTCATGGTCAGGCTCATTAAATTCACCCACAGCCTCTTCATGCTCATCATCAGCCTCTTCACCTTCATCATGAGCCTCTTCATGCGCATCCTCAATCTCATCATTCTCTTCATGTTCAGACAAAGCCTCTTCACGGACAACCTCATCCTCATCACTCTGTTCCTCTTCTTCATGGTCAGCCTCAGCCTCATCACTCTCATCCCCTACTACATGCCCACTCTCTTCACCATCATCACAGTCTACTGGGGAATTGGTTGGGGAAAGTGGTGGGGATTTGAGTGAGGAAAATAGGGGGGAATTTAGTGGGGAAATTGGGGGGGAATTGTTTGAGGCACTGATGGGGGAAATTGGAGGGGAATTGATAGAGGCACTGATGGGGGAAATTGGGGGGAATTGATAGAAGCACTGATGGGGGAAATTGGGGGGGAATTGATTGAGGCATTGATTGGGGACATTGGGGGGGATCTCAGTCGAAATTTGGTTCATTGATAGAGCATTCAGAAAACTTGGTAGAGATATTTGTTGGTGAATTGGGTGGGGACAATTGTTTGTCTTCTTCAGAGTAACGGGGAGGGGACCATGGCATGTCGTCATTCTCGTCAAGGGAACTTTGTGTACGAACCATCAGATCCGGGGCGATAATTCCTACATTCTCACAATCTTCACCATCACACTCCAGATTATCATCATCTACATTCTCATACTCGGTATCATGCCATCCCAGAAGAGGTACATGAAGAACTATCGTGATCGGTACCGCTGCGACAGAGAACACTTCATTCGGGTTGTGTTTAACATATATGTGTATGTACCTGTCCTCTGGAATCAGGCTCACCATTTCAGGAATGTCGTCATCAACCAATATACAATGTAGTCCGTCGCTGATGTCCATTCCAGGTTTCACATAATGAAACCAGACGTGATTGTACACCTCCAACCTCACCATAATCATTCCCAACTCTATAATCGACAATCTATCAACTTCATAAGTGACCACTTCTTGTACACCCCCAACATAAGCGAACTTCGGTGTATAATCTAAACGTCCTCTGTAATGTATCACTAGACGCCAGTATTCTTGCAAATCTACCATTTTTCCTCCAAATTGCAGACAGAAATCACTTAGGGTTTAGCGAAATCAGTTAGGGCTTCTACAAGGTTAGGGCTTTCAAGTCTGAGTGTAAGGTAAAGAAGTTTTAAACCTCTTTTCAGATTTTTTCTTCACAAAACCAGTGTACCAGAAACGCAAAATCAGAACAGGGCTTCGCAAATGGCTTCGATTCTCCTTCACGTCCTTCACGTCGTTCACCTTCGTTCTTCTTCGCTTCTCCTCGCTTACCCTTCGATTCTCATTCGTCTTCGTCTCAAGCAAGATTTCTGAAACTAAAATCGAATGTTAGGGCAGTTAATTTTGGGATGGAAGTTAAAGTTCTTCAGCATTCGAAGTGAGAGTGAGATACTAATTTGTTTCTTGAAATGGATGGTCCAGATTCATCCAGATGATGCCACATCATTTATAAAATACCACATCAGCTTATTTTTTCCACGTCATTAATAACAATTGCCCACATACTTAATGCCACGTCAATTAATGAATGCCACGTAGGCCACCGTTACACACCCAGACGGAAAAACTGACGGAAGGACGAAAATGAATCGAATTGGAAAGTTCAGGGACGAAATCGGTCATTTTTAAAAGTTCAGGGACGAAAACGAAACCAGAGTGAAAGTTCAGGGACCAAAATGGTATTTTACCCTTAAATTAATTTTACAGTTGTCCAAAATTAATGGGAATTTAACTAGAGGAGTATATTTAAATATTTAATTTGAAGTAGTCAAATTAAAGAGGAATTAAATGAATAAAAGGAGTTTTATTTATTTAAATATTTAATAGAAATGTTTTATTAAATAAAAATGAAAAATAAAATGCCCAATATTGTCTTGGTTTTCAATTAACCAAATTTACGCGTTTTATTTTATTTAAAATATATGTGATATCTTAATTTAAATTAATATGATTAATTTAAATGAGTATATATAAAATAATTAATTTAAATTAATTTGGATTAATTTAAATTGTGATATGAGAATATCTTATTATGGAATATGATATTCTATCTTAATTATTCAAAATATATTTTATAATATCTTTATTTAATTATTTGATAATTAAAAGATATTCAAAAAAATTCTAAGGCCTTCGTTTTCCTATAAATAGGAACCTTGAAGTAATCTCAAAACATACAACAAACAACCTGCTCTTCCGAGCCTAGGTGAGTTGGTCTTCTAAGGATAAGCACGCACTTTACTAGGTCTTACGTGCTTATTCTGTTAAGCGCTCGATCCTCTTCCTGAGGCTGATCCTTCTAGAAGTGGTCTCCATGGTGAGCACCAGCCCTATTGGGCATACTGTGCTCGTCTCGTGCACTCTACAAGTGACGTGGATGGATTTGATCTTCCTACGTGGTCTTCTAAAGGAGTTCCATGTGACCGTATAATAGTTTCAAATTTCACCCATAACAGTAGCCCCCACTCCCGAGCAAAGCCAGGGTGGTCTTCCCGGGCTTAAATGATAGCACTGGGTCGCTTGAGAGGGACCTTACAGGTGGAATTTTCTTTTGTCATGACTTTTGCATGATCATTCTTCATGTCTAAGTCTTTCCACTAGTGAGAGCTTTGAGAAGCTCTCCCGTCTCGAAGGAATTCTTAAGTTTTCTAAATTAGTCTACTCGGGAGAGCCCTGATGAACTAATTCGCGACCGTGGAGTCGAGACTTAGATTTTCCCACTAAGGATAGCCCTGAGGAGCTCCCCTATCTCGGTGGAATTCTAAGTTTTCTAAGTTTTTCACTAGGGAGAGCTTTGAGGAGCTCCACCGTCTTGGCAGAATTCTAATTTTTTCTAAGTCCTTTCACTCGGGAGGGAGAGCCCCAAGGAGCTCTTCCGTGACGACAGAGTCGAAATTTAGATTTTTCCACTAGGGAGAGCCCTAAGAAGCTCCCCCGTCTTGGTGAAATTATAAGTTTTCCAAGTCCATGACAGCATAGTCAGGACTTAGATCTTTCCACTAGAGAGAGTCCTGAGGAGCTCCCCCGTCTCGGTGACATTCTAAGTTTTTTAAGTCTGTTCACTCGAGAGAGAGCCTTGAGGAACTCTTCCGTGAGCGCGGAGTCTGGATTTAGATCTTTCCACTAGGGAGAGCTCTGAGGAGCTCCCCCGCCTCGACGAAATTTAAAGATATTCTGATATTGATTTATTTTGATTTGAAGTATTTGTTTCATAGTGTATTCATGCAGTTGGCCCTTACTCAAAATTCGAGTATCAGGTTCTTGGTAACGATTAGGTATGGGCTCAGCTAAGGTAGTTAGGCGTTTTATTGCTTTTGCTTCCTCAGCTCTGACTCTAACCCCTTCACCTTTACAGTCCCCATGCATAAATGTACAAAGTAGAGGAAAAACAAAATAACTTCATTGATTTCTTGTAAATTCTACATAGTGAACTCCGAGTACAAGATACCTTACAACCTAAGTGGGCTTCTCCCTAATTGATCTTGGGTGTGCGTCTGCATGTACACTTAGATTTTTTTAAGTCTTCCCTATACTCGGCTCCCAGTCTTATCCCGATTATGGTGTTCTTGTCTTCATCTAGGAGCAGGACAAACTCCAGATCTCTATAGGTGGCTCTGTGCTCGGTCATTGTCACACACGTTGGGTAAACTCATCCACTAGAATAGAGGTCCAGGTTGGATGGTGTGTGATTTACTTTTTGAGCCATATTCTTTATTGTCGGGCTGGTGGCCCTCGGTTTTGGTCTTCTGAGTCAGATCTAGCCTTGTTGGACAATAGTTTCAATCTCTTCCTTGAGGTCAAAGCACTCTAAGCTGGTGTGACCATGATCTTCGTGGAAGAGACAATATTTCACTTTGTTTCTTTTGTTAGTCCTGGCCTTCATCTTAGTCGGCTACTTCCCCAAGTTTCTATCTACGATCTCTATGAGCAGTTGATCTGACGGGAATGAAGTATGAGTGTACTTATCAAACTTACTTGGGGGAAGACCTCACGTCTCAGGTTGGTCCTCTACCCTTTTCCTTTTGCTATCAGTGTGAGGACCTTCAGTTAAGTCATATTTCATGTGATGGTGGTGAGAGTGCCTGATGTCACATTCGTCATCTGTAACTCTTCTTGATGCGAGAAGCTCTCCAGCGCTCATGTACTTCTTTACTCTGTAGAAAAGCTCTAGGTAGGTGGTCGACATTCTCTTTCCTAGTGACCAGAGGAACTTCTCCATAATGTCGCCTGCCAAGGTAAGAGAGGCCTTGTCTCGGTATTCTTTCTTCATGTGCTAAGCTCTACTTGGAGCTTCCTAAGCTCAGGCACTTATGGCCGTTCACTCTTTGTAGTAGACCTCACTGCGTCGACATGCACCTTTCTCTTTTGGTTGAGCACTTCTCGAAGGTCGATTCTTGCCTTTATATGGGAGGGCTCAAGGCGAGAAGAGGCAGCATGTCAATTGCTCAGCCTCTGCTTCCCTTTCAAGCTCCCCTTCACGTAGGATTATGACTGTCTTTGCCCTTGTCGTGCTAAGAATCATAGTGGTCAGCTCTATGCTCTTGATCAGACTTCTGCATAAGTATCTCCAAGACCCTACTGAGGTCTCAGTCTGTGTTCTGAGCATACTGCTCAAGAGCAGCAATTCTTTTAGCCTCGGGGTGGACTCTCTCTAACGGATGACCAGGATCTTGTGCCCACCCATTTGTGCCCCAAGGTGGGTTCTTCCAATTCTAAAGGGGGTTGGCGTCTCGCTCATTGTTATGGTGCTCAGCATGGCTTCTATTTCTCATTCTTGGTGGTAGGGCACACAACTAGATATGCTCTTCCCACAGACGACGTCAAATGTTGGTGCGTAAAAATGGAGGACCGAGAACTGACTTGGGGTCGAGTGTATCCCAAACTTGAACCGCGCAACGAACTAGAAAGAAGAAGATGAGTGAGAAGTGAGTCGAAAATTTATGCCAATTATGACCTGCACAAAAAACAACTGAGCACCGGTTTGGTGATGGCTTATCCCCTTTGATGCCTAAGTCAGATAATAGGTAGTTTCGAAGCAGAATAGAAGAGGAAGTAACGTACCTCCACAGTGGCTCTCTTCCAGTATTTATAGAAAGGGTGCAATGATGGCCCTACTCTCTAGGTTCGAGGTGTAGGTTCTAGGCCACGTGTCGACTCTCGGTTGGAGGCTAGGGGTGGTTTTGTTTGCCCTGCCCAAAGGTGGACCTCGGTGGTTGGTGCTCTTCCTTTGGAAAAGCAGCCCGACCATGGGTCAGCTCTCGATTGGTAGCTAAGGGCAATTCCACTTTCCCTGCCCAGGGGTGGACTTCGGTGGTCGGTGCTCTTGCTTTGGAAGAGCAGCCAAGCTCTTTGCCTTAATATTGAGGTGATACCACACCAGGTGAGCTCATACCTTATTTGAACTATGAACCTATCTTTACCCATTCTTTATGGGGATGGTCACCTGCTCTTCTGAGCCTAGGTGAGTTGGTCTCCTAGGGATGAGCACGCACTTTGCTAGGCATCACGTGCTCATTCTGTTAAGTTCATCGCCTTGGTACTCGGTCCTCTTCCTGAGACCGAGCCCTCTAGAAGTGATCTATCAGGATGAGCACCCACCCTATTGAGCCTAGTGTGCTCATCTGGTACACTCTACGAGTGATGTGGACGGCTTTGATCATCTCATGTGATCCTCTAGAGGCGTTCCACATGACCGTATAGTTGCTTCAAATTTCACCCATAACAAAATAAATAAATAAAATTAGTGTTGTTTTATAAAAACAATATCACGTCGTATGATTTGTAAAAACAAAATTATTAAAAGCTAAAATTAGAAGTCATGTTTGATACAGCTTTTAAATGTTTTTTAAAATTTTAATTTTAAAAGAAAATTAAGAAGATTTTTTATTCACAAGATATTTATATATTTTGAATGGATTAATATAAACTAAAAAAAAAGTACTCTAACTCATCTAAATATGAATTTCGTTTTAAAAAGCAAAAATATACCTTTAAAATCAATATCAAAATGGGCTTTAATTCTGTTTTCCTTCTTAGAATCGTTGCATATCTGTTTTCCTTGCAACCCTTATACACATGGAATAACCTTTGCATATTACTTACAAAATTTTAGTAATTTTGTCCTTATTATGAGTTTTTTTTTTTTTTTCCAAAGTGAAATATATACTAAAAAAAAGATAAGGAAGATCTCACAGCTTGAGATTGAGGAAAACAAAAAGGACTCTTAAACAACATGTCAAAGAGACCGGTTAAACAACCAAAACAAACTAGGAAGGCAACACGCACAAAAACAAACAAAGATCAAACAACAAAGAAAAGAACCCAACCAACGGCAAAAAAAACACCAAGCTGAATAGTAGAGGTGAACATTGACCCCCGCTACCCCACCATCCCACCTCGCCCCATTTAAGGGTGTAATCGAGGTCGGGGTGGGGTGAGAATTTTTACCCCATTTAATAAACGGGACGGGGTGATAAGGTTTGACCCCATCAGGGCCTTGACCCCAATTACTTCTTGTAAATTTTATTTTTATTTTTGTTTTTCTTTTCTTTCTTTTCGTTTTATCTCCAAACTCATTTACACCCCACCCCACTAACTAACTATTACACCCCCCCCCCCCACAAAAAAAAAAAAAAAAAAAATTCAACTCAACCCCATTTACACCATAATCTTATACACACTCCAACCTCATTTACACCCCAACCCCAACCGTGCCCTACCCCATTTCGGTTTACCCCGACCCGACCCCGAACCCAATAATTAAATGGGGTGGGTTGGGGTCAGGGTGGATTTTAAATGGGGCGGGGGTGGGGTGCCCTTTTTTTTCTTAAACAGGGTCGAGATATAAACGGGGTACCCCGATTCCACCCTACCCCGCCCCATGTTCACCCCTACTGAGTAGTCTATGGGATCAACATCAATATGAGTGTTACCTCTCTAAGAGATGGCAAAAAAAAGACATCCTGCTGAATGTGATGCAACATTGCACTAGGAGAGTAAATAGGTCGATTATGAAAACGATTGTTTCTCTCCTTCCAAATATTGTAGATCATAGGCTCCAAGCAAGCCGTCAAAACCAGTGGTTGAATTCTTACATCAAATTGAAGTAGGGGAGATTCAGACCTTAAACTTTAAGGAAGCGAGTAAAGATGTTTAATAATTGAACTATACTCAAGTTGGCGCACTTATCATTAGTTAAATTAGTAAGGGGCTGACTATTAATTTGGATGTTTCTCCTTCCATAGATTCAAGAGAAATCACAGTTACTAATATATAATATTTTTTTTACTTTTATTTAGATAAAAAAGTTGATTTATTTTTTAAAATAACATTTTTTTAATTAATTTTTTTTTCTTTTGTATTATAGAATTATAAATCTCCTTGATTTTTTTTTATATTGCTTTTCTTTTTTAGGTGTTCTAAATTAAAATTCAGTATAGTTTTTAATAAATTTATTATATAATGAATTCCTCTCATTTAATGTGTTAACAAATACTATTTTTAAAACTTCTGAAACTTTTGTTATTTTTTAAATTTACAATTTAAAAAATACAATTTTTTTAAATACCCCCAAATTCAATCATTTTTAACCATCTACCTAAACTATTATTATCGTCTGAGCACTTAGGAACGAGCAGTTCAGCTTGGCATGAGTTTCGATCAATCTAGATCGGTTCAATTCTGTTTTCCAGGATTTTGATGTCGACTCGTTTACACCCCTGCGGAGCACGAACATTCAGTTCATGACAAGAAACAAATAGGCACAATTGAATAGATGTGGTATTATATGAATGGACATCCAAGGTTATCTAGCTCTACACATATTCAATTCAGCTTGCATCAGTCAGCCAATCTATCGATTCGATTCGGTTTTCCAAGACTTAGATTTCGACTCGTTTACACCCCTGAGGTAAGAAAACTTGTGAAGTAGCTTCGGTTCATGACAATAAACAAATAGACACAATTGAATATATGTGGTACTATGAGAATGGACATCCAAGGTTATCTGGCTAGACAAAAAATAAATGAATATATAAAAATTGAACTCCCTTCTTTTCTCCTCTTCCCAAGTCCTGTGAAGCTACTGATACGTTTTTTTTTTCAATATGTGAACCATCAATCTCAATAAGAAATACACATGCAAAACAAAATAAGCAAAGACAATATGGGAATCATATGTAGTTTTAGGATCCTGGTATCAAACAAACAAAACTAATCTGAAATTCCTTGACATCAGAAAATCCAAGTATCACATTCCCAAGGATCTTAAACTCCTCGAAACGAAACTGTTTTAGAATTGTATGTAATCACCATAACGTTTATACTAGGATTCCACGTCGGGAAGATTTTGTTCTCTACTAGAAAGCAAACCAGCCAGCTTGGAAAAGAGGACACAAAAGGTAAGAAATCACATTTCTTGCTGGCCGCGGCGTTGATTGCTATAGCATCTTCAAAATTTCAGAAGTCTCAAACAAGTTAATGCAGTAATAAAGCAGCTTCTCACATGGAAAAAACATTAAATCAAAATTCTGAAATTTTCATGTTCTCTTGAAATGTTCTTATGTTGTTGCCATTCACATTTGTATTTCACGTCAAAAGGAGATGATTGAGTGGCTATGTACTTTAAGCTTTAACATCAATATAACACTGTCAATAACTACATTTTTAATTTGAGTATTTATTGATCCTATATTGTAAATCAAAAAAATATTTCGATACATCCAAGCCTTTTTCATAAATTCCCCAATGTCATGGTTTCATTTATGTTGTAATTGGGTATGAAAGCTTGCCTTTGTGCATCCAGAAATCGGTGAATATGAGCCAAGACATGCAAGAAAAAGAAAGTGAAAATTGCCTTTGGGAATTCCCACATGGAGGGAGTAAAGATCCCATGCTCTTTCACCATGTCTGTGAAATCATAAAATACAAAAACCTAGAAATTTAGTAGAAATTATTCAGATAATTCCGTGCACCTCGAAATGTCATCCCGGTCAAACACCATGTGGATTCAACGCTTTCTCAATATCAAATGATGACATCTTCATATCTGCTGGAGAAATACCTGTGGACAACTAAGTTTAAAAAAATTGTACATGCAATTACAAAATGAATTAATAACTATACATTCAAACAAAAACTTACTTTCATGTGCCTATCTTATCTTAGATAAGTATGATGCTGAATGAACCTGTCATCACTTTGTTATCTTGTGGTTGACTTATTCCCCACAGAAAAAACATGGTCAGATTTACTTCATTGCTTTTGCTTTAAGATTGAGGTTCCTTACATTCTTGTCGACAAACACCAAGAATTAACTGACAATCATCTGAAGAAAACTTTGGCATTTTCCCTTAAAACTGCAACAATTTTTTTTTTATATTGCGAGTGTCCGGGACAACTTACACGCCCTTTGACTAATCTCACGAGACAACCACACAACCCTACAACACTTGACATCGAGAAACTCGTAGAATAAAATCCTAGGTAGGTGGCCAATATGGTTTGAACCCATGACCTCAAGGTTGGAAAAGAACCCCTTGACTACCAGGCCAACCCATGTTGGTTAAATTGCAACATATATTAGGTGTCTGTTTTGCAAAAAAAAATATTAGGTGTCTGATGCAATGCAACAGGCAGTTAATATGAAATCAGTTTAAATTGACCGATCAAGTCATACAAAGCTAAAAGCAATAGTATCGTAATAACAGTAATTCAACCACCGTGGGTAGGCCAACAAGTCAACAAGGCTATCAACAGTTCAAACTACGTGATAGGAAAGGGGGTAAGGGTATATTAGTAAATAAGTGTGAGTTTGTAAGGAAAATTTAAAGGTTGCCCCCAAATAGTCTAATGACTACCAATATCATAATATGCATATCTCACCCCTCTAACTTACTCTATTTATAACCCCGATTTTCCTAACAAACTCACACTTATTTACATATCCTTACCCCCTTTCCTATCACTATGATGGTCACCAACCTAGGATATTATACTATGAGTTTCTTGAAACCAAATATTGTAGGGTAAGACACTTGTCCCGTGAGATTAGTCGAGATGCGCATAAGTTGGCTCGAACACTCACGATTATCAAAATAAGAAGTAATCCTTACTTCAAAAGTTTAAACTAATATTCCAATTATAAGAATTGCAATATCTCAATCCTTGGTTTAGAGAGAGATCATTTAGTACTGGTTTTCTTTTAATAAGAGTTAGTATTCATGCCAAGTTACATGCACCTTAACTAACTTCAAGTGATTACTACTTTAAACATTTGATGCCGAGAAACTCATTATACTTTAATAACCATCAAAACTTGAATTTATGAGACCAAGGTCATTTGAGCTACAATTTATCCCCAAAAAAATGGTAATCTAAGCTAACAACTCATCCTTCTGACCTTCAAACCAATCTAGTAGTTTAAAATTGTTGAGAATACTTTTTAGTATATTAAATTTTCCTTAGTCTATCAGTTAAGCTTTTGGGTCTATTAGTGATTTAGCATGGTGTCATATCATAGTATGAGGTCTTGAGTCTGAACCTGCCCCATTGGGCCTTGTGCAAATGTTCAAATCCACAGCATGTGAGGAGTATTGAGAATATATAAATGATTAAATTTTCCTTAGCCCATTAACTTAAGCTTTTGGGCATATAGGTGATTAACAAAAATTAATGTATTACTATCTTATCTAAAAGAAAAAATAACATGTTACTGGAAGTCAAATCTCATATACTGAGTGAAGCTTGCATAACCAAATATCAGGTGGAGTGACCATTGGAATTAAGCAAAAAAAATGACCGGTCAAGAAACAACCAAATACAGGAAAGAGTGTAAATAGTATAATTATCTGCCTAATTGTTAAATCATTGGCAGGGTGCTAACTGACTGATAAAAAAACAGTACAAGGGGCAGGCAGGGGCCAGGGGGTGATAAACTGACTGTTAATAAGAAAGAGATGATGCATACCTAAGATATTTCAAAATCTTTGTTCCAACTTTATTGAGAAGAACCAAAAAGAACATTTGAATAAGTTGATTGAGGAATTTTCATTGTGTATACCCTTCTAAAGGAATCCCATACCCAAGCTTGCACATCAAACCTATCACTTGGTCAACCTTGGGTCTGTGACCACTTGATGAATAGGCTTTATACAAAATCCAAAATGTTTTTTTCGTCCAATCCAAATTGAAAATTTTCATTTCACCAAGGACAGACTCCATTTCTTCAAAGCGGTTTTGTGATGCAAACATAACCATTTTACAATGATATAAAGACCGACAGACTCTCCATCCAGAATATTCAGCACGGCTTACAAAGTTAGTGAGCTTGTCCACTGCATTACATCGAAAATAGCTAGAAATAATGGACCGCATCACATGTGCAGTAGTTACTGAAGTATTATGCTCAAATGCCTCGTTAATTGAATTCTCCATTTCCTCTAACCAATCCTCTTGAGCATAGACTTTTATCAACATGACATTCAACCAGGGTTTATACTCTTCTACTGGAATAAGCTTCAACAAAGCCTTAATTTTTTTCACTCTATCTTCTATAGAACTCCTACAGTATGCACATATCATAGCCCTAATAAGATGGAATTTCTCGTCAACGACACGATCTTTTAATAATTCATATGCTTCTTCCATTTTTTCGAGGTTGCCAGAATGTGCATATCCACGAACCATTAGTGAAAAAGTATTGGTATCGGGCTGTACTGAACTTGCCTTCATCTTCAAAAAAGTTTGCTCCATTCTATCCCACATCCATGCTGTAACATACCCCGCAATTACATTATTGTATGTGCTTACATTGGGAGAGAGATTCAAATCATGTATCTCCCGCATAGTTGCCTCCATGTGATCAACCAACATTAAGCGACCAAATACTGATATTAGGATGTTATACGTTATAATAGTCGGAGTACAATCTGCATCCCTCTTAAGATTCCGAAACAATGACTGGCATCTGTCAGTCAGACCATTAAACATGTAAGCACCCATGAGTGCATTGTAAATAGAGGTTGTCTTGATCCTTTTGTTAACAGCCTCAGTAAACAACTCAGCTGCAAGATCAACATTTTTAGATCTTCCAGCAACTGTGATAACCTTGGCATATTCCTCTGGAGTCACAGGTAAAGAATCCTCCAGCCTTCTTCTCCAATTAAACACCTTAGAGTTATTAAAATAAAAAAAGAAGCTAGTCAGAGATTTGGTTTCATCAAACAGTTTATCAAGATTACCAAGTTGTTTAGAGGTGGTTAGAAATGCTGAGAAAGTTTTCAAATTTGAAATGGAAGAATCACTGATGCCAACTTGATATTCGCAATTATCATGATAAGATGCCAAGTATTGAAAACAATAGTTTGTTTAAATTCAATTGAATTTCAACATTTCTTAATACGAATAACAAAATTTCAACATTTCTTAATACGAATAACAAAATTTCAATGTTAACTACAACATCCTAAATATTAATCACTCTTCCAATCAATCCAATTATTTTACTTCACTCGTAATATCATCCAAATGGCCATGGCCTCACCATATAGTACACAAGAATCAAAAGAAACACATGATAAACTGAAGTGAATAAATAGCATTAACAATTTTGTACTGACAGCAACGATGTTATTGAGTAATACATATAGTTAGCATTAATTTGATTCGCTTCGTATTGGACACACTCTCAAAGATAAAGCAAAATGGATTTGGGAAACAGTGGCTAAAGTCATCCCGTGGGAAATTCGGTTGGAGAGAAGCCATAGAATTTTTTTAAAACAAGGTCATCGCGGTCAACAATTTATGGGAGTTTATTCGGTTTATAGTGTCTTTACTTGCCTCCCTTTCTAAAGTATTTTGTAATTATGATGTTCTTTTGATTAATGCCAACGGAGGAATATTTTCTGTAATCCGACAACTTGGGCAGATTTCTCATCACCCTTTTTGTATTTCTTTTTACTCTTAATGAAATTTCTGTTTCCTATAAAAAAAAAACATTAGCATTTCTATAATCCTAAGCACAATATATGATGAATCAATTCACTTGTAAATAGGTACATTAAGATTAAGCACACCTCCAATGCTAAGTTAGGCCATGAAACCAACTGCTTCAGCAGCTCAACAGTAGCAGAACCATCAAAACAACTCCTTAAGAGCAAATCTTCATTATCCACCAAAATTTTCGCAATCTTATCCGAATCATTGGCATTCCGAATCAATTCATCCCGAACCCACAAAACCTTCAGTTTCATACTTTTCCTTAACCGAAGATCATGATCAGAAGGCTTATCAGAGAATAATTCAATGAGATTAGAAAATGAGTAAAATGAAGAAAATTGAGGAGGAATGGGAGAGGAGGAAGAATCGGTACGAGTATGGAGATGATGAGGGAAGAAGCAATTTGCAAACTTTATGAGAGTAAATTTGTTGGGGTTGAAAAAGAATTTGTGGGCATTCGAAATCTTCCATAGTTGCTTCATTTCATTATTCAGTTTCTTTCTAGGTTATCCTCATACACGCACGGACGGACCTGTTCTGTTGAAGGAGAAACCATTTTTCTCCGAATTGTTTAAAAAAAAAAAGCTTTATTATTATTTAGGATTAAATATATAAATGACACATTTTTTACTCCATGGTTTACCCTATTAGCCACTTGGTAATAGAATTGAGGGTGAAAAATCACAATAACCACTTGGAGGTGGTTATTATCCTTAATGGCTATGTGTTTGAAAAAATGTGATATTTAGCCACTTTTTTACTATTCAATTTTTTAATATACGAATTTTGCATTTTTCGTATGTCAGGTATAGTCTGACACGTATGTTACGTATCGCAGTCATCGTGATTCGAGTTGAACCAAGATTGGTCTCCTAATAAGATGCTTCTTCTTGTTGTCAACAAGGGTGGGGCGGTGGTGGTAGGTGGAATTCAAGAGATACAAAATAAAGAGAAAACAAAAAAAGTTGTTGATGAATGAAGGCTCTTTCACGAGCAAGAACAACGAATTTGAATGAATTTTCTGGGATTTTTGTGTGATTTTAAGTGTGAAATTGAAATGAGATTGAAAACAATCTCGGTTTGACTCACTTCAGTTCATCTCAAAAAATGAATAGAGAGTAGTCAAATTGAGATTAGAAGACCAATCTCAGTTCATCTCGATTCGAGACAATCAAGATTAGGAGACCAATCTCGGTTGAACTCGAATCGCGATGACCGAGATGGATGGCAGAATATTTTTTTTTTTATAACTTTCCATATAATTTATTTGTTTTCATTTTCTTGTTTAGATATACAAAATACCTTCACAAGAAAAACTGAAGCTGGAATTTAGTCATGAAGATCACCCCTCGCCATCAATTAGTTGTCTTTATCATAAAATCTCGGTTCGAACAATCTCATATCTCGGTCCCAAAATCCCAATCTCAGTCCCAAAACCTCATATCTCAGTCAAAAATTACATATCTCGATTCGAAAATCCTTTATCTCGGTTTCAAAATCTCAATCTTGGTCCTAAAACCCAATATCTCGGTCATAAAAACCCATATCTTGGTTCTAAAATTTCATATCTCGGTCTGAAAATTCATCATCTCAGTTCTAAAATCTCAATATCAGCCCCAAAATCCCATATCTCTTGGTCCTAAAACCCTATATCTCAGTCCCAACATCCCATCTCGATCTCAAAATTCCATCATCTCGGTTCTAAAATCTCAATCTCGGTCCCAGAATCCCAGATCTCTCGATCCCAAAACCTCATATCTTGGTCCCAATATCTCATCTCGGTCCCGAAGTTCTCATCTCAATCTAAAATTCCCCATCTCAATCTAACATCTCTCATCTCAATCCAACTCTAAAGATGAATCTTGGTCCAAAAAACAGATTTTTTCATGAAACATCACTAAAAATGCGAATAAATTTGTACTTAAAAAAAATATATAAATCATTAATATACATGTATTATCTATTTGGAAAGAGTAAAAAAGTGAGAGATCGAAAGATTAATAGAAACTTTGATGTAGATGTAAATCTCTTTTTGATGGAATTTTTTTTAAAGAGGTTGGAAAAGTAAAGGAAAATAAATGTGATGATAAATGAGAGAGATGCAAGATATAATAGATGAGAGTTAAAGTAAGGATATTTTTGAATTTTCATAGGGTAATAATTATGTCAAAAGGTCAAAAAAATGAAAAATGATGAGGGGTGGGTCAAGTAACCTTAGTACTTAATTTTAGAGGTCATTGGAGCAAATTTCCCGACATTTTTCTTTCTCAATGCAATTTTCTTTCCAATACATTCTTTCTTCCCCAGTTTTTAGGTATATTCAGTATATTGTCCATAGGTCAGTGTATTTAGTATATATTGTACATTTTTATTATTTTTATATTTTGATTTTAGTATATTGTTCAATTTCGGATTCATTTTAGTATATTAATTATAGTTTCCCCTCTCATATAAAGTGTTTTGTACATCTGGTATATTGCGTATATCGTTTTCCACATCGTAAATGCACTTGAGAAAAGTGTGGATGTACGTAATATACGTAATATACATGTCATTTAATCTGCAAATGAAAAACGAAAGAGTGTTAATTATATGGTACTTAATGTAAAAAAAATACTTAATATGCAAAAAAAAAAAATGTATACTATATTACGTATATTACATAATGAACATAAAAGAAATGGGGTGCACATCAACCATTTGTCATTTCGTATATTGCGTGTATTACAAAATATACATTTGATATAACAATAGAGTAAACTGAAAAAAAACAAATAGTTATGTATATCACGTATATTATAAAATATATATTTAAACAAACAGCATATATTATAGAATATACATTTAGCAAATCCAAAACAGAATGTATATTAGATATAGTACATGTTTAGCAAAAGCGAACATATCGAGGAAAAAAAACATAAATATTTTTCAGAATATGTGAAAAAATTCAGAGCCGTGAAAGAAACGAAATTTAACAAAAGAAAAAACAATGTATATTACGTATATAGATTGTACATTAAGCAAAACAGAAATAGACCGAGAAACAAAACAGGTATGTATATTACATATATTACAAAAAAGCTACATTTAGAGAAACACCATCTTGAAAGATAAACAAAAAGAACGTATATTGCATATATTACGTGTATCACAGAAAACACTATTAAGAAATTACGTATATTACATAATACAACAAAAAACATAAATGAGGAAAAAAATATAAAAAAACTAAAAAAAAAATCTTTCGTCAAATCCATGCTTTTTTGGTTTAGATCTTCGAGATTCGTGATAAAAAGCAGTGGAAAATATTTATAAAAGAAACGAGAGTGAGAAGAAATTAAAGAGAAAGATAGTAAATTAAAAAAATTGCAGAAAATTTGTGAGATGAATATTTGTAGAAGGTAAAAATGGTGACTTTTTTAAAAAGAAAGAGAAAGAGAAAGAGAAGGAGAGAATCAATGGAGGTTTGAAAGAAAATGATAGAGAAGGAAAAAGAAATGAGGAAGAGAGGGAAGAAGGTATGAGAGAAAAAATGGGAAAATAATAATAAGGGAGGAGGGAGAGAATCTAATATATAGAAGAAAAGAGAGAGGGAATGAGAGAGAAAATATTTTAAAAAAGAATCATGAAAAGTGGATAAGAGAGAGTTATGTTAATATTAAAAAAAGGAAAGGGACGGCAGAAAGAGGGAGGCGAGAGAGGAATAATTTGACATTAAGGGCATTTTTGTATTTTTTACATTAACATGTGACTATTAAGTAACAAATTTAAAAGTGTGGCTATTGGGTAAAAGATGGAGTCAAAAAGTAGCCATTTATATATTTTAACTCTAGAATTGAGAAGATAGCCATATTGAGAGATGATTTTACCAATAAACCCCTACCATCAAAACAGACACATCAAAACACCTTTTTTTTTCTTTTTCTCTCTCTCTCTTCTCTTCTCTCTTTTTTCCCAAACTCACATTCATCCCTCTCTTTCTCTCTCATTTTCATTTCCTTTTTTCCCTCCCATTTTTTCAAAAAACCTTCATTTTCACCATGGTTGCTCCCCTCTCATATGTTTTTTTTTTCAAATTTAGAGCATTCCTCTCACGGTGATTCGTTTTCCTCCAATTTTTTCTTCAAAGATCTCAGATCCTATTTTTTTATGTAGATCTAAAACAAGAGGAAACTATAGATCTATAGAAAAAATGGTTTTTCCTTTTCCTCCATTTTATTCTTCTTCATAAATCTTAGATCTTAAGCCCAAATTTGAAGTTATGACATGAAATGTTTGTTAAAAAAAAAAAACTTTTTTCCTCTGTTTTTCTAAGTTTTTTTAATCATATTCTCATAAATTTTTTCCTCCCTTTTTATTCTGTTTGTTCCTTCAAATGTATATTTGTAATATACGTAATATATAAACTAAGGAAATGGTCAACGTATTCACTCATCATATGTTCTATTTTTTACTAAATGTACATTATGTAATATACATTTATGTGGTTTGTTTTCATAGGCATTGTTGTTGCATAAAAATGGAGAGCTTTCACGTATGCAACGAACTTATAGTTTGGGACGAGTTGGAGGTAGTACGCTGCACTGGAAGTGCTACGTAGGCGATGCGCCGAGTAGATGACGAGCATTATATGTACCTGTACAGGAAATGAATGTGGTGCCGGCCTAACACCCTCCGATGCTAAAGTCAAAGCAAGTAGAACTAGTGTGTCAGAGAGAATTGTAGTATAAACTGCTAGGAATGGTGTCCTAGAACTTGTAATTATTTAATTATAATAATTTATTTCGAATAAATTAAATAAATAAACATAAGTTCTTTAAAATTATCTGGACTGATTCAATTGACGATATTAGGAATATATGGAAATATATAAATATAAAACATTCAAATAGTAAAACCCTAAGTTACTCTTATGAAATCACGACTTAGTATGTGAGTCATACGAGAGGATTAAAGTCGAGATGAGTAACTTAAAAGTATCTACAGTAAATGGATAACGTTTGAGAACCTTATCCTGGTAACACTGTTGATAGCTTCGAATTTTGTTTATAGACAAATGATCTAATCATGATCATTCATGTGGGAGACATGAAATGAAAGTATCATATGCAATGTTGATTGTATAAGACAGGACCACGATGTTTGATCAAATTTCTCATTAGTACCGTTTACGAGAAATGATCGAATATCAAACTAAGTTTATCAACCGTGATAGATCTCAATCCTGAGTGAAATGCGGACTCCTATTTGTGGAGTTATGTTCTTTGATTCACATGGTTGAGAGCGATCTGTAAGAACGCTCAATACACTCCTGTTTTGGGAACATGGCTAGATAAGTAACTGGGAACTCATTTTCACGAGATGGAATTCATAACTTTCCTATAAATTAACGGTATCAGTGTGATACCTAAACATTTTAGGAACTTTAGGAAACTCCCTTGATGTACTGATTCGAGACATGAACAAGTGGAGCCACGACTTCTATTGATCACAGAAGTATATTATCTCTAGTTCGACTAAAGATAAAGTTCATTGGAAAATCAACGGGAACACAAGGATAAAGCAGTAATTACAGGGGCAAAACGGTAAATTTATCCGCCTGTAATTATGAGGGTTCCACGTGAAGGATATATCACAGATATAAATAAAGATAAACTAAATGAACATAACTCATCTATAGTGAGGGAAGTTCAGCTATGAATCTATAGTGGAATTATTCATAGTTAAATAATAAGTAATTAACTGATTACGAGTTAATCACTTAATTGACTAATTATTAAGCCCATGATCTATAGGTCCATCGGGTCCCTATGCTAGCCCAAATATCGTTGTAGCAAAACTAAGTTATTAATTTAACTTAGGAAGAACAAATAATTTAAGTAATTGATTTTACTTGAAATTAGGCAATATTAATTATTTGAATAATGAGATTATTTAAATGAAAATTAATATTAATATTAATATTATTAATATTGATACAATATTAATTGTTTAAATAAAGATTTTATTTAAATGGAAATTAATATAACATTATCAATTATGATAATTTAAGGCAAAAATTAATTGTTTAAATAAATAAATTGTTTAAACGGGAATTAATGTTAATATTATTAATTATTTAAATAATGAGTTTATTTAAATAGAAATTAATAATAATTATTATTAATTAAATAATGAGTTTATTTAATTTGATAATAAATATTAGAGAGAATTAAATTCAATTGGTTTGTGAAACAAATTGGTGTTAGTCCAAAATAATTAATTAATTGAATAAGATTCAATGGTAATTAATATATTAATTGTTGGCTAAATGTATTTAATTAGAATTTATTATTTAAATATTTTCTAATATTAAATACATAATAAAGAAAAGTAATTATAAATAAAGAAAATTAAAAGGAAAAAAAAACCAAATGCTTCAGCGTCTTCATGCGTGCATAATGGTGTTTTTTTTGTTTATTTATTTATTTTTATTTATTTAATTAATTTATTTATCTTTTCTAATTTAATAATTAAGAGATAAGCATATCTATTTAGATTAGATATCATAGTTTCTTATAAATATGACCATTGAGATTCATATTTTACATACTTCTCACTTTAATTAGAAAAGTGAAAATTCTCTCTCAAGTTTTTGCCCAATTGCCGATTTTCCTTAGGGAAAAATTTAGACGAAATTTCTTCTTCTTTTGTTCTTCCGGTTCGATTCCCACAAGTCGGTTTTGCTTTCAATCGGGATATAGCATAGAAGATCCGGTGTTGCTGAGGATTTGATGCTGTAAAGAAACCTTCAACCGATTCTCCATTTATTACTCAATGTAAGTAAAAGACCTTTATTTTTTGAAATTAAGCATGAATCTACATGTTTTTATCACAAATTGTATGATGTTAATAGATCCGTTATTAAATGTTAATAAGTTTACTAAATAAAATTCCGCTAGTTTAGTAAATCATCCCTTCATAAACTAGTTACCTAATGAATGAATTTTTTCTCCTATTTATAGGATAAGAGGTTGATGACATCATCGTGCCACATGTCGTGTCTGGATTGGAACACATATTGCTTCCTAACGATGTGTCACGTGTTGGTTATGCCACGTGTCGTCTTTTGAATGGATACTCGTATAATGTAGTTTGTTGGTCTTAGTTATGCAGCCTCATTAGATGACGTAGACGTAGCTTCCCGCAGCGACGTAGACGTACCTTCCTAGGCGACATAGACATAGCCTCCCAGGTGACGTAGTCTTATCTTTCCAGGTGACGTAGACATGTCGATTGTACATTCATTGATCAAGTTAAGAAATTTCATGTGTACTAATGTAATTTCACCTAGAACAAGAATTATTATTTTGTATCTCCTTTTTTTATAAACCATGTTCTACATTTTTTGCTCTTTTTTTTTTATCCATTTGTTCTCTCCAGAATCTTAGATCTTACGGATCTTGAAAATTTTGACAAAATATATAGTTTTTTTCTCCTCATTATCTCTTAAATTTCAAGATTTTAAGTTCTTTGCTACGCGCTGTAATATTCATAAAGTATTATCTACAATATGTGTAATATATGTAATATATATAAGTATCAAAAGGACGAATGGGCGCCATTTTTCATCATAGCTGTTTTTTTAAATGTATAGTTCTGTAATATACGTAATATACATAACTGTTTATTCTTTTTAGTCCACTATGCTGTTTGCTAAGTGTATATTTTTTAATATACACAATATACAAAAATGATGAGGGGTTGATGTACACATACCTCTTCTTTTATGTTATGTTTTTTTGTTAGTCGTACATTATGTAATATACATTTCCTTTTATCTGTTTGCATATTAAGTATTTTTTTTATATTAAGTATTGTGTAGTTAACATTCTTTCGTTTTTCATTTGCAGATTAAATGACATGTATATTACGTACATATTCACTTTTTCTCAAATGCACTTACGAAGCGAAGGACGATATACTTAATATACCAGATGTACAAAACACTTTATATGTATTCCAGAAAACTATAAATAATATACCAAAACTAATCTACAAAATTAAATTAAAATGGAAATATGTAGTATAAAATCAAAACATAAAAAAATGTACAAAATATATCGAATGCACTAAAGAACTATGAACATTATACTAAATATACCATAAACTGATGAAGAAATAATGCATTGGGAAAGAAAAATTGCATTGGAAAATAAAGAATGTCTCAAGTGTCAGACTATACGTAATATATAGACGTGTCACAATGTCAGAGGTGTCAGAATATACCTGATATACGAAAAGGGCAGTTTTGGTATATTAAAAATTGAATAGTAAAAAGTGGCTACCCTCTTAACTTTTCAAAACTATGACCATTTTGTTAAATATGACCTCAAAAGTGGCTATTGCGATTTCCCCTTATTATTTATTTAGCTATTACGTCAAATTGAGGGATTGAAAACTCGAACATTTAACCTGATGAAGAGATGCCTAACCATTTTATTTAAGTTAGAGAGCTTTGCAAAAATAAAAATATATAAAACCCTTTTGAGAGTTTTTTTTTAAGGAAATATGACAGACAATTAAAAAAAATAAATTGAGTCTCTATGTATGTGTAGAGTTGTTATTGACTAAATTAAAAATTGATATATACTTTACATATGCACGATATAATAGAATTTATCTTAAATAGCATAAAATTACATACTAATTATTGAAATGTCCGAATTTTTTAAAAATTACTCAAACAACATAATTATAGTTCAATAAATAATTAAACTATACTTTGTCATTTTTCATGGATATTCTTAATAAATTTGTTTGATTTTCACTTTTTTGAAGTTTGAGTTTAATAATTTATCAAACTATTTGATTATTTTTCATGCATTTTTTGGTCTTTTCACTTTTTTTAGTTCAATAAATGATTGAACTATAATTATGTTATTTGAGTAATTTTTAAAAAATTATGACATTTTAGTAATTAATATGTAAAAATATGTTATTTCAATAATAAAGTTGATAAAAAAATGTTACAAATTAGCACATTTCTCATTTAAAATATGTCAGTTTGTATTTGTTTAGTTTCTTTAACAGTAAACTTGGTCATATCAGTTGAGTAAAAGTAGGAGTCTAAAGTCAGATATTTTAACATATCAGTTATCTTTATTAAAGTATAAACTTGGTCATATCAGTTGAGTAAAAGTAGGAGTATAAAGTCATATATTTTTGTTACTTTTCTTGTTCTTGTGTGCTATTTTTTACTGAGTGAGTGAATAAAGTTTTAGTTTGTTACCTAGTAAAGTTGGTCTTTTTTATTTATTATTCAATATTTTTTTTTAGGTTGTGTACAATATTTTTCTCTGTTAGTTTCAAGATGAACCAAAGTAGTGACTCTTCTCAAATGTCCGTTGAGAAGCTCATTGACACAAATTATCAATATTGGTGTTTATATATGGAGGCGTATCTCCAAGGACAAGATTTGTGGGATCTTGTTATAGGTGATGATCCATCTCCCAATGATACCTCAGGAGGCTGATGCAAAGCGAAAATAGAAGATAAAGTGTGGGAAGACTCTTTTTACTCTCAGTACATCAATCAGTAAAGAATTTATTGACCATGTTAGTAAGTTGGATTCGCCTAAAGAAATTTGAAAACTCTTGAAAGGTTGTTAACTCGGAAAAATACAATGCGATTGTAATTTCTTGAAAATGAACTCACTTTTTTAACTCAAGGTGTTGATTTTTGAATATTTTTTTCAAGGTAAAGAATGTATGTGCAGAAATTTCAGAGTTGAACGGCAAAGAACTCATAAGCTAGGCAAGGCTTCCGTTATTTGATTCATGGTTAAGTAAAATAATTCACGCCATTCATCTCCTCAGTTCAAGGATGGACGATTCAACCTTTGATTGTCAATTTAGAAAGTTTTGTTATCTAATCGAGAAGCATTTGTTATATAAATATATGGTAAGAATTCCTCAAACGGTAAAGATGCCTTATTTGCCAAAGATAATTCAAAGCAAAGAAATACATCCAAACTCACATGTTTTTTATGTGGAAGAGTGGGGCACATAAAAGTGGATTGTTGTGTGAAGGTTGAGTGTAAAAGGTGCGGTAAATCTGGTCATATTGAAGCAAATTTTCGTGTCAACATTGAAGAGTCAATGCTAATTTAGCACATGAAGCGAAAAAGGAAGATGAACGAGACTGTGAGAATTGTTTGTCCATTGAAGTACTTGATCCTTCTCAAAATATGCTTATACTTTGTATTAATAACGTGGGCATCCATCTCAAAATCAATTGATAATGAGAGGAGTGGCCCTTAGACTTTATAAATGTTGTCAGGTCCCTTCATCTTTCCGATGTGGGATCCTTAACATGCTCCCTTAAGATGGTGCCTCTTTTGAACTCACCAATCTTGGGCCGGATCCCATTTTTAGATTGGATGCTCGTTTGAGCTTTGTTGGGCTCTGATACCATATTAATAATGTGGGCATCCATTTCAAAACCAATTGGTAATGAGAGGAGTGATCCTTAGACATTATAAATGTTGTTAGGCCCCTTCATCTTTCCGATGTGGGATCCTTAATACTTTGCATATCAAAGTGAACATGTAAAGACCCGACTTTTCATTGTAAACAAATTAACACAGCGGAAGACACCAAAATTGAATAACCTCTTTATTTAATTGAAGGATTTAAATCTATCCCAAAAAAAAGTCAATAAATAATAATAAAGTTCTCAAATCCCGGGATTTTACTTAAAAATAAAATCAACGAAAACATCCATGAAAGCAAGAATAACCAGTAACTTCCAAAATAAGAAACTAAATTCAAAACACCAATCCTTTTAAAAAGAAAAGAAATAAAATGTTCAAATGAAAGTTTGACTGCCGCTATAGTCTAGAACATATCTCCACATTCTCATCACCCGCCATTTCTCGTCTTTTTATTACCGAAAAAACAAGAGTAGCAATATGAGGCTAAACTCAATGAGCAAACATTCAAGAGTTTTAGGTAATGCTTTAGTTAGTCTCTAAACAAAATATTTGAGTCCATTTAATATATAATAATGTTGTTTCCACTAAGTCTCAATCCAAGCTCAAAATCAATTCTAGTCAAATCTTTAATCTCAAGTTTCTTTCTTACACTAGTCTCGCACATGGAAGCAAATTTCCTCGACATTACCAAAATTTCCATAGAAATTTATCTCAAATTGAACCTCGACATCGAAAGGAGGTAGAGGATTTTTTTTCACCCAATTTCTGGAGATGTCGGAAATATCGATGGAATGTCGATTTCCATTAAAATTTCGATGGAAATGTCAAGCCAAAGTACACGTCACCCAACTATGGTGTCAGACGTCTTCTCCTATTTGATGGAAATGTCGACAATGACGTGGAAATTTCATAATGTCGATGGAAATTTCCACATTGCTTGTCATATAACCCGCCAATTTTCAATTTATTTTACTAATCTCTTATCCAACTCCAATTCATCTATTTTAGTTAGTATTTCTATAATTTGAATCTAATCATATGATATTGTATTAGCAGGGTCGTTAAATATTTTTTTTTTCAAATTGTTATCATTTCAATTTTAGTTAATAAATTTTAATCCTAATGTTACTTTGATATTAGTTTAAATCCTAATGTTAATTGATTATAAGTTTTAATTAAGTTTTTAATTTATCTAAAATATAATTACCATTTCCATGTGTATTTAATAATGTTAAATATTTTTTAAAACCCCCATTTTAAATTACATATTAAAGTCTTCATGTCATTTTTATTACTATCTTTTGCCAAATTTAGTGTAATAAACATATTTTAATATTAAATTTTGATATATTTTATTGTACTTTTTACATTTTGTTATGTTTACCATTATTTGTAGACGTTCTATTATATGATAGAATTAAGCTATTGCTAAAGTTTCATTCAAAAAGTAAAAAATTCACATATATTTCCATCGTTTCCGTGATTTTTTAGGGAATATCCGTCGACGTCGACATTTCCATCAAAATTTCCATAAATTTGAACCTCGACATTTCCGTTGGCATCGACATTTTATTCCTTGGTCAATAACTTCTATTTACTCACTCGTTCCATCTTACTATTCATACTCATATTTCCATTCTACAACTTATGCAACATTATAAACACTAGCATGTAACGCCTAATAATGCGCCCCCTCGAGAGACTCCTTACATTATTAGTACCTAGTTATAGGTGAACCTATAACTAACGCCTAATATTTTTTTTTGCAAGAAAGATAATATTAGTACCTGGTTGTGGAATTATCCATAACTAAAATACCTAACATTGTAAGCTCACTATACTTACAAGTTAGTACCTGAGTTACAAACAAGGATAAAAATGTCGATGTCGACAAGTCAATTTTACGAAAATGTCGATGTCGACGGATATTCCGGGAAGTGTCGACTTGTCAGTCATTTTTTTAATATAATTCACAAACTAACTCTATATTAAAAATAAAAAAATATTACTTAATATAGAAACAATCATCAATAACTCAATATTTTTAGATTTTTTTTTAATTTTTATATTAAATTTATTAAGCATTTTAAAATATTTGCCAACTTAAATATTCTAATTTCAAATTTAAAACAAAATTTTCATCCTTGAACACTTAGGCCCAAAATAAAAGCCCAATGCAACCCTAACCCACCATTTCCACTTTAATAATATGGAAACCCTAAATTTACATGTATCTCCTGACTTTAGACCTCAGACGACTTTCTCCTCCTCCTTTATTTTTCCTGTACCATCTTTCTGCTTAAAACCTCAAACATAACAAAGAGTAACTTAAATTTCCAGCGACTTAGCCAGACAATATCTCTACATTCCGTCGACATATCAACGATTTTTCTGACAAATCACCGACTTCCAAGAAAAACGACTCTTGCCCCCTTATCGGTGTCGAACCTTGGATTTTTTCGACATGTTGCCGACACCGACAACATTTTCATCCTTGGTTGCAAGTTACCTATTTTCAATTCTCATCATAACCACATGAAATAATCAATAAAACCTCAATCATATCATCTAAATATTAGAATAAGCCTATTACAAACCAACAAGCTCATCATACCAAACATTCTTTCAAAACTGCAGTTTAGGGTTACACTACTTTTACCGAAATTCACCAAAAATTCCCTAATCAAAACTTAACTATTTTTTCATAAATATCATAAAAACTTCCGAATAATACAACAATAATAGTTCTAAAACAACTAAACCCAAAAGGACCACTAAAACGTTGAAAATCTCCAATTTCGATAAACTAGCTAAAACAACACATTTTAATATAAACTAACAATTATAAAATTCTAATATCACAAATATCCTCGTACTTCCAGAAACTTAAACATAAAATAAAAACACTTAAAAATCTACGAATAATCCTTTAGATTTATTCAAACGATTACCCAAAATTCAAGAATGTTTGCTCACCTCGGTGTCGATTAAAAATCCAATCAGCGAACGTAAAGTCCACAAATATGAAAATAACAATTCTAAACTAATAAAAACATATTCTAAATAATTTTAACTAATTTAAAACGATTTGGGTTTAAGGTTTAAGTCACGATTTTTGGCCATGATGGCGTCGAGTATGTGACATTTTGGCTCGGTTTTTTTTAATGAAAAAATAGCAAGGAATCACAAACTACCACAAAATGTATCCCGTAGAGTGGTAAAAACCCACTTATTGGAACTGTGAACGTAGAGGTTCATAAGGCACCCTAACCTCCACCCTCACCTAAAATCGTTACTTTATCGATAGTTAAAAATATTGATAAAGTCAAGCAATGTCCAACACATACATCAAAATTAATATTAACGATATAAATTTCATCCAATTATAAAAATGCCCACACGTAATTATAGAACTTAAAAGTATTAGTAATTAACTAATATAAAGTAACCACTCGTTAATGTTCCATGTTTAAATTGATGAACTGCCAAAAAAATATTTAAATTGATGAAATTATAAGTATAGTGTTTAAATTTACATAATTTATTTGATCTCAAGGATATAAATTAAACTCTTTCTAAAATAATTAGGGAGATTCCATTTTTTCAAAAACTTAATACAACTATGGTTGAGGGGATGCCGAAGGTAGGGCTAGTAACTGGAGTGAAGTCGTAACAAGGTTGCCGTATTGGAAGGTGCGATTGGATCACACCCTTTTGAAGGAAAGCTAACGCTTGTTGAGTATTTTGGTTTGACACTACTTCACACCCACAAAAGAAGCGAGCTACGTTTGAGTTAAACTTGGAGGTGGAAGTTTTCTTTCGTTTCTCAACGATGAAGTAAGACTCTCACATTTTCTAATACTAGTTAGTATTGCATATGTTGCAAGTGAGTAATTTTTCTTCCACATAATTTCAAATATAGAAAAAGTTTTTATAATATTTATAATATGATATTATTTCAAAATGTGTTGCAATTTTTTTATTTATTAATTTCACGGTATTTAATATCATATATAAGTGTATAAGCTACTTATGTGATAAATTAAACTTATTTTAAAAACACTTCAAGTTTCGTTTATTAATTTTAATAATTCATTTAAGTTTCTATTGTTTTCGTGATTTTTATCAAAATATCTGTCTATATTATCATACTACGTAAATCTGAAACTCGACATTTATATCGGCATCGACTTCTAACACGGTGACATCATTTTGATTCCCACTAATCAATATTCAAAATAATCATTTTTTCATTATAATCTCATAGCCCTTATCCGCAAATCACGATTAAGAAACTCAAAGAAATTTTATGATCCAGTGCGGTGCTTGAACCATTATGATACGATAATAAGAGAGATTTTTTAGAAACAATATTTTCTCTCTTTTATAATGAAATAAAACAATATGCTCAAATATATACAACATTACATTCATGGAATAAAGCAACATAATCCTTTTGTAAAACAAAATAAATCAATAAAAATAAAGCAACATAATAATTACCATGAATCTCTTACCTAATATATATATAATATCCTCCTTCCTAAAATAGAAAACATAAATATAGTCAATATACCACTAATAATAAAAAAAAAATTCAGATCTAAATGCCTGGATTTTACAAGATTTAAGTTAAATTATAAATTTAACCCGATCAATAATTAACTTCTCATCTAAACATTAAGGTAAAAAAATTGTATCAGAAAAATATTTACTTTCTTTTTCCAACTAACGTCCAAACAAAAAAGTAAAATTATATTAATTTCAAATCCTTTTCAATCCAAGTAAAGTTATAAATTCAAAATTCAATTCTAAAAATTAGAATCACGTCAATTTAAAATCCTTTCTCATACTTTATTGAATACAAGATAAGTTTGACTTTTAAACTTCGAAGCATTGTGGTTGATCGGTCTATAACTTAAAATCGTCAAATTGACCAAACTTAGAATAGAATTTTTCAGTTTGGTTTCGCATGTCCTATTAAAAACCGAATTGAAACCGATCAAAACATATAGAGATCAATCCCTTGAGTTGACCATATGTCAAATCAAAACTGAACGATACTACGGTTCGAATTCTCAAATATAATGAATTAGATTTGGTTTTCCAACTTTTATTTTAATAAAAACCGAACCGATTACACCTCTGGTGGTTGACACTTGAAAGATGAGCCCGGTTAAATCCAAACACTTCTCAATTGCTGCGCTGAATGACCAACGAAGAGTTATTAATCAGCCACACCTACCCATTTCGCGGTTCCATACCCACAAAACCAATCAGTCTCTATCTATTCATTTCATTAAATAAACAATCAATCTAAAGAAAAAGTAAGAAAATTTCCTCTTCCGTTTCGATAGAGGTTAGATTTTTCTTCCCTTCCTTTCAATTCTACTCATGATTAGTGAATAATTTCATTTCCCAATGGTAAAATTGTTAATCTAGGGAATTTTGATAGTTTAAATTGTAGCTTGATTTCAATTTTTTAGCATGACCCATTTGCATTGAATTGAATTTAGTCTTTAGGAAATCTTTGGTTTTAATTTCCAGTGGATTCTGAATTGATTGATGGGTTATTGGTTTTCTGAGTTGTGGTTAAATCTGTTTCATTTTCAGGATTCTGCTGCTTATGGAATGAATTTGGGGCTCAGATGAAGGATAATCTAAATTTTGATTATTGGGTTTTCTTGAACTAAAATGTATGTTACTCCAAGCTGGGCTTCCATTGGTGATATGGGTTATGCTTTGAGTAGACTCGAGATTGGTTCTGATTCATGTGATAGTGATATGACTATCAGTGAAGGAAGTGGAAGTCAAAGTTCCAATCCATCTTTAAATCGTTTAGATAATGAAATTGCTCAGCTAACTAGGTTGAAATCAGGAGCTAATGCACTTTTGAGCGGGGTCGAGCCCTGGAGGCGGGAAGTATCAGTTTCGCCTGTAAAAATGTTGGCAGGTCGAGAATGTAATTACTCTGGAAGAGGAAGGTTCTCATCAGCTGATTGTTGTCATGTTTTAAGCCGATATTTGCCTGTAAATGGTCCATGGCTTGTTGATCAAATGACTAGCCGAGCTTATGTCTCACAGTTTTCGACAGATGGTTCACTATTCGTTGCAGGATTTCAGGTACCTGTGTAGGAACTATATATTGTATTCGATTGCTCTATCTGTCTTCCAATAAAATTCAGTGGTATGAAAACTAAAATACAAAAAAAGGGGAGCGAGATAGAGCGTCATCCAAGCCCAAGCCAAGGAATTAAAAGGTTCCCAATTTGCTAACAAAGTTGAGTGTTACAAAAAATGTCTCAAGTAACATATATCTGTATACTAATTAATGAAATGTCATAACGTTTTAAAAATTACCCAATTAACTTCAATAAATATTGAACTCATGAACTTTTTTTTCATTGTTTTGTTATTTTTAATAATTTTTTTCGGTTTTTGACATATTTAGTTCAATAAATTATTATCAATAATTAATTGAAATATTTTGTTACTTTTAATTGTTATTTTTCAATTAATTTATTTGTTTTTTGTCTTTTTTAATTCAATATAATTTATTGAACTGCTATTTGGGTAATTTTTAAAAAGTTTAGACATTTCAGCAATTAGTATGCAAAAATAGGCTATCCAAGTAATTACCACAAGTGTTATGTGTCATTTGACTTGATTCACAATCAAATTCGTTACTAAAAAATATTGGAAGAGAGTTCTATAAGTGAAAGTAGAGATTGAGAGACAGAGGAGTACAAAGAAAGAGGAGTGATTAAGATAATAGAGAGGGTGACAGAGAGGGAGTGAGACTTGGGGAAAAAGAGTTAGGCATATAGAGAGATAGAGTGAAAAAGAAATAGAGAGATAGATAGATAGACAAATAGGATTGAAGGGGGGGGGCATCTAGGTTTTTTTTGCTCAAGCATCACTTGGGTGCATCTCATGCGTGTATGTTAGTATTTCATGCCTAGATGTGTCTTTCACAACTGTGATGAAGTCCAATGAGGAACTGTGAACTTAAAACATCCCATAAATCAGCCTAGTTTCTACTGGAATCTTAAAAAGTTCATTTTTTATCTTCCAGCCGATGATACCAAAGGACAGCTTTGCGTCCATTAAGTCATAGAATAGAACCTTTGGTTCTCGCTTATATTTGAGTCCTGCACTTTCTCGGGAAAAAAATTGGCACGGAGAAAATTATTACTTATATACTACAATGCTTGAGTCTTAATTTGGAAATTTGTTGGCAGGGGAGCCACATTAGAATATATAATGTAGAGAGTGGGTGGAAAGTTCAAAAGAACATTCTTGCAAAAGGTTTGCGGTGGACAATTACTGATACATCACTCTCTCCCAACCAACGTTTCCTTGTAAGTGCTTATTTGAGTAATTTTTCCATCACATTTATTTGGATATCTGTTGGTATCAAGCTTATTGCTCAATAATGTCTTTTATGTTTATCATATATATGTTTGGTAACTACTTAGTCATTAGTTATGATTGTAGCGAAATTCCTGTTATTGTGTATCAAATGGGATGGAAGTAGATCTGTAGATATCCTTTTATGCCTTCACATGTTATTGGTTGGTTGTATTGTAAAGAAAATTAGTAGGCAGTCCTTTGTGCTTTGTTCGATCACGGCCGAGGTTTTTATTTCTTTTGTTTAGTTAATACCTATAAGACATAAACAGCATTTGTTTAAAGTATTGTCCCCAAAATACTAGAAATTTGGTAATTGTTCATGTTATAATGTATTAGGTTGAAAACCTTATAAATTTATAATTTTAAGGAACTCCATTGGAGATTCACCCGGAAGAGAATTCACAGACCACTTCCAACTTATAGTAGAATACGAATATGGATCGGCATCCTTTTGCTTCGTACGAAGATAAAAAAACATGTTAATTTTTTTGTAACAAAGAATCTAATTATACATTGATTCTTTTGTATCTACACAACCACCAAAAGCTGGTTCAAGTGTCACTGGCTTAAGAAATACTTTAAATGTAAGCAACAAATTGTCCTTGTTGTAGTTTGTATTAGATATAGAAAAACTTATACTTTGTACATCTCATTTTAACATAATAGTTCAAAGGTAGTTCCACTTTTGAGATTGTTAAATTACCACTAAACTCAAAAACCTAAGTTGTTTACTCTTCCTAACACGCCTCTCATATTTAGGATTGGATATTAACCATCCCCAACATATGAATTATTAATATGAAATAGAAGCAAATGAACTTGGGACCTTTTGCTTTGATACGGTGATACTATGTTAAATCATTTATAGACTCAAGTTTAAACTATTAGGTCAAGGTAAATATAATTTTTCAAGGTATTCCCTACATAGATAGAATGGGGGCTACTCCTTTATTATGCCTTTGTTTTAGAGATTTTAGGATGCATTTTTTAATCCTTTGTAATTTAGTATGATTCCAAAAAAAGTTACTTTCACTTTAGAAAAACTTTTTGGAAACTTCCTTTGGAATGATATAAATGAAGTTAAAGAATTTCATTTGTTTAATTGGAAAATGGTTTGTAAACCTAAAACTTGTGGTGGGTTGGGTATATTGGGAACATTGTTTTGAAACTTATTGCTTTTCTTGGCAAATGGATTTGGAGACTTTTTCATGAACCATATTCCTTATGGGTCTCTTCTATTGAAAGTAAGTATGGATCTTATACTTTTGATTAGAATTCTTCAACGGTAAATTTTGATACTCTTTGTAGCCCTTGGAAATCCATCTCTAAAATTTCCCAAACATTTTTTCAATGTATCAAGATCACTTTAGGAAATGGGAATAATACCCGGCTTTGGGAAGATATTTGAACCAATGATCATCACTACTTTTCCTCATCTTTTTTCGAGGGGCCATTAGTCGACACCACCCTCGTAGGAAGAACCTCTACCTGCCGGAGATTCAAGTCGCCATCCGTCGAGCGCTTGGGTTTCACACGCCGCCGTCAAATTCACCACCTCCCTCACGTGCCAGCGCGTGAGCCACTGGTACAGTGATGTTGAGGCACACCCAAGGCGCTCACCTATGGCGAGAGGCGAGGCGCCCAGAGCCACCCTCGCCTCGCCACAGGGTGAGGCGCGCCACTTCAATAAGGCACTCGCGTGGAGCGCCATTTTGTCGCCTTAACCATGGCGATAAGGCGAGCAGGGGCGCTGATTTAGGGATTTTTTCCATGAAAATGTGGTAAATAAGGACTTATGAAATTTTAATGCAAAATAAGAGTCTAAGACTGAAAGCCTAGGTAGATATTTGAGTTTGAAAGCTAACAACTTGAGCTTGGAAGCTAAAAAGTTATAAAACATATGAATGCTATATATATATATTTTATTTTAAAACAATTATTCATGTGCGCCTTACTTTACTAAGGCGACGCCTTTTTGTCGCCTCTCGCCTTGGAGGCAACAAAAGGGGTCGTCGTCTTGGAGTGTGCCTCTAGCCTTGAAAACACTGACGGTAACTTGCTGCCGTTTTTTGGGTTTTGATTGGGATCCCATTGCCGATTGTTCTGTGGTGGTTTTGGAATAAAACAGTGCACGATTGGGGTTAGAGAAAGAGTTTTTTTTACTTGTTATCCAGATGTGCTTATTTGGCTTGTTTTCCAAATCTTATTTTTTAGAGTTTTTGTTTTGTTTGCTGTCCAGATCAAGTTTTGTATTCGATTTTCCCATTCGTTTGCTAATTTGGAACTCTTTTTTAGTCGTTTGTTGGGTTTTGATAGCTCCAGTTGGATATCATCTCTAGTCATGGAACATACGTATGAAATACGAGATTTGAGGGCTGTTTGAATTATTGTTTGGGTTTTGTTGGCCTTGGTGTGCCATTAGGGTTTCTTCCTCCATTATTACCTGGATAAATCTAGGGTTTGGATTTTGGGTTAACATTATGTTGTGGTTATTTGTTGGCACCTCTCCACATTAGAGGGAAAAGAAACCACCGACCGTTTGTCCAAAAACCATTAGTTTTTTCTTTTTAGATTTGTTATGTTTTCGCTGCCGTTTCCCGGGCTTGTTTCATCACTTCCGCTTTGTGCTTGTGATGTCAGTTCTGCTAGACATCTTTGTTTGACGTCAGTTTTGTCTAATGGTTCGCTCTGCTTTCGATGTCGATTCTGCTGGACATCTTTGTTCGACATCAGTTCCAACTGATAGTTGTTTCCGCACTGTGTTGATGATGGTTTCTCCAGGCATCTCCATAGCTTCCGCACAATGAAGACATTGATTCACGAAGTCATATTTGGGTCACGTGTTTAGCAAACTCAAGTTGGTCTCTGTTATGCCATCTTGAGTTTGAAGGGGATGTTAGAATTTATATTTATGATATTCCTTATTTAGATTAGGGATATTTTCCTTATCTCTTAGTTTTCTTGTTTAAGTTAGTTTCCTAGTTTAGCTAGGATCTCCATACAATTTAACCTAATTCAATATATCATTAGTCTTTCTGTAAAAGTTTCCAACCGAAAATTCAATTTTTTCTTGGACTTTTTCTTTGGGTAACTTTTAATAGCTGATGTGTAGGAAACTCGCATGCCTTATTATTCTTTATCTCCACATATTTGTGTATTGTGTCATATGAACTCTTAATTTGCTTCACTTTTTACACCGTGATTTTGTGGTGAAACTTTGGCATAAATTGCTTTGTCAGTTTGATTTAAGTTGGGTTCCTCCAAGGTTTGTTTTTGATTTGTTGTCTCGGGATTTTTTTGGTACACATTTTACTAAAAAGAGGAAACTGCTATGGAATTTTTCTGTTGCGGCTTTGCTTTGGACCGTTTGGATTGAAAGAAATATTCGAATTTTTGAAGACAAATATACTTTTTTCCATACTTTATGGGATGGTTTTGTTATTAGAACATTTTGTTGGGCTAAATCTATAAAGCCTCTTTTCCATCACATTCCATGTACTACAAATGGAATCCCTTTATTTAGTCTTGCTTTTATTTTGTTTCTTGTACTTTGAGGATTCCTCATCCTCTTTTTGTTTTTTTTTCCCCTTAATCAATGAAAGTTCATCTTTCTACAAAAAAAAGTATGATTTAATGAAGGGATGGTATCTGAATGCATACATGTATGAGAAATTTAGATCGATTTTGAATATTCTGATTTATTAACCTTGTCATTTCAGGTCTATGCTAGCATGTCACCAATGATCCACATTGTTAATGTGGCAACCGTTGAAACAGAGTCTCTTGCGAATGTTACGGTATGCGTTCAAAATTTGCTAATATTTGAATTATAGTTTTTTTAGATGAAGTCACAAAGTTTTATTAGAAACAGAAGAAAAGTGAAGTACAGAAAGGACGAGAAATCCTCAAGAAACAAAAAATGTAAAAAATCTTAAAAAACCTCGCAAGATTTTGTTAGGAAGGGAAAAAGGGCATATTAGTAAAATAATTGGGGTAGTTAGTTAGGGGTACGACTCTATAAATAGAGTGAATGTGAAGGGGTTAGAGCATCTAAGATATTAAGTAGAGTAGTCATTAGGCTATTGGGGAAGAGAGTTAGGTCTCTTGAATGCTTAACAACTTATTGTAATTTTTTATTTGTCTTGTCAATATCTATTTGGATCCTATCAGATTTAAACTAAATACTAAGCATGATCCCCAGTCAAGAAAGCCTAAAACTATACAAATTAAAAAAAAAAAAGTCCCTTCAGCCCATACATAATTAAAATAGGAAAACCAAAATATAAATCTTTGACATTTTTTGCCCAAGAGAGAAAAGAAAAGAATGTATTCCCAAATATTATGTAACTCAAGTTTTTTTGTTGTTGAGGAGATGATAATTTCTTTCCAACCATAAAAACCAAATTGCGGGGACCACATAAATTCAATACTTTAGGGTGCGTTTGCTTGATATTCTGAAAGCAAATTTTTGAAAGCAGTGAAAATGAAGAAAACAAAATTATTTTCTGGAAAGACTTTAGCATTCAAAAATGCGTTTGGTTGCAGTTTTCTAAAACTGTTTAAAGATTTATTTAATAAAAAATTATGAAATATTTGTATTATCTATTTGAGATCTTACACAATAATTATTATCAAAGAAAAAGGAAGCCTTTAAAATATGGAGCAGTAGACAAAATAAATAAATGAATTTGATTGAATAAGAGACAAAAGAGAATAGATTAAGTCTGAGATAGAGAAATTTGAAGAAATTGAGATTTACCCTGCCATGCTTATTAAAGGATGAGAGAGTTTATTCTGTCTATTTGATAGTTTGGCTTATGGTTTTGGATGGTATTAGGATTTTGTTTTAAAAAATTTCACCAAACAGATCTCTCGTGTTTTTATTGTTTTTAGAAACAAAAGATTGTATTTGAATCCTGTACCAAACGCAACTTATCCTTTTTTTCTCCTTTGCCAAAAGCATGCAAAGAATAATAAGAAAACATACCAGAATGAGAGAGAATTTCAGTCCAAACTCTTAATGAGAAATCACAAAAGAGAAACAAATGGATGATTGATTCATAATTCCTTTTACATAAAAATAACCAACAAGGAGAAAGGGCACCAAATGGTCTCCTTTGCTAAACATCACAAGCATTTATTTTTTCCAAAGCTACCGTCCAAAGGAAAATTTGTATTTCCTTGGTATTTTGTTTAACCTAATAAAGTGATAAGAAGGAAAAAGGAATCCGAAGGATCAAGAGACAAAGAATGAAGGTTGCAAGGTTGACTTGGACTCTCCATAGAGTTAGTAGATGTAAAATCTTGGGTATCTACCATGTGTAATAAACAATCATTTGTTAGGGTGAGCTTACCTACACTACAGTAAGGTTGACTCCAAATTCTCCATGCTTTGACTCTCTAGCCAATTGATTTGGGAACTTTGAGCGTCACTTTTATTTTATTTTTAGTAAAAGATCAGCCTTCATCCATTTAAACTTGGACGTAACTTTTAGCTGCAAAAGTAGTAAAGATAGAAATCTAGTTTACTTTTGGGAATCTCTCAAAGGTCTTATAACAAATATATTGGCAAGCTTTTATCTTCTCTCGGATTTTGGAATAATTTAAAGAAGCATTTATGTGAATGGAAAATATATGGGGCTCGTGCTTGTATTATGCCCATTCATTTGATGCAGTCTGCAAAAGTAGACTGGAAAAGTACCAACCTTTCTTTTTAGAGAGAGGCTCACAAGCCCATTTCATTGGAAAATGAAAGAATGGGACAAAAAGAGGGGGAACACCTCAAACAGGATCACCACTGAAATTACCAACTGTTGGATGTCAAAATTTAGAACAAAGAGAGTGTTTACCTCATGATACTCTTATTTTGATTTGGCTACATTATAAACATTAATCAGTCATCCTACACTTGAGTTTGTTCATCCTGCAGAAGGTTACAGCATGTTATAAACCAGTGATTGAGATATTTGGAAATCTGGTTTTTTTTTTGTATGGTGTACCTTTTTAGTTTTTACTCTATGTTGATTGCTAGCTTCTCTTTCTTATTTAAAAACATGCAGGATATTCATGAGGGTCTGGATTTCTGTGCAAATGGTGATGGAAGAGACTCTTTTGGAATCTTTTCTGTGAAATTCTCCACTGATGGACGAGAACTTGTTGCTGGAAGCAGCGATGATTCAATATATGTTTATGATCTTGAAACTAATAAGCTTTCCCTTCGAATATTGGCTCACAGAGTTATGTTTCTTTGTCACTATCTAGTCTTTACTTGTTATTCTTCATTTACTTGTAGGCCTTTGCATTTTGGTTATCCAATCTTCCTTTTGTAATGTTATTTTTTTTTTCCTTTTTTTGTTATCTTTGGAGGATTGGGGTAGTTATGCAAGGCGTGTTCGAAAAACCCAAAGTCCATACAGTTTGGGTTGAATTATAAACCATATGGCTCGTGTTGATTCCCAAAGCAAAATTAATTATTAGAAAACTATGCAATTATGGTTAATAGTATACTAGCAGAACAACTACAAAACTCCTTCCAATTAAGAGATTTGTCTTCTATTCTCTTAATCTTAAATTATGTAATGAAAATTTCGTTTTTTGTGTTGCCGTCTAGAGCGTTAAATTATTTTAAAAATTCACACTGTATTCTTATGTAGAACTTTGGAAACAAAATATTTTCTAGGATGGTTTTTGAAAGCTATTATTTTTATTGAGTTTTTCAATTTTATATTATTCGCATTTGTTTGATGGTATTCAATTTTAATGGAGCCGTTTAGAGCATTTGGTTATTTTTAAAAATTCACACTGTATTCTTCCCCACTCAATTATTTGTTTGATGTGATTTGCAAAATTATTGAAAAAGAAAAATATAGGCTAAAATTTTTCTGATACAGGTAAGAAGTGGGTAACGTTTAGAAGATTTTTTCTGCTTCATTATTCTAAATTAACTCACTTCTCCCACTTTCTTCACTTCTTGATTTCCTTGTGCTCAGTGGAACCTTTACATGTTTAGCACCTGGTGACGTTTTGTCAATTTGAAAAGTAGATATCCTGGCATTCTAAGTTGTCTTTTGTTACGTCTTCAGTCTGATGTGAATACTGTGTGCTTTGCGGATGAAAGTGGCCATCTCATTTATTCTGGAAGTGATGATACTTTCTGTAAGGTACAGTACACATTACCTACAATTTGGATGTTTTGCCGCTTTTGTTAAAGATTGACTACTTTAATGTACAAGGTAATCTAAGAAATATTTTCTCCCTGTTATTAAAAAATTTCCCATCATTTCAAGCATCCGGGGTTAAGTGTTGACCTTACAACCTTAGTTTCTTGAAACTTGTAAATTACACAGTTAACAGCTTCTAGGGATTTTGAACCTCTTACCTTTGGTTGAATCCAATGATCTTAGTCACCTAACAACTCTTGGCTAGTCTTGAAAGGGGAACTGAATACAACTAACTGCTGACAAATTGTCCAGGATTTTCTCCCATATATTTGTATGCTCACAAGGACTGTAAGTTTGAGAACTTTTTCTCTTCCAAGATTGAAAGATAATAGATATATATTTTTTAGGTGTGGGACAGACGTTGCTTTATTGCTAAAGGGAAGCCAGCAGGGATCTTAGAAGGACACGTAGAAGGTATCACATTTATTGATACTCGTGGGGATGGTCGATATTTTATTTCAAATGGTAAAGATCAGACCATTAAACTTTGGGATATCCGAAATATGTCCTCCAATGCTACTCAGTAAGTATTGTTCAATATTCTTGTATTTCTCGCACTGTTGTGAACATTTAAATTTCAATGGTCTCAAACAAGTTATTCTGGAATAATGCTCAAATGATATTGAGTGAAAAGAAAGATAAGCTTTTTACTGAAAATATAAATTTATAATTTAACTGCTTCTGAAATATTGTTTTCATATTTGCATTATCCTTTTATTACAGTTAACTGGAGATAATTACTGGAATACCTTTGTCCTTTTCATTTAATTGTTATTTGTTTATTTTATTGTTTTCTTGATCTTGTAAATTGTTTTCAAATGATTTAATTGTGATTTTATCATGTAATAGTCTTTTACTTTTGTACGGTGTTGTCATCTGTCATTCATCTTTTTCATTCTTGTTTGAATTCCCACGCTTTTGAGTTTCAGTGTGTCATGACTCATAAATAACATCCTTTTCTTTTCTTTTAATAAGAAATGCTTGTGTTAAAGTTAAAAG
Source organism: Gynostemma pentaphyllum (assembly GCA_028015215.1). Classification (NCBI taxonomy): domain Eukaryota; kingdom Viridiplantae; phylum Streptophyta; class Magnoliopsida; order Cucurbitales; family Cucurbitaceae; genus Gynostemma; species Gynostemma pentaphyllum. The sequence continues at coordinate 29,163,319 of CM051350.1, forward strand.
TTTTTTATTTAGTATTTGGTAGGATGGTTTTTATTGAATATGTTAAATCACCAATTGAACCAAAAGCTTAAGCCAATGGTTTAAGGTAAATTTAATCATATATCTCAACACTCCCCCTCACATGTGGGCTTGGATATTTGCACAAGACCCAAACATGTGGAATATTTAAATGGGGAGGAAATTAGAGCAAATGATATAATGGAGGTTTGATCTCAGGACCTCCTGCTCTGATACCATATTGAATATGTTAAATCACCAATTGAACCAAAAGCTTAAGCCAATGGTTTAAGGTAAATTTAATCATATATCTCAACAGTTTTTAAGACGGTTTTTAGAACCAAATAGCAGAAAATAGAATAACATGCCCCCCCCCCAAAAAAAAAGTGACCGTTAGTATACATATTGTATTTTAAAGTTAACATAAAAAATGAATGCAGACGTGAAAATAAAAATATTTTTCTTAACAGCTTTTATTTAAATAAATGAAACAATTGAAAACTGTTTTAAAAAGTTGTATTATTGTTTTTTTTTTATAAATTTTTTTTAAAGAAAAGAGTTATAATAGTATTTGAAAGTAGTTTTCAGTAAACACACTGAATCAGTTGTGTAATATTTTCATTAGTTGCAAATTGTAATATATCCTGTTAGCAACGGCAAGAGGAAGAGTAAAAATCTCAGTCCCTTCAATAAAGTTTCGTGCGAAAGATGAAGATTCAACATCTTGAACTACAAGCCCATGGTAGCTCAACTGGTAAACACTAGTTAGTTTGACGTATTTGTCATGTGTTTAAATCCTTCCTATACCCCAACCTTTGTCAAAGAGAGACAGAAGGAAGTATTGAACTAGTTTAGTTGGTGCAACGACTGCCTGGATTCATGAACTGTTTGAGAGGCTGTCTGAACTATTAGGAATGATAACTTCCACTCTTCACGTGGACAAGAAAAATACAAATTTCTCGGTAAATCAATTTTAAAATGAATTATTAATTACGTGTATGACTTCAGGGAGAAAAGATCTTTCACGTCTTCTACTTAATCATAGCTGTATTTTACAAAAATTGTTTCATGTGACGACCAATTACATAAATTTGACCTACACCGCTTTAATTTTGGACCGTTGTGATGCCAAATATATTGCATCATCATTCTTTTATCTTTTGGTTGAATTGTTTTTCTTGCAAGTCAAAAGAAGGTAAGATGGAACTTTTTTTGGTTTTTCTTTTTAATACATATATTGTATGGTTAAATCACTAATCTATCTCTATCTTTCTTCATTCCAGCAACCCAAGGCCTAGGAATTATGAATGGGATTACAGATGGATGGATTACCCACTTCATGCAAAAGATTTGCAACATCCACGTGATCAATCTGTAGCTACATATAAGGGTCATTCGGTCTTGCGAACACTTATTCGTTGCTATTTCTCCCCGGAATATAGGTGAACTTTTGTGACTTCAACTGTATGTGTACACCTTGCATTGCAAGTTGGATTTTGATTATAGTTTGGACATTTTAAAGCAACATGCTCACATTCTTTAGAGGGAGTTCCTTTTTCTATTATGCAAACTGAGAAGCAATCAGTATTCCTCCTCTGCAAAAAAATATTAGCTGTGAAGGTTTATGTGGTGCATCAGTTTGGTTCTTTAGTATTGGAACTTTGCTTGTAGTGAATTAATTTCATCTATCTATTTTTGCATTATTTTTCAATTAACCTTATTTTATTGTGATTAGAATTTTCTTTTCCCATTAGATATGCTGTGAGCCCACATAATTATTGACCGTTTATAATCTGATGCACCATTTCGTTTTCCTTGTATCTTCTTTCATTTATCAATGAAATGGGCTTGTAGGCGGTCTTTTAAAAAAAAGTTAATAATTTGATGCACCATAAATTTCTTGATATTGCAGCACTGGTCAGAAGTACATCTACACTGGATCTCACAATTCTTGTGTTTACATTTATGATCTGGTAAGTTTTTTGATATTTGTTTCAATATATGGATTGTTTATCATGTGAGCTTTCAATCTTAAGTTGCACCGGAAAGCGAATTATATCACTATGTCTCTCTCTTTCATAAGACGGAATCTGTCATCAATGGGATGGGAAACACACATTGAAACATTAATTTGACTTATGTGCAAAAGTAAAGAGCAGATAGTAATACTTCCCTTGCTCTATAACAAGATTTTCTTGGCTTGTGGAATGAGTTTGAAATCGTTTTCATATAACTCATGCTGGTTTTCTTTTGCACAAGCCATATCTATAACCTTCAACATCGGGTTCAAAATACTTCAGGAGTTATTTGCCTGAGAGATTAAATATAACAAGTTATCAAACTATCAATTGCAGGGTTGGTTCTCATTTCTGTACTCGAAATAATATCCAATATTTGCCAAAACTTTTTGTAGTTGTTTTCTGCTTTTGTCGTCATTTCAGCTTTTAAGAACAATTTTTTTAATAATATTTGTATATTTGAAGTCACAATTCAGAATTTTGGGATAATATATCCCGTAGTTTATTTAAAAAAACAAATCGGTCATATGTGACCTATAAACAGTCATCCATACATTTTTTTCGTTGTAGTTTTGTTCAAAAGTCGAAAGTTGCTTTTGAAAACAATATCTGAACCGACCTTTGGTTTTTGGTTATTAAAAAGGGTCCTCCAGATAGCTAATGCTTCTTGTTGTGCAATCTCTCTCGCTCTTGTTGTTTGTATAATTTTGCAGGTGAGTGGAGCCCAAGTTGCTACACTTAAGCATCATAAATCACCAGTAAGAGACTGTAGCTGGCACCCGTCGTATCCAATGCTTGTGAGCTCTTCATGGGATGGTGATGTTGTCAAATGGGAATTTCCAGGCAGTGGTGATGCACCTACTCCTCCGAACAAGAAGAGAGTCCGCAGGCGACATTTCTACTGAAGACGACTTCTCGAGGATAAATTGTTAGCTAAGTTATTTCCATTCAGTGTATTATAGCTTTTCTCTGTAATATATCGCTTGCACTCCATTGTATCCTATCTTACTCTGCTAAAATAAGATGCAATCATTATACTTAATAAGTTACATTCACTATATATAGTCAATCCTACATTTAATGTAATGTTTCTGTTCATAATCTATGTGAATAATCTGATATACATTGAATAAATTTGTTATAGAGTATTCGTCGCTGTGACGGAAATCGCATTGCTTTGGTGTTTCTCTAGATTCCAACGGTTTTAACCCTCTATCCCTTTACACTACAGAGTGGGGACAATATTTTTTCATCATTATTATTATTTCCAGAATCTAGATTTGAAATTGGTTATGTTTTGTTGCTATTTGACCCTTCTGATCATAGTTAGATATCTCCAAAATCTACTAGAAAGTGAAAATTTCATCAAGGTTCTTTTAATCAAGGGACATTCTTGTTCAAAAAGAATAATAAGAGAAACATAATGATTGATTGACATCAATATTTCTGCTCTATTTGAAGTGATCATCATAAATTTCAAACTTATTAGTAAATTTACAATGGGGAAACTAATCAAATTCTTCAGAAAAGATGGTTGAGATTGAAGGCAAAAGAAAAAGGAGATAGAATACTTGTAATGGGTAGCCATATTCATGGAGAAGTTTTAATTATAATTCTAGTTTATATGGTTTAAGGTCTTTAATCCTGATGCTTTTATTTTATAATAATCAATAAGAAAGTTTCTTTATTAAAGGAAAAAACTTAGTCCCTATGGTTTAATTTTTTTTAATTTCGTCCCTATAGTTTGGATTTGTATAAATTTAGTCTTTATGATTTTAAAAGTTTCAATTTAATGTTTATAGTTGGATAAACAATTACATAACATCCTGTCATTATCAGGAGATACTAAATCACTTACGTATTTTTTTTCTTTGAATGTGAGATATAAACCATTGTGATAACTTGCGGGAATAAGAATTATGTTTTGTGAATTTTTATCAAACCGTGGGAGTTTAATGAAAACTTTTAAAACCATAAGAAGTAAATTGACATAAATCCAAACTACAAAAATTAAATTGACACTAACCTCTTTTAATTTTTTTTGTATATTTTTTTTACTCAAACAGACCAAATTTGTAACTAAACCTCATGGATAATGAAAATGTGATTCTCTACCTCTTAAGGGAGGATTACAACTGTGATTAATTATCCTAATATAATAGATGTGTCAATTTTCTATACTACCCTAAATATTGTGAGAATTTTCTATTTTAAACAGAAAGGACAGAATATCTTGACTTTAATAATGATGTCTGTAAATTTATGATTAAATAATTAATGTTTCATTAAATTTATATCATTTTTAATTATTAATATTAATCTTTAAATTCATATAATAATAAAAATTTATGACTATAAATGTTGTAATTTAAAAGTTATTAAACATATCACATTATTAAATTATAATTTAATTCGTTCTATATATATATTTTTTAATTTTCAAAATCCACTTTTTATAGCAGAGAAAATAGGATTTAGAAGTGAAGGAAATCATTTTAGCTACGAGAAATAACTAAGAAAAAAAGAAAAAGTAACTTGGACAAAAATTCCGATCCATATTTTTAATTTCTTCTTGAAACAGAAATTTTAGCAAGGATGGAATGGGATGGGACACCTCATTTTAATACCTTTATCCTCCATGAATATATTGATAAGTTCACAATCAATAAATCATTCTCTACTAAAATTAAACTTTAGAATCAAATGAGAGGAAATCTTTGACGACCCGACTCAATATAAAATAAATAAATAAATATTAAAGGAACAAATTTCAATTTATAAATAAATCAGAGTAAAATCAATAAATGCGGAAGCCATTTTATTAAATAACCGATAAAAGATAAAACCAAACGTTTAAATATGGCGCCATTTTCAAGAATAAAATTCTAATGAAAAATAAATAAACTGAAGGAGTTTAATAATAGAAACGAAATATCCCAAATAAATAAATAAAATAACCGATAATGAAAAGTCGAAAGAGAAAAGTGAAAACGAATAAGTCCTAAGGCCTCCATGTAGCACCATCCTCGTCACGCGTCTCGATTCCCAACATTATTATCGTTACCTACAAAATGTAAATTTGCAGGGCATTCGAATACCGTGAGTTTTTAGCTCAGTAGATTAATTTCAACTTATATAAGTAGGCTAAATTGAAATCACACCAAATCTAATAACTATTGGATACTAGTCCAAATCCTCAATTTCTCATTTATAATTATAGGTACTTAGCCTACAACATTTCCTTTAGTCTTTGTTTTAATTAAATTTGCATATATGTATCATAGTGGGGTATAGGACCACTCATGATACGTGCCATACTATGCGCTTGAAAATATGATCATAGTAGGGTATAGGGCCACGCATGATACGTGCCATAGTATACGCTCTACAAATTTAATATTTATTATGATTAGGTTCAACCCAAGTTGTAAAACCTAAAGGCTCTAAATATCACTTATCGACTAACCAACATAAATAATAATTAAATCATAAACGAAAGTCACAATAATCACATAATAATTCCTAGAATCTAATAAATCATCTCCCAAGTCATACCATTAATCACAGACAAAAAAAAAAAAAAATCAATTTAACACTTTAAGTAGGAATTAACCTACCTTAATAGCAAATCAAGCAAGCAATCGAACTCCAAACGATGCCAAATAAAATCCTAGAGGTGCCCAAAACCTGTATTGACATTAATTTAAAGTCAATTTTATGAAAACCGAAAGAACGGGACGAAAACTGGCTCGATTGGGCCCTAATTAGGCCCTAAACCGGCCTGGACCAGCTGAATCGGTCCGATTGGACCAGTCCAGCCGGTCCAGTCGGACCGGTCTTCTTCCCCACACCAGCGCAGACGAACAGCAAAGAAACGCTTCTGCGTTTTCTTCATTTTTTTTAAAAACTGTAAAAACTAAAATCAAAACTTACCCAAACTTTAGAAGAACGCCCACCCTCGTCTCGGATCCCACGTACAATAAACTCGAAGAAGATTAACGACTCAAACCCGAGCAATACGTGATGACAAATTTCCAATTTCCGACGAAGAGAAAAACAGTCCGGCGAGGCTCCTTTTTGCACGAAAAAGATCAACGGAAATCTCCATCGATTAGCATGTAATTAACTCAAGAATAATAACAACTCAGAGATGAAAGGAATTGCGTAGATTACCCAAGAATTCAAAAATATTTGAAGTTAAATTCTTTGAATTTTCGGCGAAGAACGGAGCTCTAAACAGACCTTAAATCACAGCCAAAAGGATTAGAAATCGATTCGAACTTAACGGGAAGACGACGATTAACAATGAATGATCAATACCTTGCGAGGAAACGAAACGAAAATTCCGCTGAGGCGTGCGGCTGGCGAGAAGGAGAGATTACGTGAAAAGAAAAATAAAATATATAACCTAGGGTTTTGTGTCAACCTAATAGCTGGACAATTACGATAATGCCCCTGAAATGAATAATAAGAGTTAGGGACGTAAACGATATTCAGGCCATATCTTTTTACTCGGGACTCGAAATTGAATGTAGTCAATGGCGTTGGACTCCTATCGACGCGACGGTTAACAATAACCCAAAATAAAATTATTTAGATCAAAATTGAAGAAAAGACCAAAATGCCCTTACCAAAACTCGGGTTGTTACAAAATCATTTGGGTTATTTCCTCCGTTTCAATTTTAGATACGTATATAAAGGATACATCTAATTATTTTCATTAGATAGTTGTCTATTCTAATTGAACTCAACACTTAATTAACTCAAGATTGAAGCTTGCATTTTTTTTTATTTTTAGAATTTATGTTAAAAGCATAAATTTGCATACTAATAACTAAAATACTAGAAATTTTTAAAAATTACTTAAATAACATAATTATAGTTCAATAAATTATTGAACTAAATACTTTCATTATTTTTCATGGGTATTTTCAATGAATTTGATTGTTTTTTTTTTAAGTTTAAGATCAATAATTTATTGAACTATTTGATTATTTTTTAGGGTAAAATGAAAATAAGACCTTTGTGGTTTGTTTCAAATACATGAACATCCCATGTGGTTTGAAAATGACAAATCACACCCCTGATTTTTTCTATCAGACCCCTCCCTTTTAATGCATTAATTTTCTTTTAATCTTAACTTCTTCGTTTGAACTCCGATTTGGATGATTCAAGATATTTTGGAATCCTCATTTCAGTATCTACGCTACGGTCACTTAAAAACTTCTAAATCATCAATAACCAAAATAGTTAACGGTGTCAATCATACCTAGTACTTTGATGTTAATAAACTCTTTTATTTATTAACCATTTCAAAGTTTTAAAGTAGCTATGATGTAGAGCCTGAAATGAGGATTCCAAAACATCTTGAATCATCCAAATGAAAGTTCAAACGAAAAAGTTATGGCTAAAAGAAAATTATTGGCATTGAAGGGGAGGGGTTTGATTGAAAAAATGTGGAACCATAAGGGTGTGATTTGTCATTTTCAAACCACAAGGGGTGTTCATGCATTTAAAACAAACCACAGGGGTCTCATTTGTATTTTACCCTGTTTTTTATTATTATTTTCAATGAATTTTGTTGATTTTTTTAGTTCAATAAATTATTAAGGGTAAAATACCCCTTTGATCCCTGAGTTTTGGAAGTCGTGGCTATTTGGTACATGCGTTTTCAATTTGTGTCTAAGTGGTCCCTGAGTTTTGGATACTGTGTCTATTTGGTCCCTAGATTTTCAAGAACTATTAGAAATAAGTTTAATTGGTCTTTAATTTAACGTATTCGTTAACTTCTTACCAGATTATTGACTTAACGCTGACATAACATGTTTAATCGATCAAAATACGAAGATGTGTTTAAATTTTTCATCAATCTAGGCCTAAAATTTGACATAATTATTAATCCCATGTCAGTATTTTGATCAATTAAACATTTTATGTCACCGTTAAGTCGATATTATGTTAATGAGCTAACATATTAAGGAAGAATTAAACTTGTTTCTAATAATCCAGGGACCATTTAGACAAAACTGGAAAACTCATGGACCAAATAGACACAATATTTAAAAACTCAGGGATCAAATAGACACAAATTGAAACGCATGGACCAAATAGATACAATATCCAAAACTCAGGGACCACTTAGACACAAATTGAAAATGTAGAGACCAAATAGACACAACGTCTAAAACTCAGGGACCAAATGAGTACTTTACCCAATTATTAAACAATAGTTCAATAAATAATTGAACTATAATTATGCTATTTGAGTAATTTTTTAAAAACTCTAACGTTTCAGTATCTAATATGTAGAAATATGCCAATTTAATAACTGTAAAAAAAAATCATCTCCCCTATGTATTATTGCAAGTGATAATTTAGTTCATTCACCATAAATTTAGAGAAGAACAAGGGACGTGATGGAAAAAAAAAGCTTAAATCTTTTATATCAAGACTTGAACAAATCATTGACTGTCAAAACTTTTATTGAATAATTGCAAGTTGTTGGTCCAAACCCTACTAATCTTGTGATACAATCAACACCTATTACTTGTTACCCTTTGATGAGGGCACAAAGCTTTCATGAAAGCACTATTTATTACACATATATTTTCATGTTTTAAAGTCTAGAAATATTAGGCTATGTTTTGCAGCAACTTTTTAATACTATAATTTAATGAAAGATGCTAAAAAGTCACTTTTCTAAAAGTTTTTTCATTCTAAAATCTTAAAGTTATGAATAATAACATAAATGCATGGTAATCTTATCATTTTCAAATCACTCTTAATTATTAAATAAAATCTGGAAAATAACATTTAAAAATTGTAGCCAAACAAAGTTTTAATTTCAAGGATAGTGAAGAGGAATAAGGATAGATTACACAGAGTTAGAATTTGAAGAAATCCAAAATTTGATCAAGTTATTGTTTCCAATACCATTCATTAAGTGATAGGTTTTTTTTAATGTTTATGAAGTAATTTAAGCAGTTCAAAATGAAAATTACATCCCCTCACTCAAAGTGAAAAGTGACAATTTTTATTATATAAATGAGAAATGATGGGTTGGTATGGAAACTTTTGATAGAAGCATTAACTAAGAGAGACTTGAAAAAAGAGGGAACACAAATTATTGGGCCCCTACTTAGTTACCATCTTTTTAATCAGTCATTTAATAATTGCATGACCCACTTGAAAAATCTTACTTGTGAAAGAAACTTGAGGAAATTATTAAGAGAAACCCTTTGAATAATCATGATGAAACAAGAACATTAAGGACTTCACTTTTTAAGTGAATAAGACTCTTTAATTGAATAATTATGCCCAATTTATTGAACTTCAAGCCTCACTTAATCATAACTTCTTACTCCTTTCTCTTTTGACTAACAAAGAAACCACATTCTCCTAATAGTGTTCATTTATTTTAGGTCCATTTGAATTTTTTTTAAAATATAATTGTTTGATAACTAATTGTTTTTTTTTTATTTAAAATTTAAAAAACGAAATATATAAAACCAACGTTATAAATAATTTTTAAATTTTAAAAACTGAAAAACCATTTGATTTTAAAATAAATCATTTTTTAATTAAAAATAATGAAGAACTAAAAACTAAAATAAAAAATGAAATAATTATCCGACGAGATTTTATGTTACCCTTGAAGACACAAATTAAAGATAAGAATGTTGTGAAAAAAAAAAATTGTCTTAAGGTAGAGTATTTTCCTTTAGGAGCTTATGATGACTTCTATGTTACACTTCTATTCATAAATCCATGTGGCTACAATAATCCCTATCAAATCACTTTTTATAAGTTAACATACTTTTTAAAGTTTGTTATCAATAATGGTACTTCTTTGTAGACTTTTGTAATTGGGGGTAGGCCAAGCAAATGGTTGAAAATCATCTTCTTGTATTAAAGAGCTATACTTATTTTGTTTGCCTTAGGTTTTTTTAATAGTTTAGGTTGTTTTATTTGATTTGATTTTTTAGAAGAACAATTAGAATTAATAAGGGTGCAATTGGATGAAAATTATTATTTTCATTGTCTATTTTCAAACATAAAATTGTTTATCAATCAATTTTTCAAATTTTTTTTTTTGAAATTTTAGTCATCAAATTTTTAAGGGTTTTTATTTTTATTTTTTTAATGACATTTTAAGAATTGATATTTTAAAAAATGGTAAAATACAAATAAACTCCCTGTGGTTTTTTTCAAATGCATAAACACCTCATGTGGTTTGAAAATGACAAATCATACCCATGTGGTTCCAAATTATCTCAATGAGATACATCCCCTTCAACGTCATTAATTTTCTTTTAGCCATAACTTCTTCGTTTGAACTCTGATTAGGATGGTAACCAAAAGCGTTAATGATGTAAATCACACCTAGTATTTTGATGATAATAAACTATTTTATTTATTAATGATTTTGAAGTTTTGAAATTATCATAACTTAGATCCCAAAAGAGGATTCCAAAACATCTTGAATCATTCAAATCGGAGTTCAAACGATTAAGTTATGACGAAAAAAAATTAATGGCGTTAAATAGAAGAGGTCTCATTGAAATAATTTGGAACCATATGGTATGATTTGCCATTTTCAAACTACAGTGGGTGTTCGTGCATTTGGCATAAACCACAGGGGGTTTATTTGCATTTTACCCTTTAAAATATTTTGAAATTTTTCAAAAATATCATTTTTCATATTTGAGATTGGTGGAATCTCAATATGAGAAATATCATACATGAGGGGGTTTTCCGGCGATTTGGTGAAGAAGAATAGTTTTGAGAAAATTTTCTGTATATTTGGTGTAAAAGAATAAATTTTTTGGCATTTTTTATTTTTCAGAACAAAAATACGAAGCTAAACTTGTTTGAGCTCTTTTATTTAATTGAAGAAGAAGGAGAATGTCAAGTACATGATTTTTTTTTTTTTTTTTGCCATTTTTCCATTTCCAGATTTGATGAAGGAGAGAAAAAAATGGCATTTTTTCGTCATCTAATAGAAGAATTGAAGTTTGAGTTTTATTTAATTAAAAAAGAAGCGGATGATGGAGATCTCCATCTGGGATGGCATTTTTTCATTTTCCTGATTCAGTGGGCATTTTTCATTTTCTAGATTTAGTGAATTATTGGTTGAAAGAAAATTTTTAGATATTTTTTTAGCTTTCCTGAAAAGAATAAGAAAAATAAGTCTGAGTTTTTTAATTGAAGAAGAAGATGAGTGAACTAGCAGATTAAGGTATGAGTTTTTCTTATTTAGTTTTAGTTTAGGTTGATTTTGTTTAATTTAAAAAAAAAAACATCATATAAACAATAAAAGAATAGGGGAAAAAATAAATCTACACGTCATCTTTCAATAGAACTACATTATATTACTTTTCTGCAATGTCAGCATTAATAAAATAATTATAAATTGTATCATCAGCCTACCGTTACCTAAATAGATATAAAGTTAACGGTGAAGACCAAACTAACTTATTTTTAATAACTCAAAGATCAAATAGACATAAGATGAAAACTTAGGGACAAGTTACTTTACTCTATTATTTATTTTATATCTTGTGAATTGTTATTTATTTTATATATGTTATAATGAGTCACTATTGGGGTGTAAATGACAACTTTGATATTAGTAAAACATGAAACTATGTTGAGAATTCTCTCTAGCCTTCCATGTAAAATATGAATTTCCCTTGTAAACCATGTATTTAACTTGAATAGGCTTTGTCCTATGTTACCATCACAATTAAATTGTGATTGGCAATTATCTTAAAGTAATATCTAAGATAATTGCCAATCACAATTTAATTAAGTTTGAGAGTTAACTAAAATAATTTGGGTATTACAATCACACAATTAAATTGGGTTTATTTTTTTTTTTTCAGACGATATATTTTATAAAAGATCATAGGAAATTATAAAAAAAGTCAATCACCATTTTAACAAAAAAGGAAATGAGCATCAACATTAACACGATGGTGTCAACTATTAAAGACAAAACTTTAATAAAATTGAAACAAAAACAAGTTCGAATCTTAAGAAGAATCCAAAGATGTTTCAAAAAAAAAAAAAAAAGAAGAATCCAAAGAGATATTCCAATTAAAAAAAATAAAAAAATAAAATCAATTCAATTCAATTTATACATATTACAAAAGAAAACATAACCCTTACATGGCCTTCTTTTCTTATTACTAAGAACCCAAAAACTCCAACCCTAATAAAATAAATAAATAAATAAACAAATTAAAAAAAAAAAAACCCTCACAGAAATTTGTATATAATTAATTAACCAAAACTATATAAAAAAAATTAAATTATATTTCAAATTTTTAATTTTACCCTCTCCATTCGTTGCACTGCTCCATCGGCCTCGTCTTCTGATTTCCAGCCTTCTCCGGGCACGGCGTCTGTATCGGCGGAACCATACAATTATACTGTAAACACAATGAACTACTCAATGGAATCTCAGCCGTTGGATTAATCTCAATTCCAGTTAAAAAATTATGCTGTAAATATAATGTTTGAATATTCGCCGCCAATAACCGGTCCACGAGAACCCCCGGAACTTCACCACTGAACCGGTTGTTATTCATGAACAAATTCTGTACCGTCGAGAACATCGGCGATATCGGACCGGATAAACGGTTATAGCTTATATCAACGGTCGGGATCGCTACTTGATCAACCGGCTGGACCGGACCGGAGAAGAGGTTTCTTTGTAATTGAAGGTTGAGGATTGGGAAAGTGAAGACCCGGTTCGGGATGGGTCCGGTGAAATGGTTAAAACTGAGGTCGAGATAGTTCAGTTGGTCGAGCCGGTTTAAGAGGCGGTCTAGAGGACCGTTGAGTCGGTTCCATGAGAGAGAGAGGTATTGAAGAGATGGAGGGAGGGAATCCGGTCCGATTGGACCGGTGAAATTGTTGTGTTTTAGATCGAGACGAATTAGGGCACGGAAAGGGAAAAGAGGAACGGAACCAATGAGATGGTTATGGCAGAGAATCACGTTTGATAATTCCGGCAACGTTCCGATCGAACGTGGAATTTCTCCGGCAAGTTGATTGTAACTTAAATCCAATGTTTTCAAGCTCTGAAGTTTACCGAGATTCGCAGGAAGTTGACCGGAGATGAAGTTCCGACTAATCGCGAGAAAACGTAGATTCTTCAATCGGAAAAGTGACGGCGGAAGAGCTCCAAAAATCCGGCCAGGAACGACGGTGAATTCCGCCAACGAAGACAGCTTTCCGATAGCCGGATCGATACGGCCGATGAGACCAGGAGATCCAGCACGAGGATCGCCTAGGTTAAGAGCAATGACATTATCGGATTCACAGAAAACGCCGGCGAAATTACAAGGATCGGCAGTGAAATCCCAAGAGGAGAAGAAATTAGAGCCAGGTAAATCCTCTAAACCTTTCCGAATCGTTTGCAGAGCAAGAAAATCAATCGGATTCACAATCGCAACGGTAAACAAACAAAATTGAATGAAACACAAAAAAATCAGAATCAGATTTTTCTCTTTCTCCGCCATTAGAGCAAGCAAAACCTAGACCTGATAATTAAATGAAACAAACAAACAAACAAATAAATAGAGAGAGAGAGAGAGAGAGAGAGAGAGAGAAAGTAAATGAAAGCTTTAAGAGTAGAGAAGATTACTTTTCCGTGAGAGAAAAACAGGACAAGACGATTTTCTCGTGGAGAAAGAAAGAAGCGTGAAAGCTATAAATCAATGGCGGAAAAAACCAGAAAATCTTGAAAAAGAAGCGAAAGAGAAAAAGGAAGAATGTTGTTGAAAAGGTTTAATGGTTGGCTTGTGAGAGAAGATGCAATCACTACATCAAGCAACGAGCTCTGCTTCTTACTACTTTCTCTGCAACATTTCCATTACCAAACCAGTACTTTCCTTTTCTTTTTTTTATTGGAGTTTTGGTTCGGAGTCAAACGGCTGTCCGATCCTTTTCCGAACCTGAGGTTATGGATGACAGGTCATCGGGGATTTTGGACGGGAGTCACGTGACGGACGTGAAAGTTTTGGTCTTTTTGCGTTTTGACGTTGACGGTGTTCACGCAAAACTGGCAGAAACTGCCACGTCAGTAGTCAAAGAAGTTATACGGTGGTATCGGCCGTAGCATAGCGCCGTATTCATTTATTATTATACGTCATTTTTGTGGTGGTCAGGCTCTTTGTTGTTATACCCAATTTAAGACAAATTCCATAAATTATACTTATATTAAGGTTAATTATAAATTTTACCACAGTTTGGGTCTATTTCAATTTAATCATTATATTATAATTTGGGATATGTTCAAATTGTGTTATTAAACATTTAAAACTTTCAATTTAGAACTCAAGAAGCTTCCCTACCCTACCATTAATAAAAAGTTAACCAATTATTTTTATATCAAGTATATATTATGTAAACATGATAATCACTTGATAAAACAGATTATGATAATGGTGTTGATTAGTGTCTAAATTTTATAATAATGTGGACTTTTTTTTGTGAGGTATAAAATTATAGACTGAAAATTTTAAAAGTATAAAGACTAAATTCATCTTGACCTCAAATTATAAAAACTAAATTAATAATTATGTCTTATATCAATTATCTACAATATTTTCATATATATATATATATATAATTTATCCGTTCGGAGAATGAACTCTGAATAGATGGAAAACTTTTGGTTGAAAAAATGTGAAAAAGGGTCCTGGTCCAGTTTATTTATGGGAAATTTCATTGGGTAACAGATTTTTATGCAATATTTGTAAAAATATCAACTCAAAAAAGTATTTGTAAATATAGCAATTTTTATCATATTTATCAGTGATTAATAATGATTTATGTGTTTATCAGTGATAAACATAGTGTAAAAATATGTAATTCAATGTTTATCATTGATAAACTTGATCAAAAGTTGCTATATTTACAAATATTTTTTTAAGCTTTTATTTTTATATATATCACTAAAAAATTTACTAGATTTGCAAATGCCCCTTTATTTATTAAAGATGTCTATTTAATAGAATTTACAGCATTTAAAAAATTTAATAAGAAATAAACTCAACATTTATTGGAAATGGACAAAAAGAAATCATCTCTACCAATCGGCGTGTCAATAACTATTAATATATAATATTTACAAATTTGAACCAGTTATTTATTTATCAATTTATGATCAAATAAAATATGACTTGTATTTATTACTGCACTTCTATGGAGTTTCCTTACAATCTTAATTACACATTTTATGACAATTTCCGTCTACATATAAAATATATTTTGTAGAGTGGTGACTTTTTAAGAGGATTTTTATTAATATTTCATGTCATATGTTTATTTTGAGTTTTATTTATAAATTTAATTAATTACCATATAATATATTAAATTTATTATTTTTAATTACTATTATTAAATATATTTTAAATTTATACGGGTTGTTAATACCGGGATCAATATATATATATATATATTTTGCATCTTACAATGTGTTTGTTTTTTTCAATATTACTTGAAAATTAATTTCATCTATATTATTGTAAAAAAATAAAAATTACATTGTATATTAAAAATTGGGTAAACTGCAAATAAGCCCCCTATAATTTTGGTCAAAGGTATGAACACCTCATGTAGTTTTAAAATGACAAATCACACACTTATAGTTTCAAATTATGCCAATAAGACCCTCTCTTCCAACGAAGTTAATTTTCTTCCAGCCATAACTTCTTCGTTTGAGTTCCAATTTGGATGATTCAAGATGTTTTTGAATCTTTATTTTGAGCTCTACGTTATGATCACTTAAAAATTTCTAAATCATAAGTAAACAAAATGGTTAATGACTTCAATCATACATAATAATTTGATGATAATAAACTCTTTAATGTATTGAAAATTTTGAAAATTTGAAGTGGCCATAATGCAAAATCCAAAATGAGAATTTTGAAATATTTTGAATCATCCAAATCGAAATTTAAACGAAAAGGTTATAAGTAAAAGAAAATTAACAACGTCAAAGGGGAGATGTCTCACTAGCAAATTAAAACTACAGAGTTTGATTTATCATTTTCAAACCACAGGAGGTGTTCATACATTTGACAAAAACCACAAGGTCTAATTTACATTTTACCCTTAAATTCTATAGAAGTTATCTAAAATAGTATATTTTAGATAAGTATTTTCATTTATGTTAACGCTTTCAATTATTTACTTTAGTAGTAGTTCACTAATTTATCAAACTAGAGAAATATGCTATATTTTGATGACATGATACATCCTCAATTTAACTATTAAAAAATATAACCAATTGAGTTTTAATCCCTAAAATCTCATTTAGATAACAATCATTCGACCCAAAATAAAAATATTAAAAAGTGAACGATTCACAAATTTATTGAACTAATTCAATAATTTAGTGAAGTACCCACAATATAACATTTTAATAAATATTCCAAAATTGTGTTTTATATATAATGATATATATTCTTTCTAACTATTTGATAATTTGCCCTAAATTCTATCATTATCACATGCATTTTAATTTGACAGTGTATAATAATTGGTTATGTTATAATCACTATTTATAAATTACATAAAAATATTATGGGTTCCTCCCAAATCATTATATGAATCAGAAAGTCTTCAAAACCGCTTTTCGAAGTCGATTTTTATCGATTATGAACATAAAATGGAGAGAGAAAATACACAATCATAAAATTGAAATCCAAACATATATAATTCAATTTAGTTGTTAAACTATATGTGAGATTACTATCTTATCCTCGAATTTTAAATGAATTTCAATTTGGTTTCAAACTATATATTTCAGTTCTCCTCTTTTAATAAAGCACATATAAAAGGTCGTCTCGAAACAATCGAAAAACTAAGCTTGAAAAATAGTTATAACTAGATGGCAAAAAGTATAATTTAGCTTAGTAATAATGTTCTATAGAAACTTAAATGAAGATAACATGGTAACGGTGACAAAACCAATATATTAATTAAAGAAAATAACAAATAAAAACGTTTTTTTGTTTCTGAAATAGCTCCCAAAAAGGATTTGCTGAAACAACCACGCGACCCTACGACACTTAAGAGTCGGGAAACACGTAGAGTATTATCCAGCTTTATAAAAAGTACATTTATGGAAAGTATGCAGGAATGCCTATCACCTAATCTTATAAAGCATAGTAAAGAAAATAGTACTAAGAAGAGAAATTGATATATTAAAAATTTCGAGATGAGACTAACAGTTTCCGGTTATTAGAGGAATAGAGGTCTGAGTTGAAAGAATTTCCAAGTGGTGATCCCAAATTGTACTATGACTTCCTATTCCTCATCCATTTTACATCAGAACATCATTCTAAACCTCTGCCTTAGTTTTAATTAGCATGGCAGCGCTCAATCCACTATGTAGATTGCAAAATATGAATTAAAAGACTAGCAAACTCACCGTGAATTGAAGTGACTGACACGATCTAAGTGAGGTGCCAATATAATTTCTTCAACTGATTATCATCTTCTTGAAAAATTCGGCTTGCTCGGGAAAATACTCCAATAGTTCATCCTTCGTAACCCATACAAAATCTTCACATTTCCCAATATTGAATTTATTGGTTGCAATCACTTGAGACTTAAAAAAGAAGCGCTGGCAAAGAGGAGAGGTCTAATTTAAGCAAATGACAACATCCTACCAAACTTAATACTCTACATTCGAGCATAAATGTCACAACTCCCATTGATTGAAGCCATTATATGGTAAAAAATTATTAGAAGACATACCTTAAGAGATGGAAATTGTGCATTTTCCGTAGGCTGTACAGCCATATGAGCCATTGGAGCATTTCCGACAAAATATGTATTGGAAAGATCTCCAATGACAGATGTTAATGCCGACTCTGCACACTGCAAAAATTAAGAAGTTAGAAGGGTAAAATATTGAGGAAGTAAATTGGAGAATAGTAGTATCTACTCTTACTCTGCGTAGAGTCTCCTCGGTCTCGTAAACTTTTTCTGGAAAGTGCCAGACTGATTTCTTATCAGGTGCTCCAATAGAAGTACCATACAGAAGAAGATATAGTCTTCTGTCAAGTGCTCTCTGCAGTGACCTAAAAGAAAAATAGACAATTCAAATATCCACAATGTACACTTCATGTTAGAGCTCACACATCTGGCTTAGATCAGATAGCCTAAAGATTAAAAGAACTTCAAAAGTTAATTAAAAATAATGAGCATCGCAACATATTTGATTACGATAATATCTGGAAAATCTCTAATGAACAAGTGAATGGCATTTCATTTCCTTGCGTATCAAACTCATACAGTCCCATTACGGCATTACCTAGTATACCCCTGGTTGCATCAATCAATTAGGATCCAAAATAAGTCAAAAGCAATTAAAATAACAGCATGCTCTGGATATGCATGGCACCAGTGTCATGAAATTTGCTATTTGGTTAAAAAGTAGGGTTATACATTAGTCTATAAATAAATCCCACAAGAGGTGAAGGAAAAAAACTGGTACTATACAAAAAGAGAAAGGAAAGTCTATAATAATTTTTTTTTTTCAAGTCTATAATAGTTGAACAATACAACAATAATACTCAGCAATCAAACCAAAGAAGAAAGAGAAAACTGATAATCCAATAGATAAAAAACTATGAAACACTATGATATCATCATGACAATGAATATTAAAAAGGATGAAAAACAATCAAAACTAATGGATTGCAATTTTCCTTTCACTGAATAAGTAGTAGTAGTAGCTTTGATAAGGAAGACTACAATTTATCTAAATTGAAAAATGATACATACTTCCTATCATTTGTTTTGTCAGCTTCAGTGATCCGTGGAGCTGGAACGTATTCAATTTGGTAGTCACCTTTTCCCCTGTTATCAGAAACTCGAGTCATACAATTGTCAAAAGAAAGGAAAAAATTTGCTTCTGCATTTATCTCATGTTTATGCAATAAGATTCATAAAATTAACCAACTACTAAATGAAATAGCAAAAGATGATCACCAAAAAGCTTCATTAATCCTATCCAATAAACAATCCGTTTTTTCTTTAATTACTTTTAGCTACCAAAAGTTTTTTTTTTTTTTCTTAAGAGAAGGCTCACAACCCCATTTCATTAAGTAGTTAACTTTAAAAGAACACAAGGTTCTTACATCAGTTTCTTAACATTGAACCAGTAATCCTACCTAATTTCTTAGCAACATTTACGTTGAAATACAATCTCTTCAGGGATATAGAGCACTAGAATCAATTAAAACTTACTAAATCGAAAGGAAATGCTATAAAACTATGAACTCATCGTAATCAGGAACAGAAAATCAACCTTCCAAAATAATTGACCATTCAGCAATTACCTGGCATTAGCTTTATCTAAAAATTCTTCAGGATATAGGCGTCGAAATTGTTGTTGCCACCTAAACCTGAGCTCAATTGAGCAGAAAATTCAAAATAAAATAAGGCATAGCAATACTAAATATTGACTCAAGTGAAAGCTTCATCTCTCAATAGCTCGAATACACAAGGGTCCCTTGGGAATAACTTTTAAAAGTGTTCAAATACACAAGGGTCCGTTGGGAATAACTTTGTTCGAATACGCAAGAGTCCGTTGGGAATAACTTTTAAGAGTGTTTAAGAGTGTTTTTTTTAATGGTAATCGAAAACACTTTTAAACGCATCCAAAAGTTATTCTAAACGGGCACGGAATCATATCATTAGAATTCTAATTTCTAACAATTACTTTCTCCTATTTTCAAGCATTTCTCAATTCTCAATAACCAAATTAAGAAATACAACAAAACTAAAAACTTACTTGAACTCTTGAAACGCATAGACCACGGGATCAATCTTCGGAATCACAACCGGAAGCCTCTCGAACAGTACGGAAGCTACGATTTTCTCGGAATTCGTGCAAAATCCTCGTCTTGTCGAGATTTGACGAGCTAAATTCAACGATCTGTGCATTCTATAATCGAGAGAGAACGAAATAAGTAATCAAGAGAGAAGAAAAATGAACATTTACGAAAGAAAAAAAAACCGTCCAAGAAATTTGTGAGAGATAATGCATTAATGGGCTTTATTTTAGAGAAAGGAAAGGAAAATGAGTGAAGGTTCACCTGAAAATGAGAGAGTGGCCGTCGACGGCGAGGGTTGCGTTGTGGAAATCTATTACCGTTCCTTTTGGTTTTCTTGAATGGGCCGGCCGTCCGAGGTTGTTTAATTCATGGGCTTTAGTTTAATGGGGGAAAAGGTAGAAAAATGAGAGTTTTTCTCATTTACACCCCCCTTTTTTTTCCTCCCAACACTCTTAACACGTACTTCTTTTTTAAGGTCGAAAGTTTGAGTCTCCGCTCTCCACTTTAATGTAATATCTCAAAAAAAATATTACCCATTTTTTAATAGAGTCTACATCCATAATCACTAGTGAGTATAAAATTATACTCATCAACGAAGTCATTGAATAAACATTTGACATGTGTCACATTAACGTTTCTCTTCATTACTATTTTTTCATCTCTCAAAATCTCTTCATTTTCTCAATCACACCAAACGTAAAACGAGGAAGTTTTTTCATATTCTTTTCTCTCTCTCAATTTCAAAGATTAAGCAAGGTTCATCATCATTTTTTTAACATTTTTTTTAAAAAAATCCCCCATTCATGAGAATCAAAGAAATCGGTGATAATTTATAAGGAAATCAGTGATTACATGCACGAAATATCAATGAACAGTGGCGAGACCATAATTTTTTTTTTTTGGGGAGGGGGGGCAAAAATCTATATGAAGAAAGGGTTGTGTAACAATTTTTTATTATTATTATAATTGATTTAGTTAGGTTTGGTTAGATTTTTAGATTTTGACTTGTGCCTAATATAAAATTATAAAATGGATAATTTTTTTGGCTATAATTTATGTTAATTATAAAAGTATACATGTCTTTAAAATAGAGGCAAATTTTTAAAAAAATTCTTAGTATATTAAAAAAATATATTAATCTCTCAAATCATTGAGATTAATTTTTCATTTCAAATGTTTTTTTTAAATCTAATAATAAGAATCACAATCAAAATTAATTTTATTGTGTATCATAACGATGTTTAACTAATTTTAACAATTAACAAGTTTGAAATATTTTACTAAAAATACAAGTATGAAATAATAAAATTATAATAGTTGTGAGGCTCATGAACTAACTATATAGTTATAAATAAAATTTGGATTTCACTGAACAAACATTATTATTTATAATTTAGAAAAAATAAACTATTTATAAACAAAAAATTAGACTAACTTCTTAGCTAATAAATATGAATTAAAGTATTTAAAAAAATGTTGAACATAAAATCATCACTACATAATTATAATATTAAAAAAATGTACAAGTAAAAAATATGTATTTAATTAAAATTTTCATTTAATTAAACTTAACAATAAATAATGCAATGTAAATCATATAGGGATACAACAAAATTATCAAGAAAAATCAACAATTATCCCATCTATTAAAAAAAAAATTATATTTTGGTAAAAAAAAATCTATTTAAAATCATATAAACTCATATTAATGAACAATAAATTGGATAGAGATTAAGAGATGAAATTTAATATTGACAAACCTAAACGTGGGATAATATATAGAGAAAGTTTGTTTTTTAAAAGATTAAAATGTCCTAAATACTATATAAATAAGGGGCAAGTATCAAATTTTTGAGGGGCTAAAATTAAAATTTATATACATATATATTTTTTAATTTTTTTTTGGGGGCAAGTGACCTTTCCACTGTCAATGAATACACAAATCAGTAAAATCAATGATCACATTTATGCTGGATCAGTGATTATATATGTGGAAATCAATGATTACTTATGCAAAACTAGTGATAATTATGAAATATTATAAACGCGAATCTGAATTCTTTTGCTATATTTATGAATAAGAGTTTGAGTACGATTTTAAAAAACATCGAATATAATTCTCTTATATGTGTAAGAACCCTTTTTAGATTTTAGAGTAAATTTAATTTTTTTTGAGTTTGGATGGTATTGCCGGGCCGGATTAGGCCGGAGTTGAAGTTCGAGGAAACCCCCTCATCTCTTTCCCACTGTTTTCTCATAGTACTAGTGGGAGTTGTTTTTTTCTTTTTTCACTTTCTCCATTTCCAACCAATATCCATGGCTGCTTTCAAATTCCATTCCTTCAAATTCTACTTCTACCAACCCCCTTTTTCCATTTCCCCTTTTCTTCTTCTCCTTCTCAATTTCTCCATGAATCCCATACCCTAATTTCCCCCCAATCAAATTTTCAATGTCCATCATCACTCTCCTCTTTCTCATCTTCACCACCATTTTCTCTCTCTTCCCTTCTCCTTCTCTCTCCTCAAACTCCACCTCCATTCAATGCCCTCTCAATTTCACTGTTCTTACTCAATTCATCCATGGCCGTTCCAATCTTGATTCCTCCACTGGGTTAAAATGCCAATATCTCCGACAAGGACTTCGTCTTGTTCAATCTCAATATCTTCGAATCTCTGGTTCTTTCTTACCTCCTTTTAATTCTTCCGAATCTTGCTGGGATTCATATCAGTCTCTTGTTAATGATACTTGGCCGAATTTCGATATTCGAAGCTCTTGTGGGTTTCAAACGAGTTGGATTTCTCAGGGTTGTATGAATATCACTACAAGATCGGATTTTGAGAGAATTGTGCCGAAATCGGTTATTGATAGTGTTGTTGCGAATTGTAATCAGTCGCTTGAGAATGGTTCGCCTTGTGCTTCTTGTATGACCAGGGTTTCAGTATTGCAGGCTTCTTATTTGACTGGTCCATCTATTGGTAATGTTTCTGATTGCTCTGCTTTTCCGTTCATCTATACTGCGGCGATTGCGAATCAGTTTGGTCCGACCGATCCTGGGACGGCTAAGTGTATATTCTCAGTCGATGTTACGTCGTCGGTGGGGTCAGGGAATAAGAAGCGAAATGCTGTGATTTTGGGAGTTTTGATTGGCTGTGGCGTTGGGATATTGGTGGTCATTGTTGGATGTTGGTTTTGCTGCCGGAAATATGACATGTTTAGGATTTGGAGGAGGGAGAATGATGGGATTGGGAGAGTTGAGACGGGTTTGGCTTCTGGGTTGGAGTCGATTAGCGAAAGTACTAGTTTGGTGAAGTTTACTTTCGACGAAATTAGGAAGGCGACAAAGAGTTTCTCTAGGGACTTCTTAGTTGGGAGAGGAGGGTATGGTAATGTTTATAAGGGTTTTCTATCTGATGGTTCAGAAGTTGCTTTAAAGAGGTTTAAGAATTGTTCAGCAGCTGGTGATGCTGTTTTTGCTCATGAAGTGGAAGTCATTTCTAGCGTGAGGCACGTCAATCTCGTTCCTTTGAAAGGGTATTGCATTGCAACTACTCCCTTTGAGGGTCACCAGAGAATAATTGTATGTGATTTGATGAAAAATGGAAGTCTTCACGATCATTTATTTGGGTTTTCTGATAAGCTTAGTTGGCCAATTAGGCAAAAAATTGCACTAGGGACTGCTAGGGGTTTAGCTTATTTGCATTATGGGGCTCAGCCGGCTATTATCCATAGGGATATCAAAGCCAGCAATATACTTTTGGATGAAGATTTTGAGGCAAAGGTAGCTGATTTTGGTTTGGCAAAATTTACTCCTGAAGGAATGACCCATTTGAGCACAAGAGTTGCTGGAACCATGGGGTATGTGGCCCCAGAATACGCACTATATGGGCAGTTGACCGAGAGAAGTGATGTGTATAGCTTTGGTGTCGTTTTACTTGAACTTTTGAGTGGGAGGAAGGCGCTTGGTGCGAGTAGCCATGACAGTCAACCCTTTCTAGTGACTGATTGGGCATGGTCATTGGTTAGGGAAGAAAAAACTATGGATGTTATTGAAGAGGGCATTCCGGATTTGGGTACCCGAGAGGTGGTTGAGAAATATGTATTGATTGCTGTTCTATGTTCTCATCCACAGCTGTATGCCAGGCCAACAATGGATCAGGTTGTGAAAATGTTGGAAACAGACCTTTCCGTTCCTTCAATACCAGAACGACCAATTCCTCTAGTTGCTGAGATTGATGAAATAGAGAAATCTATGAGCAGTAGTGGCTCTGGTCAGCTTTCTGGTTCAGTTGGCTTTCATAGTTATACATTAAGCAATGACCACAAGTAGAAAGGCATTCAAACTTCAGAACAGAAGTTTTCTGACTTAGACCTTGGGATTAATGAAACGAGGCAATACTTTTCATTTGCGCTTCATTTGTTGGTATGCACTATGCACCCTGATTTTGTTAGTTGGTTAAGTTGCATGGTTCTGAATTTAGAGTCATGCTTCCCATTGTAAAGTTGTTTAGATATGTAAGTATTAGTAGGGAGACTATCTATAATTTTTTTGTTGTAAAATGTCAATGTCATTATTCACCCAATTCCACCCACCTCTTACATTGCGCGGGCAGCTCGATGCTCGCCAATGCAGAGATGCTGATTTTGCCTTTGTATATAATCACAGATTCAGATTGCTGGAAAGATCAGCAAAATAGGTTTATTTGGGATATGGAGTGTTTTCTTTCTTATAGAAATGTAAACAGATGATCATTCATTTTGACCTGTGGATATGAATTCATATTTTCTTTCTTGTAAATAGACGAATGATCATTGACTTGGAATTATGACTTCATATTCCAAGTTCTAATTTTTTCCTTTTCGTTTCTGAATAAGTGAATTCGGATGAGTTTTTTACACTAAGTAGTATTTTGATGCTGCTGAAGACGGTGAATAATTTATTACATATTAGATATATGAGTGCAGCTAAAATCATGAAAGCTACTTTATCATGGAGTAGTTTCGTGTTTAGCATAAAAATGTAAAACTGTGGTATAAAGAAGGAATCAGTATAGAGCAAATTGGAGACTATCTTTTTGGCTGGAGTGCTGTGGGAATGGTGGGGGAAGATACAATTACTCCAAATTCTTCTCCAGCAAAACTCATACAACTTCTTCTGTAGGATCAAGGTAAGTAGAAGGTCTTCAGTTTATTTTAAATTTGATTTGTATTTTGAAGTTTTCTAGCTCTATGATGTGAAAGTATCATAGTAAGAGCGGACATACAATTTTTACTTAATAATGTAATTTTGTAAAGTATAACATGAAAAGAAAATGAAGATAAAGAGAATTACTTGAGAAGTAAACATCTAACTTTCTATATAGGATTATGTCACTTTTATCATGTTAGGAAAATCAATTGATGGGAATTGGGATTTCAAAATTTTGTATCAAGCCAACGATGGGCTCGGCTGACCTAGTGATCAAAGAGCTTTCTTTAAAGGTTTAAGGTCGTACTTCAAACCATGTGTGACAACTTATCTCAGATTTTATCTTACAAGTATCCTGATGTGATTTCAAGGGTTTAATGTGATGTCAAGTTTTGTAGGGTCAAGTGATTGTCCGTGAGATTAGTCGATTTGGACACTCACGGATATTTATTTTTTTGGGTATCAAATATTAAAATAAAGAAAAAAGTTACACATTAGTTCATTCTCAATCGACAATTGTTGTTATAGTTGAGCATCATCTTTCTACCTTGTCCTCTCTCCATCTGTTCCTCTCTCCTTATCTTGCAAGCCCCTTTTGTGGAAACCCCATATTGCTCTCTTTGAAATATATCTTTCATTCTCTCATTTCTATACTCTCAACATCTTTTCCCAGAATTTTCCTCTTTTACCTATCCATTTATTTGATTAAAAAAAACTTGACTACATATCATAAAGTTAGAATTCCTACCCTTTTTTTCCACTTATCTTTATATTTATGCACGTATCTTTATTGAATAAAGTATATTAAAGAAAAGGTGAGAGCTTATATATATTGATGTAAAGTTTGACTTCTATCATTAAATACCAAGATTTAGCTTATTTACGCTCCCTTTCTCTCTCCAAGATTTAGGCCAAACTTGCTAACCTTTCTTGACCAAAGCTACAATGATAAAGTCAAATTTTTAATTTGTTTTTCTTTGTGAAATAATTGAGTCCTTTAATTTAGCATTTAATTTGGACTTGTTTGTGCCACAAAATTGACTAATAGAAGGATGCTAGGATAAGACAACATGTCGATTGCGAGTTGATAAGCATTTGACATGGGCTTCGTTGTATATGCCTCGATTCGATGTCTATGGCACATTCCTCTCATTAGTCAATTCACTGATTTATTCCTTTTAATTTGCAATTTTTCATGATTTTAATTTAGACTATTTTCAAAAATTAATAGGACGGAAATAATATTAGAATAAAATAAATATAATTGCTCGAATAGCATAACTTTTAAAGGATTCTTGAAAGGGCAAATTATTAACATCAATCAAATCAATAGATTATTATATGACAAAAAAAAAGTATTGACTTGTTGACGTTTAATATTTTTATTTTACGTTAAGTAATTATAATCTAAATGAATTTTTAAAAATGTCGACATAAGCATAGCTCAAGTGGTTAGACACCTGCTCTTTTTCTACTATAAACTTGAAAGTTTGAGTCTCTCCTCCACAATTTGGTGTAATATCTCAAAAAAATAAATGAATTTTTAGAAATTAAAACTTTACCTTTATTATAAATTAAGTCGTTACTCTATTTCCGAAATTTTTCTAATGTCAATAGTTTATAAAATTTTCTATTTAAGAATAAATCGAAAGTAATGCATAAATGAAATTACGTGTCTAAAATATGTAATTTGTGTCGGTTTCTATTTTTTAAATTATAAAATTCATAAATAACAAAAGTATTCTTAATTTTCAAAATTAGCACTTTCAAAAATAAAAATTCCTATTTGAACTAGGATTTAGAATAATGTAAAATATAATTAGAAACTTCTATTACTATATTTGCTTTATTAAATGTAAAAATAACATATATTAAGGGCTTTTTTTAGGGGCATTTTCAAATATGTTAGAAATTTTTATAATATTTACAAATTTGTTAGAAAACAAAAATATTTACAAAAATGTTAGAATTTTAAAAACTCTAAGTACATCAGTCAATCACTATTAGTATATTAGTGAACTATTAGTATATCAATGATAGTTTATCAGTCGATCATTAATAATCTATCACTGATATAATATTATATATCACTGATATACTATTAATTATTGACTGATATACTAATAGATTGACTGATATTCTCGACTTTTGAAATTATAACATTTTTGTAAATATTTTTTTTTCCTAACATTTTTGTAAATATTTCAGTCAATTATAACATTCAGGTAAATTTCCCTTTTTTTTTTAATCAGCTTGCAAGATCTCTAATAAACTCTATTCGATCAACTTCTTGAAAATTGTTATACCAATCAGATATGTTTGGAGAAGATATCTTCCATAATTTTTATGTAGGTGAACCATCTAATTTCTTGTTGCCTATTTGATAACAATTAATTTTTTTATTTTAAAAATAAGTATAGCTTTCATATATTTTTTTTAAAAGTTTTAGTTAAAATGTAAAAGCTGCAAAAAGTAGTTTTTAAAAAGTTTATTTTTTAATGGAAATCAAAATAAAGAAATTATTAATAAAATACATTTAATTTTTAAAAATATAAAATGAAATGTAGAATCGTTGCCAAATGAGTCTTAATATCGTCTATTAGTTTTGAAAAAGAATTTTAGGATATCAAAGATATTGTCTTGCCTCCATATTGATATATGATGAAGAATATCCCAAATGGAGAATGTCTCTGTGAAAAATCGTTATGGAGCTGTTGCACAAATAGCAGAATTAGGTCTAATGTTTATAAAAATAGTAGTCCAAAAACTTATTTGCATAAATAGCGAAAAACTTAAATTCGCGTCTAAAATATTACAAATGTACCACTAGTTTCGCGTAAGTAATCACTGATTTCCGCATAAGTAATCACTGATTTTACTCATATATAATGTCAGTTGATACTTTATGCATGAATCACTGATTACCTAATAGTTATCACCAATTACCTTATAAGTTATCAATTATTTTTTTGATTCACATGAATGAGAATTTTTTAAAACTGCTATATTTGCAAATACTTTTTTAAAATGCAATATGTCGCAACCAGGTTTTCGCGACGTGGAGTGACCACATCAGTTTATGAGTGGTCTTTTAGATATATGTTTGAAAGCCGCCACCAATCATGTTAAAGATGTGATTGGTCACCTAAATAAATAATGAGTTAATCCAGTATATAGCCCAAAATGACTATACCCTATGTTTTTCTAACCTTATAAGTTTCTTATGTTTTTATAGCCCTTTAAAAGTATGATTTTTTTTTTATAAATACCTGATTTGCCCCTTATTTAATTATTTTCCTTATTTTTTTCACGTGTCTCTCTCTCTCCATTCACATTCGCTCATTTTCAAATCAGATCTCCCTGTTTTCTTGCATTTTCATTTTTGTTTTCCATTTAATTATTTATTTCCTTTTTTTATTTATTTCTCTCTTTTTTTAAACACAAAATTCTAGATGAGATTCTTTTCTTCCTCATCTCTCTCTTTTCTCTTCTATTTTCTTCCCCATCTCTCTCTTTTCTCTTCTATTCTCCGACATCTAAGTTTTGAAATCGAGATCTGATGGTAGATCTGGAATAAAAACGGGAGCAGAAACAAAAAGTATGGGCGTCATTGGATCTTGAATAGAGGTCATGATACAAAACTCATTATCCATCGAAGAAGACAATCTTTTAGAAACTTAGATTGGTAAAGTACATTGTTAAATCTTATACTATACATTTTCATCTTTTTCATTCATCTAACCATGTCTTACCTCTTTTCGTGTACTGTACATAAATATATAATATTATGTACAGTATATTATATTACTTTATTACATCTTTTACGTACTGTGCATTAATATATTATATTATGTACAGTATATATCACTTTATTCTTTTTCGTACTGTACATAAATATATAATATTATGTACAGTATATTATATTACATTATTACACTTTTTTCGTATTGTATATAAATATATTATATTATATTATACTGTACATTATAATACTAGATGTGCGTACATTATCACAATATATAATGTACATCGAAAGAATTTTTTGAAGATTCTGAGGAAAAATTAGTTATCAGTTTTGAAAAGTTAGATTTTTTTTTTGTTTAGTTTTGATTTTTTTTTAAATTTCTGATCTTCTCTCTTGTTTTATTTTATGTTTTTTTTTTCATATTTAATGTTTCCTTGATTTAAGCATCTTCAAATCTTATTCTCTTTTACTTTATTTTTTCCTTAATTTTAGTAAGGGTGTTTTGGGTATCTTACGTTTCCAATAGGCTATTTTATTTTATTTTTATTTTTTTAGGGACATTTTGCTTAAAAATATCTATTTTTAGGCTATATACCAAGATAACCCATAAATAATAATAAATTGGTCTGCAAAAATATATAATTCGGGTTCGGAGGTCGGTTGCGTGTAGGGAAGGTATTAGTACCCTACATTACCCATAAAAATGGTGGCCAAATTTATTTCACGTTATCTTAAATAATTTTGAAAATTGGTCCTTTAACTTATTTATTTTTAATATTGATTTAATTATTTTTAAATAATATATATCATTCAACCTTCTCTTGACTCTAAAATAGAGAAAGTTTAAAGAGTAAAATGAGTGGAGTTATTATCCATTAATTGAAGTAAAATGATGGTAATAACGATGATGATAATAATAATTATAATAACAATAATAATAATAAAGATAACAATGATAATAATAATAATAACAAAAAATAATAATGATAACAACAACAACAACAATAATAATTAGAATGATAATAAGAATAATGATAATAATACTAATACTAATAAATAAATAATAATAATGATGATGATGATGATGATGAATAAAGAATAGTTGAGAAGTTTGACGTTCTCAAATCCATCATAGGATTGTTATTTAAAAGTTAATTTTATTTTTATTTATTAATAAAATAATTATTTTGTATAAAAAAAGTGACTTTCGTGTTTAGGGAGGGAACTAAGCTCCACAAATGCATCTCATTTAACTCTTGAATATTTTGTTTCATGTAAAACAAGTTTGCAATTTAATATAATGAAATTTTAATAGAAAGACTATTTCTATTTGTAAGAGAGAGAAAAGTATTTATTAATCATGTGTGTTGTCTTTTTTTTTTTTTAAATAAATTATTAAAAAATAATGATTGCATTATTAATGAAATGAATTTACTAATAAAATAATAGTAATAATTAAAATTGTAACGTCCCGATATTTTGAGGTAAAAAAAAATTATTTATTTTATTTTAATTTAAGTAATTAAAGTTATTTTAGATTCAATAATTTAGAATTTAGTAGTTTATTTCGGTTTAAACCTTTTTAATCGCTTTAATAGCTTAATTTAGTTTTGGTCGTATTAATAATTATTAACGGGTCAATTAATAATTATTAATCACCATTTGTATAGTTTAAGAACTTCGGGTTTCGATTTAGAAGTCAAAAGTCATTAAAAGGACGTAACCGTCATTTCTAAAATTCCAAAAATATCAAGTTACTATTCACATCTTCTTTAAATTTCCATTTGACCAAAAGTTGACCAAAACCTCTCATCTTTCTCTCTCAAAAACCGTGGGCTTCAGGGGTTAAGGGGAATTTTTTGGGTTTCGTACGTTTCTCGACGGATCGTTCCAATTTTGGTGCATCGGAAAGCCCTCGGTCCTAGGATTCTTCTCCACCTAGTAATCGTGCTTTCCATCCGTGTTCTAAGGATCTCACGGTAAGTTAAACTTTCAAAACCTAAGCTCCAAATAGTGTTTTAATGGAGTTTTCATTTCGAATCTTCGATTTCTTGCCGAGGAACTCGATGACTTTAATTACGGGAGTTGTTTTAAGTGTTTTTGGAAACTTTCCCTTAACCCTAAAATCGAGTTTGAGTCGAAACCCGTCTTGTTTGAAATTACATTTGGAGGGTTGTTTTGGGATGTCTTTTTATTGATATATTGTTAATTGTAATTAAATTCGGGAAATCATTTATTGTCTAAAAACCTGAATCATCGATACCCATTGAAATCGGGAACTTCGAAACTACTTGAAACCAACTTGAAACACCTCTAAATTGCCTAAAAGCCGGAAAACCAAACCCGAGACCCACTTTCCTTCAAGGGGCCGAGAGCTACTTATGGGATTTTCGGGGTTTTTCGTCGTTTTATGCTTTCAGTTGTCAATCGATCGATGTATGTTTAATTATTAATTGTTAGATGTAATTATTTGTAGGTGTTTATTGATTCGTTGCTTGATCACTCTTTCGGTCAACGGGAGCGAGTCTACGTTTGCTAAGGTGAGAATAAGTAGAAATTAACATAGCTTTAGAAACCGAATAAGTAGGATGATTTGTAGGATTATTGGAAGTTGAGATTAAGATTAGAATAAAAAATTAAAGGAAAGTGAGCTAGTATTCTTAGATTAGGAGCTAGTTCTTTGAGTGAGAATACTTTTGGATGTTCTCGAGAGGAACGTTGAACTTTTAGAAGTTCTAAGTTTAGAATCGTTTTGGAGTTAGGATGGATTACTGGAAGTTGAAGGATTCAAGTTTCATAGAGTCGTTAAGGAACTTGAATGTAAAACTTTGGATGTTTATTGACTAGCTTAGAATCCTTGGAAGTGGAGACTTATTTTTTTAAAGTAAGAACTTACTTTTATTAAAGTATCGGTGGTTCGATTTACTTATTGTATTTATGAAATTCCTATTTATTTACTTTATGCATAAGGTCCTCTATGATCTATTTACTTTATGCCCTTCAGTTACTTTAACATTCATATTTATGTTTATTTACTTTTGCAAACATATGCATAACATCTTGCATCATTGAAATGAAAGGAAAGGAAAGCGAGAAACAAAATAAGGGAGAATGTGAATCCTACGGGAAGTATACATTACCTTCATTCATAAGGGAGAATGTGGATCCTACGGAAAGTTCACATTACCTTCATTCATATCATCGGTGGAAGTATATCATAGAGAAGGAATTGTATATTTCATTAGGGAAGGTAAAACAACAAGGTGAATTGAGATGTTGTGTTTATGTAAAGTTTATTTACTTCTTTTTATACTTGTTTTTATGAGTTATTGGATAAGGATCCGTTTACATAGACTGGTAATATCTTCTTGGAGAAATTATGGATTATGAAAGTACTTTCCAATTGGTTGAAAGTTAGTTTTCTAGAGTTTAGAGAACTTTGGGGAAAGAATGTGTAAGATTTTTTGGACACAAATCATAATACGGGTTTGAGGTCTATTGTTACTTTAATTTCTCTTTATTTTCACTGGGTTTGTTGTTAGCTCATGATATTACAAACAAATTTCAGGTAATGCTTATGCCCGTGGTGGTGGGAGAGGAGCTGGTGCGGCATGATCGAGAGGATGATGGATCAGGGATGGACTAGATACTTTTAAAAGTCCATGGACTCCTTTTTGTTTAATTGTATCTTTTGTTATGTAAATTTGTATATAGCTCTTAAGAGCTTCTGGTTTTACTTTTATGGATGTTAATCCTTTTAAACTCCTGGAATAGGAGTTTGAAATTCCTTGTGTTTAAACTTTCTGATGTGAAAATGTAAACAGGTTTTGGCTAGCCTAAGTTTCAAACATAACCACGCCCTTTTTTTTAATATAAAGACTCCCGCTGTGTTTTAGTTTTTAAATGATTTAAAAGAGTCGGGTCGTCACAAAAATCATGAGTTAATTTCACTAATAATAAAAAAATAGATATATCAAATATACCAGATGTTTTTATTAAATATTAATAGTCCCCAAAACCGCCACCGGCCAAATTAAATTACATTGTGAAAAGACAAAACATACCCCTGATTTAATTTCTCCTTAATTTGTGCAAAATTTAAGGAAATCTATAAAATCCCTTAAATTTTACAAAATTAATGGAAAAATCAAATCTAAACAAAAATAAAATTATAACAAAAAATAAAAGAAAAATATTTTAACTTCTTCTTCCAGGAAAATTCGAATGTCTTTCTTGTTCGTCATCCTACAAAATACAGAGATAAAAAGTAAACAGTTTATTGATATGCACTTAAAATTGATACCGGACACAAATTGAGGAAACAGTTTTGAAAAGATATATAAATAGGCTTTTAAAATAAATATTGAATAAAAATAAACATTTGATTAAAAGTAAATTATTATACAAAATACAGAGAAAGCGAGTTCGCCGGAGAATTGAAAGGTAAATTTTTTATAAACCGTTTACTTTTAGTAAACATTTATTGATGTGTACTTAAAATTGATAGAAGGCACAAAATTGAAGATGTAAAAGAGGTCACAGTTTCTAAAGATATGTAAATAGAAAATTAAAATAAATATTGAATAAAAATAAACATTTGATTAAAAGTACCTCGTTCTACAATCGAATCTCATATTCAAACCCTAACTCTCATTCTAACCAGATCCAACGATGATATTGTTACCCAAATCTCGACGACGATACGACAGGCGAGTTCCAACGTTGGGATACAACCTTCAAGTTTTGGAGAGAATCTGATCACCGATGTGTTGAATCGGTAAAATCTCATGAAGAAGCCATTAACGACATCGTCGTCTCTGGTGAAGATAAGCGGTTGGTCAGAGATGAAATATACAGCGATCAGTTTCCTAAAAATATCATCGTTGATGAGGAGGGAAAGAGAGAAGAGAATGGTGAAGAAAACGTTGATGAGGAGAAAACGGCTGGTCAGAGACAGTTGGAGAAGAAAACGTTGATGAGGAGGGAGATAGAGAAGAGAACGGTGAAGTTGTCTAAAAATAAACCTAGGTTTTCCTTAAATAAAAATTCATCAAATCAATTAAGATTGATTTGAATTCAAAATAAATAAAAAAGTAAATAATAAAGTAAATGATATGTAATTAATTAGATATAATTATTAGGAGAGATAAAAGGGTAAAATACATTAAAAACGAAAACCACCAGATCACCACCAAAAATGGTGTTTTATGGGTAAAAATGATAAAAGATCATAACCAGCATTATTGTAATTGGATGAATTAAAGCGGTTATTGCTGTAATTAATTCTAAAATCATTACAACATTAATAATAATAGTTGTAATAATAATAATCATAATAATGATAATAACAATAAATAGTAAAAGATGAAAACCATAAGTAGTAACATTTTAATCTAAATTAATGGATTTATTTTGAGGAAAATTATGTGATTTATGAGGGAATTAATTATTCCACAAGGACACATTTTTTGGTATAATATTTTTTAATATCTCAAATAATAAAATTTAAGAAGAAAAGTCATTTCTATGTAAATGTGAAACGAAAAAATATTATTATTTATTTGTAAATTTAGCATAGAAATAATTACTCCATTATAGATTAGGTGAAGTTAGCAATGAATAGTGTAATAATAATTAAAATGATAAAAATATTAAAAAGTAATTGTAATAATATAAAATAAATAGTAGTGGTAATAACACAAGAAAAAATATTAGTTAGCAAAAGTAATTTTTTATTTGAACATTTTTTCATAATATGTTTTTTTTTATTCAAATGATAATAATAATTGTTTAAATTTTTAATTAAAAGGAAAGAAAGAAGAAAAAAAAATGCTTATGATGAGTGTTGAACTCAAACATGGAAGAGAATAAAATAAGATCTAACCACATAAAGGTGTTTTGTTGTTCTCAATGAAAATTCTTCTCTTTCCCTCACTCTTTCTTTATCACTCAAGCTATCACTTGGTGAATTTTTTGGATTTGCCATGAAGGAGAGAGCCCCTATTTATAGTGAAAGTTCTTTGGTCATCAAGTTCAAATCAAGGGTCTAGATTTGAACTTGTTAACCAAATAAAATCAATGGTGAATCTCTTCATTGAGGAGGAGTTTATCAAGTACTCTTGATTCTAGGGTAGCAATAAGATCTTGATTATAGGCATTGAAGATCATCAATGACTTATCGAGTTTATCTTTACAAATGGTAAAATCACGATAGAACTTTCTACCAAAAAGAAGGCCACACTCTTTGGAGAGTTTCACAAGGCATATAGGGAAGGGGGACAAAGTGTTCTTGATAAAATCCTCATAATGAAGGATGATAGTCTAGGCTTCTTCAAACTTAATACAGTTGGGGAGCTTTCCTAGGAGGGCTTAGGGCAAGAGTTAGAAGAATAGGTCTAATACATTTATAACTTAATCACCAAAACGTTCAATCTCAACCCCAAAAACACTTTATTAGAGTTTTCAAAATCTATTTGGGTAACATGAGAATAACTAAATATATTCCGTAAGCTAAAGGTTCCAAAAAAAAAACTATCAATTCTTAGAAAAATGGTATACCCCTTGTCCCTTTTGTTAGTCCAAGTGAATTTACTCCAAGAGATGCCAACACCAATCAAATTACACTGATCAACAGCACTTCTGAAATTAACTATTACATTTTGTGAGTTTTTATTAAACCATTCGGGCTAAAAGCATAGAGACTAAACTGACACAAACTTCAAACCATAGGAGCTAAATAGAAAGTTTTAAAACCATAAAAACTAATATTTTATAATTAAACCTGCTAATTTCTATATTGAAAAATTATTTTAGGAAATTAACAATTTACTACGTTAGAAATTTTCATTATAATCATAACATAATGATTATGAAATTAATAATTACAACAATTAAATTATGCTAAAAATTGCACAATCAATGTATAACAAAACAACAATATTAATTACCGCTACTCGCCCACTCGAATTTTTTAAGGCTCGATATACTTAATGAGAATCGGAATAAAACTATGAATAGTGCTCAAGTAAATAGAAAATGAAGATCAAATGTTGATAAGAACAGATTCTTGAAGAATGTCAACAACTTCAAGATTCCTAATAATTTTAGGAGGCTTATATTGACTAGCTGATGTTCCATTTTCAATAGCTTTCTTTGTTAAGTTGTAAAATGTACCTTCCTTAACAATGGAAAGCACCAAATGGCCAACATGCCCTCCTCCCCTAGCAGCCTTGTACAAATTTCCCAATCCATTCTCAATATAAAACCAACCCTTTTTCAGAATCACAACTCTTTCTTCTTTCATCCATTCTTTTCCATCTCTGAATTCCACAAATATATTCAACTTCTTTTGGTTCAAACTCATCTCCAAGAAACTCGTAAAATCAATAATATCCACCTCTTTATCCATTTCATTTTTCAAAAAGAGTTGAAAACTTCCCATAGCAGAAATCAAATCTCCTTCAGTTATTATCTCCCCTGGATTCTTAGGTGCTCTTATTGCAAACTGGATCAATGGAGATGAGTTATGGAAACCGATAACTTTCACGATGTCACCCAATTGATAACGGTATAAACCTCGATAAGTCGTAACAACGACTTCATACATTTTTCCAACTTCCACACCAGAAATATCCACAGTTTCCTCACCAATTGTTTGGTTTTTGTCTAAATCAAATGGTAAAAACTCAAAGAAAGCTGATGTTGGAGTTATAACATAAACGGTTTTCTCCGGAGGCTGTAATATATCCATATTCATACCTACCACACATTCTGATGCCGCATAATGTGAGCCAACAATTGGCAATTTTCCGGCATAATGCTTCAGTTTGGGGTAATAACATTGCATCACTCCTGTACTTACACAACTCATATAACGAGCATTAGGCCATAATTTAGCGACGATTCCGGCCCAATTATTGTTTTGATCCCCACAAATCGATCGAATTCTTTCGGATAACTCCGGTTGAGGACCGCCCAAAACCTGATCGACAGAATTTCTCATTGAAATATCAGAGATTTCTGAATCAAGAAATCCATTTTCAAGATCATTAGATAGCTGCTTCCATTTGGATTGGAGAAGAGTGAATGCATCAATCAAGCCTTTAGCATAAGGTGCTCGAATCCCATCGATTAAATCGAAATTTCTAAGGCCACAAAGTAAATGACAGTACATTTGTTGTTCAACTTTTGATCCAAAAATGACTTCTAAAGGGCTTGAAATCAAGCTCCATTTATACCCATTTGCTTTAGCTTTATGGAATAGGTAAGATGATAAAGACATAGCTTCATGACCCGCATTCGTAATTGTAGCGACGTCCGCGTATACGAAAAACAACAGTTTACTTGTAGTGGATTTTGGAGGGAAAAATCTGAAGGGAAATGGAAGAGAAAATCAAGTTCATCATTTGAGAAGAAAAAAAAACAATCGGTTAATTATATCACATGTTTAATCTATTATTTGTGTCAATTTGATTACATTCTTTTTAATTATAAAAATAAATATTATAACAAGCCAAATAGAAGGGATACTCAAACTTATAATCACATAGGATAGGAGAGATAACAGGTACCTAACCGAGTTATATTAATATTCACAATTAAATGAAACTTTAAAAAATAGGTGATCAAATTAATACAAAAGATTAAAATATAGGAGCAGCATATATTTAAAAACTAAATATTGGCAAACACGAGCATAACTCATGTGGTTAGGCATCATCTCTCTTCCTATGAGGTTGAAGGTTCGAGTCTTCTCCTCTACCTCAATTTGATGTAATATCTTTAAGATATATATATATATATATATATATATATGTATGTGTTGATAAAAGGGGGGGCTGAATATTACTTGTTGAAGACGCCAGTGCTTGCCTCTAGACCTATGAGCGGGTCAGCCACTGAATCAAAGTAAGGTATCAATTTTGGCTTCACCGAACTCGTCCCTGAGCTGGAGGAAAAATGTCAAAATTAGTTATATTTCAATCAACTATGAAATTATAAAAACGGAAAAATTTACAATTATTTTTTTAATGAAATTGAAACACGGGGTATGTTTGGTATGTGTATGCGTCTTCATTTCATTAAAATTATATGATATAAATGTGTGATTTACAATTTTGCAAAAGGTATGAGTGTTTAAAATTATTTTTAAAATGTTGGGGTATTATTCAATAATAAGTATAAGAGTGTATTTTACATTTTACTCTTTTTCTTAATTGAATTTTGTTTGACATCTATATAATCAGTGATTTAAATTAAAAAAAAAAAACAAATAAATCTGCTATTTTTTCAATACACATCAATAAAAGACTTTTTTTTTGCAAATTTTCAAAAAAAAATAAAAAAATGTAGCAATCTCTAAAAAAAAAAAATCTATTTTTTCACATTTCTCTTT
The DNA here is from genome assembly GCA_028015215.1 of Gynostemma pentaphyllum. Taxonomy (NCBI): domain Eukaryota; kingdom Viridiplantae; phylum Streptophyta; class Magnoliopsida; order Cucurbitales; family Cucurbitaceae; genus Gynostemma; species Gynostemma pentaphyllum. The sequence continues at coordinate 29,201,522 of CM051350.1, forward strand.
AACTTTAAACCTTTTTTTTAGAGAGAGGCCATGAGCATAGCACAATTTGATTAGGCACCTGTTTCGAGTCTTCCTTCCCCAATTTGATATAATATCTTAAATAAATAAATGAGAAATTTTATTAGGCAGCAGATTTTGAATCAATATTTACAAAAATAGTAATTCTAAAAAAATATTTACAAATATAACCATTTTTATTATTGTTAACAAGTGATTAATGTGTGTATTAGTGATAAATTTAGTGTGAAACCTTAAATAAATAAATGAGAAATTTTATTGGGTAACAGATTTTGAGCAGTATTTATTCTATATTAATCAGTGATTAACGTATATATCAGTGATAAATTTAGTTTCAATTTTATCACGGATTCACGGGATCAAAATTGAAGTTTTAGTTACCTGTAGAAGAAACAAATGAGAGGATCAACAGAGAGAAGAGGTGGATCAGTCTCATTAACGCCGTTAGCAATCCGATTGATGAAATCAACATAATCTTCATAGCGTGAAAGTGGGACGGCGGCTCTATAAATCTCGGCATTAAAAGGCGGTTGGCTGTCTCGGAGATACGATTGAAGATAACTTACGCCGGAGTTCCGTTCAAGGATGGAGAGGAGGACTTCACGTTGATGATGCTCGGCATTTTTTGTCGTCTCCTCAAACTTTTCCAGAATTTCTTTATCGGATGTTGTCATTTTTTTTTCTTCCCAAGGTCTATATTGCCAAAAATGGTGTTTTTAATGAAATTGAAGATTACCCAACCACACAAACTTTATCCCTATATCTACTTAGCCTTGTCCTTATTTATCAATTGTTTATTGCATATTTTATATTGAATATTAGGGTAAAATGCAAAACACGACCCTATAGTTTTGGTCAAATGCAAACGCATCTTTTATAGTTTAAAACGAATATTTATACTTCTATAGTCTCAAAATATGTAAATAGGCCCCTCCCCGCTACGCCATTAATTTTCTTTTAACCATAAGTTTTTTGTTTGAATTCCGATTTGTATAATTCAAAATGTTCTAAAATCTTCATTTCGAGCTCTATGTTATAATCACTAAAAACTTCTAAATCATCACTATTTAAAAGTGACTTCAATCGATCTAATATTTTAATGATGATAACTCTTTTATATACTGATGATTTCTAAATTTTTAAATGACTATAATATAGAGCTTAAAACAAGGATTCTAGAACATATTGAATCATTTAAATCGGAGTTCAAGCGAAAAAGCTATGGCAAAAAAAAAAAATTAACAGCGAGTGGGGAGAGGTCAATTTGTACCATTTTGAAACTATATAGGTATAAATATTCATTTTCAAATTATATGGAGTGTGTTTGCATTTGACCAAAACTATTTTACATTTTGCTCTTAATATTATTATTATTATTATCTATTTACCCTTCATCAAACCTGCCATTATTATTTAATTACCACTTATGAAATAATTATTCAGATAAAAAAAATTATTAATATTAATATTTTTCAAAAACTTTTATAGAGACTTTAATTTTTTACGTAAATCATGTTAAACATAAAAATTGTTATATTATAATTATTTGTGTGTATTTTAATTGAATTTTAATATTTAATTAAATTCAATCTTATTAAATATTAAATTCAATTATAAATAATTTAATCTAATAAAATTTTAAATTTCCTGATTTATTAATTTGAAATAAAAAAGTAAATAAATTTTTAAGTTAATCATGTTAAAAAAACAAATTTGTTACTATTATTTATTTGTATTTTTTATTATATCAGATAAATATTTTATTTTATTAAAAATAATGTAATAAAATTTCAAAATAAATTATTTATAAATTTAAAATAAAAATAAATAAAATGAAGGTAATTTATTATTAGATTAAAATAACTTTTCAATATATTTGATCTTATTTTATTTAATATCCATCCTCTGAACTAAAAAGAATGATGTCATTGCAAATGTCATTTCTGTTCAAAATGAAATAATTAAAAATATCGTTTTTCTTACTTAACTAAAAGAAACTATCTTAAAGAAACTTTTATAGACAAGTATGCCATTTTGTCATAAACGCTTCAGAATTTGTCTCAAATAACATAGATCTGCATATCAATTACTAAAATGTCATAGCTTTTTAAAAATAACTCAAATTGCATAATTCTATAGTTCAATAAATTATTGAATTAGTACTTTGTTATTTTTCATGAATATTTTCAATGAATTTATTGTTTTTTTTGCGTTTTAAGTTCAAGTTCAATAATATATTAAACTATTTGATTGTTTTCATTATTATTTTCAATAAATTTGTCATTTTTTTTCTTACTTTTTTTAGTTCAATAAATTATTGAAGTATAATTATGTTATTTGAGTAATTTTTAAAAAGTTATGACATTTCAATAATTAGTATGAAAAATATGTTATTTAAGTAAATGACCCCAAAACCCTTTTATTTAGTGAAAATTTCAAAGTTTTGAAATGATCACAACTTTAATCTCAAAACGAGGATTCCATAATATCTTGAATCATCCAAATTAAAGTTCAAACGACGAAGTCATGACTAAAAGAAAATTAATAATGTTAGGAGAATGGTCAAATTGTAAAATTTTAGAACTATAAGGGTATAAATTTTCATTTTCTAACTTTAGGAGATGTGTTTGTATTCGACGAAAACTACATGGCATTTCTGATATTTTTATAGATAACTAATTATAATAAAATAGAAAAATCATTGAACTATACAAATTAATTAAAATAATATTCTAATGAAAAAAATCTGGCTTAATATATTAGCAATCTTTTTATTTAAAAATATAAAGTAATTCAATTTGAGATTCTTCAACATGAAAATAAAAATGATACACCATTAATATAGAGAAGCCTGAATTTGATGTTTGATCCATTTAACTTTCTTTTTTTTAATCTTATTTTTTTGTTTTTATGACTTCCTAAAAAAATTAAATTAATAATTATGAGTTGCATACATTATTGAAAATGCCTAGAGTTGTGTGTCAACTTCTTATCTTCTTTCGCTGTCTGAAAAGTTGTCTGTATGCAATGAATGCAATGAATCTCTTTCCTTTCTGTGGAATGAAAAAGAATTTGGATCTTTCGCTAAGTTGAGAAAGAATAAATTATTGAAAATTATATATTTCATTATTGATTTTTTGGCATTTGTCTTTGACGATAAAACTTATTTCTTTGATTCAGTATTAATATGCCAAGTTTTTATTTGTCCTTAATTGATAATAAAACTTATTTATTTGACTCAATTCTTATGAAAATATATCGATTTTTTTAGAAAGAAATCACATATTTAATTTCTCAATTGAAGAAGGTTTGTAGTTGTTGATAATTCTTATGACAAATATTATTGAGTCTAAAAATAATATGTGTTCATCATATTTCGAAAAAGACCATTCATGATCATCACTATTATAAAAATATATATTTTTAACATTTTAAGAGAGTTGTTTATGTGTTTTTCGAAATTATCCATTCATATTCAAAATTTTTTTTATGAAAAATATATTGACTAATTCTTGCTAATGTTGGTGTTCACACACAAATTTCTATAGAAAGAAATTAAATGCGGAATAAATATAATTTTGTATTCGATGAATTGAATGTTACAATCTCTAATGGAAATAATCCTCTGATTCTTTCTCACAAGTATAAACTTTGATACGAGGGTCATCAGCGTATTTCTCGGATCAAAGTTTTGATGTTGTTGAAACTTTAGTCTTCAAAGCAATGTTGAAGGAGTCTTCGAAAAGTCTTTATTCTTCGAAAGTCTTTAATCATCCAAGTCTTCAATCTTCAAAGTCTTTTGAGTCTTCGGTCTTTAGTTTTCTGAATCTTCTGTCTCTTTGGTCTTCAAAGTCTTCAGAGTCTCTTGTCTCTAAATATTTTTCAATCTCTTTAATGAATGAATTGTCTCTCTATTTATAGAGTTTTTGGTGGACATTTGGTAGATATAGGCTTCCTTTGATTTGGGCCCAATTTCCATGTGACATATTTTAATTGGACTAATTCATATCATTCAATGGTCATGAAAAAGACACGTGGCATTATTTAATTTGTCAACTTTATGTCTTTTAATTTTATTTAAAGACACATGTCAAATTTTAACTCAATTTTAAATGATATGTAATTTTATTATTGGCCTGAATAATTATGTGGCAATTTATAATTTGCCGAATTTTCTTCTTCTACAAATGCCCCATTCTCGTGATTTATGCACAAATTTGTATGTGGATGATTCTTGAGAAAATATTTATCGAAATATACATATATAAATTTATTTGAAACAAATTTATTGAATAGTTTAATTTCGATGACTTCTGATTTTGATCATCCATCACGTGCGGAAAAAAAAATGTGATCAAATTTGATTTGCATATATATATATGGTCAAATTTGATTTAATTTGTACAAAACTTAAATGACTTTATAAAAAAAATAATTTTGAGTGACATCATCTCATATTTGGTTTGAAGAGATTATCATCATCCCATATCTTTTCTTTTTTTTCAATAAAATATTTACCAATATCTAAATCGAAGAATATCATCAAGAATGGAACTCATATATATTCTCGTAGAGGTAAAAATCACTATGGACCAGGCCCAATACCAAAAGCCCAAAATTTAGTAGGCTCGGCCAAAATAGAAGGAAGGTATCGCCAGATCATACCAACGAGCGTAGCCGTATCCTAAACGTCCCAAAACCCATGGGCACGGACTAACCACAAAGTCCAGAGCACTGCCAAAGGGCTCGGACTATCAGAGGCGGTTTGCCTTAGACATGAAGCGGACGAACATTACCTTACCAGGGTACATGGAGATATATTCTCCACGAATCAAGGAATAAAGATATTATATTATCTCCCTAATATCAAGGAAATCTACCATATCTATCATGAGAAGTCAGCTATATAAAGGGTGGTATAAACCCTAAAAAGGTAACGCATTCTGGATCACGAAACTTAATTCAATCCATACTTTCTGCCTCCAAACTATAATTTGATTGCCGGAGATCGTTTGGCAGGCACCACATCGATATTTTCTTGTTCTTTTCTCTCAGGTGAACAAGTTCAAGGAGACTCGAGGCACGCGATTTACACGTGATTAACCGTAGCGAAAATCATCCACTACAGTTTGGCGCCCACCGTGGGGCTACGATAAATACATTCACGTAAGCTTCATAAGAGACAGTAGACTAAAGCATAAAAAACACAAGGAGCAAGCAAGTTCTCATTGACATTTCCCTTCCCGGTGATATGGGTAATCAGGAGAACGGAGCGAAGGATCAAAAGGACGAACCTACTCCAGAACTTCCCGCTACAAGCCCGGACGCGCCGGTCAAGAAGATGTATGAAAAAACAGATCTGTTCATAAGAACCATGCAAGAGAAATTTGACGAGGTGATGAATAGGCCTGATTGGATGAATCCTCCGCCCCCGTTCACCCAGACGATAGAGTTCGCAGACCACGCCAGCCACGCAAACCAGACAGGTCGCAAAGATGGAAATCAAGAGAACGGGAAATTTCGGAAATCTCTAAGGTAGGTCGGTCCAAGGTTGTTGACGTTGATTTAGAAGAAGTTAACTCATTCAAACGAGTGCCAACCAAACTAAAGCTCAGACTAGAAGGAGCAAAATACGTTGAATCCGCCAAACAAGGCGAAGAAAGACGAAAAAGACTGCAGCCAAAAGACTTTAGATACCAGTTAAACCGTGGATCTTTAGATCCATCTAGTCCGCAAAGACAACACAAGCTGCAAAGAGGCTACCATTGTACCAACATCGAGTCTGAAGGCTACAAGAAGTTCGAGGAAAAGATTCTTAAAAGATTGGGATAAAAAACGAAGAGATTCACTTCGAACTCATGAAACCCGGGAGAATCACAACTAGATCCCAATGTTCTTACGGTCAATCTTCCAGGAAACTTCCGTATACCAACCTTAAACTTTATGATGGAACAGGCGACCCGACTGAGCAGCACATAGAGTATTTCATCAACCTAATGGAACCAAACCACATTCTTTTAGACGACCTCGAGAAGGTAACCTGTAAGTTATTTTCTTTAAGCTTGAAAGGATCAGCTTTTAAGTGGTTGAATAGTCTCAAGAAATGATCAATTCACAGTTTCCAGCATCTCTTATCGGCCTTCCAAAGAGAGTCCAGTGTAAGCAAGAAATACGCGAAGACAAACCAGGACCTCTACAACGTTCTAATGAGAAAAGATGAGACGTTGAAGGATTTTATATGTAGATTCAGGAAAGTGAAACGAGAGATTCATAATTATTGCGACGAAGATGCAACATCAGCCTTCACAAGAGCAATTCACCCAGATCACCAACTATGGAGGTCCTTTAACAAATCTGTACCCCAGACCATGACGGGGGCACTGGAAAGAGATTGAAATAGATCAGTATCGAAGAATCGGCCAGGATAGCACGTGAACTCCGTGCGAGTGATAAAGAGCGAAATACCTTTGGCGAAAAATGTAATAGTAAAAAACTGACAAGTATAAGAAGCCCTGGAAAAGCAGAAGAGACAAGTTCTATAGGAGAGATCGACCGAGGAAGGAAGAAGACAATGGACCCATTCTTGTTCATCAAGCAGATACCAGAGGACAAAAAGAAGGTGCACAAAATCGTCCAGCCAAAATTAAAATTGAAAAGTATTGCGAGTTCCATTGTAATAACTCTCATTCAACTGAAGAATGCCGAGCACTAAACAAAGAAGCAATGAGAATTTGCAAGGAAAGAGAAGCAGGAAGGGAAAAGTGGGAAAAGGCCAAATGGGGGAGACCAACAAGGCCAAAAGGCAGAGAAAACCCCCACAACTTCCAAAGAAACATTTCCGAAAGATCTAGACACGAAAGAGGACATGCTTCCTATAAGTATGATTCATTGCGAGGGACCAGAAATTATTGAGGCTATGTCAGAACTCAGCCTCCACTAGAAAATTGCAATTGACGAAAAAGGCCCAGGCAACAAAGATAATAAGTCCAAGAAGCAGGGGATGAGTTCGGCCAAACAATGGCGTCCGGTGAAATTAAACCTAATCCACTGCACCGACTCAAGTGTCAACGAGGTGAAGTGGAAAAGTAGAGATGCTAGAGTCCTAGTCTTCAGAATAGAATATAAAAGGACCAACCCAATCACTTTCTCAGACTACGATTTGGCCGATGTCCATCATCCACATAACGATGCGTTGGTCGTGTCTGTATCTATAGAAAAATACCATATCCACAGGGTGATGATCGACCAAGGCACAAGAACTAATGTGATTTTCCAGAAGCCTTTAGATGAGATGAAGATAAACGAGGGAAAAATCCGAGCAAGTAAATAGCAGCTGGTTGGATTTAACAATGCGGTCTCACTCTCTTCTGGCACATTGGAGCTACCAATTACCATCGATGGAGTAAGCAAGGTAATCCTCTTTCATATTTTAGACACTAATTCAAGTTATCACATGATTTTGGGTAGGCCTTGGTTACACGCGATGAAGGCGATCTCGTCAACCGAACACCAGAAATTGAAGTTCCCTCTCAACTTGGAAATCGTTGTGATCAGAGGAAACCAAATCACGGCAAGAAGTTGTATGGTAGATGCCATAAAGCTCAAATCCACGGAGAAATAGCAACCACAAGAGGAGTCAGAGGTCATGGAATCGAAACCAAAATACTTTTGACCTCAGGCTCCCGAAGAAGACTCGAAAGCGTTAGTCATACATTCTGAGGATAAAGAACAGACAACGTAAATTGGAACGAGAGTGGACGAGACAGTAAAAAAGGAACTCATAACGCTTATAGGTTCCAAATGGAGAACCTTTGCTTGAGACCATATGGATATGCCTGGAATAAATCTAGTAATCATCAATCAGAAAACATGAAGTAGATCCTAAACACGCGGTAATCTGACAGAAAAGAAGAAAATTTGCTCCAGAAAGAAACCAAATCATTGATGATGAAGTCCAAAAGATTACTGAAAGCATGGTTCATCCGTGAAGTGAAATATCTGGAATGGCTAGCCAACGTCGTGGTAGTGAGGAAAAAGAACGGAAAATGGAGAGTATGTATAGATTTTATGGATTTAAATAAAGCATGCCAGAAAGATTCTTTCCCACTACCGAAAATCGACCAACTCGTAGACGCGACCTTAGGGTACGAGCTGCTAAGTTTCATGGACGCCTTTTCAGGGTACAACCAGATCATGATGAATCCACCTGATCAAGAGAAGACTTCCTTTATAACAAACAAAGGTACGTATTGCTACACAGTGATGCCTTTCAAACTGATAAACGCGAGCGCGACATATCAAAGGCTGATGAACCGTATATTCGAAAAAGAATTAGGCAAAACCATGGAGGTTTATATTGATGACATGCTCGTAAAATCCGAAAGGGATGAAGATCATCCCTAGCATCTTAAAAATATCTTCGACATCCTCGATGAATACGGAATAAAGCTCAATCCGAGCAAATGCACTTTCGGAATACCTTCCGGAAAATTCTTGGGCTACTTAATAACCAAAAGAGGAATACAAGCAAACACAGATCAGATCAACGCAATCCTCCAAATAGAGTCTCCTAAAAGTCCAAAAACTTACAGGATGCTTGTCCGCGCTAGGAAGGTTTATCCCCCAGTCCTCAGACAAGTGCTTCCCCTTCTTCAAAATTCTTCAAGGTAGTAAGGAGTTCGGATGGGACAAAAAATGTCAAAAGGCCTTTAAAAAATTGAAGGCATACTTGTCCAAACCTCCACTCCTATCAAAGCCAAAAGACGAAGAGGACCTCATAATCTACCTAGCAGTGTTGAAGACAGCAGTAAGTGCCGCGTTGGTCAGAAAAGAAGAGAGGGTTCAAAAGCCAGTATATTATATAAGCAAAGGATTGCTCGATGTGAAGATGAGATACACCGAGGTCGAGCAACTGGCTTTGGAAATGATAACTGTATCAAGAAAACTCAAACATTATTTCCAAAGTCATTGAATTATCGTGTGAACGATCTTCCCCCTGAAATTAATTATTCACAAGCCCGACGCGTCCGGAAGATTGATGAATTGGGCAATAGAATTGGGAGGGTACGATATCACGTATGAATCTAGAACGACCATCAAAGGGAAAACTCTGGCTGACTTTATCGTGGAAATGACCAACCAGGAGCAAATCAAGAACTCCGAGGGTGATGAATAGGAAAGGAACGTCACAAACTGATGGGAAATCTACGTAGATGGATCTTCAATGCTAAAGGTAGCGCAGCCGGGGTCATTATCAAAATACCCTAAGGCTTCATATTATAACAATCAATCAGGTTCGCTTTCGAAGCCTTTAATAATGAAGCTGAATATGAAGCCCTCTTAGTAGGGTTGACTCGGATAAAAGAGATCAAAGCAAGGAAAGCAAAAATATTCTCGGATTATATGCTAGTATGTTGAAGTACTTGGACAGAGTCAAAAACCTCACCAAAGGCTTTGAAGCAATCAGAATAGAGCAAATTCCAAGAACCGAAAACGAGCACACTGACGCTTTGGCCAAGCTCGGTTCATCGGTCGAGCACAGACTAAAAAGGACGATACCAGTGAACTATCTAGAATATCCAAGTATCAAACTCGATGAAGAAAAAACGGTTGAAATGTCTCAGGTATCGGCGAGACAAGAAAGATAACTTTGGTATCAAGACACTAAAGAATATCTGAGCAATGAAAAGCTACCAGGAGACCGCACCCAGACACAGAAAATCCAATCTCAAACTGCCCGATATTCGATCATAAATCAAGTACTATACAGAAGATCCTTTGGAGATCCATACTTCAGGTGCATCGACGATGACGAGGCCACCTACATAATGTGAGAACTACACATGGGGTGTTGTAGAAACCACTCAAGAGGACATTTTTTTATTTCACCGAGTGCAAACCCGAGGCTACTACTGGAACAGAATGTACGAGCAGTGTAAAGAGTTTATCCGAACATGTGACGAATGCCAACGTTTTGCGTCCGAACATCATGTTACGTAGATGCCACTCACTACAATCACAGTTCTTTGGCCTTTCATGGAATGAGGACTTGACATAGTGGAGAAATTGCCCATGGCGACCGGTCAAAGATGCTACTTACTGGTAGTGACCGATTATTTCACTAAGTGGATTGAGGCTGAACCACTCTCCAAAATCACCGAACATCAGGTTGAACAATTCCTTTGGAAGAACATAATCACCAGATTCGGAATTCTGCTTGTTCTAATACCGGATAACGGGACACAATTCACTAGGAATTCAATCTGGACCATGTGCTCGGACATGAATAATTAGCTCTGATTCTCAGCTCCGAGACATCCCCAAGCTAAAGGTCAAGCCAAAGAATCGAACAAAACTATTCTGAATAACTTGAAGAAAAGGCTTGAAAAATCAAAAGGAATGTGGACTGAAGAGCTTCTAGGAGTATTATGGGCATACAAAAACCACCCCTCATATTTCAATAGGTGAAACACCTTTCGCCCTTACTTACAGGACTGAGGCAGTAATACCAACAGAAGTAGGTATCTCTACATTACGAGGCGAGCTCCTAGACGATGGCCAGCAAAATGACCAACTAATGATAGAAACATTAGATAGCCTAGACGAAAGAAGAGAAAGAGCGTTCATAAAACTTGCAGATTATCAGCAAACCTTAGCTCAGAATTACAATAAAAAGGTTTGGCCACGTCCTATAAAAAGAGCAGATTTCGTTCTTAGGAAAGTTTTCCAAAACACTCAGGTACCTGGAGATGGAAAGCTCGGACAAAACTGGGAAGGGCCTTATAATGTAATTGAGGAAGTCAAACCAGGCACATATCGCTTGGAAGATGAGCACTGACAACGAGTTCCAAGGGCGTGGAATGCCAATCAACTAAGACGTTATTTCTACTAGAAGGGAGCACGGAGTGGCAATGGAAAACATGTCAAAATAACTGCGCAGTTTAATCGCCAACTTTATAAATAGAAAAACGCCTCAGAAGCATCCCACCAAAAATAAAATGGAGTCCTCATCTTCATCCTTTGCCCCTAGATCATTCTCATTACAAGACGAAATTATCGTCTTGAAAATTCAAGTAGAGCACCCCTAGCTCTAAAAAGAAAGCCTTCAGAAATAAAATTCAGAGCTTCGAAGCAAGCTCGATATAAACAATTCCTTCTCGAAAGGAAGACCAAGAAAAACAAGAATCTGAAGAGGAAGATAACCGACGAAGAAAAAAAAGGAGAAGATAAACCTCCTCAGACGAGAATTGTCCAAACAGGTCAGGAAAATAGCCTTTCTGAAGCTCGAGATCGACGAGCAGAAAGAAGATATCAAAAAATTGAAAAAAAAAAAGAAAAAGAAGCAAGCCGAGCAATGTGGCTGTAACCCTTATGATTTTTTATTTTCCTTTTTAATTTTTGTTTTCGTCTTGTGTTTATGCAATGTACTTTTCCAATTTAGTTTCTTTTTAATAAAATCCGTCTAGCTCATATCCAAGGATGTTGCTCTTCCAATTTTTAGAAAATAAGTCTAAACAGATGCTCATTCAAAAATGGAAGTTAAAAACTCATATTTACAAGAACGTTATTAAATTAACAGTTCCAGTAAATAGGGGAAATAAGTAACCCAAAAGTAAACTTTTCGGCAACTCGGACATGATTAACGAGCACGGACAAAAACGAAGGCCCTGGAAAGAAGTATAGAAACAAACGAATTCCAAGGCAATTAGACTAGCTGAGAATAAAGTAAAACTTAGGAAGAATGACCCCCATGATTACTGATTACTAACGTCAACATCAAAAAAAATTTCAAAGATTTGCATTAAAATCTCTGACTGCGTACAGCGAAAACAGGAAACGCATTTAATGCACCCAAGTGAAAAGATCCAAAAAGGCGAAAGCCGATGATCCGATTACGAGATCCGAAACGAAATGAGTAAGTCATGCTATTCCCTTTCATACCGGGTCAGATCGAAGCGGTTAAATCTGAATAGGCACCAAGAAAATCGCGCCCAACAGAAGTCTAATCGCTTCGTATCTCCATTAAGGCACGTTGGAAAATGAAGAAAAACTCATGATGACCTCGGAGAACGAAATGTCAAAGAGAAGCCAAACGTCTTCAGACTCTTAAAGAAACCAACTTCCGACCTATAAATAAGAAAAAACGTACGAAGGAAGGGAAAGAAAAAAGAAAAACCTTTGCCAAGAACTCTCCATATCCTTTATTTTTCCAAACAAGCACCCAAAACCTCGATCAAGAAAAAATGGCATCTTCAAATTCGGAACGCAGTGACGGAAACAACTACTCCACCTACAACCGATCGAAGGTAAACAAATAAAGGAAAAAAAGAAAAAGACTAATGGTAACACTGAGGAGAAGAGAAGAAGAGCTCCGCCGTGAAAGAGAAGCGCGCGAGCAACTTTAACACTTCAACCAACATATGCAAAAAAAATTTGGGGAGACGAAGGACAGACTAGAAAGGGCTACATCCAGTGCTAACCACCTCTTTTATAGGACCAACACAATAGGGGACCTGCTCGTCCTAGAAATCTAAGTACCCAGATGGTCTTCCCGACACAAGGCCACTCTCATCAGTGACCTCTGAAATCAAGTCTCTGTGATGGTCGCATTGGAAAATGAGAATGAAGATGAGGAGCATAGCGGTGATGATGAAGAAGACGAGGATATTGGGAGCGACGGAGGCTACGAGAACCGCCAAGATCGCACCATGATGTGAGCGAACAGCCCGTTTATCGGGGATACTGAACCCTCCAAAGTTCTCTTTTACATCCAAGAAGCAAGGCGATCGACTCCCCTCTCTCTTTTCCTCCTCTCTACCACCTTTTGCTTTCTTTTGGTATATAACACTCTGTTGGGATTGAGGACCTCTAAAAGAGTTCTCAAACAGAAGTCCCAAGAATCTTTCCTTGCAGTATAATATAATCAAAATCTAAATGCATAAAAGAAATACTAACCCTTGTAGAAAAGTGTCTAGCTCTTCCTCGTATTTGGCTGGTTACGATCCAGAGACCACAAAAAAGATCTTCCTTACTAAGCATAATAGAGAATCGGTGCGTGGGCACTATCTCCTTTGGAAAAAGGAAAAGGGAAGAAAATTTTCTTCCTTTTGACCACACTATGGTCGGCGGCTAAGAGAGAGAGAGGAGAGAAATTTTTCCTGAGCTTTTTATTTTAACTCTCTTAGTTTTGTGTTTTGGGGTCACCCCAAGGTTCCTATTTATAGGAAAACTAAGGCCTCAGAAAATCTTTTGAATATCTTTTAATAATTAAATAAGATATTCTAAAATATATTTGAATAATAAAGATATTATATTTTATTCCATAATAAAATATCTCATATCTTTTATTTAAATTAATCAATATTAATTTAAATATATTATTCCATATCTTCCATTTAAATTAATCACATTAATTTAAAATAAGATATTCATATATTTTAAATAAAATAAAATGCAAAACTTAGTCAACTCTTTGACCAAGGTGGCGTGTGACCCCACCATGGGTCACACGCCCCTATCATAATCGTATGACAATATTGGGCATTTTATTTTCCTTTTTATTTAATGGAACATTTTCGTTAAATAAATAAATAAAACTCCTTTTATTTATTTCCTCTTTAACTTGACAATCTCAAATTAAATATTTAAATAGACTCCCCTATTTAAATCCCCATTAATTTTGGACAACTCAAAATTAATTTAATTAAATAGACTCTTCTATTTAATCTCTCATAATTAATTAAATAGACTTTTCTATTTAATAATTAAATAGACTTCTCTATTTAATTCCACCATTAATTAAATAATTAAATAGACTCCTCTATTTAATTTATTTTAATTAATCAAATAGACTCCTCTATTTAATTCCATTTTTCCAAAGAAATTAATCATATTAATTTATGTTCTCAATTACATGTGTTAGCTCGGAAGACTTAATGGACTTATAGGACTAAGCTCCAATGATCCAGAATTACCTTTGATTAAAACTCATTTTAATCAATTAATTCTCATTCATTGACTCCTAGATAACTCCACTAAATATCTAGAGTTGCACTCTTAGTACTATAGACATAGCTATGTCCATTGGCTATAATCATTAACTACACTTTGATCCTTCACAAGTTAGTTCGTATCCATGGCTAGGTATTTGCACCGTATTAACCTCCATGATACATCTTGTTCCTTAAGCCCAACTGATTCTCCAATGAACAACCTTACATAATCTCTATTATGCGTCTTTAACTTTTTCCTTGATTAGAGGAATATGGGGCCCCGCTGTTCAAGACCGAATCAGTCCATAAGGGAACTACTTATCTATTTTTCTATATGGAAAAGAGTGAATTCCAATTCTTGTGTAATTACGTTCCCAGCTATAAGCAAGATGCAATCCTCAAAGTGGGAGGCTTATTGAGCGAACTATATCGAGTCACTCTCACCTATGCAAATCAAAGGCTTGTCTCTTACGAACAGGAGTTCATAATCCACTTAGGATTAAGATCAATTGTACATGATCAACTGGTTGATAAATGAAGTGTCTTTTTGTAACGGCTTTCCCAGAAGACAGTAAGTTTATCTTAGTCCCGTCTACTACAATCTCTATTGCAACAACACCCCCACTCACATGTCTCTACATGAGCGATCTAGATGAGATCACTTGTGCCAATTCACAAGTGGGCCATGTTAGTGGTGTTACTAGAAATAAGGCACCCAACCTTTATTTATGTACCAAAGACTTTTTGAGTTACACTTAAGTGAATCTTCCCGCATCATATCATAAGTAACTCTGTATCTTATGATGGATTACATTTATTAAACTAATAATAAATGACAATGTAAATATTATTAATTAATAATTCCTTTATTTATTTATAGTTTAATTGGATTACATAAGATTTAGGGCAGAAACCCCAGCACACTCGATGTAATGCTAAATAGAGAAGTAAATAGATACATTCTTGTTGCTGATCTAAAGTTTAATGAAACAATTCCATACCATAAAATCCAACCCTTAGAAGAAATAATAAGGTTGAAAGCCATAACTCGGACTATGCAAAATATTTGAAGAACAATTTAACCCTTATAAAATAAGGAAGAAAGGCCTGGCTCGGACTAGGCGAAATATTTGAAGAATAATGCAACCTTTGTGAAAATAAAGAAGAAAACCCTAGTTCGGATTAGGCTCAATCTTAGAAAATTAAGTTAACCCTTATATAATAAGGAAGAAAGCCCTGGTTCAGACTAGGCGAAATATTTGAAGAAAAATGTAACCCTTATGGAAAATAAGGAAGAAAACCCTAGCTCAGACTAGGCCAAAACCTCAAAAAATAAACTAACCCTTATAAAATAAGGAAGAAAGCCATAATGCAGGCTAGACAAAATCTTCGAAAAACAATCCAACCCTTATAAAATGAGGATGAAAGCCCTAATCCGAACTAAACAAAACATTCAAAGAATAATTTAACCTCTATGGAAATAAAGAAGAAAGCCCTAGCTCAGACTAGGCTAAATCTTCGAAAAAATCTCAACCCTTATAAAAATGAGGAAGAAAGCCCAACTTAGACTAGGCATCACCCCTAAAGGTAAACCAACCCTCAGAAGAAATAATAAGGAAGAAAGCCCTAACTCGGACTAGGGTAAAACTTCGAAAAGTAAACTAACCCTTATAAAATAAGGAAGAAAGCCCTAACGCAGGCTAGGCGAAATATTCAAAGAAAAATGTAACCCTTGTAAAAAAATAAGGAAGAAAGCCACAGCTCGGACTGGGCCAAATCTTCAAAAAATAATTTAGCCCTGATATAACAAAGAGGAAAAGCCCTAGCTCGTATTAGGCAAGATATATAAAATTTAACCCCTTTTAACGAATGGGGAAAGAAACTCCAACACAGACTGGGTAAAATTTCAGTAATCAGCTAACCTTTGCAAGAAAAGGGCAAGCTCTGATCAAACAAAATCATAGTAAGATTGAACGGAGCCAAGAAAGGCAAAGTTTCAAATTACACATCAAGCACCACCAAAGCGAGCGCAATTTAAAAAGTATTCAACAATACAAAGTATTCCAAACAACAATTCAGTTAAAAGTCAATAGTTGAAAGCAGAAAGAAGGCAACGATCGAAGAAGCCGCAAGAAAGCTTAAGAAAGGTTGACAACCTCTCTAGAGTCCTTAGCCGAACCAGAAGTGATTACCAGATCGCCGTCCTCCTCGTACAAAGAGTCATCAATTGTGTCCTCATCTTCTACTACTCTATTTTTCTCGTCTAAAAGCAAACGAATAGGCTCAAACACTTCTGCGACATCTTCTCTCCTAACAGGTCTAAGTCGGGATCTTTCTTCTTCAGTAATTTTCAGCTTCAATTGATCACGACTAACCCTCACCGCAAAAGCACCAGCAGACTTCGCCACTCGTTGGCGTCTGAAAGAGAATTCTAAGACTGTTCCAACTCAGTACGAAACCCCATAATCGTTTCATCTTTGTGACCTAGCTCATCGTTCGATCCTTTCAACAAGCCTTCAAGCTCCACGATTCTGTCCTCTGCGGCCTTCAACTTTTTGGTCATCTCCGCAGTCACAGTCTATAACTTCTTAGACAAAGTGTTAGAGGATCGTTTGGCAGCCTCACCATCGCTCAAGCCAGCTTCATCATAAAAACCATTTAAACATGCGCTTGAAAGCCCTAGGACGACCAAAAGAAAACGATTAAAAAAATTGATACTAATAAGATCAAAATCAAATCGTAAAACGAGTATGGTTAACGAAACATTACCACCATAGTCCTCGCAGCCAGACTATCGACTAACTCCTCCGGATGAGATAGACCAAACACTGAGGGCAGAGACAGAGGACCGAAATCCTTCTCAAATCCAACAGAAGCCATGAATTTCTGCCTGAAGTGATCATCCAAAGCACTACCAGAGCGATGAGAAGAATGAAATACAGGATCCACCCTCATAAACTTCATCTCAGGCTGGAGATAGTGAATATAAGGAGGAAAGCCTTTGTAGAAAGAGGGATCTTACGAAGATGCAGTAGGGTGAGCAGAGGAAGTCCCAAACGAAGGAGATGGAGCAAAAGACACTGACCCAAGGCTCTTCACGTTACGCGTCATTTTCTTCTCTCGAATAGAAGGTTGAGTGTGATCAACCACGTTTTTCCTCTTCAGACGTGACAAAGAACGAACATCAAGCTCCTTGTTAACAGCAAAAACAAACCCCGCCAATTTATTCATCTCACACATATTTGGTCGAGGATAATTCAGCTTCAAGCTTCCTCACCTCCTCTTAACTGAAAGAAGATCAATAGTCGGGGAAAACAAAAAAACTCAAAAATATATTCGTGCAAGAGCTACGCACCTTTATGTTTGGAATGGTGTCCTAGAACTTGTAATTATTTAATAATAATAATTTATCTCGAATAAACTACATAAATAAACGTAAGTTCTTTATATTATCTAGATTGATTCAACTAACGATATTATGAATATATGGAAATATATAAATATCAAACATTCAAATAGTAAAACCCTAAGTCACTCTTATGAAAGCACGACTTAGTATGTGAGTCATACGAGAGGATTAAAGTCGAGATGAGTAATTTAAAAGTGTCTAAAGTAAATGGATAACGTTTGGGAACCTTATCCTGGTAACACTGTTGATGGCTTCACATTTTGTTTATAGACAAATGATCTAATCCTGATCATTCATGTGGGTGACATGAAATGGAAGTATCATATGCAATGTTAATTGTATAAGACATGACCACGATGTTTGATCAAATTTCTCATTAGTACCGTTTACGAGAAATGATCGAATATCAAACTAAGTTTATCAACCGTGATAGATCTCAATCCTGAGTGAAATGTGGACTCCTATTTGTAAGAACGCTCAATACACTCCTGCTTTGGGAACATAACTAGATAAGTAGATGGGAACACATTTTCACGAGATGGAATTCATAACTTTCCTATAAATTAATGATATCAGTGCGATACCTAAACATTTTAGGAACTTTAGGAAACTCCCTTAAGACATGAACAAGTGATGTCACGACTTCTATTGATCACATAAGTACATTATCCCTAGTTCGACTAAATATAAAGTTCATTGGAGAATCAGCGGGAACACAATGATAAAACGGTAATTGCAGGGGCAAAACAGTAAATTTAATCCGCTTGTAATTATGAGGGTTCCACGTGAAGGATATGTTACAGATATAAATAAAGATAAACTAAATGGACATAACTCATCTATAGTGAGGAGAGTTCAGCTATGAAGCTATAGTGGAATTATTCATAGTTAGATAATAAGCAAGTAACTGATTATGAGTTAATAACTTAATTGACTAATTATTAAGTCCATGATCTATAGGTCCATCGGGTCCCTATACTAGCCCAAATATGGTAGTCGCGAAATCAAGTAGAAGAAATAGAAATCTTAAGTAAAGTAAATTACTTAAATAGACAATATTAATTGTTTAAATATTGAGTATATTTAAACGATAATTAATATAAACATTATTAATTGTTTAAGTAATGAGTTTATTTAAACAGGAAATTAATAATGAAATATTATTAATTATTTAAATATTGAGTATATTTAAATGGTAATTAATAATTTGAAATTAATTGGTGATTATTAATTGTTTAAATAATTACTTTTATTTAAATGAAAATTAATAATTAAATTAATATAATTAATTAATAATAAAGTATTATCAATTAAAATATTATTAATTGTTTAAATAATGAAAATTATTTAAATAGAAATTAATAATTAAATATCATTAGATAATATTTAGTCGGGAGAAAATATTAATATTATTAATTGTTTAAATAAAGTATTTTATTTAAATGTTAATTAATAAATAAATTAATTAAGTCGGACTTATTAATTTAAGAGAGAGTTTCAAGCCCAATTGGATTAATGAACCCAATTGAAATTGGCCCAAAAAAATTAAATAAATAAATTTGATTTATTAATTATTTACTATACAATTTTTGGCCATAATAGATAATTTGTAGAAGATAATTATTTGAATTATATCCTATAATAATTATATAGATTTATTTACCCAAGATAATTAAAATAAAGAAAAGAAAATATCATCTTATTTATCTATGTATTTATCTCCATGGACTAATCTGAGATAAATGAAAGAGATAATCCTTTTTTTCTTTTTGTATTTATCTCCATGGATTAATCTCAATGTGATTAAGATTCCTATTTTCCTATAAATAGGAGGCTTGGGTCATTCATAAATCACACAACTCAATTCATAGAAATTGAAATTCTCTCTTCCTCTCTCCCTTTTGCCATTGCCGATTTTTATTATTATAGGAAGAAAATTATTTTTTCTTCTTACTAATTTCTTCTAAATTTCGATCCCACAATCAGATTTCGTTTGATCGATCGGGATATAGCATAGAAGATCCGGTGTTGCTGAGGATTTGATGTTGTAAAGAAACCTCCAACCAATTCTCCATTTATTACTCAATGTAAGTAAATCAGTTTTAATTTTCGAAAAACTAGCATGAATTTACATGTTTTATCACAAATTTAATGATGTTAATAGATCCGTAATTAAATATTAATTAGTTTACTAAATCAAATTTCGCTAGTTTAGTAAATCACTCCCTTCACTTTAACCCCAGGAAAAGAATTCGAGCGGAAAGGTACCCAAAGTCCTGTCAAGATAAGCTCCTCCTCACAATCGAAAGCTTCCCAGACAAATTGTCTAATCTCCTCTAACTCTTCACAAGCATTAATGTCTGGATCCTTGACATCTAATTTGCTCAAAATCCGCATTGCATAATGGAGAATAGAGTGAGAACCAAAACGTCAAACAAACGAAGCCAAGGTGGAACACAATCGTTCTCACCCAACTCTTTCCAAACCAGAGGAAGATGAACCTCATCCGAAGCTAACTTTCCCCTAATGAAGAAACACCTGTTTTTCCACTTTTTATCACTGGAAGGAAGACCAATGATTATCTTTCTCCCAACAGAACCATGAAAATGAAAGCGAGAAGTATCTTACTGGTTAGACCTGGAAGACTAGAAGTACGAGAGCATTCCCAAGGTTAAATCCATGCCAATTTTAGTAGTAACGACCAAAAGAGTAACCAAACCTCTCATATATTTGGCATCACTTATCCGAGGGAAACATCCAAATCTCTCAAAAGAGAAGCCATCCTTATCCTAATTGGTAACCTAACTCCACAATCAAAAAAAATTTCATAGAAGGAGGTCCAACTGCCACCAATATTATGATGAGCACGCTCTTCTGAGTTAGGAACTCTCATTTCCACATCTGGAAGGATGCGATAAGTGAGACGATAGAAATCTAAATCAGACTATTTCAACACAGACGCTTTCAAGGAGGGATGATCTACAATCCTCATCCTACCGCTAGAAGTTACAGCAACCTCACATTCTAGATTACCAAGAGGATCGCGGAAATCCTCTCCATCATTCAAAGTCTCTTCAGAGTCCTCACTAGTTTGAACAGACTCACTTGTAGAGGATGAACTGCTTAAATAGAGATCGATTGGATTCTCCTTTGATATTTCTAGAATAGGGATCATAAATTCATCCTCTTTTATCACCTCAAGAAGAAAAGATTCCCTAGCATCATTTTCGACGTCATATTCATCAACAATAACGGCTAATTCGCCAGAGCAAGTGTTCATTCTTACTCCATTTCGCCATTCTTCGCCTAAAATCCTAGAAGAATGATCCATGGATAACGAATTCCTAGCCCTAGGTCAGTGACTCTAAAATTAGGGAAAAGCTACCAATGCATGTCAAAAATTCAGAAGGAAATGACTAACCTGAATTGAATCGCAACTGAAGAAAGCGTCATTTCCTCGAATGAATGGCCTTTTTGATCTGCTAGTGAGGAGTCGATCTGGAATGCACGAAAGCGTAGAAAAGAAGAAGAGGGTTTTCTCTCTTTTCAAATTTAAAATGTTTACCTTTAAAAGGAACATGTGTTGTCAAGCTCAAGTTCGGGTCGCCCCGAATTAAATAAACCTCTACTTGTTTCCATGTCCAGCCAACTCAGACATAAAAACAGAGGAAAACTATAGAGGTAAAAATTACCATGGACGAAGGCCAGTACCAAAAGCCCAAAACTTGGTAGGCCCGACACAAATAGAAGGAAGGTATCACTAGCTAATACCAACGAGCTCAGCCGTATCCTGAACATCACATGTGACGACCATACTCCTTTTAAATAATTTAAAATCAGATTGACAGCAGAAGACTTTAAATTTAATAAAAATTTGGCATGGATATGTTTAAAACTCGGACTATCCATAACCTGTTTACAATTTAAATTCCGAAATCTAAAACACAAGGAAACTCAAGTTCCTATTCAAGAGTTCAAAGAGGTTTACAATCATAAAAGTGAAATGAAAAGCTCTTAAGAGCTTATAACAAATTTACATCTCAAAGACCGAAAATAAAACAAAATAAGATAATATAAGCCCCGGGACTTTTAAATGACATCTAGTCCATCTCCGCATCATCATCCTCTCGATTAAGATGCACCAGCTCCTCTCTCTCATGACCCGGACACCTGAAAATGTTTGTAATATCATGAGTTAACAACAAAGCTCAGTGAGAATAAACAGAATAAAAAGTAAAGTTAGACCCCAAACTCGTATCCGGATTCGTGTCCAAGAACTTAGTTACTCTTTGCTATCAATCCATTCAAAGAGTTTTATATCAAGTGTTCCACTTTTACTTACCAATTCTCCAATATAATTGTGGAACTACATTCCAAGCATTTTTGGGTATGGTTTCGTAATGCATATAGCATTTATATCTCATTTTCTTTATATACCTTATACTATATACAAGGTTTATATTCAAAAGTTTAATCTCCAATTTCAAGATCTTCCAATTTGTTGAGAAACTAGTTCTCTTACATATATCACTTAATAGATATACAAGGTTCAATACAACCTTGTATTCTCTCATTATCAATTCAATCCCATTTCTTTTCCTATAGCATTCGACTATCAAAAGTTTACTTTCCGTTAT
Source organism: Gynostemma pentaphyllum (assembly GCA_028015215.1). Lineage (NCBI taxonomy): Eukaryota > Viridiplantae > Streptophyta > Magnoliopsida > Cucurbitales > Cucurbitaceae > Gynostemma > Gynostemma pentaphyllum. Next base: position 29,223,577 of record CM051350.1, read on the forward strand.
TTTTAATATAATAATGTTAAGCTCACTCGGACTTAACATATTCAACAATCACAATTTGCGATTAATAACGATAATATTAGTACACGTAGTCTAATCATTATTCATTAATTCGCTAAACAAGTGTAAAGGACATGTAACCTTTACATCAATATAACCATCACATGCGAATAATGACAGGTAATGAAACTCCCGTAGGCTAAGTTCATTCACCTCATTATCTCGCTTTCATAAATAAAATATACAAGTCATTTTAATAATATCCTTCCATCTCTAGTGATTAATGACAGGTAATGAATCTCCCGTAGGCTAAGTTCATTCACCTCATTAACTCGCTTTTCATAATAAAACATATAAAGTCTTTTCAATAATATCTTCCCACCTCTAGTGATTAATGACAGGTAATGAAGCTCCCGTAGGCTAAGTTCATTCACCTCATTAACTCACCCACCGATATAGGTCATGAACTCCCGTAGGCTAAGTCATACATTGTATCCTTGTATATGTATCATAGTAATTATGGATAATACTATATAATGTGAACTCGCATAGTTCCATCATTATCTCATTATCCATCTCCTCTGATCATGTAAAATACTACAACCTTTACATTCATCATGATACATATACATAAACATAAAACGAATAATGCCAGACAATGCAAAGTACTGCAACCTTTACATGTCTCATTATTCCTCCCAATTACGATTATGCAATATAATATGATATGAATTATGCTTTTGAATGCAAGTAAAGTAAATATAAACATTCAACATAATCGAAAGGACATAACGTAAAGGACATAAAGTAAAGTGCATAAGGTAAATGGATCATAGATGTCCTTATGCATAAAGTAAATAAATAGGAATTTCGGAAGAACAATAAGTAAATCGAACTTCTGATACTTTAATAAAAGTAAGATCTTATCTTAACCAAATGATCTTCACTTTCAAGGATTCTAAACTCCCAAATTAAAATCCAAGGTTTTAATTTCAAGTTCCTTTAACCATTCTATCTAAAAGTTTGGATCCTTAAACTTACAATGATCCATTTTAATCTCCGAAACGATTCTAACTTAGAACTTTCAAAAGTTCAATGTTTCCCTCGAGAAACTCCAAAGTTTTCAGTCAAATAACTAGCTCCTAATCCTAAGGTCACTAGCTCACTTTCTTTTACTCTTAGATTCGAATCTTAATCTCAACTTCCGATCCTACAAACCGTTCAACTTATTCGGTTTCTAAAACTACTTTAAATCCTATTTATTCTCACCTTAGCCAAATTAGCTTCGCTCCAAATCTCCGATAGCACGATCAATCAATGATCCAAAACACCTACCAATTAAAAGTATATCTAACAATCATTAATAAACCAAACATCGATCAATTAACATCTAAAAGCTCAAAACAACGAAAAACCCCGGAAAAATCTTGACCCCTCTATAGAAAATGGGTTTCGGGTTCGGTTTTTCGGCTTTTAGGCCCTTTAGAGGTGTTTTGGGGTGATTTCAAGTAGTTTCGAAGTTCCTGATTTCAATGGGTAACGATGATTCGGGTTTTTGGTCAATAATCAATTTCCTGAATTTAATTACAATAAACAATATATCAATAAAAATAAACCCCAAAACAGCCCCCACGATGTAAATTTAAAACGGGAAGGGTTTCGAATGAAACTCAGTTTTAGGGTTTAGGGAAAGTTTCCAAAATCACTAAAAACAACTTCCGTAATTAAGAACATCGAGTTCCTCAGCAAGAAATTGAAGAATCAAAATGAAAAATCCATTAAAACACTATTTGGAGCATAGGGTTTGAACTTTAACTTACTGAGAAGTCCTTAGAACACGGATGGAAATCACGATTGCTAGGTGGAGAAGAATCCTAGGACCGAAGGCTTTCCGATGCAACCGAAATCGAGCTGATCCGTCAAGAAACGAGTAAAATCCAAAAATCCCCCCATTCCCCATTGATGTCCACGACCCAAGGAGGAAGATAAATGAAGATGAAGTCAATTTTGGTCAAACTTGGGATTTTAAAGATGAGTGAATAGTGTTTTGGATATTTTTAAGAATTTGAAAATGACGGTTGCGTCTTTTAATGACTTTTGACTTATAAATCAAAACCCGAAGTTCTTAAACTATCCCAAAGGTGATTAATAATTATTAATTGGCCCGTTAATAATTATTAATGTCACCGAAGTGAATTTAAAGTATTAAAACGATTAAAAAGAATTTCGGACTAAATAACTACTAAAATCGAAATCACTACTTTTAAATTAACCTTAAATACTTTAATTAAAATAAATAAAAATAATAATAATAATAAAAAATTCACTTCAAAATAACGGGACGTTACAGTCTACCCTCCTTAAAAGACTTTTCGTCCTTGAAAAGTGCGTTCACTAAGTGAAAAAGCGAGGGTACTTAGACTGTATCTCATCCTTACGTTCCCACGTTACTTCCTTTGACACTTGGTTTCTCCACAAAACCCTAACCAAGTGAATCGTTTTATTTCTCAACAACCTTTGTTCGAATGCTCTTATCTTAACAGGTGCCTTCTCATAAGACATATTAGCATTCAAAACTACCAGTTCATAATCAATCTCGTGGAACGGATTCACCATGTATTTTCGAAGCATCAATACATGGAAAACATTACAAATGGCCGATAACGAAAGTGGTAAAACAAAACAATAAGCTACCGCTTCTACTCGATTGAGTATCTCGATAGGCCAATAAATCTAGGGCTCAACTGACCCTAATTACCAATTTTCATAACACCCTTCATTGGTGCTATTTGAAGTATACGAGATCCACTACTACAACTTGAACGGACTACACCAAATCCTGCTTTCAACTTTGGGTAAACCTTAACCTTTCTCTAAACAAATGATAGACTCGCTAGTCATTTGTTACAACTTGAGTACCAAAAGTCTCTTTTTTCCAATCTCATCCAAATGAGCGGGAGAACAACACTTTCTGCCACAAAGTGTCAGTGCCATCTCGAAATCAAGTCTGTAAGCCTTAGAAACCATAGAATCTTAGGCACATTCGTCAGTCTAGGCCAACTACTATAAGCCTCCATCTTAGAGGAATCAATATAATCCTCTTCTTGATACCACAAGGCCGAAAATACCATTTCTTTAGCCAAAATTCACACTTTGAGAACTTGGCATACACTTCTGATTTCTTAACACTGTCAAAACTTCCTTCAAATGCATATCATGCATCTCCTCGGTCTTAGAATAAATCAGAATGTCATCATTAATCACAACATAATAGAATTGATGAACCTCTTGAATACAATATGCATAAGATTCATAAAAGTTGCAGGCGCGTTGCTTAAGTCAAAAGACATGACTACAAACTCATAATATCCATAACGCGTCCTGAAAGCAATTTTAGGAATATCTTAATCCTGAACCTTCAACGGATTTAACCGGATCCCAAATCTATCTTTGAATAGATAGCGGTTTCTCCCCACTAGATAATCAATACACAGTCTCACTGAACTGTCTTTCTTTTCACAAACAACAAGGTACTCCCTACGAGGATGCACTAGGGTGAATAAACCATGAGTTTAAGAGTTCCTATAACTGACTCTTAAGCTCTTTTAACTCAGCTAGTTTCCGGTACAGAAGTATCGACAACACTAGCTAAATAAACTCAAACTAAATCACTTAGAAGCATTCTAGCTTCTATCATAAATATCAAAGTGGGTGTTACTCAATCATTAGACCCACGAAAACATAAACTGGTCCAACATGGACTTATAAAATCAAAACTTTCTCAATATAAACTATAATGGCATGATTGGATAATATTCAATCCATAACCAATATCACATCAAAATCAGACATATGCATAACAGTTAAAGAAAAAATATGAACATCTACTCATAATACACATGTCATAAATGCCAAACGCACAATCACAATAATAAAATTTCCCACTGGGTAAAAGCACACATCTCAAAACTCAATAGTCTCGACTCAAGAGCTGCCAACTCATCCTAACAAGATAAAAATAAAAGAGTGGCTAGCTCCAGAATTAAATAGAATAAAAGCCAAACGGCCTGAAATTGACAAAATGTAAATCACTATCATATCAACAGCTTTTCCTGATAATCCTGACCTTGCTACTATGTTGTGATGGTTGTATCTTATACGCCCTATAAAAGTGGCGTGATTCTAAGTTGATCACAACATAACATCTTGATGGAAGTGTGCATCTCCCAAAATGGAAACTGGCACAACTATTATAGTAAGGATGATCCTATCCTTGTACTTTTGGCTGTCCATGTTGAGCTCCACCTCGAACCTGTTGTTGTTGCTGCTGTTGTTGTTGCTGCTTACGTGGTATCCCTTGACTGGCATCGTCATCTTCTGTCTTCTTCTCCTGAGAGGAAATCTGTTTGTAGTAGCTAGTTTTCCCTTCCTTTCAAAATGTGCGAAATCCAAGATAAGGATAACTCCTAAGCCTCCTTATTCAAATCTTGAATGAACTCGACTTCAGAGATCATTTCCTTTCTTACAAAGCAAAACTGGTGTCTGTCAAACACCTTAGTCCAATAACATTCTAACCTTCCAACACAGGATTCACTTTAGAGTCTATCTTGAAAAGACTCAGTAGGTCCAAACTACGACCTACAAGTTTCTCAAAGTTCACCGTCCAATTAGATGGTCAAACACAATGTGAATTGAAGTTCACCAAACCATCACATTGCCTTATAGAAGTTATCGATATCACGGTCCATCAACTTCCTTCTATACTTCAATCATATACCAACACTCAACTTAGTGTTAGTCAATCTTGACAATTTACTAAATATGGATCTTCATTACTCGACCTCGAGTATATTCAATTTCAGATTGATACACTATAGTGTAATAGCGACCAAACTAGGCCATTCACCAATTACATTGTCGTTAATGGTCCTCGTTGAGACTTATCACGTAAAGTCCTTACTTCCTCTTTTGAGTGGCAACACATTTTCTTTTAGCACAATACTACCATAAGGATTTACCACTTACTCTAATTCAACTTTCTCAACTCAAACCAGGAACTTGTCCATTGAGTTAAGTCTAGGTTACTGGACCCGAGCCAGACCGATTACTTATCAACAATTACTCGCCTCCAATAGGTGCTTCATCTCTTAATTCTAGGCTCCAGACAATCATGTCCCCTTTTACACACAAATGTCAACACATATTTACTAACACCACTATTTAACTATTGTGTGACAATTAAAGTTTAATCAATCAATCTCTCGGAGTATCTCGTCTCCTTTACTTGACATTATGTCAATACTCTTAACGAGATGTATAACCTCCAAAACTGCACAGGGTCATTTACATTCACAGCATCCTTACCCAAATCTCAATCTGGGTCAAAATAAACATCACCACATAGTGGTTTTTACGAGGATGTGAACTATCACATTTACAGATAAACAACCTTCTCATAAACTTTAATACTATTAAAGAAATTAAAGCTTGAGAATAAAAGTTACAGGCATACCTGGTGCTGCTAATCTCAGATGATAACTAGAGAGTGGACTTAAAACAAAACATGAAAACAAACATGCATCGCATGTAGTCTACAGAACCCTAAGGCTCTGATACCAACTGTGACTACCCAACTCCTTTTAAATAATTTAAAATCAGATTGACAGCGAAAGACTTTAAATTTAATAAAAATTTGACATGGATATGTTTAAAACTCGGACTATCCATAACCTGTGTACAATTTAAATTCTGAAATCTAAAACACAAGGAAACTCAAGTTCCTATTCAGGAGTTCAAAGAGGTTTACAATCATAAAAGTGAAATGAAAAGCTCTTAAGAGCTTATAACAAATTTACATCTCAAAAATCGAAAATAAAACAAAATAAGATAATATAAGCCCCCGGGACTTTTAAATGACATCTAGTCCATCTCCTTCTCACTTGTCTTCCTTCTATCTCTCTCAGCGGCGGCAACGACAGATTACAGCGAAGTGGTCCGATACTCAACAACAGATTACGACTAAATAAAACATTTCCAAATAAATACGTGGGGTAGCTGCTCCATTGTTAATTATCTATCACTGGCAATGACATTCATCTCCCAATTTAAAGAATTTCATTGGAGAATTATACTAAAAAACATAGCAAAACCATATTTCTTTGTCATTTCTTTATTAAAAAGTTAAAGCAGGAGGAGATTAAGAAAGTATGCATCTTTCATCTTACAAACAAGACCATTATTTCGTACACTAAATTTGTTTAAACTGGTCGCATTCTTTCATTAACCTTAAGCAACTTTGATGCTTGTTTTTCATTGGGTTTGTTCCGATTTGCTTGAATTTCATCTGGGTTGCCTTGAATTTGATTATCTTTTGATCACCAAATTCGTAAAAAAGATTAGGTAATACCAATATGTGTGGATCTCTTCAATTGACATGTGTGGATTTCTTCCATCAACATGTCTAATATTAACTTATTTCTTTGTTAAATATTTTTTCGAAAAAATATCTTGAAGTTTCAAAAGAGAAATTATTGAAAATTAATATACTATGTTTTCATTATGATTTTTTGGCATTTTTTTTATATTAAAACTTATTTCTTTGATTCAGTATTAATATGCCAAGTTTTTATTTGTCCTGATAATAAAACTTATTTCTTTGACTCAATTCTTATGGAAAACATATCGAGGTTATTGAGAAAGAAATCATCTTTAATTTCTCAATTGAAGGTGGTCTGTACTTGTTCATCATTCTTATGAAAAATATTATTGAGTTTCTAAAAAGAATTTATATGTTCATCATCTTTCAAAAAAGACCATTCATGATCATTACTATTATAAAAATATAATTTGAACATTTTAAGAAAGAGTTGTTTGTGTTTTTCGAAATTGTCCATTCATATTCAATATTTTTATGAAAAATATATCGATTAATTCTTTTTAGAAAAAGTAATATTGCTTTCATGGTTAATTCATTTTAAGCAAGTTTTATAATGTTGACTCATTTAGGGGCGACTCAAGATTATTCGAGGCCCTAGGTAGAATTTAAAATTAGGTATTTTTTTTTTGTTAAAATATAATTAATATCTAATACAAATCTTATTTTTTTTGTCTTTTGAGATGCAAATTTTTTTAATTAAATTTTCATTATATAAATTCATCAAAATAAATTTTTCAATAGATAATATTGCTAATTCATTAAATCTTTCTTGTGACATTGTTGATCTTAAGTATGATTTTATTAGTTTAAGTTTAGAAAAACTTCTTTTAGCAGAAGCAACAATTACCGTTATTGTCAATAATATTTTACAAGCGATACAAGCATTTGGAAAGAAAAAAAAAAGTACTTTTAACCGATTATTTTAGCAGGACAATCAATTTCATCTTGCAACACTTCTCTTAATACTTTTAGTTCAAAAAATAAATCTAAACCATCAATATCAGAAGATGCATCATGATTATGTTTTATGTTCAAGATTGATACAATACTTTTTCAAATTATCATCATCAAGTGACTTCAAAAAAAATGTCAAACAAAAATTTAAAAATATTTTCATATACTTGAAACTGTTCAAATCAATTTTTAACTGAAGAAATTGTTGGATCAATTATGTAAAAAAAGTAGTCAATTCTAAAATAATTCTTAGGTGATTGTGATTTTTCAAGGTTAACATTCTCATCAAATTGTTTCTTTCTCTTTATTATTCACTTTTCACGAAAGATTGCATTTTTAGCAACAACAATAATTCTTGTTAATACTTTATTCTAATTATCTTTTTATTTATTACCTAAATTTTGAATATCTTTATCCATTGTTTTATTTTTTTAACAATCTAATTCGTAAATCAACCCGAGCATCCATGTTAATGATATGTTCATTACTAGATTTATGACTTCTAAGTCTAGCACTAAGATTTTTCCAATATTTTATTCCTTCATTTTCCTAAATGTACATTATTTTTAGATTACGTACCAAACAACTTACAAAAAAAAAAATAAACTTGATCAAAATCCTTAGACTAGACTAGCCAATTCATTTAATGTTTTTCTCCATTACTTAATTTTTTAGTATATTGGGTACTAGAAAAATGTCTAGAATTTTTATCATTGGAAAAAATTATGCTATTTTCTTTAATTGGACATTTTTCTACTAATAAATCTCTTAATTTAGAATCAATAAATAGTATTAATGGGTTAATTAATAATATTTAAATTCACTTCATCACTTGTTCAACACTCTAGAATTTTTTTTATGTGTATTATTGAAGTCCATCTATTTTACTTACTAGACTAAAATTAGGAAAATCCAATACATCAAGAGTAGAGGACATTGAGCTTTAATACCAGATGAAACCTTTCTCTCTCAGATTCGGCCGGCACTTCTTTCTTTCCCCTCTAGTTCATGACCTCTCCAGTAAGTGCCTCTTATCCATTTTTCATTAAATTAGTTTTTTGTTTGAGAATAAGTCTACCCCATGGTAAAGATGTGCCACGCCCGGCTTGTATTCCAAAAAAAGAGAGAGAATTTTCTAATCAATTTGGGTCTTTAAATGGGTTAAATTTAGTGATCTAAATTTAGTAACTTATTTTAATTTAAATTTTGATTCCCATTTAGATGACAATTGTCCGTTTTGAAATCACTTTACGAACGAAGGGAAATCGCTATCTTCAAGGTGAGGATAAATAAGATTTTTAACAAATTTAGAAACTAAATTAGATGAACGATTCGTATGATTGAGAGTTAAGTTTAATTTGGAAATAAGTGAATTAGAGCATGAACAATATTATTGTAAGATATTGGGAGCATAGAATTTATTATATCTTGGGTGATTTTGGACTAAAATGGACGATGTAGGTTTTACCTTTTAATTGATGACTTTATTTGTTCTTGGGTTATTTCTAAGATTATATAATTCCATAATAGCTGAATTGGATGAATTGATATTCGATGAAGTATCATAGTTCCCTTGCACGATTTTGGGAGTAATGGAAGAGTGATTTTACAATGCTTATAGAATTTCCGCTTTATGTTAATTGTGCTTTCATTAAGCGTTAGTAGTTAAAACTCTGATTTTAGTTCTCTTGCATGTTGTTTATCTGATGGCCTTGATGGTTTGACTATTTTCTTATGATTGTGGAATTCTTGGATATTCGATGTGTTATTTGCATTATCGTTGATTTGTGCTTGTTTGTAAGGAATGCTAAAGACTGTGTATTTTGCATGATTGAGGGGATGGATAATGAGATAATCTGAGACTGGGTGAGGTTACATTATCTAGTATTATCCATAAATGTTGTGATATATATATATATATATATATATATATATATATATATATATATATATGGGAAAAGTATAAAGACTGCGTGTACTTTGCATTGTTTGGTAAGATAATGAGATATTGTTAGACTGTGTAGTTTAACTATCTGCCATTATTCACATGATGTTGATTGTATTTGATGTAAAGAATGTGTGTACTTTACATGGTTTATGCGAGATAATGAATAATACTGAGACTGCATGTACTTACATCATCGTCATAATTCACATGATTTATTTGTGTTTGAAGCCAGTTGAGACTGAGCGTACTTAGCATGTGAGCTCTTGAGGTTGGAGTGGTTGTATTGTGAGTTTTAGCATGAGTTTAAGTATCATTATAATTTTAATGTGATGTTGGGAGGTAAGTACTTGAGAATTGGGAGTAATGTATGAAAGTATGTTTGGGTAGTCAAGAGACAGTAAGGTTTTTGGACACCAATCCGGATTCAAATTTGGGATTTAAATTTACTTTATCTAATGTTTATCTTCACTGAGTTTTCGCTCATGATATTACTTTTAAGGTGAGGTTCGTGGTAGCGACCGAGGCCGAGGCCGTGTAGCTGGTGTGGCGTGCTCTTAGAGCGATGACGACTAGGTGGTTTAGAGTGGTTTTATGAGTCCATGGACCGTTTTTGTTTATTCGCTATCTGAAATATGTTTGTTAAGCTCTTACGAGCGTTTACTTATATTCAAACCTTTTTACTTGACTTTATGGACTTTTGGAGAACCTTGATCTTTAGACTTGTTTAATGATAAAGGGATGTGCATCCCAAACTTTGACAATAAATTTGGGTTTATCCAACTTTTGAATTGATTTACATGTTTTATTTAAGTAAAGTCTTCTGCTTGCGTCATTTATACTTTACTAGTCAAACTAACGTGTGTTGCACGTGTCGTGCATGTATTTTATATTTTTAATGTGAAATATACAAATATCAAAAGCTTAAGAAAAATACAAATAAATAAGAGAAATTTTTTTAATGTACAATGAAATAATACATCAATTTTTTTATTGATAATCTAAAGATGGTTAGAATGGAATTTATTTAGGTAGACATAATTATAAAAGAGTTAATTAAATTTATTTTGTTGAAGAGATTTAAACTGCACATAAGGATATATATTTCCTGGATACACATAATCTGGCCTTAGAATGGATGCTCCAAAAATATGTTGAATTTTGCAATTGCTTCTCGAGATCATAATATATTATTTTTAAAATATATGGTGAGAATTTTTTTTAATAATAAAAATGCATAGTATAAAAAAAAAGTTAAGGGTATTTCCATATTGAAGGAGACTCTTCGAGCAAACATTCCTTCTCTGACCACCCAATTTCCAATTTTTTACTTACTTTCCGATCCTATTCCTATTTCCGCATTTACGCTTCGAACCCAAAACAAAAAAACAAAGGTCATTTGTTAATTACCATACAAAAAGAAACGAAAAAAAAACTTTTATGAAACAAATCTTACTTTCCAAACATAAACTTTCTCTAACTCAATTAGACATAAAAATCTTCCTCGAATTACAATGCAATATTAAAATCATATAATGAAATCAATTAAAAAAAAACATAAAAAAAACAAAGCTCACAGTACCATATCTATAAATATAGAAATCGAAAAGAAAGATCAAAATATATAAAATAAGTAGTTGAGATAGAAAATCTACGGAGATTGTGTTTTTTTTTTCACACAAATTAGAGTTCTATAAAGTCAGGATAACAAAATTTGCTTTAAAATCTCTAAATCTCTGTGAGCATAAAAATAGAAATGGTGAAAATAGTAGCAATAACCTTTAGATTTGAGAGCAAGATATTTATCAAAGAGATTGGTCTGATATTTGTGACTAATAAAAGTTGCAAAATGATGCCTGCTTCTCTCCACCCATGGTTGATGTAATAGTCCTTCGAGTGTAGTGCCACCATAGTCATCGATCAAGGAAAACATATTTTTGTATTTGTTAAATTCAATCGATGTACATGATTTATATTGATCTACTACACGTTCAAAATTCTTTTCGGATTCCCAAGGTTTAGTAATGCGGTATTTTCCATTGAAAAACCAAAAGTTTCTCTCCTATCAAAAAACATGATGACCAAGGCTAAAATGAGATTGTGAAAATAGGATCCATTTAACTTCATTAATTAATCCTTAAAATATAATGATGAATAAAAGGAGTAAATAACGTGAAGAAGGAGAACAAACAGGAAAGAGAAGAAGGAAAATTAGGTAGTGAAATCAATATTCTGAATATCCAATGCAAAATTTTAAAATTTAGTTGTTCCATGTAAATTCAATGCATTAAAAAATCAACATTTCAAATACCATAAATTAGAATTAAATTATATAAAAGTAAAAGTTATTAAAATAGATAACACCATTTATTTATTAAATTAAATTAAGGGGCATGGACTCAAATGACACATTTTATAAAACTAATTCCCTAAATAGCACCCTCTTTTCAAAATTCCCCAAATGACATTTTTTCTAATATAACAAAATTAATTGTTTTCATTAAATTTACAAAAATGCCACTCATTTATTAATTCACTATATTTGTTCTCTTATTCACTATTTAGTGAATTAAAATAGAAACTTTATTAATTCACTAAATTTTCTCTATTAGTCAATAATTTAGTGAATTAAAATTTGAGTTTTATTAGTTCAATAAAATTTCTCCCTTCATCAATAATTTATTAACTAAATTACTACACATAATTGAGATACTTCATATTGATTTAATCACAAATTTAGTAGTTAACATTCATAACAAAAACTCATAGTATCTTAGACTTAATCACACACAACACACTCAATCATGTAGACTTAATCACACACAACAAACTCAATCATTTAGACTTAATCACACGTAACACACTCAATCATAGTTTTTTTTTTTTTTTTACAAACTAGAACTAATTATTGAATTACATTTATAATTCACTATTATAGTGAATTGGGGGAAATAAAATAGTGAATAGTGAAAAATAGAACCATCATTTTCATTAAATCCTTAACTGTTTTTCCGAAACTACTAAGTCGTTAACATTCATAACAAAAACTCATAGTATCTTAGACTTAGACTTAATCACACACAACAAAAATTCATAGTATCTTAGACTTAATCACACACAAAACACTCAATCATAGTTTATTTTTGCAAATTAGGACTAATTATTGAATTACATTTATTCGCTATCTATTATAGTGAATTGGGGGAAATAAAATAGTGAATAGTGAAAAATAGAACCATCCTTTTCATTAATCTTTAACAGTTTTTCCAAAACTACTAAGCCATTAACATTCATAACAAAAACTCATAGTATCTTAGACTTAATCACACACAACACACTTAATCATAGTTTTTTTACAAACTAGGATTAATTATTGAATCACATTTATAATTCACTATTATAGTGAATTGGGGGAAATAAATAGTGAATAGTAAAAAATAGAACCATCATTTTCATTAAATCCTTAACTGTTTTTCCAAAACTACTAAGTCGTTAACATTCATAACAAAAACTCAATCATTTAGACTTAATCACACACAACACGCTCAATCATTTAGACTTAATCACACACAACATGCTCAATCATTTAGACTTAATCACACACAACACACTCAATCATAGTTTTTTTACAAACTAGGACTAATTATTAAATCACATTTATAATTCACTATTATAGTGAATTGGGGGAAATAAAATAGTGAATAGTAAAAAATAGAACCATCTTTTTCATTAAATCTTTAATTGTTTTTCCAAAACTACTAAGTCGTTAGCATTCATAACAAAAACTCATTAGTATCTTAGACTTAATCACACACAACACACTTAATCATAGTTTTTTTACAAACTAGGATTAATTATTGAATCACATTTATAATTCACTATTATAGTGAATTGGGGGAAATAAATAGTGAATAGTAAAAAATAGAACCATCATTTTCATTAAATCCTTAACTGTTTTTCCAAAACTACTAAGTCGTTAACATTCATAACAAAAACTCAATCATTTAGACTTAATCACACACAACACACTCAATCATAGTTTTTTTAAAAACTAGGACTAATTATTAAATCACATTTATAATTCACTATTATAGTGAATTGTGGGAAATAAAATAGTGAATAGTAAAAAATAGAATCATCCTTTTCATTAAATTTTTAACTGTTTTTCCAAAACTACTAAGTCGTTAGCATTCATAACAAAAACTCATAGTATCTTAGACTTAATCACACACAACACACTCAATCATTTAGACTTAATCACACACAACACACTCAATCATAGTTTTTTTACAAACTAGGATTAATTTTTGTAATTCACTATTATAGTGAATTGGGGGAAATAAAATAGTGAATAGTAAAAAATAGAACCATCCTTTCATTAAATCCTTAAATATCTGAATATTAACATATGATTATTGCATAGCAGTAAGTCTCCTTTCATTTTCATTAAATTCTTAGGATTTCACGAATTTAGAGATTTTTTTTATCAGAAATCAGATTTTGGTAAATGCTTTTTCAGATTTAGCGTTATCATCGTCTGAGATCTAAGAAAATCAATAAGAGATTCAATTTTTTGAGCTAGGATTCGTGAACTTATTCCCTTTAATTCACATTATATTAATTCAAATATCAAGTATCTCAAATGTACGTTATAGTTTAATTCACTAAATTATTCCCTTTAATTCACTAAATTATTCCATTTAATTCAATAACTTATTGAATTAAAATCAATATCAAGTATCTCAAATGTACATTATAGTTTAATTCACTACATTATTCCCTTTAATTCACTAAATTATTCCATTTAGTGTGGTTCAATCCTCACCCCTAATACTTTGTATAAAAAAAAACAACACAAATTAAAATTCTTAGAAAAGTTTTTAAGTCTTCTAAGAAGAGCCTTCTCTCTAAGTATTTTTGTAATTGTTCTACTAATATAAAATCTTTTTTTTTAATGTACATTAAAATTTAATTCACTAAATTATTCCATGTAATTCAATAACTTATTGAATTAATTTAACAAATCATTTCATTTATTGGGAACTTTTATCAAATGGTTAGTTCCAAAAACATCTTATGCTGAAAAACTATTTCAAAACTTCCTAATTACTAGTTCCGCTCAATATGTTACAAATTTGTGCTCATCATTCTAATAAATGGGATAAAGTTATTTTAGTTATCTCCCCTAAAAACGTGCTCATTCATTCTGAAAAAAGTGAAGGATTTCACAACTTCAGTTTGTGGATAATAACAATTGGCATGAATTTACCATAATCTAACTTGGTTTTTTGAGATGGTTGCACACATTATTAATATGGTATCAAAGCTCAACAAAGCTCAAACGAGCATCCATTCCAAAAATAGGACCCGACCCAAAAAAAGGCACCATTTTGAGCGGGCATGTTGAGGATCCCACATCAGGTATCTCAAATGTCCATTATAATTTAATTCACTAAATTACACCCTTTAATTCTCTAAATTATTCCGTTTAATTCAATAACTTATTGAATTTTAATCAATATTCGGCATCTTAAATGTACATTATAATTTAATTCACTAAATTATTCCATTTAATATGTTAATTATGTGAACTTATTCTATTCAATAATTTATTGAATCAAAATCGAAATTATCTTAATTATTTCTTTTGAATCAAAATCGAAATTATCTTAATTATTTCTTACTACTTCCATTGGTTGGCCCATTTTTATCTACTTTCCAGATTCTTTATTAATGATCAAACTTGATGAAAAATATCAGGTTGTTTGCCCTATCAGATATATCAGGCCATGAGGCCGATTCAAAATCAATATTCAACACCATGTCAAATATTCCTTATTGTGTTTCTGTAATAGACACAGAAGTCCACTACCAACAAATAGATTAAAAAAAAGGCGGTACACCAAATGGATAATGTTATAACTTTAATTATAACTCAATCTACCTGCCCAAAACGGCCAAACGCATGTGACATTGTACAAATTAAACAAGCAAACACCATCGAAATAAATCCAAAAAGACTCCTAATAATGCTTGGGGCCTGTAATAATATTAATATAAAGTCAATTTAACGAGAACTAGGCTAACAAGATGAAAACCGGCTTTGGCCTTGAACGAGTTGGACCAGCTGAACTGAATTATTAGACAAGTCCATAACAATAAAATCCGAACACTCACATATTGCGGTCGGAATGACCTCGGAAAGCTGATTGTGGGAGATATCTAATAACTCTATCCTTTTCAAGTTTCCAATTTCAGAAGGTAAAAAACCAGTTAGATTGTTTGATGCAATACTTAATTGTCATAAACTGGTGATCTAAAGATACTCTTGGGTATGTTTCCACTTAAACCATTACCAGTGAGAACCAAAATATGAAGATTCCTACACTTGGAAAGATTGGGAGGGATTTCACCGGTTAAGTTGTTTTTGCCAAGTTACAAGTGAAAGAGATTGCTTAGATTTCCAAACGTTTCAGGTATTGAACCCGAAAGGAAATTCAGAGGAAGGAATAATATCCGTAAGTTCCCAAGAATTCCGATTGAAGATGGAATTTTTCCAATGAAAAAAATTGATTGTAAGGATAAGAGAGTGAGGCCACCGAAGTTGCCTATTTCTAGAGGTATTTCTCCACTCAATTGGTTGTGTCCCATGTATAGATAATTAAGTTTGCTTGAAAGATTACCAATGGTAGAGGGAATCTGACTAGACAATCGATTTCCGGCTACAGAAAACTGGGTTAAATTAGTTAAATTAGTTAAATTAGTAAGTGCAGTAATAAACTCCCAACCATCCTCACCTTCATTTGTTAGTTGATTTTTAATAAGATTCACCAATTCAATCTTTCCCAAATTCCAAAAATGTGGCATTTTCCCAAAAATTCCGTTGCTCGAAAGCTCAAACTGTTTAAGATTCGTGGCATTGGAAAGTGATGAAGGTATATGACCATAAAGCCTATTTTCTCCTATTAACAGATACTCAAGATTAGGAAAAGTAGTAAGCAAATCAAATGGAAGATTCCCAGAAATATTATTCCTAGTTGTGATCAAATAAATCAAAGAAGATACATTCAAGAGTTCATAAGGAATCATACCAGATATATTATTATCCCAAAGTTGAAGATATTCGAGATTACGAAGCCGGCCTAATTCAGAAGGGATTGAACCATCAATATTATTTGATGCCAAATCAAGCCCTAAAAGAGATGAAAGATTCCCAAATGAAGATGAGATTAACCCAGAAATATGATTTTGATCTAAACTCAACCCTTTAAGCTCTGATAAAAACCCTAATTCAAATGGAATTTTACTTTGAATATGATTATCAGAAAGCCTAAGACTTTGAAGCTTAGAACAGAGACCTAAAGATGGGGGTATTGATTCACTGATATTGTTAGAAGAAAGTATTAAAATTCTCAATCTTTTAAGAAAGTGAATCTCTTTAGGGATTTCTCCATGGAAGCTATTGTTTTGCAAATCAAGAAATTGAAGGGAAAAAAGATTGATTATATGGGGATTAATGGTTCCAATGAGAGATTGATTTCCAAGTTGAAGACAAGTTACTCTTTGTTTGATGAGGTTGCATAAAACTCCATTCCAAGAGCAAAATGAAGTGTTTGGATTCCAAGAATCCAAAGCTCCATTTGGGTCAATAATGGAAGATTTGAATGAAAGGAGAGAGTTTTGATCAGTGGTGTTGTCAAAGTGAGGATGGAGAGATGATGCTTGAGAATGGTGAAGAAAATGAAAGAAATTTAAAGAGATTATGAAAATGGAAGAAATCATGGTATAGATGGAAAAATATTGGGTTAGCATTAACAATTTTCTACCATGGAAATTGCAACATCATTGAAAGAGCATTGATCAAGTACAATAGTTTAGTTGGTAGCATAGTATGAACTGGTCAGATGAACCATGCCAGCCGGTCCAGCTGGACCGGTTCATCTTCACCAAGTTTGTTGAGCGTCAAAACGCAGAAAAAGCATAAAAATAAGAACAGAACAAACTTGCGGCTCACCTCAGCGACGACAACCACGGCATTTTTTTTATCATGATTCGAAATTGGTAACGACGAGCAAACATTAGAGAAAAGATTGAAATACGTGAGAGATCAAAACTTGATGGAGAACTAGACCGAAAATGACTCCCAAACAACGTCAAGGCATGAATCCAGTGAGAAATTTCCAGAATTCGGCGACATCGAGTAGGCGCGAGACGGAGCTCGTTGCGGCTAGGAATCGATTGGGCATGACCGAAAACTAATTGCGATCAAAGTAAGAAGATGAACTCGGCTCAAGATAGACCAAAACGTCTCAAGAACTTCAAAATCCGGCGATTTCTTTTTTCCAGAAACCGGCGAGGCTAAAAACTCTAACAAGAATTCGAAAGAAACTCGAAACAACCTCGGATTTCTGGCGATGAACAAAACCACCGTCAACTTGAAGAAACGACTATCAAACGCCCTCGAGAGATTGAGCAGCCGAGAGTTTTCTAAAAAAAAATGTTATTTGAGGGATTTTTTAAAACTTAAGCTATTTAAGACATTAATCTTAATAAAAGTGCTATTGTAGGCAAATTCCCTTAAATTAAATTGTAAGTCAATATTAAAGTAGGGGCAAAAGGGGAAATCAAAAGTTTCTCCCCTTAAGCCCCTTTTAGAGGTATTATAGATTATAGATTATAGATAGATTTGGAAAATAAAGAGCAATAACAAATTTATCAAGAGAACTTTTTTGAGATTGAATCAATTTTTCTACTCTTTTTTTCTTCTTAAGTTTTTCATATCTCGATTCATATTTTCTAGTAGACATATCGAAAATCAATATTAAAAGGATAAAATGAAAAGAAGTGAAACACAAACAATATTATATTGAATAATATATATATATATAAAAACTACACACGCTAAAAAAAGAACAATAAAATCTAGAATTTTGAAGTTAACCAATGCTACTATAGAAATGAGAAGAGAATGACCATGGAAGTCTTGAGTTTCTTTGAGTGTTGAAAAATGCCAGGATTACTTTTCTAATTGAACTTTTAAATTGTAATTGTGATTTTAGCATTGTGAATTGTAAGATGAATAGAACTCATGGCAAAGGCAAAATATTAAAAAATGAATGAGAAGGTGAAAAGGGCTTAATAAATAAGGTTTCAATTTGCCAAAAGAGTAGTTAATGTTTGCATTTATATGAGTATTTATAGTGAGAATTGAGAGTTTGTCATGTGAATTATCATGGTCAATGAAAAGTAGGCTTATTTATATTTAAATCATTTAATTAAAAGATGTCTTTTAAGGCAATTTTTTTTTTCTCGATAGGCCTTTAAATTTAATGTTACTAGTTTTCTATCCCATGCGGTTGCACATTTGTTTCTTTTGATTATTTCAAAATTTAACAATTTAACCATGAGTATAATTATTATTTTTCATTAAAACTATGGTTTATGAAATTATTTAGAATTGATTTAAATAGTGATAATGAATTTAAGTTACATAATCCTGAGTATAGAATTTGAGTTTTCTTCTTCGCTATAGTCAATTTATCAGTGACTACTAATGCCTTAAATCAATTATATTGTAAAATTTGGGTTTGTTATAATATATAAAATTGTTTTTTTTGTTATATATAGAATTTTGGTTGATTTGTTATGATATAGAACATGATTTTTTTTCCTTCTGAATAAATTTTAACTCAAAATTTTTATTTTAAAATTATAAAGTTTTAATATTTCAAATATATTGAGCAAACATATTTGTAAATTGATAAGTACATAATATAACTCTATCTATTATCTTCAATTCTAAATCCATATGTGAATGTGTGTAAAATTGTAAAAAATGTACTATAATAAAATTGGAAGTTCAAAATAAAAATCTTAAAATATAAAATCAAAATTTAATTTTAAAATGAATAAAAAAGTGAAAATTATATTCAATCCTAAAATGGATTGAGAGATTAACAAAGCCAAATAAATAAACAAAAGATGGAATTAAGAAAGAGTAAAAGAAAAAAAATAATTAAAAGACAACAATATCATTAGTCTCAGATATCAAAGATAAAAGATTAATTTCTTCTTCCAATCTTGAATGCCTGTAATAGGGTAAGAAACAAATTTCTAATAAAGTTAAAAAATAAAAATACCAAAACCTACCTATCAAGTTTGTTTGTGAAGGTATGTAACATGCATGGTGCAGGGGAAATAAAAGGTCTCCAATAATTTATATTTAAAGAGAATTCATAATAAGGTTGTATAACATATAATTAATAGTATGTATTAATAACAATTATTGATCTTTTAATTTTCTTCTCTAAAAAACTTTATGATTTGATATTGGAGAAACTTCTCTTTAATTACCTTAATAATTATAACAATAAATATTTATATTTTATTGTATAACAATCATCTAATTTAAAAGAAATATCAACATTTTTTATACTAGTTGGTATCATATGCGTTGCACGTGTTTTGTGATAATTTGATTTGATATTCTTTACCATATTTTTTTAGACATATAATATTATTATTTTTAACATATATTTGAGTGGAAATGTAAAAAAAAAATGTTGAAAGTTTATTCCTCTAAAAGCAATTTATATAGTAGACGATGAAATAAAATATATTTAACCTATTAAAATTATTTATTTATGTTATATTTTCTAGTGATTTAATTCATAATTGAGATGTTTTTTTTTTTTTTATAGTTTAAAGTAGGGTAAAATGCAAATTAGCCCTTGTAGTTTCAGTCAAATGCATGATCAACACCCCATGTGGTTCCAAATTATTCCAATGAGACTCTTTCCCTCAACGCCATTTATTTTCTTTTAGCAATAACTTATTCGATTGAACTCCGATTTGGATGATTCAAGATGTTTTGGAATCCTCATTTCAGGCTCTAAGTTATTGTCAATTCAAAATTTCAAAATCGTTAATAAATAAAATGGTTTATTATCATCAAAATACTATGTTTGATTTACATCAATAACGCTTTTGATTACTTATGATTTTGAAGCTTTGAGCTAACCATAACTTAGAGCTTGAAATGAGGATTTTAAAACATCTTGAATCATCCAAATTGGAGTTTAAACGAATAAGTTATGATTAAAAGAAAATTAACGGTGTTGAAGGAGAAGGGTCACATTGAGATAATTTGAAACCACAAGGGTATAATTTACCATTTTCAAACCACATGGGGTGTTTATGCATTTGGTAGAAACCACAGGGGTTTTATTTACATTTTACCCTTTATAGTATGTAGATTATACTATAATTGACTTTTTTTTTAATGAAATTTATGTTTATAATATTTTGCATAGTTTAAGTTCTTAATCTAAATTTTCATAATTGTTTTTATGAAGTTGGGTACATAATTTGAAATTTTTTTACAACGTACCACATCATTTCTCAAAAAGTTGGTGAACATATATTTTTAAAACATTATCCAATTGATTGGAGAACTTTGGTTTTGGATTTATTTGTGAAGTTTAACTATTAATTAATGAAATCTTTTTTCTTTAAATGTAAACTAAAAATTACTTAATTGGTTTATAATATTTTTTATTCATGATATAAATTTATGGAAAAAAAAAAGTAAAATTCAAAAAGATACGTTTATTACAATATCAAAACTTTTTCAACTTAAATTTTAAGTAAATTATATAAAAAAAATCGATAAACATTAGTTAAAATACTATTGATAGTGAAAAGTATTTTAAGATTATCAATTTTTTTAAATGCATTTTGTTATTCTTCTATTTAGTATTTTTTTTAATATATCCCCTTTAATTTCTAAGGCAAAGCCCAATCAACCCATTTCTTTAAACATTCCAACAACAACAAAAAATAGCATTCTCTCTCTAGTAACTTTTAGTAGATATATAAGTTTATAAACTTTTGAATTAGATCTCGTTTTAATCACTACAACTAAACAGTTGATTCTTGACCATCAAAAAGGTCAAGAATCACAAATCTTGACCCTTTTTAAAGGATCAAATATGAGACCATCAAAAAAAGTCTAGGGGTCAAGAATAACGTTTTCACTTGACTCGATAAAAGGGTCAAGATTCATAAATCTTGACTCACATTAAATGTCAAGTTATCAATTATAATGACATATTTTATGTGTCAAGTTTAATGATCATATCTTGACCCTTTTTTATTGGTCAAGAATTGATATAATTGTATCTCATGTAAGAGTGTTGGTCGACTTGTTTTAAGAGTCAAGCAATATAATTTCTTTTATTAAAAAAAATACAATATTCGAAACTAGCCACCTATTCACAATTATAATATATAATTAGAACTTTTCATTCATTCAACCAAAACATTCAAATTTCATTCATCAAAGAAAATCATTCAAATTTCATTGAATGAAACCATAAAAAGCTATAATCTAACCTATAAGCAAAAGTTCTACCAACAAAATGTCAATAATTCTACCAACAAAAGGTCTAAGCAAAAGTTCTACCAACAAAAGCTATAATCTAACCTATAAGTAAAAGTTCTACCAACAAAAGGTCTAAGCAAAAGTACTACCAACAAAAGCTATAATCTAACCTAAGCAAAAGTTCTACTAGTAAAAAGGCAATAAGAGATGTAACTTTCTAGATAAATTGAGCCAAAAATTTAGCTCACTCTACCCGCACTTCATCAATTTCTTGTTGAGAGTATTCAACCCTTGTGTCAATCTACAAGTATATAACATTACTTATTATAATTTTATACTTTAAAAAGTGAATATGAATAATAATAAAATTACCCACCACAGCTGAAATCAAAGTAGATTTGGTTCATACTATACATTGCATGAATCTCATGACATAATATCCACACTCGACATGTCCATCTTGAAGTGGACACTACATTAAAAAGAAAACAATTAAACATTTATGCAACGTCCCGTATTTTGAGGTGATTTTACTTATTTTATTATAAAGTTTTCCTTTGATTTTTATTTTACTAGGATAAGTAGTTTTGGTTAATATAATTTAATTGGCCTTTGTTAGAGAACTTTAGAAACGGAATTAACGAGCACGGGACGGTCTTCCTTAAGAACATAGCATAGAGGGCATTTAAGACTTTTCCATTTCTCTCATTTAAGTTCATTTTTTCCTCATTTAGCAAAGCAAAAGCAAAACAAAAAAAAGAGAGAAGAACCTGTATCAGCCCCCCCACCCGCGGCCAAGAAGATGAGAGAAAGATCCGGGGATTCCGACGCCGTTTCTCAACCGTTTCAGTTGATTTCGGTCCCGTTGGAAAGAGCTCGGCAAGGACTTCCTTTTTCGACCATCAATCGAGCCAACCCGTGCGGATTTCGTGAGTTCCGAGGTGAGAAAGAATTTCGAAAAATGGGTTTTAGAGTTTTTCATTTTCTTCCAATCTTTGATTCAAGTTTCAAGCCTTTCTCTCCTTGTTTTAGTTGCGAAATCTAGCTAAATTACACCCTTGAACGGAGTTGTTTCTCTTAGTCTCGAACCCAAGTCGAACGAAAACCCGAGCCCTCGTCTTTGCCTCGAATTGTGACTGTTTTGGGTATTGTTCTTCCTATTTAAATTCTGTTTTTACATTGAGTTTTGATGAGGGATCTTGCATGGGAATTTCCAAAGTGTTACCCATTAGAATTGGCCAATCTTATTTTACTTTAAACCAACCCGGATTGATTGTAAAACGTTCCAAAAGCCGATAAATCCTTATACTAAAACGGGGGCTGTTTTGTCGGAAATTGTTGTGGGATATTTAGCGAGCTGTTTTGACGTTTTAATTAATTAGTATTAGTTCGTTTGTTGTGTGGTAAATTAATACTTTTAGATGTACATTTTAAATGTAGGTTTTGGCTCACAAGCAACTGTTAACCCATCCGGCGAGTGGTGGAACTCTACGCGCTCAAAAGGTGAGATTAGAACAAGTTGTAAATAATAATTTGCTCTTACATCGTAACTGTTAGTGCTAGCTCGAAGTTGAGCGTTTACTCTTCTCTAAGTAATTCGGAAGTCGGAGAGGTATGAGAGATTGGTTCCTAGTTAATCTTATGGTGGGTTCATTAGTTAATGGTTTAGGAAGCGAGAGTGCGCACGTGAAATTGGCTAGTTTAGGAAGAGTTGGTGATTGATTCCTTAATTTTATCTAACATCGAGAGAGATTGTTTGAGACCATGTTCAGAGGGCCTTTGGTTACAAATATTTACTCTAAGCGATGGGATTCGCTACGTTGTGCTATCCAAGGGGAATAGTACTGTTAATCGGAAAAGCATGTGATTTGCTTGGTAATTCGGAAAAGCATGTGATTTGCTTGGTAATTCGAGAAAGCATGTGATTTGCTTTGTAATGGTATAAGCATGTGATTTGCTTAGTAATTCGAGGAAGCATGTGATTTGCTTGTAGTTGAGAAAGCATGAGATTTGCTTGGTAATTCGAGAAAGCATGTGATTTGCTTTGTAATTATATAAACATGTGTTTTGCTTAGTAATCGTGTAAGTAAGTGTTTTACTTTATATCCGTATAAAAGTGTGATCTACTTTCTACCTAAACCTTTGATTTAGATACTTAGAGCTTTGTAGCTTGAACGAATGATTAGATACCGAGTTCTTCATCGAATCCTATTGTGAACGTTGTTTGCTCCTAGAAATAAGTTCAAGAAAAGCATGGCCTACCCATGACATTGGATGCATTATCGCTTAAGATTTGAGTACTTATTGTTAATTACTATTCGTTGTTTTCTCACTAGCGTTTCGCTAATGTTGCTACATTACAAACTTTTCAGGTATACCTCGTGGGAACGAGCGAGCTAGAGGGCGTGGTGCAACTTGACCCACCGGGATGATACGGGAAATGGATTAGGCACCTACTAGTCTTTTGTTTTGTACATATTATGGTTTTGTCTGGTGCTCGAAAGAGCTAGTCTTTTGTTATTTAAACTTGTGTTCGGTGGGTGTGGATTGTGAAAATACTTATGCTTGCGTGTTTTTTTTTTAGTTTTCTCTGTTATTGGACTTGTAAACATGTTTTGATTTATTCTAAATACAAATGGATCCACGCGAATTTTCTGTAAAAACTTTGAGTTTCCGTTGCGAATTGTTTTGAGTGTTTTAAATGGAGTCGGGTCGTCACAATTTATGATTAGAGTAAACAAAACAGTTAGATGTAATACACCAAACAAACAACAAATTACAACACAACTCACTAGCCAAGATATATTGGTCTCCTTCATAAGTAAAACTAGTATCTAAAACCAAGCTCCAAAGTATAAAACATATCTTAGATCTTACACCTACATTCTAACATAGATATTCCATTCACGGTGGTTATTGACTTCTTAAGATCTAAGGTTTCTAATTTGAAATTATTATGCTCCACAAAAGCATCATGTAGAAAAGAATTCATAGATCCATAAACCAACGAAAATAAATGCTGAGTTGCCTAATAGATAAAGAGTATGTCATCGTGGTTCATGAATCCTCAATTTTCTCTATAGTATTCCATAAACAAACGACACAACTCCAATTACAACACATCTCTATAAATTCCACAAAACCATGAATCGGTGAAGTTGCATAAAGTGTGCAAATTTGACTAACCATGAATCAGTGAAACTCCAAAAAATATGAATCAGTGAAGCTGCATAAAATATGACTAACCAAATTTTCATGAAGTATTGCAATCTCAATTCATTAATTAGTGAAGCTGCATAAAGTGTGTAAATTACATATCTAAGAAACAAATACTCTATTATTATCCAAATTTCCATTTCAACTTGCCTTCCAAGCCTCTACGAATCTCAAACTCCATCTGCCCCTCAAGAGCAAAGCAACACAATTACATTGGAATCATGTTTAGTCTAAATCTAAATTTACAACTAAGATAGTGCAACACAATTTTAATAAATTTATGTACACATAATATTTACCTTAACATTCCTCCATGTAGTGTTTTTTCTAGATGTCTTCGATGGATTATGTACTTTGTGTTAGGAATGGTGTCCTAGAACTTGTAATTATTTAATTATAATAATTTATTTCGAATAAATTAAATAAATAAACATAAGTTCTTTATATAATCTAGATTGATTCAATTGACGATATTAGGAATATATGGAAATATATAAATATCAAAACATTCAAATAGTAAACCCTAAGTTACTCTTATGAAATCCGACTTAGTATGTGAGTCATACAAGAGGATTAAAGTCGAGATGTAACTTAAAAGTGTCTCTGATAAATGGATAACGTTTGGGAACCTTATCCTGGTAACACTTGTTGATAACTTCGCATTTTGTTTATAGACAAATGATCTAATCCTGATCATTCATGTGGGAGACATGAAATGGAAGTATCATATGCAATGTTGATTGTATAAGACAGGACCACGATGTTCGATCAAATTTCTCATTAGTACCGTTTACGAGAAATAATCGAATATCAAATTAAGTTTATCAACCGTGATAGATCTCAATCCTGAGTGAAATGCGGACTCCTATTTGTGGAGTTATGTTCTTTGATTCACATAGTTGAGAAGCGATCCGTAAGAACGCTCAATACACTCCTGTTTTGGGAACATGACTAGATAAGTAGCTGGGAACTCATTTTCACGAGATGGAATTCATAACTTTCCTATAAATTAACCGGTATCGGTGCGATACCTAAACATTTTTGGAACTTTAGGAAACTCCCTTGATGTCTTGATTCGAGACATGAACAAGTGACGTCACGACTTCTATTGATCACGAAGTATCTTATCTCTAGTTCGACTAAAGATAAAGTTCATTGGAGAATCAGCGGGAACACAAGGATAAAGCGGTAATTACAGGGGCAAAACGGTAAATTTATCGCCTTGTAATTATGAGGGTTCCACGTGAAGGATAATATCACGAGATATAAATAAAAGATAAACTAAATGGACATAACTCATCTATAGTGAGGGGAGTTCAGCTATGAATCTATAGTGGAATTATTCATAGTTAGATAATAAGTAATTAACCGATTATGTGTTAATCAATTAATTGACTAATTATTAAGCCCATGATCTATAGGTCCATCGGTCCCTATGCTAGCCCAAATATCGTAGTCGCGAAATCAAGTAGAAGAAATGGAAATTTTAAGTGAAGTGAATTACTTAAAATAGGCAATATTAATTGTTTAAATATTGAGTATATTTAAACGGTAATTAATATAAACATTATTAATTGTTTAAATAATGAGTTTATTTAAACATGAAATTAATAATGAAATATTATTAATTATTTAAATATTGAGTATATTTAAATGGTAATTAATAATTTGAAATTAATTAACAATTATTAATTGTTTAAATAATTATATTTAAACGGAAATTAATAATTAAAATTAATTAATTAATAATAAAATATTGTCAATAAAATTGTTAATTAAATAATGAGTTTATTTAATGGAAATTAATAATTATAATATTTATTATTAATTATTTAAATAATGAAAATTATTTAAATGGAAATTAATAATTAAATATAAATTTGATAATATTTAGACAGGAGAAAATATTAATATTATTAATTGTTTAAATAAAATATTTATTTAAATAGTAATTAATAAATAAATTAATTGAGTTGGACTTATTAATTTAAGAGAGAGTTTCTAGCCCAATTGGATTAATGAACCCAATTGAGATTGGCCCAAAATAATTAATTAAATAATTTGGAATTATTTATTAAATTAATATGCTATTTTCGGCCACCATGTAATTTTGGGAAGAGATAATTGCTTGAATTATATCCTAAAATAATTACATAGATTTATTTACCCAAGATAAATAAAAATAAAGAAAATAAAATAATCTCCTATTTATTTATGGCATTTTCGAAATTGCTAGATAAAGGAAAGAGATTATCTTTTTCTTTTTGTGTTTATCTCTATAGATTAATCCTAATGTGATTAGGATTCCTATTTTTCTATAAATAGGAGGGTTGGGTCATTCATAAATCACACAATACAATTCCATAGAAAGTTGGAACTCTCTCTTCCTCCTCTCCCTCCCTCATTGCCGAAATTTCCTTAGTCATTGGGAAGAAAATATTTTTTCTTCTTCCCAATTTCTTCTAAAGTTCGATCCCACAATCGAATTTCGTTTGATCGATCGGGATATAGCATAGAAGATCCGGTGTTCTCGAGGATTGATCCTGTAAAGAAACCTCCAACCAATTCTCCGATTTTACTCAATGTAAGTTCAGGTTTGATTTTAATTTTCGAAAATATAAGCATGAATCTACATGTCTTTCACAAATTGCATGATGTTAATAGATCCGTTATTAAATGTTAATAAGTTTACTAAATAAAATTCGCTAATTTAGTAAATCATCCCTTCAATTGGTATCGAGCTAATTTTAATTATCATGCTAAATTTGTGATTTTTCCGAAAATTTTGGTGGGTTGCATAAAAAGTTGTTTTATGTATGTTTATATAAATTGTGGAGGTTTGCTTATTATTGTTTAGGTATTCTTGAGGCACTTAGGATTTTTAAATTTTAATAGAAAATTTGTAAACCCTAAATTTTAGGGTATAGGAAATATTTGTAATTTTCCCATACCCATTGATGGTAAAATCGGCTACACCAAGGGAGGAAGAGAAGAAAATTTTTCCCCATCATTCATGATGCCCACGCCCAAGGATGAGATAAGGTAAAGATATGGTAAGATATTTTAACATAATTATCTTGTTATCTCAATTTAAAAAAATTTAAATATTTAAGATAAGGATAAAATCCTTTTAAAGATTATATCTCTATCTTAAATTATAAATTTAGAAATTGAGATAAGATTACATGGAAAATATTTTCTTTATTTTTCCATATAATTAAAAGATAATTATTTTAAAACAAGTATTTATGGAAATATTAAGGAGATAATATTTGCCCCATAAATACCCATGCCCACGCCTACACCATGGAGGAGAGAGAAAGATGAAGCCTCAAGATCTACAATGGAAGATTTAATTAAGTTGTAATTTAATTTTCCGTTTTAGAAATAGTGCCAAGAATACCTGGTCAATTTAGCTATTTATTATTTAAATTGTTTATATGTATGATATAATTGTTTTTAAATAATATTCATGCATAAGAGTATGTCATGTAGAAAATCCCACCATAGGTTGTATGATTTTAATTAATTGTACCTACATGCATCATGATATAATATGTGTTATTATATGCTAATGTATGTGAAGCATGCTATAATTTTAATTTATAAATGTTATTATTGAAAATTATATTCTAATTGTTTTAGAATTAAAAGCATGCTTATTTAGTTAAAATTCAAAAGTTAAATCTAGTTTAAAAGTTGAATAGAAACTAAATGAATTATTTGTAATATGGAATTATTGTTTAAACAATTGGGCCAAATCCATATAAGATAAACAAATAGAAACTTTTAATTAAGGGTTAATTAAAAATTAATAATTGAGATTAATTAAATTGAACGGATCTCCGGCAGAAAGCTCGCCTGGCGATGAGGTTTCATAAAGTTCCCCTAACACGGGCGCCTCTGGCGGGAGCGATCCTGGGAGAAAAGTTCAAATTAATAAATCAAAATTATTAAGACGGCGCATAATGTGATTAGTTTAAATTAGGAAAACTTGAACAATCACTTTATAAAATTAATCTAACCAATTTAAGAGTTAAAGTTGATTAGGTTAATTAAAACTTGGATTAATGAGTTAGCCTGAATTAGTCTAAGTTATGAAACCCTAACTCAAAATATTAAGTGGGAGAAGGAAACATGTCAATGAATCCTATGGTCTCCACTAATGGGCTCGAAATGTGAGATTTATACATGGCCTCTGTAACAAGCTGCTGCGGTGTTCATTCCCATAGGAAGGTTTATTGTATAAATCAATATCAAGTTGGGTCTCCGAAAGGGATAAAGAATTTTAAATGAGATTGATTGAAGATGAATCTACACTTCGTAGACACTCTTCAATTTTATTTAAAAGACTAAATTAGTGGGTCACACTTAAAAGAAATTTGATAAATTGTGTTATCAAAACTCCTGGACCAAATACACGGTAAACAATGACATAGGAATATGAGTTATTCGGAGTTGTCAATTGTTCGAGTGGCATCTCGTTTTAATGATGGTAACTGACCTATCATTCGACTCGGCACTTCACCTAGGTATCATTAAAATATCGTGACATAGTAACATGTTTTAGGGCTTTTCTGTTCATTAATATGTTCGCATTCATGCATCATATTTAATTATATGTCGAAACTTTGAGTATTTGAATGTTGAAAGCATGTTAGATTACTAAGATAAGGTTTATTTAAATTTTCAGGTAAAATGGCATCTGCTTTAGTCACAATCCTTGGAAAGAACAAACTAAATGGAGATAACTACACCTCCTGGAAAAATGAAATGAACACCATTCTCGTGGTAGAAGACTTGAAATTCGTTCTTAGTGAACTCAAACCTGATACACCTGCTACCAATGCTCCTAAAGCGTAAAGGATGCATATGAGCCCGGGTCCGGGCCAATGAAAAGGCCCGTGTTTATTTGATGGCTGGGATGAGTGACGTCTTAGCCAAGAAACATGAACCAATGGAAACGGCTTTGGAAATAGGCTGATTCGTGCAGGGCATGTTTGGCCAACCATCAAAACAAGCACGTCATGATGCTATAAAGTCGGTTTATAACACTCAAATGAAAGAAGGCACATCGGTTCGTGATCATGTTTTGACAATGATGAACTACTTTAACGTAAGTTGAAACGAACGGGGCCATGATTGATGACGAGTCCCAGGATAAGCTTTATATTGGAATCTCTCCCACCCAAGTTTTTTCAGTTTTAAAAGCAATTTGGTCATGAACAAACCGAGCTACTCCCTTACTCAATTGCTAAACGAACTTCAAACCTTCGAAGCAATGAAAAAGGAAAACAAGAAGTCGGGAGAAGCAAATGTTGTCTTCAATGCTTCTAAGAAGAAAAAGAGCTCTACTGCTAAAAAGACCAAGCTCAATGCTAAGAAGAAAGCATTTAAGTGAGACCAAAGAGCCTAAGGGGAAATGTTTTCATTGCAACATAGATGGACATTGGAAGAGAAATTGCCCCAAATATCTCGAAGAAAAGAAAAAGGGGAAAGAAGGTGCAGCTTGATTCTTCAACACTGCTGGTATGAAGATGACTCAAGATAAAAGTAGATTGGATTTCTCGTTTTTTTCAGGTCTTTGATTTTTCATTTAAATTTCTAGTTTAGTTTAGTTTTAAATTTTGTTTTAAATTTTGAATTATGTAATAAAAAATTGATTCTCACCTTATAAGAATCAATTAGGAATATTTTAATAAAAGTCGTTTAGTTAAATATTCCTTTGCAATTTTATTACAATGTTCCAAAGTGTGATTGGATGGTTGTTCAAAATGCTTAGTATAAAACAAATAAATTCCAAAACCAAATTCTAAACTCCTAAATATCTAAACAAGTTATGAAGGTTTAAAAAAAAATGTTTAAATGTTTAAGTCTAAAATCACTTAAATAAGTTAAAGGATTAACCTCTTAAAGATGGTTCTCAAAGAATTTGAGATGATAACCATGTTGATCTACAAACTTAAAGAAATAAGTGAAATTGAGCATCTTTGATTTATCAAAGATAACTGGACTTAAAATCACTAAAGTTCAACACTTAGATGTTAAACTTAAGTGAAAAATGAACAAAGAATCAATTTCTAGTATTCCAAACATTCGATTATTTAAAAGGATGTTTTAAAGGAGCACTTACTGATATGGAATAAACAATATAGAAATTGAAAGTAATAATTAGTGAATTATTGAATTCACAAATTATTAAGGAAAAGTTCAGTAAATCAGTGATACTGAAAGTTTTAAACCTTAATTAAGATATAAAAGAATTACAATGATATTATTTCACAATAAAAACAAGTAGTTATTTAAAAGTTTAAATTGTTAAACTACTTGTAGAACTTTATTTGAGTGGGAGCGTCATAATACGAACCAAAGGACTTTCGAAGTCCAAGTGAAACTCATTGACTTCAAAATCAATGAATAAAGTTCAAAATAAGTGAAATAAAAATGACATGAATTTTCAATAGTTGAGTTGAAAAGGGTCACTTATACTTATACATTATTTTTGGAAATAATAAGAAGTATAGAATTGTAATCATTAAACGAATGAAAGTAATGGAGAATTACTTTGTAGTGGGAGCTTAAGAATTTCGAGAATCCTAGAACCAATGTGACTAAAATAAAATTTACAAATAGTATGTTAGTGCACATAGATAAAATGTGAGATTTTATGAGTTGCACGGGCTCAAATTCGAACATGAATTTACTTCCATGTAAGAATTCGACGAAAAACCTTTGCGAATTAAACATCAGATGAGTTGAGTATAAGTAAAATGAGTTTTTACTAACTAAACTCTAAATTCGCGTGATTACTAAGTTGTTAGTAAATGAAAGGTGATTGAACATGATAGTTTCAAATCAATAGTTAATAGAGTTTATTTTATGGCGATAAAATATGGAATCTATTACACTTAATGAAACTAACTTCAGACAAAAGAATTACATACTAAACAGATGAAAACGTTACTGATAAAGTATTAAAATGACTACCATGGCTAAGTAGTTGATAGTCATCCAGTTGAACTGGAATTACAAGTCAAATCTCCAAAGATCTAGGACAAGTGGGAGATTGTTAGGAATGGTGTCCTAGAACTTGTAATTATTTAATTATAATAATTTATTTCGAATAAATTAAATAAATAAACATAAGTTCTTTATATAATCTAGATTGATTCAATTGACGATATTAGGAATATATGGAAATATATAAATATCAAAACATTCAAATAGTAAACCCTAAGTTACTCTTATGAAATCCGACTTAGTATGTGAGTCATACAAGAGGATTAAAGTCGAGATGTAACTTAAAAGTGTCTCCGATAAATGGATAACGTTTGGGAACCTTATCCTGGTAACACTTGTTGATAACTTCGCATTTTGTTTATAGACAAATGATCTAATCCTGATCATTCATGTGGGAGACATGAAATGGAAGTATCATATGCAATGTTGATTGTATAAGACAGGACCACGATGTTCGATCAAATTTCTCATTAGTACCGTTTACGAGAAATAATCGAATATCAAATTAAGTTTATCAACCGTGATAGATCTCAATCCTGAGTGAAATGCGGACTCCTATTTGTGGAGTTATGTTCTTTGATTCACATAGTTGAGAAGCGTCCGTAAGAACGCTCAATACACTCCTGTTTTGGGAACATGACTAGATAAGTAGCTGGGAACTCATTTTCACGAGATGGAATTCATAACTTTCCTATAAATTAACAGTATCGGTGCGATACCTAAACATTTTTGGAACTTTAGGAAACTCCTTGATGTCTTGATTCGAGACATGAACAAGTGACGTCACGACTTCTATTGATCATGAAGTATCTTATCTCTAGTTCGACTAAAGATAAAGTTCATTGGAGAATCAGGGGAACACAAGGATAAAGCGGTAATTACAGGGGCAAAACGGTAAATTTATCCGCTTGTAATTATGAGGGTTCCACGTGAAGGATAATATCACGAGATATAAATAAAAGATAAACTAAATGGACATAACTCATCTATAGTGAGGGGAGTTCACTATGAATCTATAGTGGAATTATTCATAGTTAGATAATAAGTAATTAACCGATTATGTGTTAATCAATTAATTGACTAATTATTAAGCCCATGATCTATAGGTCCATCGGGTCCCTATGCTAGCCCAAATATCGTAGTCGCGAAATCAAGTAGAAGAAATGGAAATTTTAAGTGAAGTGAATTACTTAAAATAGGCAATATTAATTGTTTAAATATTGAGTATATTTAAACGGTAATTAATATAAACATTATTAATTGTTTAAATAATGAGTTTATTTAAACATGAAATTAATAATGAAATATTATTAATTATTTAAATATTGAGTATATTTAAATGGTAATTAATAATTTGAAATTAATTAACAATTATTAATTGTTTAAATAATTATATTTAAACGGAAATTAATAATTAAAATTAATTAATTAATAATAAAATATTGTCAATAAAATTGTTAATTAAATAATGAGTTTATTTAATGGAAATTAATAATTATAATATTTATTATTAATTATTTAAATAATGAAAATTATTTAAATGGAAATTAATAATTAAATATAAATTTGATAATATTTAGACAGGAGAAAATATTAATATTATTAATTGTTTAAATAAAATATTTATTTAAATAGTAATTAATAAATAAATTAATTGAGTTGGACTTATTAATTTAAGAGAGAGTTTCTAGCCCAATTGGATTAATGAACCCAATTGAGATTGGCCCAAAATAATTAATTAAATAATTTGGAATTATTTATTAAATTAATATGCTATTTTTCGCCACCATGTAATTTTGGGAAGAGATAATTGCTTGAATTATATCCTAAAATAATTACATAGATTTATTTACCCAAGATAAATAAAAATAAAGAAAATAAAATAATCTCCTATTTATTTATGGCATTTTGAAATTGCTAGATAAAGGAAAGAGATTATCTTTTTCTTTTTGTGTTTATCTCTATAGATTAATCCTAATGTGATTAGGATTCCTATTTTTCTATAAATAGGAGGGTTGGGTCATTCATAAATCACACAATACAATTCCATAGAAAGTTGGAACTCTCTCTTCCTCCTCTCCCTCCCTCATTGCCGAAATTTCCTTAGTCATTGGGAAGAAAATATTTTTTCTTCTTCCCAATTTCTTCTAAAGTTCGATCCCACAATCGAATTTCGTTTGATCGATCGGGATATAGCATAGAAGATCCGGTGTTGCTGAGGATTGATGCTGTAAAGAAACCTCCAACCAATTCTCCGATTTTACTCAATGTAAGTTCCGGTTTGATTTTAATTTTCGAAAATATAAGCATGAATCTACATGTCTTTCACAAATTGCATGATGTTAATAGATCCGTTATTAAATGTTAATAAGTTTACTAAATAAAATTCCGCTAATTTAGTAAATCATCCCTTCACTTTGAACACTGTTATTGCCCTAAATATAAAACATTAAAAAAAACTACTTTAGAAAATGAAAACAATAAAGTACATGTTATAAAAACCACTTTGGAAATATCGATGCTACTAGTGTTACTTGATGTTTCTTAACAGTGAAACATTTGACCATGATAGAACTTATTATACCAATTTGGCATTGTTTAAAGAACAGTGAAGGAGGCGACAGTGTTTAAAGAACCAATTTGGCATCCAAAAGAGGAGACAGAACAATTGCTAAAACTGTACAATATTTGTAACATCCTCTTCAATAAAATAGTGGGTAAATAACCAATTTGGCAGCCAAAACAGGAGGCAGAACAAATAGCTAAAACAGAACAATGTTTGTAACCTCTTCTTCAATAACAAAAGCAGACAATAGTTAAAACAGTGGGTAAAGAACCAATTTGATAGCCAAAACAGAAGATAGTGTTTGTAACCTTATATGAAGTGCAAACCAAGGATAACATGCTAATGATATGATGCCTTAAAGTTAACAGTTATCAACAAGTCTATGGATAAACATATTTACCAAAGGATGAGTGCCTTTTGCCTGAACTTCAATTCTAAAGGCATTAGGCCAAATCAACTTGGGAAACGGGTCAATTGCACTAACTAAAAGAACACTGCTTCTAACTTTAACATAATCATCTTCTTCTTTCCAACAAATCAACCCTAAACCTATTTAAGCATAGTTAAAATATAACCTAGCCTCAATTAAAACTCTTAACCATAGTTAGTTTTAAACTTAACCATAAAACTTGTTGTGTGAAATCGTGATACGCAAGTGCACGCAGTCTAACAAGTAATAAAGTGATAAGAAAGATATCGTTCCCACGAGGATTAGCAGATTAAGTAGGTGTTTAACAAATAATTTAAAGAAAATAAAGACAATGATAAATTGGGATGATGTGATTTATGAAACTAAATAATTAAAATTGTGAAATTACGCAAAACTAAATAAATAAATTCTAAATTAATTAAGGAAAATAAATACGATGGTCTAAGGTGACTTAAATTACTCCTAAAATATGCAAGAATAATAAAGTGATGAAACTATGTAGAGATGAATGGTTGGAAAATCAAGAATCCCCCTAAAAAGTCTTAGAATTCACAAATGTTGCAGCAGTGCTGTGGCTGTGCTGCAGCATTCTGCAATAATAAACACACTTTATATGCAAGCAAACCCTATTATTCACGTGACTTTGTCAAGCCTAGCATGATTCTAATTCATAATCCAATTTAAATCCTATGTCTAGGTAAAATTAGATTAAGGAATATGTTTTATTGTTCCGGTTTAGGCCTTAAGGTATAATTACATATGTCTATGCAATTACCAAAAACAATTTCAAGAATCGTTAACCCCTATCAATCAATACTTTTCCATTCAATTTTAACCTTTTCAGAATTAAAATTAAACTAAGCAATTTACTTAGGTTGATCAAGCATAAGCAAAGAGAATGAAATTATCGAACTACTGATTGAGCATAAAAATTGAATTCATTAAAAGCTATGAAAACTAATCCCTTTTAGGGTTCATCTATCAATTCCAACCAAATAAAATTTAGTTCATAACAAAACCTAAATTAACAAAAGAGTTTAACAAAATCAAAACTAAACCTAACATAACTTGAGTTCAACAATGGAGTTCTTAAGAATGGGGAAGGAAGAATAATGAAAAGTAAGAGTAAATAAATGGAAGAGAAGAAATCAAAACAAAGCTCCAATGAAGAAGAAGCCTCCTTCAGCAGCCTCTGGTTTTTACGTTAAAGCCTCTCCACCAAATCTGTCTCCTCTTTAATCTCTATGCTATGTAGGTTAATTTATTTCCTAAACTTGTTTTTGGGCTTGGGCCTTTTCTTAATCTCTCCAAATTTGCTTCTAAGTTGGACCCCTATGATGGGCTTATTTTATTTGAGAAGAATCTGCTGAAGCGGGCCTAAAAAAACTGATATTTTTGGGCTGAAAATCGTGACGAAGCTGCTGCCCAATTCTGCTCCAGTGTGCTGCAACACAGCTGCAGCACTGCCACAACACTTTTCAAAAATCTGCACTTTTTTCCTATTTCCTGCATGAAATTTGCAATTCTTTTAGGACTTTCTTTCATTCAAATTGACAAAATTAAATACCAAGAGCCAAGAACAATCCTAAATATACTTTAAAGTGCTAAAAACCCGAATTTTCCCAAAATAAGCTTTAATAAAGAATGATTCTAAATGAGTTCAAAGTGCACAAAATATAAGCAAAGTTCAATCAATTATTTATCACATAGGCATTAAAATAGGACCAAATAACTCTATTTTATAGAGTTATCAGTTCCCAATCAAACTTAATTAATTTTACACCAAATTCAAACAATTGCAACAGTTTTGTATTCACATATTCTAAATAATTTATTTCCCAAAATAATTATTTTTAATTTAAACTATAAATAAGTTTCCAATTTTTTGGGTCCTTAAAATGAGAGGGGAGTTTTTGTGCTATCTTAATATCACTTTGTAGTGCTTGTTAGTTCTTCGAGAAGAAGCCTTTTAACACAAGAACATAAGGAAGGGGTTACCTTATTCTAAACCCACAAGGGAAGTTTGCGGTATAAATGTGACGACCCGACCCAAAATAACCAGATAAATAAGTAAATACATGACTCGTTTGAAATAAAATAATTAAATGAGAGTTAAACCAAATAGTAGCGGAAGCGTTTCATTTAACAATCATAAAAACAAAATATTTATTTGTGGCGCCAATTTAAATAATAAAACAAATAAAATAAGTGAAAATGAAATTCCATAAAAATAAAGACTAACAAAATAGTCAATAAAATGAAATATTCGAAAGAAAATGAAATAAATAAATGACAAGTCCTAAAGGCTCTCAGTGTAGCGCCATCCTCGTCAATCACCATGGTTTCCATTATTATCAATGTTACCAGCAAAATAAAAGTTTGCAGGGCATTCGAATACCATGAGTTTTTAGCTCAGTAGATTAAATCCAACTCAAATAAGAAAATTAAATTCAACACATAATCATATAATTATAATAACTTATGGATACTCGTCCATTTCCACTATTTAACATTAATTAGTAGGTACTTAACCTACGTCATCTCTTTGTCATTAATTGGTAGGTACTTAGCCTACGTCATCTCTTTGTCATTATTAAACTTGCATGGCATGCTATGCGCTTGAAAATATGATCATGGTGCCTTATAACCCACCATGATACGTGTCATATCATCCATTATTAAATTTCTATTAAATTTGCATATATGTATCATAGTGGGGTATAGGTCCACTCATGATACGTGTCATACTATCACTTGAAAATATGATCATAGTGGGGTATAAGGCCACTCATGATACGTGTCATAGTATACGCTCTACAAATTTAATATATGTTAATTATTAGGTTCAACTCAAGTTGTAAAACCGAAAGGCTCTAACTAAACCACTTATCGAATTAACGTACATAATAAATAAATAATATAAAAACCACATTGATAACTCTATAAAATAGAGTTATTTGGTCCTATTTTAATGCCTAAGTGATAATTATTTGATTGAACTTTGCTCATATTTTGTGCACTTTGAATTCATTTTGCATAATTCGTTAATTAAGCTTACTTTGAGAAAACTCGGGTTTTTAGCACTTTAAATAATATGTTTGAAGTGTTTTTGGCTTTGGGTATTTTAATCTTGTCATTTTGAATGAAAGAAATCCCTAAAAAGTTGCAAATTTGATGTAGGAGCAAAGAAAAAAAGTGCAGATTTTTGCACTTTTCTGTGGCAGTGCTGCAGCAGCTGCAGCACACTGGGCAGAATCTGGACAGCAAGCAGGATCACGATTTTAAGCCCTAAAATATCATATTTTTGGGCCGTTTCAGCTGATTCAAGTGAGAAAGAAATAGCCCATCATTGAGGTCCAACTTAGAAGCAAATTTGGAGGAGATTAGAAGGAAGCCCAAGCCCAAACAAAAGAAATAAGAGAAATTAACCTAGATAAAAGAGGCAGATTTGTGGAGACAGATGGGGCAGACAGACTTCAACGTGAGAAGAAAAAGAGGAGGGCTGAAACATGAAGGGCTGAACGTGAGATTTGGAGACAGAGACGATTTCGCAAGGGAGATTCTTCATCTTTGATGGAGATTTCGTTTGGATCTTCTCTTCTATTGATTATTTTCTTCTTCTTCTTCTTTGCTCTTTAGTTTTTTCATTATTGATTTGAAGCCATGTTAGGTTTAGGTTTATTTTTGTTAAACTCTTTTGTTTATTTGAATTTCATTATGAACTAAATTTTATTAGGTTGGAATTGATAGATGAACCCTAAGGGGAATTAGTTTTCACAAGCTTTAATAAATTCAGTTTTTATGTTCAACCAATAGTTTGATATTTCTATCTATTTGCTTATGCTTGATCAACTTAGGTGAATTGTTTAGTTTAGTTTTAATTCTGAAAAGGTTAAAATTGAATGGAAGAATATTGATTGATAGGGGTTAACGATTCTTAAAATTGTTTTTGGTAAATGCATAGACATATGTAGTTACACCTTAAGGTCTAAACCGGAACATTAAAACATATTTCTTAATCTAATTTTACCTAGACATAGGATTTAAATTGGATTAGGAATTAGAATCATTTAGGCTTGACGAAGTCACTTGAACAATTGAGTTTGCTTGCATAAAAAGTGTCTTTATTAATGCAGTTTGCTGCAGCACAGCCATAGCACTGCTGCAGCATTTGTGAATTCTAAGACTTTTTAGGGGGATTCTTGATTTTCCAACCATTCATCTCTACATAGTTTCATCACTTTATTATTCTTGCATATTTTAGGAGTAATTTAAGCCACCTTAGACCATCGTATTTATTTTCCTTAATTAATTTAGAATTTATTTATTTAGTTTTGCATAATTTTAGTTGTTTAGTTTCATAAATCAAATCATCCCAATTTATCATTGTCTTTATTTTCTTTTAAACTATTTGTTAAACACCATTTTAAATCACTAATCCTCGTGGGAACGATATCTTTCTTATCACTTTATTACTTGTTTGACTGCGTGCACTTGCGTATCACGATTTCACACAACACACATACAAATACAATATTTGCAAATCAAACAAGCACATAATAATAATAATAATAATAATAATAATAATAATAATAATAATCAATAAATCATCTCCTGAAAATATCACAATAATCACACATTAAACAAGCAAGCACAAAATATTTAATTTAACTTCTAAGTAGGAATTAACCTACCTTATTCGCAAATTGAACTAGCAATTGAGCTCGAAATAAATACGATAATAATCCTAACGATGCCCAAAACCTGTAATAATATTAATTTGAAGTTAATTAGGTGAGAACCGGACTAACGGGGCGAAAACAGGCTGAAATTAACTCAAAACTGGATGAACCGGTCTGGACCAACTGAACCAGCCCAGCCGGTCCAGCTGGACCGAATCCCTTACCTCCAGTCATGCACGCAAGAAACGCAGATCTGCGGGTTTTTTTTAAACACAGCAGCTTACCTTGTTGGTGACGGCGAGGAAACGACAGAAACGATGCGATTAACGTTTGGGAATCAAAACAACACAAAACACCACGAAGAACGGCTCAAAACTCAGTGAACGACAATGATAAGAACCCAGAATCCGGCGAGGAATTTTTAGAATCCAGTGAGCTTAAACTCGAAAATAAGAAATGAAAGAAACGTCCAATAAGCTTGTAATTGACTCAGAAACAATAATGAAACAAAAATAAATGAAACCAACGATAAAACGGATGAATTTACCTTATTAGAAACTCGAAAGAACTCGATAAAACCTTGGTATTTGTCGGTGAGAAGGTGCAGAATCCAGCGAGTATGTTTAACTACACATGAAGACGGCTGGGAGAGAATAATAAATGACGAGTACAGTTTTTAGGGTTTGTGAAATGTATGTATAAGGTTGATTCCAAAAAGACTAAAATACCCTTAAGAATAAGTATAAGGAATAAGGGCATAATTGGTATTTAGGTCATATCTTTTTACTCGGGACCCGGATTTGAGAATAGTCAATTGTGTTGGACTCGTAACGACACGAAGGTTTGGAAAAACTAAAGATAACGTTGATTGGATCAAAATTAGTGAAAAGACTAAAATGCCCTTGAGTAAAAATATGGGTTGTTACAATAAATATTGGAAGAAGGAAGTTCCTTGAAACAAAATCCACAAGGGGAACTTCTAATATTAGCTAGAAATGGAGTTTCTTGAAGCTGTACATCACAAGGGAGCTTGTGATCAAATCCACCGACAACATTATTTTACAAGGAGAATCACGAAGGAATTAGATAAAGTGAGTTTTTTTTCCCTGGTAATTATTGTCTTTTGCTTTAAATTACTTGTTGAAAAGATCACTAACTAGTGGATTATTTCTGAGCTAGTGCCCCATGGATTTTCACTGTTTGGTTTCTCACGTTAATCATTTATTGTGTCGATTTCTTCCTCTCTTCACACTATTTATTATTCAATGTTTCTATTCTGACTATAATAACAATAATGATTCAGAATCTCAAAAAACTTCTCTGTATTAATTAAATCGAATAACTTGTGCTCTAATTATTGTGTTATTCGAATTTTATTAATTATAAATACGATAAAAAATTCTAACAATATGTTCATAAGCTTACAATACAATATGTTCAACAAGCATCTGATACGTACATACTTAACAAGTTTCTGACATGTCCAACAAATATTCGAATGTCCAATATATATCCACAAACACATCATCAAAATTAATGTCTCCGTGTTTCATACTCTAGAATAATTAAAGCATCTTTCATTTGTGTACTACTAATGTAAACAAGCATTTGACATATGCTTGATTATCCAATATGTTCAACAAGCACCTTATACATATGTAGAACATGTCCAACCAATATCGGAGTGTCCAATACATATCCAATACAAACCATCACCTAAATTGAAGACTCCATGTTTCACAACCTAAAATAATGAAAGCATCACAAATTGAATACCCCTAATGTATAACAGTTAAACATTGTATTACAAAAGGTGACAGTATTAGGGGACAACGGACCTCCACAACTCCACATTGGTATGATATTGTCCACTTTGGGCATTTACCTTCATGACTTCACTTTTGGTTTCACATAAAAGGCCTCATAACAATGGAGATGTGTCTTTCCTTTTATACACCCATGGTCATCCCCTCTTTTAATCGACGTGAGATTTTGTTCGCACTCCAACAAAAACTAATTTATATAATAATTATTGGTTAAAAAACAAGCTTTCTTCTCATGGGAAGAGTGGTCAAACAAGAAAAATTCAAATTAATCACATAGAAATAAGAATAGACCCTTCAAGAACACCAACAAATTCAAGACTTCTAATGATCTTAGGGGGTTTATATTGGCTAGCTGGTGTTCCATTCTCAATTGCTTTTTTTGCCAACTCATTAAACGTACCTAACTTAACAATGAACAACTTTAAAGGACCTAAATCACCTCTTTCTCTTGCAGCCTTGTACAAATTTCCCAACCTATCTTCAATGGATGAACAGAACTTTTCAAGATCATCGGCCATTATCGTCTCGCTCAACTTCTCCTTTTGCATCCTAATTTCAATAAATATCTTCAATTTCTTTTGTTTCACTTCCAAGAAGCTAACAAAATCAGTGATCTCAAAATCTGCATTTTTTCTCAGAATCACGTGTTGGGAACTTTTCATGGCAGAGATCAAATCTTGTTCTGTTATTATCTCAAGCGGGTTTTTGGGAGCTCTTATTGAAAACTGAACTTTTGGAGATGAGTTATGGAACCCCGTAACCTTCACTATATCGCCCAATCGATACCGGTATAAGCCTCCCGGAGTTGTAATTATTACTTCATACATTTTTCCCACTTCAACATCAGATATGCCTAAAGTTTCTTCACCACCACCAATTGTTTGGTTTTTGTTTGAATCAAAAGGAAGAAACTCAAAGTAGGCCGAAGTGGGGATCATAACATACTGAGTTTTCTCTGGAGGCTGCATGATATCCATGTTAATACCTGTAAAAGGAGAATACAAGACTCGTAAAAACTTGACGTGTTTCTAAATTAAATGAATTCGATAAATCAAATAATGTCACGGTGTTAGGGATTGAAAAATATTCAAGTAGTATGGAATACTTTAAATATTCTGAAGATGTTCTTGACAAAGATTTAAAAGACATCTCACAAATTCTCCGGATTTTAATGTTCAAACTTATAGCTCATAGCAAAAGAAGGCTTTAGGATTTCCACAAAACTGATTTGATTTGTTTCCAAGTAAAAAGTTTGAAGACTCTTTAACTTTTTTATGCAACAAAAACGTGGATGAGCACTCGAATCAAAGTTTATACTTTTCGAGAAATAATTAGATAAACAATACCTATGGCACATTCTGATGCTAAGTAATCTGTGCCCACTATAGGTACTTCACCAGCAAACTTCTTCAATTTCTGATGATAAAACTCCATAACTCCAGTACTAACACACATTATATAACGAGCATTAGGCCACAATCTCTCGACAATTCCGACCCAGTTCTTTTCATCGCCACAAACCGATCGAATTCTTCTCGATAACTCGACTTGAGGACCACCTAGAACCTGTATAACCGAATCCCTCAAAGAAAAATCAGAAATCTCTGAGTTAGGAAATCCATTTTCAAGATCATCAGAGAGTTGCTTCCACTTGGATTCCAAGAGGCAAAATGCCTCGACTAATTCTATAGCATAAGGGGCACGAATTCCATCGATAAAATCGGCATTTTTGAGCCCACAAAGTAAATGACAATACCTTTGCTGGTGGATATTTGAGGCAGTGAGTAGTTCCCAAGGACTGGAAATATAGGATAAAAGAGACCAATTGGATTTGTTGGTTTGGAAAGGGAATGCTGAAGCAGCCATTACTTGATAGCCTCCTTTTGTAATTGTTGAAATTCCAGCATAGGCAAATAATAGTAGCTTACTTGGTGTGGATTTTGGAGGGAAATACCTACATAAAAATTGGTAAGTTTGTCATTTGTTGAAAGTAAAAATGGTAACCAAGTGAATGTTAGAGATTTTTCTCATGTTTTTTCAATTTCAATTAAAAAAAAAAAGTGTTCTTTTTAAATAAATTAGTCAAATTTTGCAATCAAATTTGTTTTTAAAACGTAGAAAATAAAATATTAATAAACGAAAAACAA
The DNA here is from genome assembly GCA_028015215.1 of Gynostemma pentaphyllum. Taxonomy (NCBI): domain Eukaryota; kingdom Viridiplantae; phylum Streptophyta; class Magnoliopsida; order Cucurbitales; family Cucurbitaceae; genus Gynostemma; species Gynostemma pentaphyllum. Next base: position 29,267,178 of record CM051350.1, read on the forward strand.
AATTATGATTGAAAAAAGGGACAAGTACTAAAATATCATATTTTTTCATATTAATTATTGAAATGTCATAACTTTTTAAAAATTACTCACATAACATAATTATAATTAGTGTAATTAATTCATTATAATTCAATAATTTATTAAAAAAAAGTAAAAAAACCAATAAATTCATTGAAAAACAATAATAAAAAATATTCAATAGCTAGATAAATTATTGAACTTAAATTTAAAAAGAAAAACAAACAAATTAATTGAAAATACCCATGAAAAATAAATTATAGAATAATTTATTGAACTATAATTATGTTATTTGAGTAATTTTTAAAAAGTTTGGACATTTTAATAATTAATATAAAGATTTATGCTATTTGAGATAAATTTTATCGAGAAAAACAAAACTTTTTTTATTTTTGAAAATTACCTTCGAAAAACTGCACCACTAATATGTTGAACAGTAGACGAAACTCCCGAGTTTCTTGAATCAAAGAATGGAATCAATTTCGGTTTCATAGAACATGTTCCTGAACTATAAAAACAAAAACAGAATTTCCTCTTCTCAATTCTCATATTCTTAAACTTTTCAACAAAAAACCAAATCAATTCATAGCTTTAAGATCCGTAACCTGTAGAAAAAACAGACGAGAGAATCGACGGAGATGAGAGCTTTATCGTGATCAAGGAGTTCGCCGTCGGCCATTTTATTGATGAATTCGACGTAATCTTCGTAATATGATAGCGGAACGGCGCGTTTATAGGTTTTCACGTCGACCGGATCATCGGTTTCTTGGAGGAATGATTGGAGATATTGTACGCCGGCGTTGCGGTCGAGGATGGAGCGGAGGAGTTCGAGCTGATGATGCTCGGCGTTCTTCGTGGATTCCTCGAATATCGACAGAATCTTCTCCTCCGCCATATCGGAAAGTAGAATGAAGTAATGAATCCAATGTCTTTCCGACGTTTTCTCGTCGGAGAATTTGGTCGGAGTTGTTGTAGATGATCGGTGTTGATACAACCTTTATAGGGTAGGAGGAGTTAGCCGGTTAAGAATCTTGTTTTTAGTGATAATTGCTAATCACACCCTTATTATTTGATTGATTTGTAAATCATACCCGATGATTTAAAACCGTACCAATAAAATTGGTGAGAATATATAAATTATTAAATAAGAATATGTCTCAAATAGCATAAATCTAGTTCAATAAATTATTGAATTATAATTCAATTAACTATTGAACTATTTTTCATGGGTATTTTTAACGAATTTGTTTTTTTTTTTTAAGTTCAAGGTCAATAATTTATTGAACTATTTGATCATTTTTTTATTATTATTTTCAACGAATTTGTTAAAAAAAAATTATTTTTTTAGTTCAATAAATTATTGAACTATAATTATGTTATTTGAGTAATTTTTAAAAAGTTCAAACATTTCAGTAATTAGTATGCAAAAATATGTTATTTCAGTAATTGCCTCTTATTAAATTTGTATTAGCTTAATAGCTTAAGTTTTTTAGTCCAGTTGTGATTGAACATGATGTCTAAACCGGAAGTTTTAAGTTCAAATCTTTGTGATGACATTTTCTTCTGAACCATCAAATGAGAGGGAGACTTGAAAATATATGAATGATTAAATTTGTCTTAATCAAATAGTTTTAAGCTTTTTGGTCTAGTTGTCTGTGATATAACAGTAATTTACAAAATTATAAATTACACCCATCAATCGATTAATTTTAACAAACTTTAGATCCATGTTTATTTTACTTTTGTCACTTATTCCAATTCCACTAAAATAAAAATAAAAAAAATCAAAATTTTGTGTATAAATTTTAGATTTTACACTTTATTAATGATATAATATTCTATAAATTTGCACACACCAGATTTCTGATTATAATTTGTTACAACTTTTCGGTAAAGATGTGTGATTTGTACTTTTCTAAACTACAAAAATGTTTAAAGTCGTTTTTAAATCATCTAAACTACAAAAGTGTTTAAAGTCGTTTTTAAATCATAGGGGCTTGATTTATAAATCATGCAATGGTTTTTAGTCGGCTCTTTTGTATTCGAGAAAGAGGATCCAATTTCTTTATAACTTGACAAAGGATATACACCATTACATTTTCTTAACGTGGTTATATTTAATACTTCCACTTGTCATTTTAGAAATTTCATATTCCTAAAAGGAGATGATGCACATAAAAATTAAGATATATACTTTCTTCCATCTGATAGAGGGGGTGGGCAAGGGGGCCAACCACCCTCCCCCATTTTTCTTAAAAACTTCTTTTTATATATTTAAATAAATAATTACTTTATTCTTTTAAATAAATATATAGTTATAATTTTTAAAAAATGCTTTTGATATGATCTATTTTTTAATTTATATTTATAATTATTATAATATTTAAAAAGATAATATTAAATAGGAGTTTTAATTTTTGATTAAATTAATAAAATTAATGGTTAAATTATACAAAATACTCCTAACCTATGACGTTAGTTTCAATTTTTGCCCCCTAACGTTTTTAAAATTTTCAATTCTACCTTCAACCTTTTATTCCGTTTCAAAAATACCCCTTATTGAGAAAATCAATCTTTAAATATATAATATACGTGCAATTCGGCTAAGTTTAACAAAAATTAAAAGACCGAATGTATTTTTAAAATATTTTTGTTGTAATGAAAGATAATATTCAGAAAAATGGATATTTTGAAGAAAGGGTAGTTTAGAAACAAAATAAATTGAAACTTTTGAAACGTTAGGGGTGAAATTAAAACGAACCCCATAGTATAGGAGTATTTTGTATAATTTAACCTAAAATTAATATATATATATATATTAGTTCGGCCTCCGCTAACAAAACATTCTGGATCCGTCCCTGTCTCCTTCCTTATATACCTATTTGATGTAATATTGAAAAAAAAAATTAAAGGATTAAAGGAATGACTTTAAAAAATTAAAAAAAAAAATTAATAAGCTCATTTACTAAATTAAAAAACTGGATTGAATTTGTTAAGGAAAAAAAATCTTCTGATTGACATTAGTCTTCTAATGGGTATCTATACTTAAGTGATCGATGAATGATTAAAGAGAAATTATTTACATTTTTAATACTACGTTTATAAATTAGAAAATCTGTAATAAAAGGTCCACTATCATCTGATTATTTAAGATAATATTTAATTAAAAAATAATTTTATAAAAATATTATTTATTTAATATTTAAAATAATTTTATAAAATTATTGTTGGTTGGAAATTGGCATATTGGCTTGGCGTAAGCGGTTGGCATGTGACACTGGACTATCTCATCTGCTTGCCGGCAGGGAAAAGACTAATCTCATTTGCTGCACTAGACTTTTAACCGATTGTTTTTTGGGGTTAAATATATATATGAAATAATTACACCAATAACCTATTTAATTCACTTAATTTCAATTTTGACGGATGTTATCATTTTATATCAATTATACCATAAAACACCGTTTATGGTGGCGATCGTGAAGGATTCCGATATGCCTGTTTACGAGTTTACCCTTTTTCTGTATCCGTGTTTCATGTTTTTTTTTTTGCTTGATTTGTGGGATTTGATTTATCAATTTCATATTATTTGCATATTAATATTTCGTTTTCATTTTTTTATTTCCCTTCTCGTTTTTTTTCTTCATAATTCGTATTCAAACTTTGAAATTTTGTTTTTCATAATTATGTCCTCCTTAACGTCGTTGATCTCTTTGTTTCTATTAGATCGTTAGTAGTATCTTACAATGTTTATTTAAACTAAACATTTAATAAGTGGTGGATTAGTTCTTCTCATTGATTTTTATTTTCTCACAAAGTTTTTTTTAAAGTTGTTGTTGCGTGAAAATGGGAGGACCGGGAACTGACCTGTGGGTCGGGTGTCTCCCAGACCGTGACTGTGCAACTAACTTTAAAGAATGAGAAGAGGAGTGAGAAGTGAGCAGAGCAGCTTGGAACCTAGCACAGAGGTGACCTGCACAAGGAAACAACTGAGCACCGGTGTGGTGCCGGCCTATCCACTCCGATGCCTAAGTCAGACCAGAGGTGGTGCCGAGCAGAGTAGGAGTAGAAGTAACTTACCTCAACAGTGGGTCTCCTTCGGTATTTATAAGAGAGGTGTAATGATGACCCTACCGTGTAGGTGTCAGGCGTAGGCCCTAGGCCACGTGCCGGCTCTCGATTGGATGATTGCATATCATGTATGAGAGAGGGCCTCGGTGGTCGGTGCTCTTCCTTTGGAAGAGCAGCCAGGCTCTTTGCCTTAATGTTGAAATGGTTCCACACCAGGTGGGCTCATGCCTCTTCTGGCCTATGAGCCCATCCTTGTCCATCTTCTATATGAATGGCCACCTGCTCTACTGAGCTCAGGTGAGTTGGTCTTCTAGGGATGAGCACGCACCTTGCCAGGTCTCACGTGCTCATTTTGCTAAGTTCATCAGCTTGGTGCTCGGTCCTCTTCCTGAGGCCGAGCCCTTTCCAGAGTCTCTTGAAGTGATCTTCCAGGATGGACACCCACCCAGTTGGGCCTGGTGGGTGTTCATCCGGCCCACTTCACTGGTGTCGTGGAGGTCTTTGGTCATCCCACGTGGGCCTTCAGAGGGGTGCCACGTGGTCGTATAGTTGTTTGAAAATCCACCCATAACAAAAGTAAACAGTTCTTTTTTTCTTAACTTAACTCTATCTTTCCGTTTTTCATCCATACCTCCAAATCTTCTTCTTCATCGACTATATGTCTGCTTTTCAGTTTGTATTCAATAAACTGGAAAACAAATATGTGGTTTAACTTGTTCATAATAAATATGTACCCCTCTACCTCGTGTAGCATCATCGTTCTTCGTATTTCCTCTCGTTCTTGCCATTGTTGTTCGTTCCTTCTCTTTTAATTTATGTCTTGTGTTTGTTCTTCGTTCAGTCTTCTTATTAGGGCTCTCGATTCTTTTCTTTTTTCTTTTTTTGAAATGTCTGTTTCTTCATTTGCTACATTTCCTTACATTTTTAAAAAAAAAAATCAAATAATTATTATATTCTCACATTTCACATTGCATTCAATGCATGCCTGACGGTTTTTCCTGCTAAATGGCGATTTTTAGGATTTTACGGCGGATTTGAAATGTAAGGGCAGCTTTTCCATCGTGGGGTAGTGGCGCTTGGATCAATTTTGGGCATTTTTAATATAACCATGCAAATCAATGTTTATTTGAAATATCCTTTTTTATTTTGGCTACTAATGAAATTAACACAATATACATTTAGCCACATTTTTTTTCTCACTTTTTAACGAATGACCATACGAAATGAATTTTGTGTAAATAGCTACAAGAAAAAAGTAAAATACTAACTACCCTTATGTCAAATCATTACATCAAATCAGATTTAAAAAAATAAAATAAAATTATCTCTCCTTATTCTCTCTATTTACACGCTCCTATTTTCCCATTTTTTCTTTTCAGATTTCCTTTATCTCCCTCATTTCTTTTTCTATTTTCTCTCTCATTTTTCTCAAACCTTCATTGGTTCTCTTTTTCTTTTTCAAAAATTCACCATTTTCATCTTCTATAAGCTTCATCTCACAAATTTTCTAGATTTTTTGAATTTACTCTCTCTCTCTCTCTCTTTTAATTTCTTCTCTTTCTCATTTTTTTGCTAAACATTTTCACCGTTTTTTTTGTTGTTTTTCCTCAAAAATCTCAGATCTTACGAATCTTAAAGATAGCAATCTCAGATCTTACGAATCTTGAAGATAGCAATCTCAGATCTTAGGAAATTGCTATAATTGCAACAAGCCAATAAATGTTGAAGAGTTTTTTTGTTATTTTTTACAAAAACATTTTCACCGTTTTTTTTTGTTAGATCATACAATACGTGTATTTTATTGGCTTGTTGCAATTGTAACAATTTCCCTTGAATCGCTTCGCATTATTGCTTGCACCTTTTGAGGAAGACGCTTCAAAATGCTTCTTTTTCTTGTTCTTTGATCCACTGTGTTCTACAATGTATGTCTTAGCCTCTATTGCAGATTTAGAAGTCTTTCGACAATTGACCTTATTATCTTCCTCAATACGAAGGCGTACAATCAGTTCTTCAAGTCACATCTCTCTATGTTTGTGTTTAAGATTATCTTTGAAATTATCCCAAGTTGAAGGTAATTTCTCGATAGCCGCAACCACTTGAAAAGACTCGCCTATGACCATGCCCTCTTCTTTATGTCATGCATGATGATTTGAAATTCTTGAATTTGACTAACAACTGATTTTCTATCAATCATCTTAAAGTCACTAAGTATTTCTTTATTTCTGCATATTCAGTTTTGTACTTCTTGTCTAAGAAACTCCACAATTCCTTTACAGAAATAATGGTGCTATAGACATTGTATAACAAATTCTCCAACCTATTCAGTATGTAATTTCTGAATAAATAGTCGGCATGTTTCTATGCCTCTATGGCCAGGAGTGTGGGTTGATCAGAAGCATTTTCTACGGTCAATTTTGGAGAATCCTCAAACAGAAATTTGACCAAGTTCAGAGTGGTCAAATAAAACAACATATTCTCCTATCAATGTTTGAATTGAGTGCCATTTAATATTTCCGACTTTTCAAACTGAGAAGAAGGAGTTATTACTGGCATTGACACAATAGGCACAACGGGTACATTGGGCGCAACATGTGCAATCAACACAAATGGTATAGAACCATTGGCCACTTGTGTTGATTCGGAATTCGAATTCATAATATTATGTAATAGAATACCTATTTGTATGAATAAGAGATGAAGAGAAATTTAAACTCTAAACTTACAAAATATATACACAAACGGTATATGACAATTTTAAAATCGAATAATAAATATTAAGGATTTCGAAATTTACTTATATAATTAAAAACATGTAAAATTACAAACTAGAATTTAGTAATAGTTTAGAAAACAGATTATTGTCTTAAGTTGTTAGAAATTCTAAATTATGATAAACAAATAGACAAAACCAGAATTGCATGTAGAAACAATAAGTTAAACAATGACATAAACAAAGAAAAATTAAAACGAAGTGAGGCATGCATATATGCAAATTTCCTTAAGACAATATTTGCCCATTGCTAAGGTGCTACAAATGATGGACAATAGTCTCCCAATATACGACATTTCTAACCAAAAGTTAAGAAAGCACTTTACTAACCTTGATTGCCGAACCGAAAAACTCAAACAAAAAATCTTCTTCGTAGAGAGAAATTATGTATTTGCTTGTAATGTTTTCTGGAATCTTACAACCTATTTATAGGAATTATTGTGACTGTTTGTAGTAGTTGTTCATATGGTTCAATATGAAATGTACGATCGCACTACTTCGTAATGTATGATCCAGATCGTGTCGCTACATGGTCAGATGTATTCGTTCACAATCTGTCTGTTCTCGTCGTTACTGTTCGTCCGTACAATCATTGTCATCAACGATCATGTCTTGTCGTCGATAAACCGGAACTCCTCCCTCCCAACTATCGCCGCTAGTGAGTGTTCGCTGTCAACCTTTCGAAGGCCCTTCGAAGGTTTAACCGTCACCACTGCGCTGACATCTGGGAAAAGAAAAAGCTCCTCACGACCGAACAATGACCGCGAAGCACCACCATGTGACATGTATTGGTCTAAGTTGACCATTGACTTGCCACCATATTGAAGAAGTAAGTACTTACTTATATACAAAAGGAACTTTTTAGTTTTTATCAATCAGGGACAACTATCAATAACCACATTAGTGGTATTTCAACATGGTAATTAACCCAAACATATTTAAAGCATAATAAATGTTCATATTTAATAACATTGCATTAAACATTAATTCCCCATTCATTAATTACATTAATTCAAATGAGACCCACAACTTATTATGTCTCAAAGTAAGTCAATTAATATGTTTTTCCAACATGACCCACAACTCTTACTAGAGTGGTGTATTTTACTAGTAGATCAACTCTTTAAATAACTATGATTTTTTTTAAAATAATTGTGATATAATCTAATTCAAATTATGTGTGTTGTTTTTATCAAAACAAATAGTTAAATCTAAGAGCAAGAAAAAAACAAGGATGATTTAAAATCTAGCAAAATTTTCTCTATTATTTATAAAATATTATGGTTTAAAAATATTTGTATATATAGTAAATTTTGAGTTGGATAATCAATAATTACTTTTTTAAATTGGATTTGAGGATGGAAAATAAATAAATAAAATAATAAAAATGTCCACACGTGACAGTTAAATCTAATAGCAAGAAAAAAAAAAGATAATTAGAAATCTAGTAAATTTTTCTATTATTTATATAAAAAAAATTATGATTGAAAAATATAGTAAATTTTAAGTTGGACAATATTATCGGGGCATTTGCAAATCTAGCAATTTTTTTAGTAATATTTGTAAAAATAAAAGCTCAAAAAAATATTTACAAATATAGCAAATTTTGATCGGGTTTATTAGTGATAAACATTGAATTACATATTTTTACACTATGTTTATCACTGATAAACACATAAATCATTGTTAATCAGTGATAAACATGATAAAAATTACTATATATGCAAATACTTTTTTAAGTTGATATTTTTACAAATATTGCATAAAAATTCGCCACTCAATGAAATTTCCCATATTATTAATATTGAATTACATATTTTTAAAATAATTGAATCACTGATTCACCTATTAATCAATGTTAATTACTTAATAACACAATAAAAATTACTATTTATACATATAGTTTTAAGTGATGTATATTTTAAAATATTGCATCAAATTCTGCTACCCATTGAAAACTCTTTAAAAATGCATATGAGTATTTAAAAACATGGAAATATGATTTGTTTTATTTTCTTTAAAAAAAATTATGATTATTTTTGTTTTTTTTACTTATTTATCCCTTATTTTTTTTTAGTGATCAATCAACAAGATCATGACGGAGATTTCTGTAAGTTGTCTTTTAATCAACTTTCGCTCCCTGATTTATAAAAGCGTCGACAGCAGGGTTCGAACCTGCGCGGGCGAAGCCCAACAGATTTCAAGTCTGTCTCCTTAACCACTCGGACATATCGACTTTCGTATTCCAGCACAACAATTTTAATTTTTAACTTAATTAAAATAAAAACAAATAATTCCTGAGAAAAGGACTGTATGGTGTAGATATAAAATCTTAAGGTATTTTGGTTAATTAATATTTCAGTCCCTATTGTTTGACGTTTGTTTCAATTTTTAGTCTCTATAATTGTAAACGTTTCAATTTGGTCCTCATGATTTAGAGTTGTTTCAATTTCGTTCCAACAGTCCCAAAAGTTTCAATTTAATCTTTTTTAATTTGATAAAATCTCACAAAACATTTCTTTTCTTGCCACATTTATATGTAAAAAAAAGTCACATTTACACTTACTTATCACTATACTGGAATCTGTCTTAATCACATGGTTGTCCCATATATAAAAACGAATACATAATAAAAATGTTATTTTTTATATATATAATAAATAAATGTTAAATGTGTATAACAAAACTTAAAAAATAAAGTGAATCTAAATCTAGAGATAATTATTAATTAATCTAGTTTAATAACTAATAAAACATAAACATTAAATTGAGATGAAATGAAATGAAATGAGAGAATATTTAAATGAAGTCTCCTTACCCAACGGCGTTTTTGTGGCAAAATACTGAACTTTCATCGCAGCTGTCAAAAACCCATTCGGCAGTGAGACAGAAACCAAACCAATATGGCCAATTCGAACCCCATCAAAACGCCGGCGAAGGTACGGCCAATTCCCTTTTCTCTCCCTTTTTTTTTTCGATCGGTTTTGTTTTTCTTTCTGTTTTGGTTTCTTAGAAATTCTAATTCATAAGATAAAACATTTCGTATTGTAGCTTTCTACATGTTGTTTTCCCCTGTAATGTTTCTTCTTAACTAATTTAAATTAAACCCTAGACGGTTTTTCTGTAGTTTTTTTTATGATTCAAGCTCAAATTGTGTAATTAGATAATTGGTAAACTAAAATTTATGCTGCTGCTTCGAGCTGTTATGCTGTCGATTTCATAGTCTACATGTGATTTGAATCGTTAAATCATCATTAGACTTAAAAGCTTAAACTATTGAGTTAAGATAAATTTAATCTTTCTATTCCCGATAAGGATAAATGGGGATTTGTTGTTTTGTTTCATCATTGTGTGAAATACATCGGGCGATTTTAATGAACCCGATGTTAGTTTTTCGAGTCTCTTTAGGTGTTGCTCTAAAAGTATATGCTGCTTTGGATCAGTACACACATCAATATAAACACAGTTTTAGAGAGATTTTTCGACTTGCATTTGAGTTGAATTAGTTTCTGGCAATTGCAATATGAAAGTTGCTTTGGATATCAATTAATATGCAACGAAAAAATTTCAAATCGTCGATTTATCGCTATTAATATAAGGCCCCAAAGCACAAAGTGCACCTCATGGAGTGACAAAACCCCACTCCTTGTAACTGTGACACCGAAATGCTTTCCCCCTTTATCAATTGGCAGAAAAAAAAAAGGGTCCTAGAAAGGCTTCAAGGTTGATTATGGCCTCTGCCCCCAACTGTTTTTCAAGTCCCCCATAATAGGGATTCAGAGTCTTTCTATAGGCCTTATCAAACTAGGCTCTTTTATAAATCTTCTTTAAAATTTACTGGCCATCATCATCTTTATATTTATATGTAGTATAGATATGAGAGATAATTACAAATCACATCTTTGTGGTTTACTTGATTTGTAGATCATACGCTTGTGGTTTAAAAATGATTTAAAATATCTTTGTGGTTTGTAAAATTGCAAATCACAACTCTTTATCGATTATTTGAATGAATTTGAAACATGTGTTTATTCTACGCCTGTCATGTATTCCAATTCCATTAAAAATAATCGAAATATTTTAAGAGATGAGTGCAATTTATGGGATTAGTTAGTTATTGTACAAGGTTTAAATCTTACTTCGTATCCAACTGCTAAAGTTTTGGTTATTTTTAATGTTATTGGAACACATGACAGACGTAGATTGTACTTGTAGTATTTAGAGTTAGATTGTAAACACACTTTTTTTTTCCTTTTACTTATGCTTGATTTTATTTCAGGAACCTTGTGTATGTCTTCATTCTTAGTTGCTTCAAACTTTTAATTTAGAACGTGGAGGGGGATCCCCATTTGTATTTAATCAATAAACAACTAAGAACTCCATGTTTTTATTAAAAAAAACTAAGAACTCCATGTTAAATTTAGAAGCCTTTTTCTTTTTTGGCTCTAGTCTAAGGTGCTATTGATTTCTCTTTTTCCAGAAAGTGCCGTTGCCAATAGATCTATATGCAGTACAATGTGAGGAATGCTTCAGTTGGAGGTTGATAAATTCCATAGAGGAGTTTGAGGATATTAGAAGCAAATTGATTGAAGAACCCTTTGTTTGTCATAGGAAAGCCGATACACTTTGCGGGGACCCAACCGATATCGAGTATGATGATACTCGTACTTGGGTCATTGACAAACCTAACATACCAAAGACCCCAAAAGGATTTGAGAGAAATTTGGTACTAAGAAGTAACCTATCTAAATTGGATGCTTACTATTGCACACCCACAGGGAAGAGAGTGAGATCCATTTCAGAGCTGGCATCTTTTCTAGAAGCAAATCCAAAATACAAAGATATCCCTCTTTCAAACTTCACTTTTTCTGTCCCAAAAGTAATGGAAGATACTATACCTGAAAGTATATTGAAAGAGAGTTTTAATGGTGGCACTAGCAGTAGTAACAAAAGAATTAAAAAAAGTCAGTGATTGAAGATCAGATGTGTTTCCTTCCTATAAAAAAAAAAAAAAAAAAGATCAGATGTGTTTCCTTGGCTCTTTCAAGTGAGGATCTTGCTAATTCATGCTTATGTTTTGCTTTAAAGGTGACTCTCCTATTGTTAAACACTCTTTTTCCTTCTGATTGGTTTTTCATTGTCCTTGAGAAGATTCTTGACTTGGGGTTTTCTGTAGAAGTTAGGTTCTTGTAGATCAATCTTTAAAAAAAATTAGTGGACGGTAAAATTTTAGAGATATTACCACGTCTTATTTTAAAAAATAGTAAAAGTTTGATTTATTTCAATATAGTATTTTTTTATTATTATTAATTTAATGAATTCATTTTCATTATTTTTTTCTCTTCTATTATTAAATATGATCAATTCTATCATTGTTTTTTATGTTTAGAATTAAAATTCACTAATTTTAGAAGTTTTATTGTTTTTATGACTTTGAAACTTTCATTATATATAATAAATGAGTGATTTCTGAAAATTAGGAAAACTTTTACTATTTTTTAAATTTTATGTAATATTAGTAAATATAGTATTTTTTTATAAGTTTTTATAATTATGATTGATTGTGATTAATGAGTGATTGATTTTGATGTACAATAACCATTGATTTATATAATTCAATGATCGATTAGGAATATTCTTACTCGTTTTCATGTACTTTCTATCTTTTTTATTCGTCAAAGTTTTAATTCTAAAACTCATGTACTAACCAAAAAATGTTTGAACTTGTGGGGTCTTCCCCGTGATCCTTTTATTAAAAGTTTATGTTTTGATAAAGAAAAATATCGATTTAGATATTGATTTATGATAATCTTATTAAATTACTAATTGACGCGTTTAATAAAATGACATTTATAAATATTATAAAAAAAATTATTAGATTTGCCATCAGTTTTATAACATTCTTAAGCAACCCCTCAAGTTCTTTTAGTTGCACTGGCATCTCAAAAGGCTACCAATTTTTTAAATCTATATATTCTTTTACTGTAAATTACAAATAAGACCCCGATTGTTTTAGTCAAATGCATATCCCCTGTAGTTAAAAAAATGACAAATTATATCCGCGTAGTTCAAAATTATGTCAATGAGATCTCTCCCCTCTAGCGCCATTAACTTTCTTTTAACTATAATTTTTTTTGTTTAAACTCTGATTTGGATGATTCAAGATGTTTGGTGTTCTCGTTCCGAGCTCTACATAATGTTTACTTCAAACTTCAAAATCATTAGTAAATAAAAAGGTTTATGGCTTCAATCATATCAAATGTTTTGATGATAATAAACTCTTTTATTTACTAATAATTTTGAACGTAATTTTTCCCAAACGTTTGAAAAAAGGAAATAGCCCCTGGTCCTTTATGAAGACTTGTAGATAGAAGTTGGCTGAGGTTCTGGGATTCAAGCTGAGGAATGGGAGAAGAATCATTTTTTGGAATGATTGGTGGATTGATGATATCCCACTCAAAAGAAAATTCCCGAGACTTTTCAACCTAGCCTGTAATAAAAAGGTCGTGATCCGGGATTATTGGCAAGCTTATACTGAGGTGTGGAGCTTATCTCTTAAAAGTCCGTTCTATGACCATGAGATTGATGATTTAATTTCCCTTCTTCACCTTCTTCAGCCACAAAGAATTGCAAACTTTGAAGATGCTTACAACTAGAATTTGGATGACAATGATTTCTCTGCGGCCTCTCTGTTCTCTTATTTGACCACAAAAGATGGTATTTTGGATAGAGAGTTGGATAAATGTATTTGGACGAAATGATGTCCTAAAACGATTAACTTTTCAATTGGAATTTGATGGTTGGAGGCCTTAATACTGCGGATACTATTCAAAGAAGAAATCCAAAAATTGCTCTCTCCTTATTGTTGTCTCTGCTATACTGCCTCAGAAAGTCAGGGTCATTTGTTTTTTTTTTAGTGCAGCTATGCTAGTTTCTTTTGGCGAAAGTTGTTGTAAACTTTTGATGTTAGTTGGTGTTTTGCTGATTTGCCCCAAAATTAATATATATTCTCTTTTGACGGGGCATCCTTTCAAGGATAAAGCGAAATGGTTATGGGAAAGGGCGGTCAAAACCATCACTTGGGAAGTTTGGTTAGCGAGAAATCAATGTATCTTTAAGAGCAAAACAGACAGTCTCTATGATGTTTGAGAACTTATTCGATATAAAGTCTCGCTTCTCATGTCTATCTCTAAAATCTTTTGTAATTTTGATGTTCTTTTGATTAACGCTAATTGGAAAAGTTTTTGTAATCCAATTGGTGTAGGGTGATTTCTCCTCACCCGCTTTTGTAATTATTTTTACTATTAATGAAATTTTCACCGTTTCCTAACCCCCCCCCCCCCCCAAAAAAAAAACTATTTATTTATTGACGATTTTTTTAAGTTTTGAATTGTCCACAATATAAAGTTCGAAACGAGGATTCCAAAATATCTTGAATCATTCAAATCGGAGTTGAAACAAAGAAATCATGATTAGAAAAAATTAATGTCGTTGAAAGGGAAGAATCTAATTGATATAATTTTAAAATACGTGAGTATAATTTACCATTTTTCAACTATAAAAGTTGTTCATACATTTATACAAAACTACAATGGTCTTATTTCTATTTACCTATTCTTTTATTGGAAACGTTGTAATTTATAAATAACAACTTTATGTTTCAAAAATAGATTTAATCACTCAAACCGACCTCTGAGTCGGACTGATCGATGGAATATGCTTAGATCAACTAAATGTTTTTTTATAGAACAAGCACCAAAGAGTGTACATGGATACAAATGCAAGCAAATAGCACATATTCTTGTTGACAATCAAAGACATTTATACAGTATGAATCAACACAATACACATTGCATTTAGCGATATATACATGTACAAGAAATTTCAATGGGTAACACATTTAAAAAATATAATATATTTTTTTTATCAATGCTAACACTTGAGACAATTAGTATTTGATCATTCTTAATCACATATTCATAGAAATTTTTTCCCATATTTACAGATACTTTTTAAGCCATATTATATTTGCAACTTTCCCTATATATAGACATGAAAATATGTTTATAAGTGTTGGAGTGCGAACAAAATCTCACATTGATTAGGAGAGCGGATGATGGGTATATAAGGGAAGAAACACATCTCCATTGGTAAGAGACCTTTAGGAATAAAGTCATGCGGTCCTAGGCCCAAAGTGAACAATATCATACTGATGTGGAGATTGTGGAGACTCGTTGTCCCTTAACAATCGGTACCAGAGCCATGCCCCGACCCTAATCATGTTAATGGATTCCTTGGTGCCAAACAAAGTGGTAAGTCTCGGAAAGACCTGGTCGGTAGTGGAGCTTTATTAGATAGGCGGGCGTTTCGAAAAAAAGGAGTTGACCAAGATAAAGTGGACGGATGGAGAGGAAGCTCGATGGTTCTTCATTAGAGGGGATGATTGTTGGAGTGCGAACAAAATCCCACATTGGTTAGAAGAGTGGATGATCACGAGTATATAAGGGAAATGACACATCTCCATTGTTATGAGACCTTTTGGGTGAAATCAAGAATAAAGTCATGAATGGATGGTATCATACAAATGTGGAGATTGTGAAGGTCGTTGTCCCTTAACAATAAGCTTAAACCATATTAGAGTGTAATATGTTTGGTTTTGGCCAAAACTGAAACCGATTATTATTTTTTGAAAAATAGAAAAACTAAATTGATCAATTCTGATAGAGGAACCGAACCGAAATCGAGGAAGTTCTAGTTTGGTGTCTAGGTGGCTCAAGGGTTGATCTAGATATGTTTTGGTCAGTTTCGTTTTGGTCTATTTTAATTATTATTTATTAATAATCAATTTGGTTCGGTTTTAATTTGAAACCGAACAAAACAAATTATTGTCAATTTTCTTATAGGATAAACCAAAATAAAAGATCAATTTGATTTGGTTTCGGTCCTTTTTTGGTTTTAACTTCTAGGACATGAGCAAACATCTTTATATATATGCATCAGTACAATTCACAGGAATTACAAATTTATGGTATGGGCATCGACCCTAAACAAATATTCATTTATACAAGATTTAATATTATAACGTATTTCTCTAATACATCTAGCTAGTTATTGGGGTTGAGGTTGAGGATAACGAAATATGAAGAACATTATAATAATTAGGGATGAGACATTTTATAAGACAGGGTCCCGCCCCACCTCAACCTAATTTAAGATTCATATAGAAAGATTTCATGCAAAAAAAATAGTGCAAGGGTATTTATTATAAAATCTTAAAAATATAATGGTCAAATTTATAAGGGGTATTTGCAAATTTAGCAAATTTTTTAGGTATATTTGTAAAAATAAAAGCTCAAAAAAATATTTGCAAATATAGCAAATTTTGATTGGGTTTATCAGTGATAAACATTGAATTACATATTTTTACACTAAGTTTATCACTGATAAACACATAAATCACTGTTAATCGTTGATAAACATGATAAAAATTGTTATATTTGCAAATACTTTTTTGAGTTGATATTTTTACAAATATTGCACAAAAATATGTCACCCAATGAAATTTCCCAATTTATAATTTACCGGTTACAGATGATAGAAATTTTATTAGTAAATCATATTTAATTAATTATCTATTGACTTAAAATTGTAGATTCCCCTATATCTCACAATAGGCGTGAACCACCACTAGAAGAAGAAGATTTTTATGGATTTTTATTCAGCAGATAAATGGAAATAGAAGAATTATAAAAGGACCTAGATATATATATATATATTTTGTCAATTTAGATCTTATAAAGGGTGTCAAGCTTCTTTGGTTAAGTCAGATTAAAAGGAGTATCATTTTTTTTAATATCATTTTCTCACTTGAAAAATAGATAAATCACACGTTGAGTATAGGATTTCATATACAAAAGTGAACTTTATAATTTTTTTTATTTTTTTAAAAGTCAAAATTACAAATATAGCACTGAAGCAGATTGAAATATATTTAGTCATAACTTTTTTATCTAAAAGTCGGAATGACAATCCATTTATGACGTTGCACTTGTGATAATATGACAATCAATATGAACCTAAAATCTATACTACTTAAGATAAAATAACGAAAATGACTAAAATAATTAATACCATTTTTGAAACATAGAATTGATAGAATTATGATTTACAAAATAAACAAATTGCATTGTGTAATTTATATTTGTTTGTTTCTTGGGATCCCTTTCTTTGTAGAAAAACAGGTAAATGACTACAAAGAAAACACAGTTTATCTAATAAAACACTTATTTAAATGTTAAGATAAATCTATGATTAATCAAATAAAGATATAAAAATGGAGCAATTATTGAAATAACATTTTTTTGCATACTAATTACTTAAATGTCAGAACTTTTCAAAAATTACTCAAACAGTATAATTTTAGTTCAATAAATTATTGAACAAAAAAATATTAAAAAAATATTACGAATTCATTGAAAATAATAATAAAAAATGATCAAATAGTTCAATAAATTATTGACCTTGAACCTAAAAAACAAAAAACAAACAAATTCGTTAAAAATACCTATGAAAAATAGTTCAATAATTAATTGAATTATAGTTCAATAATTTATTGAACTATAATTATGTTATTTAAGTAATTTTTAAAAAGTTCTTGACATTTTAGTAATTAGTATGCAGATTTATGCTATTTGAGCAAATTCTTTATAAAAATACAGACAACGAGAAGTGTACTAAACAGAAAACTAAGAGCGTGGAACTACACAGATGAATTCCATTTAAAATATAATGAATGAAAAGAAACATCTAAAAATATTAGAGAACTTTCAATACGATGTAAAGTAAGTTCCCAATACCGGTTTTTGGTAACCACAACAAAAGCTGTATTTGATGTGTAAACTATATAGAACAACAAAACCCCCTATATTCAGCATTTACTTTTAGTGTTACAAAAGCCCCAATACCCGTTTTCGATCACTATTTTGTTAGTGAAAACTTCTGCATTGCAAGAACCAGAACCAGAACGAGAACGTTAGTCTAGGAGTAAGAAAAAAAAAGGTTCTTTAGCATTTCAAGTCGAAAAATCTTTCCCTTGGTACACTTGGATCCTATAGAACCGCTAGCAATTTCTCATAAACACAATGATCCGTTCATATTCCATCCACTATAAAACAGAGGTAGTCCTCCGCTGTATATGGTGTTAGTTGTACCGAGCGTCTCCAATAAATGACGATCAAGGTAGCAAGCGATGAATGGAAGCTTAATCTTTACACTCTAATCTGCTTTCGTGTATTCAAGTAGCATGTGGGGAGACCTGTAAATCTTCACAAGGGTCCAGTATAGGACTTCTTCAACTCCAAGCTCTCCCTCGGCTCTTGCTGCGTATATATCTTCACAAATAGCAATCAACCTATACCAAGAAAACAACACAAGATCAGAACAAGTTTAGCCAGCTGTTTAAGAACGGATTCAGATATTATTCATTGCAATGTTAAAAAATTTGTACTACAGAAAAAAACTGACCAATTTATCTTGATGGATTATACTAAAAACACGTGAGTTTAACTATTGTTTTTGTCCTTCAAAATAATAGCGTAAGCAGGAAAATATACGAAAGGGAAATTTGTTACATTAACGCTTGGAATGAAATTCCAAATCTGAATTACCTGTCACAAGAAGGAAGATTCTCGAAAGGAATTCTCATTCTTAAATCAGCGCATTGAAGTCTGATAAAACGGCCAACTGCAAGAACAAAGGTTATGTATAGACCCCAGATGCTGAACTTGCTGAGAGTGTCCCCAAGAATGCCCTCTGAAAGTAATATTTTGTAATATTATTTTGAAAATTTATTCAATGAATAGACATAATAAAAATTTCAGTTCGACTCACGAGGTGGTACTTCCTCAGAAATTATGACAGCTACTGGTCCAGTAAAACCTCCACATTCACTGAAATTTATCGGCCTGAGGTCATGAAACGACCACCACTCATGATTTCCATGGTTCATGACAAGTTCAGCACTGACAAAATTGTCCTGTGAATAATCATCAGGTCAGTTGTTTGAACAAATCTGATGCAAGAATAAACATGATAGTAGTTAATTCTGCCCCAATAAGCAAAGAATGAAAACTCCATGTTAGCATTGTCGGCTCGGCATCATTGAAGAACTATAAGTTAATAGCAGTAATACAACTGACTGTAAAGAATCTCAACAACAAAAAATATAGGATAGAGGGATAGGAAGTACCTCTAGTTCCAGAGGTCTGACATCACCTGAGCCCGTAACACGGAAGTATTTTTTATAAACATTTCTTATCTGAAAGCTGTTCATTGTACCATTCAAAACTTTTTGAATGTCTGATT
Organism: Gynostemma pentaphyllum; assembly: GCA_028015215.1. Lineage (NCBI taxonomy): Eukaryota > Viridiplantae > Streptophyta > Magnoliopsida > Cucurbitales > Cucurbitaceae > Gynostemma > Gynostemma pentaphyllum. The sequence continues at coordinate 29,286,400 of CM051350.1, forward strand.
GTTTTGGAAGATCAGGAGTATGGACCGGGCTCTCATATCTTACAACTTCCTTCCCTTTAGGTCTATCCCTAGTGAGTAGCCATGTAAAAACAATGCTTATTTCTTGGTTCCAATCGAGGGAATGAATAAATCCGGACTGAACCGCCTCAGGGACAAGCCACAAGGTACTTGCATCAGCTTGACAACAAATCAACTGTATATCATTATTATTATATGGACTCAAATAACCTCCAGGATCCACATTAGAATGCAGCTTTTCCCATGGGATCTTTTCACATAGAGAGGTTTGGTATAGAGTCAATCTTCCAGAAGATGTCCTGATATCAACCTGACAACTGGCATCTTTAATGGGGTTTGCAACATTCGTTGGGTTACCACTACTATACATCTGTAATGAAAAAAAAAAGTCACTTATAAGCACCATTCACTATTACTTTAATCACATCATGATTTTTCCAAACCATACAGGTGCTGATGAAAAAGTACTCAAAACTATATAAACTCAAAATAAAAAAGAGAAATTCTGTAAATGACAATAAGAAGCATGATGAGAACGTCATTGCTGTTGAAATAAACACATTCCTATGTTCAACGCCAGTAAGTTTAGACTTCATAGTAGTATTTCTCATGATTACGTCCACAAGACAGAAAAAAAAAGGTATTTCAGTGTTTACAAGGTCAGAATAGAAGGTCAGATTTTATATTATCATTACTACTGCTACTACTTACTAAATCAGAAAACTAAACAGATGAATTATGATTGAGAAACCGAACTGAAACAAAGTTGGTATTTGTTTGACATGTGAGTGGCTCAAGAGATTGGTTTAGATAGATTTTAGTCAGTTTAGATTCAATTCGGTCTATTTTAATTTATTATTTATTAATAATCAGTTTGGTTTGGTTTTTAATTGAAAACCGAACCGAGCAAATTATTATCTGCATTCTTATAGGATAAACCAAAATTCTGTAATAATTAACAAATAGTAGTTAAAGAAGCAATACTTCACTCCTAAAACTCTAATATTTTACACTAGAAAGCAATTTTGTAACACAACAGCTTATGCTCTGAAGTCCCTTACCAGCATTGGTGCCCAGATAACAATGATTAATATGAAGAACAGACATATTCCATTGCAACATTTAGTCATTACTGTTTGCTTATCTCCCTGTTTGTGCTGAGATCTATTTAACACCGCATCACATTTGACAAGATACAAGCTTGCATTTATGTCCTCCAGCTGAGAAAAAAAATCATACATGTTTTTTTAAAAAAAAACCTCGACATTTTAAAGCACATAGTGAGCTAAAAAAATATACAAGCACAAAGCCATCTTTAGACATGATGACATCTAAATAGTTAAAATTTCCACGAGAAAACTACTTTTTAAGCACGTTTAATTTTATATGAAAAAGAATAGTAAAACCTTTGTATGACATAAGCAACCACATCCTACGTAGAAAGCTTCGTACACATTTTGAAATAATAAATACAATAAAGATGTAAGAGTATATTTATGAAGGTTTGATTAAAAGTTGAAACATGGGAGAAGGCAATCTAAAAATTAATTCTAAACCTTTCAATTCAAGTAGATTAAGTACATTTATATATTTTGACAAAGAAAAAGAAAGGAACAGGGTTTAGATTCCTTGCCTTAGTTAAGATACAATAACAATAAATTTAAATAAACACATTTCAATTACCCACAACATACTTGTCCATAACAGATTTTTGAACAATATCTCATCCCATTTTGCATCTTTTTTTTAGAAGAACCATTTTGTATATCATAATATTGTTGTGATTTCATAGGGGAGGGGAATAACAAATTTTGAACATTAATGGGACCTCAAAATTTTCATGAAGAAATCTTCTTGTTTTCACACACCATTAGTCCTACGACAATATAATCTGAGAAAATTTAGATCCAAAAACTTGAGATATTTTTTTACCAAAATAATATTTAGAACATTAAAATACTTGCCTTTAGCCAGTCATACATGGTCAGAGACGTTGTTGTGCATGACCAGTCAAGCACACATCGTAATTCATACAAGAAGGGAAGAGCCCGATAAAGTCTATACCCTAAATAATTAATTCTTGAAACTTCACTTGTCAAAAATTGCCGATACAATGTGCTTTTATGAGGGAGCCCATATCGAATTTGTATAGCTTGAAGTGCTAAAGAAACTGCCTTCGCAAGAAATATAGCACGGAGTGCAAACTCTCCAACATGTTGACTGGAAGGCTCCATTTGCCATGCATATTTCGTTACAGCATAAGTAAAGAGAACGAGGTTAAAAAGGTAAAAAATCACTTTACCAGTGGCAAAAGAGCAGAGGTATATACATCGATCGAGCACAATCAAGAAGAATATTATCTGCAACCACATAATATATTTCATCAGAATTGGGAAGATATCAATTAAAATTAAATTATAAGTTGCAACTCTTTTATTTATGTTGAGATATATGATTAAATTTACCTTGAACCATTGGCTTAAGCTTTTGGTTCAATTGGTGATTTAACATATTCAATTTGGTATCAGAGCAGGAGGTCCTGGGATCAAACCTCCATTATGTCATTTACTCTAATTTTCTCCCCATTTAAATATTCCACATGTTTAGGTGTTGTGCAAATATCCAAGCCCACATGTGAGGGGGAGTGTTGAGATATATGATTAAATTTACCTTGAACCATTGGCTTAAGCTTTTGGTTCAATTGGTGATTTAACATATTCAATTTATTAAATATGTTAAATCACCAATTGAACCAAAAGCTTAAGCCAATGGTTAAAGGTAGATTTAATCATATATATCTCAACACTCCCCCTCACATGTGGGCTTGAATAATTGCACAAGACCCAAATATGTGGAATTTAAATGGGGAGGAAACAAGAGCAAATGACACAACGGAGAGTCGAACTTGGGACCTCTTGCTCTGATACCATATTAAATAATGTGGGCATCCATCTTAAAACCAATTGGTAATGAAAGGAGTGGCCCTTAGAGTTTATAAATGTTATGAGTTCCCTACATCTTTCCGATGTGGGATTCTCAACATGCCCCCTCAAGATGGTGCCTCTTTTGGGCTCACCATTCTTGGGTCGAATCCCATTTTTGGATCAAATGCCCGTTTGGGCTTGTTGGGCTCTGATATCATATTAAATATGTTAAATCACCAATTGAACCAAAAGCTTAAGCCAATGGTTAAAGGTAGATTTAATCATATATATCTCAACAATTTACTTCAGAAAAGTAATCTCATACAATTAAGGAGTTTCATGCAAAACTAATGTAATAAATTAATAATCCAATTACACTGCTAGTAAAAATATCTCTGCAAGTGACTTTAAGCATAAACCACCTAAAAATAGATCTATCACGGTTCACATTATCCCCATATGCGCTCAATTAGTCAAAAAAGCAGTCCCTAATGTTCTTGATCATATGTATATGAATGCTTTGCAGACTTTCAACATTACATCAATAATGGATCTTGTGAGCTAAAACTATACAAATTACAAGATAAGGGAAACTTATACTTCAAATTATGCATCGCAATGAAAACAAGATTTTGTCAAGTCACCAATTATCTTCAAACAACAGTTACTAATTTCGCTATCTTGTATAAAGCATACTGATCAAATCCACACAAGTGAATGTTGTTGGGAATACCTTAAAAATATTAAATTTATCCTAACCTAACTATATAAATTTTTGGGTCTAGTGGTGATTTATAACATGGTTTAAAAGCATGAGGCCAAAAGTTCAAACCTTTGTTGTGTTATGTACTCCCATGTTGGACCTTTCTTAAATTCCAACCCCACATGTCAGGGTAGCGTTGGGAATACATTTAAAAGATTAAATTTGCCTTAGCTTAAACTTTAGGGTGTAGTAATAATTTTTTTATAATAAAACAAGAACTTTTCATTTATAAATGTCAAAGCAACAATTACAAAAAAGCAATCCAATTGGCAGCAATAGTAGAAGAATAATAATTACAAAAACAATTGCAAAGGGTCTAGTGAAAATTTAACAGATGTCAATCTTTGCATTTGGCTGCACAAACAACCAAGCCCCTACATTTGTTTCCTTTTATGAGAAATCTACCTTAGCGCACATTCTTATATGTCCCCTCAATTAATTTCTCCACTAATGGCTAAAAAAAAGCTATTGTGGCACCCATGTTCTACAGCTCTCTTCCTCATCAATTAAATATAAATAAAGGAAACAAAATCCAGATCTACAGGATGGAACGTGTCAATCCGTAAATCAAGGGGGAATCCAAATGTAAAAATATTTTAATCACAAAGCATGATATGTACTAGTTAGACACTTACCATCAAGATGAATACAAACTCTTTAGGGAATTGGTCTTCCAGTTGATACACATCAAGCAATTCACTATTGTTTTTTATGACAGTGTGGTAGAACATAGCAACAAGAAAGAACACTGTTAGATCTGCGCCAAATACATAGGCATATAGATCAATTTCTCGTTTTCCTCCTCCAATAACAGAGAGTATTTGATATGGGAATCCTGTGTTTTCAACCAACCCATTGTGTTGCGCAAGTAGAATGTCATTTGCTACATCAGCTGCAGGAGTGAGAGAGTCGCACCATTCTGTGGATGTACAGTCACTTGAAGGGGAAGAATATACCACTTCTAAAACTACCAATGCCACATTTGGGTTTTCTTCACCTCTTTCAATGCTCTGGACATGAACCCTACTAGAAAAAGGACAAAGTCGAGGGTTCTTTTCCTTAAACCTCTCATCATGGATAGTTTGGAGCAATTGATTTATTCCTGACTCGATTCTCTCTGGCTGAATGCCATCCTCTGGCCATATGTGGACATCAATAGACACCTGGACAAAGTAAGGTGGAGATTCTGCTCCTTGAGTCAGTGATTTCCAGTACTTGAAAAGACTTTTGAGTAAAACAATCATCAGTTTTCTCCCTAGGTCTAGCAGTTCACTTGCCTTCTCAATCAAGCCATAACGTGCAAGAATGTGTTTTCTGGGCAGAGCACTTTTATTGAACAGTGTAGAAGATGACCATTCACCATCCTTTACAGTTATAGAGCTTTGCAAGAGAGTAGATAAGTAAATTAGGAACAGAGGCATTGAACTGACAACGAAGGATGAAGTAATTCTATGTGTTGGAAATCCTAATTCCTGTAGTAAACCCAAATTAATAGTCAACCCACAGTGCTGGATGATTATCTGATACAGATACCGTAGCAAAATATACAATTCTGTGTAAATCAACATAACAACCCAAAACATATAACCGGGACCAGTATTTACACACAGTGCATAGACGAAGAGAGCTGCAAGGTAAACCATAGAAAGTAAACTGAAGTTCCATAAAAAGACAAGGATGAAGCAACAATAACAAACAACATCGTTGTTGGACCGCATTTGGGACCATATATGACGAAGGATCCTTCCTAACTGCAGACTTGCAGAATCAGAACTATTATCAGACTGCAGTGAGGAAGAACGCTCCAAATGTGTATACTTAGTTTCCTGGCTCTCCATCTCATCATAAACTACATCCTCAGTATTGGTCTGTCCATCCATGTCAACATCTTGTGCGACATTCAAGAAGCTTGCTAAATTGTTAACAGCTTGATTCCCAATAGACTGAACCTGGGAAACTCCATCACCTATAAACTGTACAGCAGACCTTAACGGATTTCCCTTTGCTAGACCTCTTCGCTTCCTTTTTCTATCCTCAAAAGATGCACAATCTGAAATCGGAGATTCAACTTCGCAAATTTCTGTATGTGGTAATTCCATTGAGTGCATTCTTGACTCAGTTACTATTTCTGTTCTCAGATTAGCAAGAGATTCCTGCAATTCAGAATGGGGAGAAGAATCTTCTCTAATAATCTGCTCTACTTTCCCAAGTGTTCCTTCTACATCTGTGGTCGTAGCATCGTTATGTGCAGTAAAAGTACTTCGTCTCCTAAGGGATCCATTCCCTGGAGAGGCATTATTTCCATCAACAGCTGGGTTCTGAAGCTGAGTTTGTAGATTAAGCATCTCAGATTTCATCTTCTCTACTTGTAAGTTGCGCTGGCGTTTATTCTCCTCAGAATCACGTATATGTTGTAACTGTGCAGTTTTCCACACAGCTCTTTTTTCCTGCTCACGGACAATGGCACCAATTTGCTCTGCTTCAAGATACCGACACACATATTCAAACTCTTGAGAGTAGAACATGTATGATTGAATGGAGACCAACATGAAGATAATAATTTCAACAAGAGCAGATCTTGCAGTAATCCGAAATCCATAATCATACTTACAAAACCCAATAATCTCAAAAATATAGTCCATGGTTTCACACTTGCCAGCACTAAATTCTCCCACAAATGGAGACTGGTAGGCTAGAGAAAGAATGATAAGAGCGAAGTTGTATGCACGCAGGAGCTTAAATATTTTGTTCTTTTTCTTTAGAATTTCGAGTCTTAACCTAAAGAAAACCAGTGCAAAAGCAAGATAACCAAGATGCAACACATCATATTCAAGAGTTCCGGTAATCAATATTAAAGCCAGGACAAGATCCAACAAATGGCAATAGCAATAAAGCCTAAGATAGTCAAGGATGGTCCACATGCTCTTGGTTTCAAAAGATAGATCTCTCCAAACAAATGTATTTTTACGTTGAGACATCATTTGACGATAAGTAGATGATAGTGAGAAACTTGACAAATGATCAGCACGGAGTTTGAGAGAAGAAATCATGAACACTGCAAAATAACTGACAAGCATCCTTGAATCATCAACAGTAAGTCCTACATAATAGGCAAGACACATTAAATATCAAAACAAAACAAAACCGGAAAAATACATGTTTACAGAAACTCCGAGATAATGAATGACATTGTGTGATTGCATCCAATAATGTCAGCATCTCAAGGACTCATTCCAAGAATTAGGCTAGCAAGATGGAAAGCATAACTAATTACCATTAATTAAGCATATGCTACATATACAGTATTCTCTTAAAAACCTTAAATTTTTAAGAAGATGAGTATAAAGGACTTGTAGATAAGTTTGCACCAAGGTACTCTACAATTGAGGATGAGAAATCCTCAAAACAGAAAATAAAAGTAAAAAACTGTTCTAAAGAGCAACTTACTAAAAAAAAAGTCTCAAACTACCTTATTAAAAAAAAACTTTGATGGAATGAGAAGAAGCTTATGAGGGGGAAAAAACTTTTCGAACTGTTTCTTCTCACTCCAAATTTATAGGTTTGCAAATCGAAAATAGTTCTTAAAAACAGTTTTTGAAAATAAAAGCACAAAGATGTTCTTTAGAACAGTTGAAAAGATAGATCATCCATAAAAATAAATTAAGTTAAGAGAGAACAAGAATTTTTGTTGAAAAAACAGTTACCCAAATATGTTATCACTGGATTTTTCTTCTAAAAAAACAGAGTTGCTTTTCAGAACAACTCCCAACCAACCCCTAATAAATAGAAAGCAAGTTTGAAGACATCTTTTGCTAAATAGTAAAAGTGTAAATATGAAATACCAACAGCTAAGAGATTTATACCCAGCCAACAGTTCAAACAGAAACGGAAATATAGATTAGAGATTCTCCAGCAGTCATGACAACGGACACCAGCCTTGCTTGGCATATGCCAATTTGAACTCCACATGTTTTTCCAGAATGCAACATATTCAAGGATAAGAATGGAAGCAAACAAGAAGACAAATATTGGCCACAGTTTACGTATAATGCCCCGATCCAAAAGAATACAAGCAGCCAACAATGCAACATAGAATATAGAGATGGAATTTAATAGAGCAAAACTGGCAAGAAGCAATGATATCATGGTTATCTCAAGACCAAAGAGATTAAACATGTTCTCCATCCAAAATTTGATATATATCTTAAAAAGAATCTTCTGCATTTCAAATCTTTCCTTTCTCAAGGAAGAAATTCGCATCTTGTCCCACTTGTGACTTTCCTTGCTGCTTCCCCATATAAATCCAAATGAATATTTCTTACTGCTGCTAGACTCAGAGTTCTCTCTTTTACTGGATGCAGCATGAGGTACTTGAGACTGACCAGAGGCTAATGATGGCCTTGAATTATGATCCAAACCTTCCTGATTCATGAACAATGTTCCAGAATCTAATGATGGTTTATTAACTTCATTAGGAATGGATACATTGTAGTTTTCATCTTCTTCTGAGACAAATAATGAACAAGGGTCATCCCACTTTCCTTTATTTAAAAGAGAACTAGGCATCTTCTCCAACCAGCGAAAGACATTATAATGGAGAGTGCAAGCAGCAATTACAAGGACTTTTCCCCTTAAACCTAATTCTATACCCCAAAATCCAGGTTCAAATACACGAAAACCCAGAAAACGAGACAAATCAGAATGTTTTTGCCCTGGATACATTTCAGCTTGTTTACCCCACATCTGGAAAAGATATTCAGCTGTCACTACAACTCCTGTGTATATTAGAAACAACTTTGATGGGATATGCGAAGCTTTGGGTAAAGTGACACATATGACAAGGCCAAGTAAATATATTATCCCAAATGCACTTATAGGAGATAAGGATGCATAGAAAAGAGCTGAAAACAGAATTTTGTCGCTGTGCCAAATCAGGACACGTTTTATAAAACCGAGTCTCCCACGTTCTAATAGCTCAGGATCATCAGAGCTATTACACTTGCTCTGCCTTCTCTCGTAGCTATAAAGTTGCATCACAATCAACACAGCTAAAGATTGCCAACTATTCTGTAAAGACGATGCCTCTGAATTGTAGCCCAAATAAAAATCGAGATCAATTGATCTTGATAACCATATCTTAAAGCCGGAGAAACTGCTTAAGAAAAATATGAAGATGAATACCATAATTGCATAGGCTTTTAAAGGGAACCATAGCCGTCTCTTTGTTCTCTCAACCAGTTGTCTCCCAATTATCCAAATGAGAAGAAGGAATAAGTAACCAAAGGATATATAATTGGGTTTGACAAAGAAGACGGTGAGAAGAATAGTTACAAAAGCAATATAGGTTCCACATGATCTGTATATGGATAGAAACTTCTCTCCAATGGAACTGAGGAATGATGCAATCCTTCTCTCTGCAGAGAAACAAAGAAAATGAGTGACATGCATGATGCAGTGGAAATTGTAAAACAAGGAAAAGAAGCACCAAAAGTGGTGATAGAGATGACATAAAACATAATTCTAAATTCTTTTGAGCTCCAATAAACAAGATGTTTTCTATTTCATATCATTTTGGAAATAGCACAGCAACTAATTAAAACAGGTTAGCACATTTTGCAGAAATACAAGGGGCATCCTAAAAGAAAGTAGTATAATCCACCAATCAGCATGTGTAAATACAGGTTCAATACTAATTCCTTTTATTCACCCTTCAGGCTCTTTCACTACTAATTCCTTTTATTCAAAGTTGATTCATGTTCCCTCTCATCCTCATTTTCCTTATAATTTTATTTTGCAAAAAAGCATTCCTATTAAGGTTCAATTTTTTCTTTGGTCTACTGCTTTAGAGAAGATTAATACTTGTGATGTTTTGCTGAGAAATAATCCGTTTTGGTGTTTATCCCCTTATTGGTGTTGTCTTTGTGGAAAGGATCACGAGTCTACTAATCATTTATTCATTCATTGTGATTTTAGTGGTGTTCTTTGGCGCCGGATTTTGAGTCATTTTGATATTTATTGAGTTATGTCTTTGGATATTCGCACTCTGTTTTCCATCTCCCCTTTTGGTTCAAGAAGAAATCGGAAGGGCATTTTTTTAGGATTGTGTTGTGCCGGCTCTGTTTTGGGTGATTTAGATTGAGAGGAGGAACAACCGCATTTTCAACAATATGGCTCGTGAACATCATCATATTTGGGATCACCTTTTGTATTTCATTTACTTATGGTCTTAAACAATGCTCACATAGATTTTGGCGTTGTACTTACCTTGGATCTCATTTTTATTCGTGTAATTTCTTTTAGAGGTCCTCTCAACCTTGTATACATTCTTTTATTTTAAAAAAATTGTTGTGAATTCTTCTAAAAAGAAAGAAAAAGATTTTCTTCAGGTTGCTAAAGGATAGTGTTTAGCACTTGATTTTTTAATGCATTTTGAGAGGAAACAATTCTTAATCAATCTTATTTATTAAACAGACAATTTGTTAGTTTTTTTAGATGAACTCACAGTATTTTATTGATGAGAGAAAATATAATACAAGAGAGAGAATGATGAATCTTCAAGAAAGAGAAAAAATAACAAAAAATTAACTAAGAGAAAACATAGTAGAGCTGAAGAAAAGCATCCCAAAACCCATACACAGCAACAAAAAGGAACCTGCAAGCAAGATTTTTTACATTCTTAACACAAGTAAATTGAAAAAAAGAACACGATCCCAAATCTCATGTAACTTTGATTCTAAAATTCGATATGAGATTCAAAGAGTGTGGATATTACACAAATCCAAAATTTTCATTTCCTCATTCTACCATTGCCAAAGAAATCCGTGGAGAATAGTTATAAAGAATAGTTTTTTTATATAACCTTTGCAAAACCCAACCAAAACCAAATCAAAGGAGAATCTTGGCTTAATTTTCTAGAATTTGGGGAATACTCCCTTGCATGCCCTTATAATAGCCTTCCCCTAAACAAAGTTGTTTATATTCGTTTCACCTAAACGTTGTGTAGCTCTTGTGTATATCATCAAAGAAATGAGTAAGACCTGAAAGCCTAAAAATGTGCTCTCCTAAGCTATTTACCTACAGAAAAAGGTATGAGTGATATTTATAACCCAACTTCAAGGAAGTATTTGGCAGCCAGTGATGTTACTTTCTTAGAGTTTACACCTTATTTTCCCAAATTGACCTTCCAGAGAGACTAATGGGGAAGATCACTCCAGGATAAGTTGTGATGCTTAGATTACCCTGTATTCATTTGGCTTAAAGGCATACTTTCCAACCTGAAAAACTCAAAACTAATAATCTAGTTCACATTGCCAGCTAACTGAACAAATAAATCCTAATGAGACATTTTACTCCAAACTTTCAAACAGAAAATAGGAGAATATATATGAACAGCTATTTTTTGGGGGTATTTTCAAAAATAGCATTCTTTGAAATGTAAATTTCAAAAATAGCAAAAGTTTTCAGACTTTTCAAAAATAACACTTTCATAATATAATGAAAGACTTTCATTTTTTTAATAAAAGTTTCAAAATCACAAAAACTAACTAAACTAAACTTATCGAATTTTAATTTAAAACATCTCAATTTTATTTTTTTTTTGAATAAGAATTTAAAACATCTCAATTAGAAACAAAAAATACAATAACAATATTAATCATTCAATAATACAAAAGTAAAAATTAATGAAAATGAACTTTCATCATTATAATGAAAGTTTCAAAATCTTAAAAAAACTTAACTTGAAAAATTATTGAATTTTAATTTAAAAAATCTCAATTAGGAACGTAAGATACAATAATAATATTCATCATTCAATACACAAGAAAAGATAATGAAAATGAACTTTCATCAATTTAATGAAAACAATCATTAAATTAATGAAAGAAAGAAAAAGCCCTTTTTGAAAAATTTCAAAGCTTTTGCTATTTTTTTAAAATATCAATGCAAAAATGCCATTAGTGAAATTTCTCTATTTTTTTATAATATTTATACCATGAGAAGAATCATCATGGAAATAATGAGTCGCTGTGGTTGTATAAACTGAGAGCAGAACAGATTTATTAAGGCCAGCTCTCAAAATGCTAAATCCAACTGGGGGGCTGGGAGTGTGCTGCACAATCGCTGAGAATGAAAATAGCATCTCAAAACCATGGTTATGAATCGTACAAAAGCAAGCGAGCAGAGCTATTTCAAGGAAATCCCACATACTATCACGTCCAAGGAAACCTGCATCAAATAACTGAAAAAAGGTTAATGAAACATTTTCATTGTCATTAGTTATTCCTTCAACATTATTTTAAAAAAATGTCAGCCATAAGTGTGAAAGTGCATGACCAGTGTTCGTGTTTTAAATAATAATACTATAATAGCCCTAGGATTGGGAATAACAATTAATTGACAACAAGTATGTGAATAAAAAAAATATTTATACCTAGTTGCAACAAAACTTCCCGACATAAAGATCCTTCCCGATCTAACGTATTAGATATCGGACTAATCTGAAGAAGATATAATAATGCAAAATGAACCTCCGTAAGAAGAATCAAAGACTGGCGCGTCTTTCTGCTGATGTCGTGGCTTAAAAGATATATAAGGAAGAATATCACTGAATCACATTAAAACATAGAACCAACAAGAAATGTGAGATAATACATAAATCACAATTTCCTGGCTTTTATGGCAGATGAATCAACTGAAAAGAAGGTGAATACAGACTAAAAAACATACCATACACAGCATGGATGAAACCAGGCTTCATTGCAACAAGAAATATCAAAGCTAGCACAATAGGCCGAGAGCTTTTGCGCAAACCCCATGCGATAGTTGCAACAATTAATACCTTGGTCTCTTCTTCTTCTGCAAGTAAACAATGTAAAGCACCCAAATTTACCACTATAAAGTAAATGCAAAACAATAGAATGGAATTTTGAGGAAGACTGTTGATTTCTGATGTAAAAAGAATACAAGGTAAAGCCAATAAAAACATTATAACAAGTGGGAAAAAGATTCAACTATTATTAGATCATTTTAGACTTCCAAGAGATTTCCTTAGGAGCTATATTTTTTTTTTTTTTTTTAATAAAGCACCTCAAAAGGCCATTTCATTAAAATAATGAAAGAAGAAAGAAAATACAATAATGAAAAACAATAAAGTGGCAAACTATACTAAAAGCCACAAAACATACTATAGCGTATCCCCACAAAAATGAGATTTCCTTAGGAGCTATATAAATGTGCAAAGATGAGATTGCACACCAAATCTTGAAAGATGAGCAAATATCAAGCAGTCTGAAATTCAGATATCAAGGAAAATAATAAAACCCATGACATAAGTGAGAAACCAATTTGAAACATTTTTTAAAATTATACAATTGCAGGAACCTTATTATCCTTATTTGTTGAGAATTTCTATTATCTTTTCCTTTAGAGGGTTTTTGATAATGAAGTACAAAGACAAGAGGATAAGAAATCCTCAAAAAAATAAACTAAAAGCAAAAAAACTAAAGCTAAATGAAAGATTTCCATTTATAAAATAAGAATGGTAGGATTACAACTTTAGCAAACTAAAATTGTGAAAGAGTCCCAACAAACCCTAATTGCGATGGAACTGATCAAAGGAGAAGGCTAAATCTGGGCGTTTGATGATGAGGGTTACTTGATGAGTGTCATAGTTAAGAAAATTTAAAAAGTTTCTTAAAAGATTAGATGAAGGTCCTCCCACGCCGGACTAGCTGGAGCCTTGAAGACAGAAAAGAAATAAGTGGGCAGGCTACATAAAATAGAGTGTAACAACGTCAATCTACCACCTCTTGAGATGTAGAACTTCCTCCATTTAGAAATTCTCTTCTCAATCTTATCCACCACGGGGTCCCAAAAGGCTTTGGAAGTAGGATTGCCACCCATAGGAAGCCCTAGATAGCTCAAAGGGAGAGAAGTTACCATATAATTGAAGGGGGCAGCACCCGCACAAACTTCCTCTGAGCTCAAATTAACCCCACCCACTAAAGACTTGAGTATGTTGATCGAGATACCCGAGCCAAGCTCAAACAGCTTCACAGCACTAGGAAGATTACTCAGCTTAATCAAGTTGAAGTTCGAGAAAAGGAGAGTATCATCCGCAAATTGCAAATGAGAAACTTTCAAGTTGCCCACCTTAAATCCCTCTATCGAATTATGTGCTTGAAGCTTCCATAGAAGTCTACTAAAGGAGTCAGCCACCAAAAGAAATATAAAAGGGGAAGGATCCCCTTGTCTAATGCCTCTGGAAGCTTTGAATTTACCCTTAGCCTTGCCATTAACTAGAACAGAAAAGTTAGCACTTTAAAGGCAGCCTTTCATCCATAAGCACCATTTAGAAGAGAATCTTTTTTTCTTAAGGATTCGCTGCAAAAGGTTTCAATCAACACAAGGCTTTCTCAAGATCAAGTTTAATAATCACCCCTTGCTCTTTTCTTCTACTACAATCCTCAACTAATTCATTGGCCACGAGAATAGAATCAATGATTTGTATACCTCCAATGAAAGCATTTTGGTAAATAGAGATAGTCCTCGAGAGCACTCTCTTCAATCTTTCTGCTAGCACCTTGGCCAAAATCTTGTAAAGACAAGTAGTGAGGCTAAAAGGACGAAAAGTCTTTCACTGCTACACCATCTACTTTTTTGGGGATAAGAGTAATGTAGGTTTCATTTATACTAGCATTAACAATACCATTCTCAAAAAATTCCTAGAACATCAGCATAATGTCTCCTTTGATAACGCTCCATGCATTTTTAAAGAATTCTGTTGTGAAACCATCCGGCGTCGGAGCTTTGTTTGTGCCAAGATCAGAAATGGCTTTTAGGACTTCCTCCTCAGTAGAAGACATCAAAAGGCTATCATTATCTTCCAAAGAAATAGGCTCCCAATCAGCCACCTCCCACAAGAATCGGTTACCTTTTTTCTTGGTAAATATCTCAAAATAGAAACTAATAAACTTCTTCAACTTCACTTTCATTCAACAAGAGCCTCCCTTAGTGATCCATCACTTGGTTGATGAAGTTCTTCTTTCTTCTACCTTTGACAATGTTATGATAAAATTTAGAATTTTAATCACCTCCTTTCAGCCAATCAATCTTGCACCTTTGCTGCCAATAGGTACTTTCAGTCATCACCAAATCCAGCATGCTACTTCTCAATTTGAACCGTTCCTCTCTTTGTTAGGGTCTAAAGAGCCAATTTCATCCAGATCATCGAGGATCTGAATGTCAGACAACAAGGCTGTTTTTTTAGAGAAGAAGTTCCCAAAAACCTCTTTGTTCCAAATCTTGATCTTCTTCTTTAATAACTTAAGTTTGCACATGAAGGAATGCCCAGCCCACTGAGTAGTAGGATAAGAACTCCACCATTTCTCCATTTCACCTCTGAACAGCTTATGATCAAGCCACATATTCTCGAATCTAAAGAGAGAGGGTCCCCAAGAGCAGTTACCTGTTTGGATGAGAAGGAGAAAGTGGTCTGAAGTAGTTCTATTCAGTCTTTCAAGTCTCACCTCGGAGAAGTGGCTGACGCAATCTTTAGTGGCTAACACTCTATCAATATGAGTGTGCAGTGAATTTTCTCTAAAATTAGACCAAGTGAACCTTCCATTCCTCATAGGGATATCCTCTAGGCAGAGGTCTTCAATGATCTTATTAAAGTCTTTCATAAGAACACCTTCTCTGGATTTCCCTCCTTGTAACCTTAAAGTCACCAACAAATACCCAATTCCTTGAGCAAAGACCTCCAAGATGTGCCAATTCCAACCAGAAAGCCTTTCTATCTCTCTTATGGTTTGGACCATAAATCCCTGATAACCAAAAAGTAGATTTGTCATGAAGCATCATTTTGATTGTGAGGGAATAAACACCTTCATGAGCTTCACTAATGGAGAAATTAGGATCTGACCACATGATTAGGATACCACCCTATGTCCCAGCTGCCAACCCAACGAATCTGCTACTCCAAATAGACTTGATTAAGCGTCTATCCACCTTAGCAAGCTTGGTTTCTTGGAAGACAACGAAATTCGGGTCTTGACTATGAATCATATCTCTAATGAGGCTTCTTTTGGACCTTGCCCCAAGGCCTCTAACATTCCAATTGAAAATCTTCATTAACAACTATGTTTACCCTTTGGAGAAAACAAAGTGCAAGCCTTTGATTTCGCACAATTAATTGTACTCATAAGCCTTTCGACCTCTCGCTTGCCTCTACTGTCTTTGGAAGGAGTTTTGAAGGCCTGTGAAGATAAAAGCTTCTTGATTGGTGCAATGGTAGCATTGGTGTTTCTAAGCCAGTCACCAAGTTTTAATCTACGCGGCCCCTTGCCATCTACAAATTCAACAAAGGTTTCTTCAACCTCATCATAGTTAATATTGTTGGCTGGTATGGTGGGTTATTCAATTGCACCTCTACCCCTCTCCTACCTCGGATTGCCTTTGGGGGATAATCCCAAAAAGAGAAGTTTCTGGGAACCCGTTTTGGAGAAGATAAAAAAAAGGTTGGCCTCTTGGAAAAGAGGGTTCTTCTCCAAAGGTGGGAGATTAATACTTATGCAGTCTATTCTATCGGGCATTCCTACTTACTACATGTCCCTTTTTAGGATGCCTGCAAGTGTTAGGGAGGATATGGAGAGATTCATGAGGAACTTCCTTTGGGAGGGTTCTGGTGAAGGGAAAGGATCTCATCTTGTTAACTGGAAAGAGGTATCGAAATCATTAAGTGAAGGGGGGTTAGGAATCGACAATCTGGAAAGTAAGAATACGTCGCTACTCGTTAAGTGGCTTTGGAGATTCCTTATTGAAACTTGTAGTCTGTGGCATAAAGTGATTGCAAGTTGACATGGGAAGCATCCAAATGGGTGGGATACGAACGTGGTGATCAGAGGCCGTGTTAAAAGTCCATGGAATGTGATATCCAAATGCTACCCTCTGTTTCTTAACTGTGTCAAATGGAAAGTTGGGGATGGAAACCGGATTCGATTTTGGGAGGATGCTTGGCTTGGAGACATTGCTTTTCAAGAGCTCTACCCTTTATTGTACACCTTAACCTCTACTAAAAAATCACCCATCTCTGCTTTCATTCATAGGGAAGGCTTAGGTGTGAATATTGACTTCCATTTTCGTAGACCAATCCAGGATAGGGAATTGTTAGAATTGACATCCATCATTTCAAACCTTGAGGGGATCATGGTGAGAGGGGGATTACTAGATGAGAGAATTTGGAACCTGACCTCCTCTAATACCTTTTCTTGTAAATCCTTTTTTGAGTATGGTCGGCCGGTCTCTTTGAACTCTAGCTCACCTTTCTTTTCCACTTTGTGAAAGGTGAAGATCCCGAAGAAAGTCAGGTTCTTTATTTAGTCTATGACCTTAGGCAAAATTAATACCTTTGAGTTTCTTCAAAGATCTTCTTTTACCCTCAACCCCCATTGGTGTAGCTTGTGCAAGCAAGAGTTCGAAAATCTGGATCATATTATGTGGACGTGTAAGTTCTCGAGGCTGATTTGGCAACGGTTTTTCCAAACGTTTGGGGTGAATTGGGTTGGAAACAATACTTTTCGCCAAACCTTAATTGAGATGTTTTGTCACCCTCCTTTCAAAGATAAAGGGAAAAGTTTGTGGTTGTCACGATGTAGCGCAATCATTTGGGGAATTTGGTTGGAAAGGAATAGGAGAATTTTTAGGGGTGTAGAGAGATCTTAGGATTATGTTTGGGAGTTGGCCGATGTAAATGCATCCAAACCTTTTTGTAATTATCCGTTAGGCTTAATTATAAATAGTTGGCCCGCATACTTGTAATTAGGTGGCGGTTCGGGTTATTTTGATATTAGGGGTATATGGTATACCCTTTTTTGTGACTTTTGGTTTGTTTTGCCACTTTATTGTATTGTCTTTTTACTTTTTCTTTCATTATATCAATGAAATGGCCTTTTGAGGTGTTTTCCTTTAAAAAAAAAAAAAAACCTCATCATAGTTAGCTGAAGCTTCTTCCATAGGACAGGCAGCAGCAGGTCTATTATCTGATTAGAAGGCTTGGATTTCTTCTTCATGTTTGGGGTAATAATTGCTTCAGTGATTCTAAGTCAAACATCCAAGCACATTCTTCCCCCCCCCCCCCCCCCCCCCAAAAAAGGTCCTTAAAGATGATAAAAGGCTCTTGTTCAATTACATTCTCTAACATATTACTTCTAATTAGAGGAGGGGGAATTAATTGTAGAGCTTCTTGAGTCTCGGGGACAAGAACAATCTCCATGTTTTGGCTGACGCCTCCTTCCAACTCTAAGAGACAGTTATCATTCGGATAGAACAGATAGGGGGATGAACAAACCCCACCATCGTCTAAGGGCTCATTCCCAGGTTGTTTGCAGTTGAAAAGAGACTCAGGGACATCTTCAATCGGGGGATGCTCCATATTATCACAGCTAGCATCCTCATTTTCACAAAAAGGGCTTCAATTGTAAAAATCAGGATCTGAATCAGTTTCCTTGGGCCTAGGCATCTGAGTAGTATGTTTAATCTCTCCATTTCTAAACAACACACGAGGGCCAAAATTTTCTCCATAAGGATTTGACAATTTCTCTTCTGTCAGAACAAGAGTAGCTTTTTTATTTTTTTTGTTTTTCTCCACTTTCCTCCAAGACTTCTTCTGGTTGAAAATGCTATGTACTCTGGTTATTTTTGAATTTCTGCACCGACTTCGGGCCCACCTTGGAAACTGGTCTTTTCTTTTTCAACAACTCATCTTCCAAGGCATTATAATAATAAACATTATCTCCAAAGTCTTTAGCTAAGGTCTTATCAGGACCTGTCTGATCATGAGCTTTACTAGTAGTTCCCTGCTCAAAAGAGCTTTGTTTCCCAAGAAAAAGCTAACTGAAACTATTCTGCACAGGGATGTTAAAGCCTGAGGCTGCCACTTGTGTCAGATCAAACTGTTGAGGAACAGTATTCTCCTCAAAAAAACCAAATTTTCCATCCATCTCTCAAAATGTCCATTATGTAAACACCAGCAGTGTCTACCCCTCCAGTAGCCCCAGAATTACTTTTCCGGTGAGCAAAGCCATGCCTCGCCGGTGATAACTTCTCCAACAATTTCCAATCTTGAAAGGCTATAATATTATCTATGAAACTGATCCCCTCTGAGTTTTTAACTTCAATCTCAGCAGGTATGAAGCCACATGAGTTCGGTTTGATCATAATTACTCCTTCAAAGCACTCAATTCTATTCAAAGTATGCTTTGTGCATTTAATATAGCCTCCACATAAGTCACCTATCACCTTAAATACCTCCACTCCCCAATAAATTAGAGGGATGTTTCTAACTTTAATCCAACCACCATAACAAGGCAATAAATCCATCCTGTTGTGTTTAAAGTTATTCCACACCTCAAACTTCAAGGTAACTCCTTCAAAAGTATTCCAATGTTTTTTAAAACACAGGTTTTCTGCTACAGCTTCATCAGGACATTACAGGAGTGCTTTATTTGGGTGAAAAAAGTTTATTTCAAACTTTCCCAACCACCTGAACACTTCCTGATGTTAGCTATTATCTTCCCCCAATCATCATGAAAGCATCTTCTAGTGACAACTACAATATTCATCAGATTTAGTGGAGTGATGCACTCTAAATCACCAGGAACAGGCATGGAAAGATTATGCACTTTTGGATGATGCACCTTACTCAAAACTGGCTTCTTTCTTTTCACCATATCAGCAAAGGAAGTTGATTTTTTGACTAAATTTTGCTTCACATCATGACTTCTAATCACTTCTCAAATTTTCCATCTACTAAGTTGACAAAGGTCCTCCAGCCTTCTTTGTTGACTCCAGCGGAAAGAAATAGATTTGATTTCTCTCCATTCTTAGAAACCTTAGAAATGTCAGCAAACATGCCCCTCCTATTCGTGACTTTTTGAACCCAACACGAACCATTCTCACACTCACGCTGCATAAAGAATTTATGGTTGCTAGGTCTGTCTATTAACATGTCCAAAGCATCTCTAATCCACACCACCATTTGGGGCTCCAAGGATAATGCATACCAGTTATCCCTATTTTTTTCACGCAGAAGAGCTTTCCCTCTCTTAATCGTTTTGTCATGACCAAGGAAAAAAAAATTATTATCTATCTTGCATCTACTATCTACCGAAAAAGCCATGAAGGCTGACCCTTAAACTTTGATAGAGAAGTTGGTCAGGAGATGGTCAAAGAAGGAAAGGGATGAAAAAGAGGAGATGGGTATTGAGTAGTGAGGCGGCGGGGCAGGTGGGGCAGCCCTCTCCGGTGTGGAAGACACCAGAGGGCTTCAAAGGAAACTAACTTTGGTAGTTGTGCCTGGGAGCTTTTTTGTCCATTCTACTTTCCACATCCTCTTTTGCCACAACCATTATGTTAGGAGGCCTAAATTATTCGTTCTATCCAAATTGCCTAATTCCAGTCCTCCCTCTTCTTTCAATATTAGGTGGGAAAGAAAAAATCAATATGTGATCCATGATTGAGGCTCAATTTCAGCTACCATCAAATGAAAGAGGGAAAAAAGGAATTGCTTTTCCAAATAGATGACGTAAAAACAGCTTTATTTATAGTTGCAATAACTAAAAGGAGACAAGCATGTATTAACTAGCAAAGTAGCAATGGATCAATCACACTCATGAATTACCTCGAGCACTGGAGTTGTCATTTGAAGAATGCCCATCCTCATCGGACAAGCAAAGGAAAACCGAATTGTTTACGAGATTAACCAAGGCAACCAAAATTCCAAGACCAAATTGTGCAAGCAGAAAGAATCCCGGTATAGGATAATGCCACAACCCCACCATCTCCCAGACATCCATATCCTGCAATCGTAATCAAGATGACAATGATTAAAGCATGTCCTAAGAAGGGGATGAATATTCTTCCAATTCAAGAATATACCTTTCCAAGCTTCCGATTCAAAAAGGTGAATGCTACATTGAAAATATATGTGCTAATAGCCCAGAAGAGAATGAAAACGAGCAGCAGCCCATTCAATCGATGCAAATGGAATAATGAAGGAAAGGCATATATAATGTATCCAACGTATGCAAGTAACCCAAATGCACATACACTTGCAAAATGGAAACTCCAAAAGGACAGAGCAACCAAGGAGACCTGTCAAAATCAGCTCAGCAACTTCTTAAATAAACCTTAATATGGGAAAACTTACAAACAACATCACTGGAAATCATTAAAAATGGCTTAAACAGAAATGAGACATGAATCGAACTACATATCTAAACAAGAAATATTAGGATTTTAATTTTAAAAAATAATATCTTAGCTTTGGAACTGCTGAAGCCATATTTAATTAATCGCACGTCATGAGGGAAGAAAAAAATAGTATCATCCGCGAATTGAAGATGGGAAAGACGGACATTATCCTTACCAACAAGGAACCTTGAAACTGCCCCATCCCAACCAAGGAATCAAATGTCGACGAAACAAGCGAAATGTCGATGGAAATATCGCCCAAATCGGACCTCGACATTGAAAGGGGGGAGAATCTCCTTTTTCTCCCAAGTCGCCGGAAAAGTCGTGAATGTCGCCGGAAAACGAGTTTCGGTGTAAATATCGCTCATGTTTCGAGAAGACGTGGCCATGTCAGACGAACAGCTAGAGCTCCGTCAGCACTTTTCTCCCGTATCGACGAAGTATCTGGAAATTTCGGTTAAAATCGGTGATCGTCATGTCGATGTCGCCGAAGCTGATTCACTAGTTTGGGAGTGGTGGACTTAGAGCAACGAACTGGAGACAAAAGGATTTTTTTTTTTTTTTTTTTTTTTTTTTTTTTGCAGGGATGTGAAGTTTTGACTCGAGATAAGAGGGGGATGTGCGAGGAAGAAGGAGATAGATTGGCACTTGTTTCAAAAAAGAGAAAATTAAAAAGAAAAACTGTATTACTGCCTTGCCAAAAAAAAAATTGTCCATAGCCATTTAATTTTATTAATATATATGTTTAAAATTTTATTTTTATTTTTACACGTCTTTTTGAATGTTGAATTTTGATTTTAGTTTTAAATTTAATTTCATTTTTTATATTATGTCTATTTTAATTTTAATTCAATACCTAATATGATTATGTTATTATAATTCCTATAATATTTTTAAAATCTTCTAATATTATTGTCAATTTTTTATTATTATGAAAAAAAACATATTTTAATAATATATTTGATATTTTTTACATTTAATTATGCTTAACATTATTTGTGTAGGTGTATAATTTCATTATTTGATAGATCATGACTTAATTAAGCTATCATGAAAGTTTTATTAAAAAATTCTAAAAATTCACCTATGTTTCCATCGTTTCCATGATTTTTCCGAGAATTTCTGTCGGCGTTGATATTTCCATCGACATTTCCGTAAATTTAAACATCGATATTTCCGTCGACATCGACATTTAATTCCTTGATCCCAACCAACTTCTCAAGAAGACGACTAAGAATATCAGTGACCAAGATAAAAAGAAAAGGAGATAAAGAATCCCCTTGCCTTAGGCCACGAGAAGCCAGAATAAAACCAATAGGAGCGCCATTAATCAGGATAGAAAAATTAGAAG
Source organism: Gynostemma pentaphyllum (assembly GCA_028015215.1). NCBI lineage: Eukaryota > Viridiplantae > Streptophyta > Magnoliopsida > Cucurbitales > Cucurbitaceae > Gynostemma > Gynostemma pentaphyllum. Next base: position 29,308,706 of record CM051350.1, read on the forward strand.
AGGAAAGGCAACCTTTAATCCAAGAACGCCACTTAAAACCAAAGCCTTTTGAAGGAAGAACATAATCAAGAAAATCCCAATTTACATGATCAAAGGCTTTCAAAAAGTCAATTTAAAAAAAAAAAACTGATTTTTTGCCCCTGTAATCATCAATACTCTCATTGGCAATAAGGACCGAATCCAGAATTTGTCTCCCATGAACAAAAGCACATTGAGAAGGAGAAATTGTTTCACGAAGAGCAGTGCGAAGACGATGAGCAAGAACCTTAGAGATAATCTTACACAAACTTGTCACCAAACTAATGGGACGAAAGTCCGAGAATTTAGAAGCATTAGCCTTCTTAGGGAAGGTTGAGTTAACACGAAGGTTAACTATACCACTAAAAAAGAACTCCCTGAAAATCTCCAAAAGATCATTTTTAATAAAATCCCAACAGTTATTGTAAAAAAGGCATAGCGAAACCATCCGGCCCAGGGGACTTATTCCCATCGCAATCAAAAATAGCGCTTCTTATCTCCTCCAAATCAAAAGGCTTTTCCAAAAACAAAGTTGAGTTTGCAGAAATGGCCCAAATGGGAGACCAAGTAATTCCATCTAAATGAAAAGTGCCACTCGAATTGGATGAGTAAAGATTTTTAAAATGATCGATAATGGCATTCTCAACATCCCCCTTCTCAGTAATGAATTCACCATTCTCAAGAGTTAATCTATTAATCCACTTTTTGCTCTTTCTACCACTGGCAATCCTATGAAATAGACTTGAATTATTCTCCCAATCTTTTATCCACTTAGACTTAACTCTTTGATTCCAAGAAATCTGCCCGCCTAAGCAACTCAACATATTCCGAATAAAGGCAAGCTTTTCCAGTTCAAAGGGGTATCAGAAGAACCTAAAGTCAAAATTTGATCATCCACATGTTTTAGATTATCCAAAAGGACAAGTTTTCTAGATCGAATATTCCCAAAGGTTGATTTAGACCAAGGAATCAAAGCCCTCTAAATTGAATCCAATTTCTTCATGAAAATGAATCCTTTCCATCCATGACCAACAAAACCCACCCAAATTGATTTACAAAGTGGAGTAAAAGACGGATGAGAGAGCCAAGCATTCTCAAAACGGAAAGGAGAGGGTCCCTTTTTTTTTTTTGGATAATAAAGAGGGACCCCATTTAAGAACAAAAGAATCTTTTTTTAGATAAGAAACAATTTCATTGATGAATGAAACTTTACTAAAGAGAAGCCACCCAAAGGATTACAAAAAATTCCTCCAGTTGGGTGCTATAATAGACGGAGAATAATTACAAAAGGATTTACTCCTAGGCGACCAAAGCAAGGAGAACCTAAACAAAAGATCCCAAAGATCGGATGTGTCAAGAGAGATTTCTTCAAAGGTTCTTTTGTTCCTTTCCCACCAAACAAGTCAAACAAGGGCCCTTAAGAACAAAAGAATCAATAATGATAGGACAATGATCCGCGACAATCCTAGTAAGGGCTTCATGTCTAAAAGGGGGATAATGATCCTCCCAAGGAAGAGTAAAAAGGAATCTCAAATTGGAGGCATTAAGAATACAAAGCTCCCAAATATCTTCACACAACTTAGTCTTATCCGAAAAAGATTCTTCTATTTTGTTCAAGCCATATATTCCAAACAAGAGATCTCACCACATTATCCCACAAAATCCGCTTTTTATCATGAAGCTTAGAGCCACCCGAAAGGGAACTTAGGATTGTTGTGAGACACCCACTTCATATTGAAAAGGTTGAAAAGAGATAACCATAGAGAATTGGAAAAACCACACTCAAATAGCATGTGCCCGGTTGTCTCCGCATTCTTCTTACAAAGGCAACACCAACTCGGTTGGAGGCCAAGCCAAGGCATTCTAGATTGAATTTTTTGGTTATAATTAATGCCATCATTAATAGCTAGCCACAAGAAGACCTTAATTTTTTTTGGGTAGTTTCCTTTCCAAACTAGCAAGTAGGGGCTGTCTTCCTCCTTCCATTCTAGTCCCACAGCAGCTTGAGGGCCAAATTACAAGAGAACCCATTCAAGAAGGTCCCCAATTGAAGTTTACCTGTTTACAGTAATAGTGGATAGTGATTAGAGGTGATTCTCTTGAGCCTTTCAAGCCTAGATTCCAAATTGACGATTTTTTATTTAGTTTTTTTCTTTGGCGGTATCTTTCCTCTAATCAATGAAAAGTATCTCCCTTTCCTAAAAAAGAGTACCACATTTTTCACATCTAGATTCCAAATTCCCCAGTCCACCATCCTCCTTCAGCCTATAAACAACCTTCCAGTTCACTAGATGTGACTCACCCCTTCCTCCACTCCCTCCCACATAAAGTACCACATTATCTTCTCCAGGTAATTAAAAAACTGATTGAAAGTAAGAGGGAATCTTCTACAAACAAACTGTATAAAGGTTAATCTACCTCCTCTTGAAAAATACCTTTCTTCCACGAAGCAAACCTCTTTTGAAACTTTTCGATTATCAGGTTCCAAAAGGAAGCCGGCATTGGATTATGCCCTAGAGGCATCCCAAGGTATGTGCACGGTAAAGGGGTCACTTCACATCCAACTAATGAAATCCATCATTCCAATTTGCCTTCATCATAGTTCAAACCAATCAAAGAACTCTTGCCTCTGTTTATTTTCAGTCCTAAAGCCCGTTCAATGATTTGAAGACTAACGTTGATTTTTTAAATGACTTTTATAGAGCAAGATAATTGTATCATCAACAAACTGAGATTACAATAATTTAGGTCTATCCCTTCCCACCTCAAAACCTTCGACCCCCTCTCTTGACATCATTCTGCTTGGGACATCTACCACCATGATAGACAAGGTAACCAAATTTTTTAGACAATATCTACCATGGAAGTGTTAAAGGCCTAAAATCCTCACCTTGTTCGTATTGGACTTTCCAAAAAAGGATGTTTGTTTCATTAGTATGTGTATTTAACACTCCATTGCTTTTTGAAGATAAATTTGCTTCTATGGATAATATTTGAGATTTCACTGTTTTTCTTTGGCTAAATCTATAATGCCCCCTGATTTTAATTTTCCTTCTTATTCCATGAACTTCACATGGAACTCCATTTTGTAATTATTTGTAACCTTCAGGACTCCTCATCCTCTTTTTATTTTTTCCTTTAATCAAGGAAAGTTTCAACACTCAATTAACCTTTAAACACTCAAAGTTTATCTTTGAATAACTTTTAGGATATTCACTTCAAGGAATTCCACCCATGCACCGTTATTCGCAGTTACGAGTCACCAGAAATATGTCTATCCCACAATGAACCACATATTTTCACAAGAAGCATTCATTTCAATGGAAAATATGAATACAGAGAATAATTATGAAACTTTCTCTGCTTCACGAGGACTCCCTACTTTGCATTATCAGTAAGATAAATAGAAACACCCGTAGCAAAAATTTCTAGCACAAACTATAAAACAGCATCATTATTCCTTTCAATGATAATGTCATGTCTATGTCTATAAGAAATCAATAAATCCATGAAAGAAAGATAAACATAAACTTAAGCCAGTCCATAGAAAACATTCTTTGTTTAGAAATATATACCGGGAAACCATACGTGAAAAAGTTAATTGTAAATATTCGAAAAACTCCTCTCCTCAACAAAACATTAGTATGCTTCACACCAGACCTGCAACATTCAACAATCAAGTAATCATATCAGTTTCAAATAACAAGAAGAATGATTTCATAATTGAATATATTCAGTATTTTCTCAAAAAAACATAAAAAAAATATTTTCTTTAGACATTAATCAATGAACATGACTAAGAAAAAAAAATAGCAAAACGAATTATGTTATGAAAACTCTAAAAATGACTTTAAGTTTCAGACCTCAATTCACGAATAAAAAATGAATGCTTTGAGGGAAGAAGTTGTTCCACCAAGCTGTTTTCCCTCATTGACATGATGAAATCCATTTCCTCAAGATCACACTTAACACAAGAAAGCTGCATGAGAATCATTATTATAACATTCATCATTCAGATATAGAAGATAAGGAATAATAGAAAAGGCAATGGAACCTACCTAATGTGAGTGAACTCAAGATATACAATCTTAAATCTACATTAAATTATTGTCATTGGGAGATGATAATAAATCTAAACTGTAAAAGTTAAATCAATAATTTCTACTTGAAAACCTGCCATCAATATCCAAAAAAAAAAAACACATGTTGAAAAAGGAAAAAATGACAAATAAGCTACATACCATGATATAGAAAAGTATAAGAGAAACACAAGAACAGATCTCAGGCCACTCAGAATTTGAAGATAATTTAAACAGGCCAATGAACTCAGCTATCCATTTCAACAGATTAGGGTGCTTGACAGGAAGCTGATACACATAAAAAAGAAAGATACTGAACCCTGCATAGAGTTGAAGAAGCCTCCACCACCTTCAAATAACATGCAAAGTCATAACATAAAGAAGACATCTTATCAAATTCAAAACAACGCTAATCTAGAATAGTGTGTGTGCACCGAACTTTGTGACCAGAAAACAATCAAGAATCTCAAAAGAATAACCTGAAAAGTCCTAGAAAATTGCTTGTTAAAGACCAATCCACCAAACCTACACAACTGCCAATGAAAAATGGAAGAGAAACCCAAGAAGGATGACTAATTCCCACAATAATCTGAACGGCAGGAAGTAGTAAACAGGAAGCAACCCTTAGATGCGAACCTGCCATTTCCAACAGGGAAAAAAAATCCTTCACTTTATGTAAAAATATAGGACATGGTTTAGCTGCAAAAAGAGGGCTCGGTAAATAAGGATACACTGTAAAGTGCTCCATACGCAGGAATTGATTGACTGATGACTAGTCATTCACATAAGATATGTTAGTAATTAGAACAGATAAAAAACACACAGCTATAAGTACTCCACCAATGAAGTCGTAAAATACCAATAATGATTCCAGAAGCTTAAGCTATTGAATTAAGGTTAATTTAATCTACTAAATTATTTTTCAAGATTCCCTTCAAATATGGATCAACCTTAAACCCAATGGGTAACTTATGAAATAGAAAGAAAATTATATTTTTTCCTGCTAAGAAACAAAATATATGGAGATAGTAAAAAGAATGCAGAAAAAAGGAAAGACAATCCTACATATAGCAAGATATCTATTCCTGTAAAATCAAATAAGAAAAAAAGAAGAAACGTAACTAAAACAAGGAGACTCATTAAAAAGACGAGATACGAACATTCTGCCAAAGATATGGTACATTTTTAGCATTATATTTGACAAGACTGTTATTTCTTTCTTCCAAATGCACCAAAAATGCCAATCAAGATTTATATTTTGAATGTTTTTATTATACCATTCATTTACTACTAATCACATTGACTTTTTATAATAAGCTGGGATCTTATATATTTTTTCAATAATTTTTTTTATTTAAAAAAAAGGAAGAAGAATTTTATCTCTCCACCTTGCGGTAAATGGATGAACCATGATAAATTTCAACTGCTGATTTACATGCCTTATAGATACTTCCAAAGCAACAGGCTAATCATTTTCATTTTCATTTTTTGGAAACGTGAAAGTCTTCCGAGTCCTAGGATATATGCATTTGAATAGATAGAGTAATAATTTAAAGAAAAAAAGAAAAAAATCAACCATTAAAATATTAGAGTGGTACTAACTGTTCACAGACCTAAATGATCAACAAAAGATAAGAAATGAACCCAGCATGAATCTCCAGTTGGAACAACACAAATTCTGTCCCAGTAAATATCAGCAATGGCAACAAAAATCGCTAAGAGCTGCACAACCAAGAAATAAATAACAGATGGAGATTTCCATGACTGAATTCTGCAAATGCATCCACAGGAACAAATTCAGTATAGGTAGAAGTAGACGTGAGCTGAAAAAGAAAAAGGGTGATGGTCTTTATCTAATCTTACGTCATTAAACCAATCAGTTTTGCCCACCATGCATCTGCAAAACTCTGCTTGTATCCCTCAACAGACCATATAACAAGATAGGTTAGTTGAGAAAGAACAACAATTGAGGAAAATGTGACAATTGGCCATAATATCAAAAACCGCCGACGAAAACCAAACCCTACAAGAAAGCGCCACCAAGTAAAATACTAAGTAATAAATAAATATATAAACAATTACTATCATGAACAGTTAACACAACCAAAAGGCGTATTGAGTGGAAGAACTACAAATTAAATGAGATTTTGTTAAGATCTCCAATTGCATAATGTATAACTGAAGCTTAGCAATTCCAACACATAATGTCTAAATTCATTAAAATTGAATAAATATTATTGTTTTTTTTATACAAATATTGGGGGTGGGGATTGAACCCCCTCTCTTGAGGGTGGAACTACATGCCTAAGACCAATGGGCTATGCCCTGGTTGGCAGTGTATAAATTAATCTGATATGATAATATGATAACATTTTTTATAAAGAAGATAAATTTTCATTAATCAAAGAGAAATAAATACAAGATAAAGCAAGTACAAGAGAGAATGAGAAATCTTAAAAAATAAAAAACTAAAAAAACTAAAAGTTAAAAGAAAAATTCCGATTATGATACATAGAATGAAAAGGAAGAATAAGATCAAAGGGCTTGATGAATTTTGCCCATGAAAAAGTATGATTCCAAATTGAGTCCCAAACTGAATTCCATGACATCATCTGACATGTTTCATTAAACTGACTAACCAGCCAAACAATCAACTCAATTCAATCTAATTCAATAAATACCACAATGACCCGTCTCACAGTAAAAGAAATTTAAATCAATAACATAGGGGAAAGCCCTCGTCCTTTGGTTGAATGCTATTAGAGCTCTCTTTTGGCTGATTTTGTGGGAAAGAAACAAGAGGATCTTCCAAGATGATGCCATGGATATTATTGATAATTGGGATCTCTTAATTAGATTTACTTCTTTATGGAGTGCGCGCTCGAAAGCATTTTGTAATTACTCCCCTTCTTCAATTGCCCCCAATTGGCGACATTTTTTTGTAATCCTGGGGTGCCTTTTGTATACCTCTTTTCATTTATCAATGAAAGTGCCTCCCTTTTTTTTATTAAAAAAAAACCATTGGGGAAAAATCCCTAAATCTGTCTATAATGCCCATTCTCCATTGTGTATTATCCCTTTACCTAAACAACTACAAAAATAATATACACTATTCAACAACAAAAAAAGAGGACTGTAATAAAGTATGATGAAATTATATCGTCAGCGTAGAGTGGCCATTAGCTTGGGGTTTATGTTTAGGAAAAAGAGTGGGATGAAACTATTTATCTATAAAAGTTTCATGTTTTTCATGGTGTTCTCTAGGGTCTATTTTTTAAGTTCCTAAAAGGGGAATTGTTTTGGATGTCACTTATCACTGTATCAATGAAAAGTGAGTTTCTTGTTCAACAAGATAGTTATGTCATCAATAAGGCATATCAAATTTATGAACCTTAAAGCAGAACAAAAACAGTGGAAAGCTACTAGTTGTTTTTTTCATAATTTTATTGAATAGATGGTTCAACTGTTCATAACAAAGCGGATATTTTGGATGAAGTTGTCACTTTCTATTCTAACCTTTATGCCTCTGGCTCCAAGCCTTATGTGAGATTAGATGGATTTGACTGGCACCCGATTAGCTCTATTGAGAGGGATGGTCTGGAAAAACCTTTATGTATTGAGGAAATAAAAGACGCAGATTTTAGTTGTGATGGAAATAAAGCTCCAGGTCTGGATGGCTTTTCGTTGGCTTTCTTCCAATTGGGATGTTGTGAGGGTAGACTTGGAAAGGATCTTCAAGGAATTCTATGAAGGGGGAAGAATCGACGTTTCATCAAACGAGACTTTCATTTGCCTAATTTCCAAGAAAGAGAAAGCTGGGAGTTTAAAAGATTTTTGCCCCATTAACCTTGTTACGAGCTTATATAAGATAATTGCTAAAGATTTGGCAAGGAGACTGAGGAAAGTTCTTTCCTATAGTATTTCCCCTAATCAGGGAGCGCTTGTTGAAGGAAGACAAATTTTGGATCAAGTTCTAAAGCTATTGAGGAGTATAGATCATAGAAAAAGGAAGGTCTTTTGTTTAAAACTGACTTTGAAAAAGCCTATGACCATGTTGATTGGAGCTTTTTAGACCAAGTGTGTTTACAAGTGTTAAGACATAATATTAGGTTTATTATAATATATAGTTACGTAGTTAGAGGCCCATTATTTTTAAGCCAATTAGGTTAGACTCTAATGTGTATGTGATTAGTAAATGATATGAATTACATTCTCTTCAACTCTTTAGTTTACAACAAGGAAAGGCTTTGGTTTTAAATGGAGATCTTGGATGTGGTCTTGCACAAGGTCACTTAATTATTCCTTCATCTTAAATGGTAGACCAAGGGGGGAAATTTTTGCGACCGATGGAATTAGACAAGCGGACCCACTATCACCCTTTTTGTTCACCCTAGTGGTCGAAATTTTGGGTAGACTTTTCGAGCGTGGGCTAGATCGTGGTGTGATTGGAAGGATTTCAAATTGGTAAGAACAAGATCCCACTCAATGACACCCTATTCTTTTGCTCCAGAAGTGAGGATTCCTTTCAAAATTTTCTGGATTTAATTCAGATTTTTAAAAGGAGTTCTGGGCAAAAAATAAATAGAGCTAAAGCTAAATGCTCGTTGACAGGTTTAAATATGGATGATAAAGTGAGATTGTGGGCTGGAAAAGTGGGTTGTCATATTTTGATACTTCCCTTAAACTATCTTGGTTTGCCTTTGGGGATAATCCAAAGAAGAAAGGATTTCGGGAGCCTGTGATTAAAAAGACAGAGAAAAGACTCGCTTCCTGGAAGAAAGGGTACTTCTCAAAAGGTGGGAGATCGACGCTCATTCAATCCGTCTTATTTGGTATCCTATTATTTATCCATTTTTTGACTGCCTGCGAGTATTAGAGATGTTTTGGAAAAGATAATGAGAAATTTCTTGTGGGAGGGATCGGGGGAAGGAAAAGGATCCCATTTGGTAAAGTGGAAGATGGTCTCACGACCACTGAACAAGGGTGGGCTTGGAATTGGAAACCTGGATATAAAAAGGTAAGGCATTACTTGTAAAATGGTTGTGGAGATTTCCTATTGAACCTCTCAATCTTTTTTTTTCATAAGAGACATTTCATTGATAAATGAAAAAAAGGAAAACACAAAAAGAGCACCCCGCAAATTACAAAAACCTCTCCAATTGGGGTCTATAAGAGAAGGAGAATAATTACAAAAGGCTTTAGAATTAGCCGACCACATAGAGCTAAACCTAACAACCAACTCCCAAATGAACTAGTGCTTCGACAGCTCGTCATTCCCTATTATTCCTCTCCCACCAGGTAAGCCAAACAAGGGCACAAATTGCATTGCGCTAGAGGACAAGGGCTTTCTCATTAAAGTTAACACCACAAAGCAAACCGTGCAGCAGGGACGGGATCTGCGAAGGGTTGGGTCCTTGATAATTGAAAATACCGAACAGATTGCCCCAAAGCTTCGACGTGAAGGGGCAACTCCAAAACAAGTGACTCGAGTCCGCGGCATTGGCGCAACAAAGGGCACAACAATTGGGGTTCAAGACCATAAGGGGAAACCTTCTCTATGGTTCGGGTCTTTAGCAGGTCTATTAATAGAGATCAATCGTTTATTGAAGCTTGTCACAAGTGTTTAGCCCCCATGGAAAACAGACCAAAGAAGAATTTTGACTTTCTTTGGATAACAATCTTTCCAAATAACCTTAACAATATCAGTGGAGAAAGGGGAGGTACCCAATAAAGAGAGAATTAAAAACATTCTTACACGAGAAATTGACGACTCCACCACCGTTCCAGATTCTCATATCCTGCGTATCCCCGGTTTAATGCCTTTAACAAAATTTAAGAGGGAAATAAACTCCTCGATCTCCTCGTCCTTGAGGTTTCTTCTAAGAGTAACATTCCAGGAGGAGGAAATACCATCCCAACAAGCCGAAACAGAAGGAGTAAGGGAGGTAGAGAGTCTAAAAATAGCAAGGAAAGCATCAGCGAGGGGTCTGTCCAAAGAGGTCCAAGCATCCAACCCAGATCTGATTTTCAAACCATTGCCAAGCTTAAACTTAGAACTGGAAGCCAGAAGATTATCAAGCTTAGCGATCACCTTCCAAGGACAGTAAAAGATGAAGGAAGGATTAGAAGTTGAACTCCATCCCGATTCAGAGACATTATGGAGAGCTTTAATGGTGACAGCCCACAGAGAGTCCTCTTCATCAGAAAGTCTCCAAAGCCACTAAACCAGGAGAGACTTGTTCTTCTTGACTTTACCAAAAGCCAAGCCCCCCAGCTTCTGGGAGCAGCCCACTTAACAAGGTTAGTGCCCCCGTTATTGTTAACCCCTTTCTAGAAGAAGTCTCTAAGCATCCTCTTAAAGTGTAGGCAACGGACGAAGGGACAGCAAACATAGAGAGGTAGTAGATAGGAAGGTTGTTGAGGATGGATTAGGCTAAGGTAGGTCTGCCCCTTTCGAGAGTATCAGGTTCTTCCACCTAGCAATGCGCCTATAAACTCTTTCCACAACCGGATCCCAAAAGGATTTAGCCATAGGGTTACCTCCTAGAGGAAGACCTAGGTAGACAACGGGCAGATTGGAGGCCTTGCACCTGAATGGAAATTGAACCTCTCAGTCTTTGATATAGGGTGATTGTAAGTAGGCACGGATTACATCCAAATGGATGGGACACGAATATGCTTGCTAAGGGTACGGGTAGAAGCCCGTGGAAGGAGATATCCAAATGCTACCCTCTACTCCTTAAATGCGTGGAATGGAAGGTTGGAGAGGGGGATCGAATACGGTTTCGAGAAGACGTCTGGATAGAGGACACTGCCCTTCGAGACCTATACCCCCTTTTGTTTTCCCTATCGTTAGCAAAAAAAACTTGCCAATATCTTCCTTCATTCGATTCGATCAAAGGGATTGCATGTGAATATTGACTTTCACTTTCGTAGACCAATCCAGGATAGGGAAATGGCGGAATTGTCATCTATTATTACCACCCTTGATGGCATCTCGGTGAGAGAGGGTTCCCCTGATTTAAGACTTTGGTCTCTTAGTCCCACCTACTTATTTTCTTGTAAATCTTTCTTTGACTTTTACAAACCAATTACTTTGAGTTGCTTCTCACCCTTCTTCTCCACTTTATTTGGTGTGTGGCACTTGGTAAAATCAATACCCTCGAGTTTCTTTAATGATTTTCCTACTACACTCTTAACCCTCACATGTGTAGTCTGTGCAACCTTGAGTCCGAGGACCATAATCACATATGTGGAAGTGCAAGTTTTCGAGGCTTATTTGGCAAAAATATTTTCAAACCTTTGGTGTGTCTTGGGTTGCTAATGATACTTTCCGTCAATCGTTGGAGGAAGCTTTAGTAAATCCTCCTTTTAAAGATAAGGGAAAGCTACTTTGGGTTGCAGGTTTTTGTGCTATTACTTGGGGTTATGGTTGAAAAGAAATAGGAGAGTCTATAGAGATGAAAAAAGATCGTGAAAGTATGTTTGGGAGTTGGCGCATGTAAATGCTTCTTTTTGAGTGTCAACTACCAAACTTTTTTTTTTTTTTAACTATCCCTTAGGATTAATTATAAATAGTTGGCTGGCATACTTGTAATTAGGTGGCGGTTTGGGCTTTGTTGGGTATAGGGTATATGCTTCTCTTTTGTTTTTGTGGCTTTTGGTATAACTTGCCAATTAATTTGTATTGTCTTTTCTTTTTCTCTCTTTCATTTTTTTTTTTTAATAAAGCACCTCAAAAGGCCATTTCATTGATATAATGAAAGAGAAAATAAAACAACAAGGTGGCATAAACAAACCAAAAGCCACGGAAAGCAAAAAATATACCCCAACCCACCATGCCCGCACCGCCACCTAATTACAAGTACGCAGGCCAACAATTAATAATTGAGCCTAAAGGATAATTACAAAAAAGGTTGGAAGTTGACACCCAAAAAGAAGCATTTACATGAGCCAACTCCCAAACATAATCCCACGATCTCTCTTCTCCCCTAAAAATTCTTCTATTCCTTTCCAACCAAATTCCCCAAATAATTGCGCTACACCCCGAAAACCATAAACTTTTTCCTTTATCTTTGAAAGGAGGATGTAATAACATCTCTTCCAAGATTTGGCGGAAAGTATAATTTCCAACCCAATTCATCCCGAACGTTTGGAAAAACCGTTGCCAAATGAGCCTTGAGAAATTGCACTGCCACAACAAATGATCAAGATTTTCAGATTCTTGCTTGCACAAACAACACCAATGGAGGTTAAGGTTGAAAGAAGAAGATCTCTGAAGAAACTTGAAGGTGTTGATTCTACCCAAAGCCACAGACCAAATAAAGAACCTGACTTTCTTCAAGATCTTCACTTTCCACAAAGTGGAAAAGAAAAGAGAGCTAGAGGTCATTAAAATAGTGTGGCTAAAATCAAAAAAGGATTTACAAGAAAAAATGTTAGATGAAGTCAAGTTCCAAAGTCTTGTGTCCGGTAATCCCTCTCTCACCAAGATTCCGTCTAGAATTGAAATAATGGATGACACTTCTAACAATTATCCCGTATTGGTCTACGAAAGTGAAAATCAATATTCACACCTAACCCCTCCCTTTGAATGAACGCAAAAATAGGTGAATTTTTTGCTAAGGTGATTGTGTATAGACGGGGGTAAAGGTCTTGAAAGGCAAGGTTAGCCACCCAAGCATCCTCCCAAAAGCGAATTCAACTACCATTCCCAACCTTCCATTTAACACAGTTAAGAAACAGAGGGTAGCATTTGGATATCACCTTCCATGGACTTTTAACACTATCGTTGACCACCACGTTCGTGTCCCAACCATTTGGATGCATCCCATGTCTACTTGCAATCACTTTGTGCCACAGACTCTCGGGTTCATTAAGGAATCTCCAAAGCCACTTCACAAGTAACGTCGTATTCTTCCTTTCCAAATTTCCAATACCTAACCCCCCTTCGCTTAAGGGTTTCCCAACCTCTTTCCAATTCACAAGGTGAAACCCTTTCCCTTCACTTGAACCCTCCCAGAGGAAATTCCTCATTATTCTCTCCACATCCACCCTCACACTCGCAGGCATCCTAAATAAGGACATATAATAAGTAGGAATACCTGAGAGAAGAGACTAGCCTCATTATTCTCTCTTTCATTATATCAATGAATGGCCTTATGAGGTTTCTTTCTTAAAAAAAAATCATTATCCCTAAGAATTTGATATTTTCTTTATGTAGGACATAAATAGGTTTTTAGATGAGTCACAAAGTTTGAAGTTTTATTAGACTATAAAAAAGAGATAAATGCAAGTCCCGCCCCTATAGTTTGCCTAACTTGCAAATCACACCCCTATGGTTTAAAAATGATTTACTTGTTTCTAAAATTGCATAACACACTCGTCTACCAATTAGTTTTAATAAAATTAGGACACACACTTATTCTACATTTGTCCCGTGCTTAACCTTCCGCATGTTCAAGCCAACAATGGTGTGTTCCACTATGTTCATACAATCAAGAACATCACAAAGCGTCACTCCTTGTTGTAGATAGAGAACAGCAATTTTAAACTCAAGAATGTGGTCGATTTCCCAACGATCAGGGATTTTCCACTACCATAACCTTGGAAGGCTCTAATAGCGACTGTTGCATGCAAAGTGTAAAAAGATCTCTGAAGATAAATCTTATTAATAAAGTTGGCAATGACAAAAGGGACTGAAGCCTTTTAATAGCTTTCAATAAGGTTATTATAATAACTCACATTAAATAGAAACATAACCAAATAATAACTCCAGCTAAAAGAAAATATTATTGACAATCAAAGTAACAATACATTACCTATTTTATGTGCATTAAATTGAATGAAAAGAAACACCGATAAATTTGTAAGTGAGATCAAACTCCAATTGATTAAAGCAGCTGCAAGAAAGAGAAAGGAAACAAACTAGTTAATTAAACTAAATAATATATCAATCGAATTATCATCTATTCGTATCTACTTATATTATTAGTTAAGAAACTTATAAGTAAATTGCTAAACCTAATCATATCAAGAATCAAGTTCAAACACTTGCTTTGTTCTTTTCTCTATTTTTCAAGTCAAAGGAACACTCGCATTGTTTTTTAAGGCAAAAGCTCAACTTTCTTAAAGAGGATGAAAGGTACAAAAGGGACCATATAAAAAAGTAACCTTGAGCCAAGAACAAAAAAAATACAAGATTTATAAGTGTTTTTTTATGCAAGTATAAACTTTCATTGATCAGAGAATAAATAAATTACAATGACAGGTAAATACGAGAGGATGAGGATTCCTCATAATTTCATTTATAGAACATGAAATGAAGTAGTAAATTAAAATCGGGATGGTTTACAACATTTGCCAACTAAAACTGCGATGTAAATAGAATATCATGTAAGCTTCAAAGAATTAGTTTTTCCAATTAAAATCCAAGAATTGCATTCTGGCCATATACTCCAAAGCAGGGCAGAAACAGCACATTTCCATAATATCTTTCTCTTCTTAGAAGCTCGATCCATACACTTGCAAATTCATCAACACCCTCTCCTTAAAAAGAACTATATTAATCATTCTTGTGGAGATTCTCTTCTGAATCGAACTCTTTCCAGTCTTCCTTGATTGCTAGTAAATATGGTTCATTTAACTTCGAGTGGAACTCCCTTCTTGTTAAAAAAAGGGGTTGGGCTTGACTATTAACCAAAAAAAAAAAAACCCAACGACCGAATGGGGAGCAAATAACATAACAGGGGATTGAACTCGAGACCTCTTGCTCCGATACCATATTTAATCACCATTAACCACCACTAGACTTAAAAGCTTTAAGTTGTTAAATTACGGAAAATGTAACATTTTCAAGTTATTCCCAACACACTTAAACTCTTCGGTAGGATACTAATGGTGCTTTTAAGACATGGAAGAGAAGTAATAATTTAAGAGATAAGAGAAGATGATAAACTTACCAGCAAGAAGCAGAAGAGGCAACAAGAAACCAGTTAGAAAACTCCCCATGAGAGACTTCGATTATAGAAATCACTTACATTCCATAGTTTATCATGATTCCGAACATGGGTTTTCAATTTAAATCAAAATCCATGAAAACCCATTTCCAGGAATCGCTAGATGTTTCAAAAATTCTGACAAAAAATTTACTCCTCTATAATACGATTTTTATTTTATTTTTCCAAAAGAAAACGATAGAATTGGTCTTAATCAAGGGGTGCCCAAATTTACGGTAGAGAGGCAAAAGTTGTCCAAAAATGCATTTGTCGATTTGTAGATGATGATCGAAACTATATTTAGGCAGGGCAGAAGGGTCCTTAAGGAAGAAAGATTAAATTAAACCTAATAAAAAATATCAACTCAATATAATCATTATTATTGTAATATGTCGCGTATCTTGAAACTCCATCGACACTGTCCACGAGGACAGGACAGGAGATCGTGCTTTTTCCCCCCGTACGCGTGGAATTAGCGTTGCTTAAGGCGTGACTTCAAAAATATCATTGTTTAGATGAGATAGGTTAAATGATCAAATTTCTAGGAATCGTGGTTAAGAAAACGTTTTTTTTTCAAAAAATGTTGCAGATTTTGGATTAATTTGGTATTATTGTAGTTTTTGAAATAATTATAATCTAATGTGTATTAGAAAAAAACAATTGTATCATGTATCAAATTAATGTTTAGTAAATTTAAGGACTAAAATTCACAGTGTCCACTTTTCAAGCCCAAGTTTTAGTCCTATCACACTTGAAAGATGAGATGTGGAGTTTTCATCTTCATGTATAATTGGGAGCTATGTGTAACTCCAATTGTCCATTGATTTTATTTGGTGAATAAGGTTTAATCTAGACCTTTGATTTGTGTTAAAGGTCAAAGCTCTTTCACTATAAATACGGGCACTCCCTTTCCTTGCAAAGCATCTTGAAAATCACCAAATAACAACTTGAGTGAAAAGTGTGAGGCTCGTGAGATCAAAATAGAGAGGGTTTCTTTTTCGGAGAGAGATATTGTTCTTTCCTTAAAAGACAAAGAGTTGTAAATCATATTTTTAAAGTGAATTTTTTTATCATTGCCCATAATTTTTACTCTAATTCGTTTAGGGATTTTCCACATTAATCTGTGTGTTCATACTCTACTTCATGTTCCTCATAATTATTATGTCTCTCACTCTATTTTAGCTACAATATTACTCTATCTGTTATAATCAGTTAATAACAAGTGGTATCAGAGCGTCAAGTTCTAAGTGTTTTTCACCTTTGAGAGGCATGGGAAATTATTGAAAGTTTATGATAGAAGTAGTTGTTGGGTTTTTTGCCCTAATCTTATGTAATTTGTAAAACTATAAATAAAGAAATAATTCTTTTTAATAGTAATATTTACCTCTGAAATTTATTGTTATATAATAAATGTTATCCATCATAAGATTCATAGTTACTTATGATGACTTGAAGTGAGCATGGTATGCAGAAGATTAATTTAAGTTGTAATTAAAATAGTTTGTGGTATTATAAATAGAGGTTGAGTTCCTTATTCTAGGAACACCACTAACATACAAGTGATCTTATCTGGTTTACTCATGTGGAGACATGTGAGTGGGGGTGTTGTTGCAATAGAGATTGTAGTAGAATGAACTCAGAAATACTTAATGTCTCCTAGTAAAATCGTTCAGAGAGATACTTCGTATGTCAATAGGTTGGTCATATAAAACTGATATGAATCCTGAGTGAATTATGAACTCCTGTTTGCAAGAGACAAACATTTGATTTTTCATGGGTGAGAGTGGCTCAATATAGTTCGCTCATTATGTCTCTCACTTTGGGGATTGGATCTTGCAGGTAGTTGGTAACATGGTTACACAATATTGGAATTAACCATTCTCCTTATCATGAAAATTGAAAAGTAGTTCATTTATGAACTAATCGAGGGATTTGAACAACGGGGCCTCATATGCCTCTAATCAATGAACTAATCAAATGCGCAATAGAGATATGTAAGTGAAGGACGTTACAATTTGACACAGCGGAAGTCTTTCTAATTAATATAAATTAATTATCATGGAATTTAACTGGTCTACTTTAATATTATGCAAAACTATTAATGAATATGTAAATTCATGTTTTTTTTTTGTTCGACAAATTTTATAGACTATGGATAATTGGTTGGAGGGTTCGTTTATCAACGAGTCTTCTAAACTCAATCCACGAACGTTAACAAAACTCAATTGTGGGATCGAACTAGAAAAATTTTGGTTATTTTTATCCCTATAACTACGGGCAAAATCGATATAAAGGTTGGGAAGAGAGAGGAAGAAAAGTTTTCAATTTCAAGATTTGAATTATTGTAAAGAATGATAAAAAAATATGAGATCCTTCTCTTATATCAATTGTTTTTTCTTTAGTCACCTTTCCAGACAAACTTCTTTGATTTCCCGGTCGTTTGCGTCTATCAGTGCGTGTATCTTTCTCTTCTGTCTTGATTTTTGTTTTCAGAAAAAAATTTGAAAAGGTCTTGTATTTATAGGCAAAGTAGTATTCTAATAAAATTAGGAAACTAATAAGATCAATAAAACATAGGCCCCGTTTTGCATTGATGTTGAGGTGCTTTTTTCCAAATCTTAACTACTTTTCTTGTTTGGTAAAAATAAATTTAACAGATTTTGAAAAAATCACTTCAACAACTGCCAGATTTCTAAAAGCGAAGGATTAGCTGCTTTTCAAAATAGATTTTCAAATAAGCTTGCATATTATGGGCCTAAATTTTCGCATAGTGGACACAATCTGCCGCCCTTCATGAAAAATTGAATATTAAAATTTAAAAAATCATGAATGGTTGTAATAATATCAGGGGCAGATCCACTCACAAGGGTAGGGGCAATTGCCCCCCCCCCAATTTTTTGACAAATTTAAAATTTCTATATAAAAGTTTGCTTCTTTTTTTTATAAAAAATTCAATTTTTGATATATTTTGTTTATTTTGCCCCCCCCCCCCTTAAATTCTTAAACATAGCTCTATATATTTTTTGCCCCCCTCGAAAATATTTCTGGCTCCGCCCCTGAATAATATAGTCATTTTACAAATAAATACTTTTAAATCAATTTATCAAAATTTATTTTAAAGAAAAAAACAATAAATTTATGAAACATAATCAAAACATTTATATATTTTATAACATTTTTAAAAATTGAATATCATTTTATATTTATATTATCATAATTAATTGTTTTATGGGAAATTATTAGTAAATTAATATAAATTGTAGTTGAGTTGTAACAAAAAATTTGCAAGTCTTATTTTATGCAGAATCAATATCATAGTTTTTTTTTAATATATATTTTGAATTAAAATTTTAAATAGTTGTAATAATTATATTATCATAAGAATAAAAAAAAAAAAACCTTTATATCATTTATCAAATACAATTTAATTAGAGAATTTGCCTATAATGACACTATTATTAGGGTTAATGTCTTAAATAGCTCAAGTTTTAAAATATTCCCACATTTTTTTAGAAAATCCCTCAAATCTCTCGGCTGCTTTGATTTCATCGTCTCTTTCTTTTTTTCCTTCTGTTTTCTGCGTATTGAATGCCTCAATTGTCTGAGTTTTCATCTTTCATCTGCTTTAATTTCATCAATCTTCATGCTTCAATTTGATTTCATTTTTTTTATGCATCTTATTGTCTCGATTTTGATCTGATAATTGCGATTCTTGTTGTCATTCTCTAGTTATTGGAGTTTAATATGTTGTTTTGTTTTGTTTTTCCATTTGTGATGGATGATCTTAGACGGTGTAATCACCATTTGCGGTGGAAGAACTCTAATTAACTTAGACGTTTTCGGCGTAGTTCATGAATCCCTCGCGATGGTTGTTGGAGTTTCAACTGTACCGTTTGAACAAATGGTTGGCCAAGTTTAACCCGTCAGAATAGTTTTTGAACGAGTCAACCCCGTTGATTCGTGAAGTTCCATAGTTGGCGAAGGTCTTATTCGTATACAAAGCGAAATTTGAGTCTTTAGGAAGTGAGGTTGGGATTTTTGGGTTATTTGTTTCTGAATCGAATGAACAGAACAAATTAGCAGAAAAACAAAACGAGTTTAATTTCGGAAGAGAGT
Organism: Gynostemma pentaphyllum; assembly: GCA_028015215.1. Classification (NCBI taxonomy): domain Eukaryota; kingdom Viridiplantae; phylum Streptophyta; class Magnoliopsida; order Cucurbitales; family Cucurbitaceae; genus Gynostemma; species Gynostemma pentaphyllum. The sequence goes on from CM051350.1 coordinate 29,327,916, forward strand.
GCTTTGGGCAACGCGGAGGTGTTGACGGCGGCGAGTGAGGAAGCTTTGGATAAGAGAAAAGTGGGAATTGAGAGATTGTTGGAGATGTGATTGTTTCAGTAACAAAGTGGTGAAGCTTTTACTGTAAATGAGTTTTGTGATGTCGCTGTTGTACAAGCTGAAGAAACCTGCAATAAGAAGATATGGTGGGAATTTTTTTTTAATGTATGATTTGTTTTGGTTCAGTGTCATTTTATATATGAGAAAAATTTATTAATAGATTTGATTTCTTTAAAAATAATGATATGTTTTAATTTTTTAGCAACAGAACTTTGCTATAGATCTAAAGAAACTAAGAACGATAACACTTCTCATTATCGTGAATTTAGCAAACTTTTACCAGTTTATATGTTGTATCTTCTGGTCATGCTACCTAATCTGATCGTTCCGCCACTGGAATCGGAGAAATAAGATTCAAGGATACATGTGCTGAGACCAAAAAGTTTTTTGACAGAAGGGGATTAAACATTTATTGAATTAAACGAAATAATTTATCTCTGTCACTGAGCTTGTTGTGTACTTGAAAATGTCTTGAATGACCATTTTTATATTTCTCAAATTTCAGAGGATCGATGTGTTAAAAAATTAGATGAAAATGTACAAACTTATATAAAAGATATCCTTATTTGGGTTTGAAAAAGAAAGATGGAGACGACGTTAAGAACGAGCGGCGAGAATAAAAATATGGGATTTCAGCGATTGAATTTGTTGATTTTGAATGGTAAAGTTTCAACGACAAATTCGAACAAAGCCTTTAAAATCGCAAGATCTGGGCGATAGTATCTTCAAATTGTGGTATCGATACTGCTAAGACGGCGGTGGACAGAGGAAATGAAATACTTTAATTGAATTAATTCAATAAGTTATTGAACTAAAGAGAATAATATAGTGAATTAAAGAAAAATAATTTAGTGAATTTAAGCGGAAAAAAATTCATCATAAAAGTGGAGCCAAGGATTGTACAACAACTGCAAAAAACCATTTGGTTTTGAGCGACAATTTGTAATTGATTTAAAGAGGTTCATGCAATAAAAATTGGTGTTGGTTTTTAATTTATCGGTCAGGGACTGTGTTTGAAATTAGTATTAATTTTACTAGTCGTGTTTTAATTTGTTGGACGTGAATTGTGTTTGAGTTGTTGTAGAAGTGATTGTATTATGATGACTTTTTTGTTTTACTTAATAAAACTCTAAAGTTTCACGTCCCATTTGCTACTACATTGTATGACTCTAATTGCCCAAATCTCGTCCTTCAGCCTATGATTTTAATTCAATAAGTTATTGAATTAAATTGAATAATATATTGAATTAAAGGGAATAATTTAGTGAATTAAAACGAATATTTTAGTGAATAAAATTATACCCAATGTTAGATTTTCAGACATTATTGTAAATTTAGTGAATTCACTAATTCTTTTGTTATAATGATGTCATATAATATCTTACCTCTCTTTTCTGTGTCTCAATAATAAGGAATCTAGCAAAATAGATGAAAATGGGCCAACTAATAGATTTAGTAAGAAACATTTAAGATAATTTTGATTTTAATTCAATAAATTATTGAATAGAATAAGTTCACATAATTAACATATTAAAGGGAATAATTTAGTGAATTAAAAAGAATAATTTAGTGAATTAAATTATAATGTACATATGAGATACCTAATATTGATTTTAATTCAATAAGTTATTGAATTAAATAAAATAATTTAGTGAATTAAAGGGAATAATTTAGTGAATTAAATTTGTAACATCCCCAAAATCCCAAAACATGGAAATTGACAATAAAGCAGCGGAAACAACACTAAATAGATATTTCTTTCTCAATTAAAACATAAATCAAATAAGTCCATTTTATTGATCGCGATCAAATAAATAAAACATTGGAAACACAACTTCCATGTTTTGTTGAGCTTATTAAAAATTTGGAAATAAAATAAATAATTTCCCAAAAACTCTCGGAAAACATGATAAATAAATCCGAAACTGGAAGCATAACAATCAAAGTTATTCCCAACATAAAGTGAGAAAGAATAGCAATGTCGGCGGGTAAATCCATGTCCAACCGCCACCAATCACGAACTCTTCAGTTCCCGGCCTTCTTTTTCTTCCTACCTGAAAAAAAAAGTGTAACATCATGAGGCTACGCCCAATGAGTAGTTAAGTTAAAAGATGAGCAATGCCATGAGAAATTTTCTAAATTCTTTAAGTCCGTAATCGACCTCACAACTTCCAAGAATTTCTCTCAATTCTACAGAAATTCTCTCAACTCCAAATGAAAATCTCTCAACTCCAAAGAGTTCAATTTTTTCTACACAATGCCTTAACTCAACTAATGTCTGCAACAAAAGTGAGTTTTTTTCGCTCAAAAGCATCAAACACGTATTTCCACGTTTCAACCTTTTGAGGTATTCTTCTTATGAGTTTGCAAGACTCACAAGCAAACCTACATTTTTTTTATTCTCTCCCATTGATCAGATGGCATGAACCTACCCCGCTAAGTGTAATTAAGTCATGCACAACTCTAATTAACCCCTTAACGGTTTATTCTTCATTAAGTATGACCCTACTTAATGCGAACCTCCAACCACATTATTTAAGGCACCAAAATAATGTGATTTATATAAATGCATCACTACCAGAATGCATAACAAAATCTAGGTCCAGCTTCTAGTTTAGAAAACCCGTTTTCACCTAAAACTGACCTCAAATAGGCTAATTCTTAAAAATTCCAAATTCTGGAAATTTACCAATTTTTCAACGTTAATTTGGTTTAAAAACACCAAATATTAGATCCATAACTCACAGGAAGGTTCCCCAAGGAAAACCCACTCAAATAAGCCAAACTAGCCTAAACTAGTGTATTTTTGCTTATTTTTCGGTGCTAGAGATGAGTGGATTTTTCTAAAATATTTCCAGCAGCGAAAATGATCTAATAACAGCCCAAAATTCATCCTATTACACTTAGGTATCTTCCAAAAATAATCCACCAATCAAACTCTCAAATAAAGGCTCACTTAGACTAATTTTTGCTTATTGGGCACTATCGATTCATCCATTAATATAAAATTCCAGCAGCTTTTCTAAGCCTTAAAACATCCAAAATAAAGTATAAAACATCATACGATCATCAAACAATCCAACAAAATATATACTAGAATTTATAGGCATCAACAAGTCCAAAGGCATGCATGCAAGTAACTTTAATATCATCTTTAAACTCCAATTTCATGTAAATAAGGTTCAGCCCAAAACATGTAATAACCATCTTAATATGTCTTCAAAGTCACACAAATTCAGATTTAAGAATTCTTATAAAGAAAAAGAAAAATAATACATGATCTCGATCAAAGTTTAACAAAACTACTCACCTTAAGATAAAGAAAACCTAAGATTTATGTCCTTCCTTTTCCACACGTCCACAACCTGAAAATAAGGTCTGACGCGCTTAAAACCTAACCCATATACACCTAAAATTACAGACTAGTGATAACGAACAAAACGGGGCGGGGCAACGGCACGAAACGACCACTGTCTTGTTCATGCCCCCGGTTTCCTTGAAAGAAGAACCAGGTGAAATCGCCATCTCTTATTATAACGTGCCGGCTCCCCCTCCCCGACGTGTTTTTCGGCATCTCGATTGACTAGAAAACAATCCCCCAAGATCCCTTTTTGTTTTATGGAAAAATTAATCTTCTAGGGTTTGGAGGAAAAATCAAGAAAAAGGGTTTTTCAAATATGAATAAAGAGTAAATCGAATTCGTTGGAAGATTAAATTTTGATATTAAAAAAAGAATTTGATTTCTTTACCTTGTCTTAGATCGAAGGAAAACGTCCCCAACGAATCCAAACCTTCTTCCAATTGAAAAACTCCAATCAATCCAACAACTTCAAAGAAAACAAGAAAAGAGACGATCAAAAACCGTCCCTAATTCCCTCTAAAGGCGGCGGAAATGAGAGGAAGAAGGGAGATGAGAACCCTACCTTTTCTTTTTCTCAGCACGTTCTGGATCCAGGATGAGACCACCTCTTTTCCTTCTCTCCCTCTTTTCCACGTTACAACAAGTTCTCTTTTTTTTTAATCCAATAAAAATAAGATAACTCTCAATTAATCCTGAAAGGAAAATTAAAAGTTATCTCCTTAAAACTCCCAATTAATTCTAATAATTATTAAAAAGAAATTAACAATTATTAAAATTAAAATTTACCAGGAATAGGGTCGTCACAAAATTATAATGTACATTTAAACTACATATTAGGAACTCTTTTAGTATAACTCTATTTGAGTTTATCCACTTTTTGTAACGTCGGCTACTTATTCGATAAAAGTCCCCAATAAATGAAATACACTTATTGATTTTATTCAATAAGTTATTGAATTAAATGGAACAATTTATTGAATTAAAAGGAATAATTTAGTGAATTAAAAAGAATAATTTAGTGAATTAATCTGAAGTGCTATATTGAAATGTAGATCATATATGTCTTTGAATTAAAATTATCTTTTAATAAATTATTCCTCAAATTTCAGAGAAAAAAAAATTAGTACCAACTTAAACAAAAGATGTTATGATTTGGGTTTGAAAAAGATATTATGATAAATTATTGAGTTAATTTCAATTCAATAACTTATTAAATGAAATAATTTATTGAATCAAAAGGAATAATTTAATGAATTAAAAGGAATAATTTAGTGAATTAAATTATAATGTACATTTGAGATACCTGATATTGATTTTAATTCAATACGTTATTGAATGGAATAATTTATTGAATCAAAAGAAATAATTTAGTGAATTAAAGGGAATAATTTAGTGAATTAAATTATAATGTACATTTGAGATACCTGATATTGATTTTAATTCAATAAGTTATTGAATGAAAGGTAATAATATAGTGAATTAAAGGGAATAATTTAGTGAATTAACTTATAATGTACATTTGAGATACCTAATATTGATTCTAATTCAATAAATTATTGAGTTAAATGGAATAATTTAGTGAATTAAATTATAATGTACATTTGAGATACTTGATATTGATTTTAATTCAATAAGTTATTAAATGAAAGGGAATAATGTAGTGAATTAAAGGGAAAAATTTAGTGAATTAAATTATAATGTACATTTGAGATACCTAATATTGATTCTAATTCAATAAATTATTGAGTTAAATGGAATAATTTAGTGAATTAAATTATAATATACATTTGAGATACCTGATATTGATTTTAATTCAATAAGTTATTGAATTAAAGAGAATAATATAGTGAATTAAAGGGAATAATTTAGTGAATTAAATTATAATGTACATTTGAGATACCTAATATTGATTCTAATTCAATAATTTATACCGGGTTGACTAGGTTATTGAATTAAATTTCTTCTTTTTATTTTGAAGCATAGTTCATTGAGCTTTTTATCCTGCATTGCTGCTTTACAAGTGCTAAGCAACATGTGAATTGGAGATAGAGAAGAAAAAAAATGTGAAGAGAGGCCTAACGAGAGTCGACACATGAAGATGCCATTTTTTTTAAGAGATAAATGCAAAATACACCCCTGCACTTTAGATTATTGTTAAATCATACCCCTGCACTATTTTTTTTGTCATAAAATACCCCTACACTTTAGTAAAATTGCAAATCACACCCTTCAATCGATTAGTTTCAACGAAATTTAGACACATCTATATTATACGCATACCACATGTTCCAAAACCATTAAAAATTTCAAAAAATTTGAACAACCGAGTGTGATTTATAGTTTTTACATATTATTAGCATACGAGTTTATTCTAAAATTCTACACATCTGTCAATTTCTTTTTGTTGTTTTTCATGAAATCCTAATACATGACATACGTAGAATATACATACATCTCAATTTCGTTAAAATTAATCGAGTGAAGGGTGTGATTTGCAATTTTACTAAAGTGCAGGGGTATTTTATGACAAAAAAATAGTGCAAGGGTATGATTTAACAATAATCCAAAGTGCAAGGGTGTTTTTTGCATTTATCCCTTTTTTTTAATTATTTTTTGTGTTTGTTATAAATTTTAGTGGATTGTTGATGTTGTATAGAGGAGTAAATGGATATTTGTGTTGAGATTTACAATTCCATAATTTATTGAGTTGAGTTCAATAACTCATTGAATAAAAATCTTGATACTATCTTACAACTACATGAAAATATACTTAAAATTTTAATTCAATAAATTATTGATTAAAGGAGAAAATTTAGTGAATTAATAAAGTTCAGATTTTAATTCACTAAATTATTGAATAAGATAACAAATATAGTGAATTAATAAATGAGTGACATTTTTGTAAATTTAATGAAAATAATTAATTTTGTTATATTAGAAAAAATGTCATTTGGGGAATTATGAAAATGAGCTATATGGGGAATTAGTTTATAAAATATGTAATTTGAGTCTGTGCCCCAAATTTTAATTTAATAAATGATTGACTAAAGGGGAAATTTTAGCGTATTATTGAATAAAAGAACAAATATAGTGAATTAATAAATGAGTGGTAATTCACTAAATTATTGAATAAGAGAACAAATGTAGTGAATTAATAAATGAGTGGTAATTCACTAAATTATTGAATATGAGACCAAATATAGTGAATTAATAAATGAGTGACATTTTTGTAAATTTAATGAAAACAATTAATTTTGTTATATTAGAAAAAATGTCATTTGGAGAATTATGAAAAGAGGGTGCTATTTAGGGAATTAGTTTTATAAAAGGTGTCATTTGAGTCCATGCCCCATTTAATTATATATATATATATATCACAACACTTTTCAAAACTAATTTACCAAACACTAATTTAATTCAAAGGCTGAATTTACCCAACACTAATCTGATTCAGGATACAGCTGATTTTTTCTATAGCACAACTGACAACAGTTATTTCAAAAGCTACAGCAATGCCAAACTAGCCCATAAATACAGAGATAAATATTAAAAGATGAACTTAAACTTTATTTCTTATTTGTAACGACCCGACTCAAAATAACCAATAAATAAATAAATGACTCATTTTAAATATAAATAAATCAGAGTAAAAGCCAAATAATTGCGGAAGCATTCGTTTAATAACCAAAGAAATATTCGAAACAAAACATTTGTTTTGGCGCCAATTTAAATAATTAAAAAAAAACAACTAAAATAAATGAAAATGAAAATCCATAAAAAAACAAATGACAAAATGTTCAATAAAATAAAATTAAGATAAAATAAATAGAAATGACAAGTCTTAAGGGTCTCTCAGTGTAGCGCCGTCCTCGTCAATCGCCATGGTCCCCATTAAAAACAATGTTACCTGCAAAATAAAAGTTTGCAGGGCATTCGAATACCGTGAGTTTTTAGCTCAGTAGATTAAATCCATACTCAAATAAGTAAATTAAAAACATTTTATCTCGTAATTATAATAACGTATGGATACTCGTCCATTTCCACCATTCATCAACAACTAATAGGTACTTAGCCTATAAAGATCATAACCACAGTGTTCAGCTCTATAGAATAGTATCATAGTGGCCACTATGATACGTGCCACACTATCCATCGTGGTAATAACTTGTCCAACTCATCTCAACTACTTAGATAAATCATAATCACAGTGTTCAGCTCTATAGAATAGTATCATAATGGCCATTATGATACGTGCCACACTATCCAACGTGATTATCATATATCTGAGTAAAATCATTCAAATAAATATCGAACAACAATCAATCTTAAATTAACTCCCTAATCGTATCACACGAATAACAAAAATAACAACAAAGAATAAATATTTAAAAACAACACACATTCACATTACAAATAGTTAAAAGAAAAGAAAACAACACTATCAAGGAAACCATTGAGTTATTATTTACTTTTATAAATTAACTATGTTATCATGTCATATTCGGCTCTAAAAATCATCCTAAGCATTATTAAATCAATTAAAAATAATTATTATACGGTTATTAATTATTAATATTAATTAATTAAAACATTAAATTTAATATGGGTTTATTTAACTTAAATAATTTATAAGCTCTAATTATAATTAAAAAACTAATTAACGTTCATAATTAGAATATAAACATTGTTCACGAGTTAAACGGGCATATCATGCTTTTAAAATAAATAAGTATATCACCCATAACTATCCTAATAATCACACAATAAACATCCAGTCACATGGAATTTAATTTAACTTCTAAGTAGGAATTAACCTACCTTAAATTCAAATTGAGCTAGCAAACGATCTCGAATTAACTCCAATAATAGTTCTAATGATGCCCACAACCTGTAGTAATATTAATTTGAAGTTAATTTAACGAGAACCAAGCTAACGGGACGAAAACCGGCTCGAATTGAGTCCAAAATGCCCCTGAACCGGTCTGGACCAGCTGAACCGGTCCAATTGGACTAGTCTAGCCGGCCCGGTTGGACCAGGGTCATCTCTAACCTCCGGCCAACTAACGCAACGCAGCCTTTTTTTTTTTTTTTTTTTTAAACTCTAAATCTAAAATCGAAAGCTTACCCAAGTTTCGGAAGAACGTTCACTCTTGTCTCGATTCCACGTCACGAAGAACTCGATGAAGATTAACGATCCAAAACCCGATGAATCGTGAGCCGAGCAACTAAAATAACGGCGAGCCCAAAACGATCCCGTGAGGTCTTTAAACGAACGGGAAAATCAACGAAACTTGTCCAATTAGCACATAAAACACTTGGGTTCAAAACTAATCAAAGAATAATAAATTTTAACGTAAATACCGAATGATCCGGGGTTGAACGAGGTCGAAAATCCTTTGAATTATCGATGGGTCACTGAACTCGAATCTGACATAGAATGGCAGCCCAAATGTCGAAGGTTAACATGGAATTACGGAAAATAAACAACGAATCAAAAGAATCGGAACTTACATCGAGAAACAAAACGGAGACACAACTTTTTGGGCGTGCGGCTGGCAGACGTAAAAGAAAAGAATAATGAACTAGGGTTGGAGGAAATATATATAATTCGAGAAATTACGATAATGCCCCCTGGAATAATAAATAGAGTTAGGGACGTAAACGGTAATCAGGTCATATCTTTTTACTCGGGACTCGGAATTGAGCGTAGTCAATTCCGTTGAATTCGTATCGACGTAACGGTTCGGGAAAACTAAAGATAACGTTGATCGGATCAAAATTGGTGAAAAGACTAAAATGCCCTTGGGTGAAAATCTGGGTTGTTACATTATTTATCTTATAAAACTAATAAAGAATTTTTTTTTCTTTATTTAAATTATCTTGGATAACTATTCTTGTGACGACCCGACTCTTTTAAATTCATTTAAATATAAAACACAGCGGAAGTCTTTATATTTTAAGAAAAATGACGTGGTTATGTTTGAAAATTAGCTATCCAAAAACCTGTTACATCTTAAATTCTGAAATCTAAAAACACAAGGAACATTAAGTTCCTATCGAGGAGTTCAAAAGAGTTGTAATCATAAAAGTAAAGAAGAAAAGCTCTTAAGAGCTATATACAAATGTACAAATCCAAAAATGTATAAAATTCACAAAAAACTAAGTCCATGGACTTTTACAAACACCTAGTCCATCTCGAGGTCATCATCCTGCAATCATACAGCACCAGCTCCTCTCCCACGACCTCTAGCACGAGCATTACCTGAAATGGGTTGTAATATCATGAGCTAACAACAAAGCCCAGTGAGAATAACAAGAATAAAAAGTAAAGTTAGACCTCAAACCCGTATTCTGATTTGTGTCCAATTAAACTGACACAATCAATCCTAAGTTCTCCAAACTCTAGGTAATTCCATTCTATAATCTCCAAAGGAGGATATTACTTAGCACACGTAGTCTAATTCTCATCCATTAACTTGTTATAACATAAATAAGAAAAGTAAATAAACTTTGCATAAATATAACATATCTCGATTCTCTATCCATGATATATATTTCCATCGATCATATGCATGAAGGTAATGAGGACATCCCGTAGGATTCGCATTCGCCCTTTATGCATGAATGAAGGTAAGGTGGACTTCCCGTAGGATCCACATTCGCCCTTATGAATGAAGAAGGTAACGTGGACTTCCCGTAGGATCCAACGTTTTCCCTCCTTTTCTTTCTCATTTTCTCTTCTTTTTCTATGAAGGTAATGTGGTCTATCCCGTAGGATCCATCATTCTCCCTTTCATTTCTTTCTCACTTTCTCTTCTTTTTCTATGAAGGTAATGTTGTCTATCCCGTAGGATCCATCATTCTTCCTTTCATTTCTTTCTCAATGATGCGAGATGTTATGGTGCGAGATGTTATGGATATGCTTGCAAAAGTAAATAAAAGTAAAATATGAATATGAATATTAAAGTAACCAAAACAAGCATAAAGTAAATAGATAGAAAATTCTGGAAGAACGATATGTAAATCGAACTCCGCTACATTAATAAAAGCAGATCCTATCTTAAACGATTAATCTATTCCTTCAAGGATTCTAAACTTTCAATATAATCCGAGGTTCTATTAACCGTTCTATCTAAAAATTTGGATCTTTTAACTTCCAATGATCCATCATAAGTTTCGAAACGAATCTAACTTAGAACTTCCTAAAGTTTAATGTTTCCCTCAAGAACTCCTGAGTTCTCACTTAAAGGATTAACTCCTAATCCTAAGGGCACTAACTCACTTCCCTATATTCTTAGATTAGAATCTTAGTCTTGGTTTCTAATTCTACAAAATCATTTTACTTATTTGCTTTCTAAAATTACTTTAAATCCTAACTATTCTCACCTTTGTAAAAGAAGATTTCGCTCCTAAAACAGTTAGAGCGATCAAGCGAACGATCCAAAAATACCTACAATTAGAATTACATCTAGCAATCAATAATTAACCAAATAACGATCAAACAACATCTAAGCGTACAAGACGACGAAAAACTCTACAAACCCCAATATGAGGCTCTCGGCCCCCCCATGAAAAGTGGGTCTCGGGTTTGGTTTTCCGGCTTTTAGGCAATTTAGATGTGTTTCGAGTTGGTTTCAAGCAATTTAGATATTCCCGATTTCAATGGGTATCAATATTTAGGGTTTTGGACAATATGTAATTTCCCGAATTGAATTACAATAAACATTATTTCAATAATAAATAACCCATATTCAAACCCCGAAAGGTAAATTTCAAACGGGAAGAGTTTCAACTGAAACTCGGGTTTAGGGTTAAGGGAAAGTCAAGTAATAGTTACCCAATAAGTTTTCCATCAACATTCAACAACAAAATTGGAAGGGGATGAGAGTTTTGGCCAAGAACTCAAAAGCTTGAATCAATTTTCCATGGAAATACTATGAGAATTCAAAATCTAGGGCTTACCTTAGAAAGTTGGAAACGTTCCAAGAGTGAAATGGGTAGAAAGGTCTCGGCGAGAGCTTTCCAACGCATCCGAAATCACGTAAAACGGCCAAGAAACGAAGCCGGGGCGACACTTTCTTCCTCTTCTCCTTTCTTCCTCTTTTGCTCAGGTTTGGAGAGAAAAATGAAAGAGTTTTGTGTTTTTTTGTCCTTTTTAAGACTTGAGGAGGAAGATGAATAGTATCTAGATATTTTATGAAGTTTGGAAAAGACGATTGCGTCATTTTATGACTTTTAACTTATAAATCGAAACCCGAAGCTCTTAAATTAATCTAAAGGTGATTAATAATTATTAATTGGCCCGTTAATAATTATTAATACCACCATAACTTATTTAAACTAATAAAGCCATTCAAATGACTTAAATCGAAATAAACTACTAAATTCTAATTTACCGATTAATAAATAAACTTTAATTACTTAAATTAAAATAAAATAAATAAATTATTTTTTTTATCACAAATTAACGGGACGTTACAATTCTTTTATGTAATTATTTCAGACAAAATAATTCAAAAATTACTTTCTTAAAATACTACATATGCCATTTTTTTGATGTATTTTGTTAAATAAATATTTATTTATTTAATCAATAAATTGAACCAAATATCTATTGAATTCATTAATTCAATTTAAATTCTTCCTTATTAGTAAATCTTATTTATTAATACTTAATATTATTATTTAAATAAATCAATTATTTAATTTAAACAATAATATCATTTTTCTAATTTTTGTAAATTTATTATTAATAATTATTTATTAATTTATATTTAAATAATTGAAATTAATATTAAATATGTTCTTTACTATTATCATTTAAATAATCATTGTTATGTAAAATTAATAATAAATGTTTAATTGTTAATTTCCATTTAAGTAATCACAATACATAAATAATTAATGATGATTTATTAATAATATTTTCTTATTAATTACCATTTAAATAAACACAATATTTAAATAATTAATTATATTGATATTAATTTTCATTTAAATAAACTCATTATTTAAAATAATTAATATTGTCAAGTATTTAAGTACATTAATTTACTTAAATTATTAATTTCTTCAATAGTCAAATAAATGACTTATTTTGCTACAACATTATTTGGGCTAGTCCAAGGACTCGATGGGCTTATAGATCGTGGGCTTAATAATCAGTTAATTAGTCGATTAGCTCATAATCAATTAATTACTATTATTTAACTATGAATGATTCTACTATAGATTCATAGCTGAACTCCCCTCACTATAGATGAGTTGTGCTCATTTTAGTTTATCAAAATGAGTTTGTGATATACTAATGATTACAGATGGGTTAAATTCACCGTTTTACCCATGTCATTACCTATTTATCCTTATGTTCGTGCTGATTCTCCAATGAACATTATTTGTAATCCAACTAAAGATAAGCACTCATGTGATCAGTAGAAGTTGTGGCGCCACTCATTCATGTCTTGAATCAGTACATCAAGGGAGTTTCTAAAGTGTCTAAAATGATTAGGTATCGCACTGATACCATCGTTTTTTTAGAAAATTATGAATTTCATCTTGGGTAAATATGTTCCCAACTATTATCTTGTTATGTTCCCAAAACGGGAGTGTATCGAGAGTTCATACAGATTGCTCCCAACCATGTGAATTAAATAACATTACTCTATGAATAGAAGTTCACATTTCACTCAGGATAAGATTCATCGTTGTTTGATAAACTTAATTTGATATTTGATCATTTATTGTCACCATCATCAATGGGCCGAGTCGAGCTTGCTCGGCCCAAACATTAGAAGGTTCTGGCTCGGCTTAAGCTCGAGCTCAACGAGCCTATACTTTTGGTCGAGCAGGCTCCTAAAATTTTAAGGCTCGCAACTCGGCTCATGGGCTAGGTTCATCTAGTTGAGCTTGGGCCTGGCTCGTTGGAGCGAGCCGAGTTTGGTCTTGGCTCGTTCGAGTAAGCCAAGTTCAGCCTATCATATGAGTTCAATTTTATATCACATTATCTCAAAAACCAATAGTGCATAACTTTTGAATCACCTTTTAAAAAAAAATCAAGTGTTAACAAAATTAACCTATTGAACTTATTATTTTAAATAGCAAAAAAGAGTGAAAAAATCAATATATTAAACTTATTATTTTGAACACCAAGAAAGCAAAAACTGTTCAATTATCTATTAAATAATTTAACCTTTTTTTTTCTAAAATCTCTAGTGTTAAGTTATAATATAAAAAGAAAGGGGTATATTATTATTTTTTATCTTTAATTTTTAAATTGGTAGTAAAATAAAATTCTATTTAATAATAAATAAATATTGCGAGCTTTATTTAGGCCGAGATCGAACTGGCTCGTTGGATCGGCCCTATGGAGGCTCAAACGAGCCGGCTCATTCAAAAAAAGGGAGACTCATATCCAATCCAAACATTTAACGAGCCGAGCTGAGATGACTCATCAAACATTGACTTTCGAGTCGAGCTTAGGCCAAGTCCGAGCCAAGCTTGAGCCGGCCTTTAGGTCGCGAGCCGGATGATGATGATGAATTTATTGTAAACGTTATAAGTGAGAAATTGATCAATATCTTGGTCCATTCTTATACAGTCATAATGTATATGATACTTCCATTTCATGTCATCTACATGAATAATCAGGATAAGATCATTTGTAAACTATACAAAATGGACAATTATCAACAATGTTAACATGATAAGTTTCCCAAACATTATCCATATATTGTAGATACTTTATGTTACTTATTTCAACTTGAATCCTCACGTATGATGCATATACTCAATTGTGATTTCATAAAAGTAAATTTGGGGCTTTACTATTTGAATGTTTGATATATATCTTATCTCGTTAATGAATTAATATAGTTGAAAAGAACTTAAGTTTATTTATTCAATTTATTCAAAATAAGTTATAATTATTAAATAATTACAAGTTGTAAGACATCATTCTTAACCGTAAGATTGTCCATTAGAGAATCAATAGAAGCTTAAAGAATAAGATGTATCACAAAGGTTAAATCGATAAATTATCTAGTAGTGAATATTAGGGATGGCAACGAGGCGGGGCCGGGGCGGGGATGCACTTCCCATCCCCTAACCCGCGAGGATTTTTAATCCCCATACCCCACCATATCCCCTAATAAAAAAATCGGGATCGGGTTCGTGGATTCCTCGTTCGGGGATCGGGTTTCCCGCGGGGGAAATTCCCCGTTTTACATTTTAATTCTTATTTAAAAAGAAGTATAAAAAAGAAATATAAATTTAAAATATACATTTTTAAGTCAAAAAGAAAACATAATACTAAACATTTTATATTTTATAAGTTAGTATAATCATATTTTACATATATTTTTCAATAAATAAAGATAAAAGTAAACAAAATACATAAGATATTCTTAAAAAATCGGGTTCGGGGTCGAGGGCGGGGCGGGAGATGTATTCCCATACCCTTAACCTAAAACAAATTGGGGGGAAATTTTCCACCCTACCCCGCGGGGACCCTAACCCGCAGGGAATTTTGCCATCCCTAGTGAATATGAACTACTTGCGAAGATTCAAAGTGTAGTTGATGATTATATCCAATGGACATAACTATGTCTATAAGACTAAGAGTGTAACATTAAGTTAATGAATGAGAATAAAGTTAATTAAATGAGGTTTAATTAATATAATTATGGATCATTGAAATTTAGTACTATAGGTCCATTAAGTCCTCGAGCTAACGCATGTTTGTGAGAACACTAATTAATTTGATTAATTAATTATTTGGAAGATAAAATAAAATAATTAATTTGATTAATTAATTATTTGGAAGATAAAATAAAATAATTAATTTGAAGTTGTCAAATTAATTATAAAGGCGAATTAAATAGAAAGGTGCTATTTAGTTAATTAATTTGAAGTTTTCAAATTAAAGGCAAAATAAATAAAAGAGTTATATTTGATTAATGGACTGGTTCTATTAATCAAAGGGGAAGTTTAAAATGCCCAATCATTTCTAAAATGGTCTAGGCGCAGACGCATGATCCCAAGATAAAAAAAAGTGAGGTGTGTGGGTAGATGGATTAAGCCCACACGCCCATATATGATAGTTGTCATCATATTTTATATTTAATTAGGCCTTTTATTATTTTTAAATATTTAAATATGAGAACAAATAATTGAATTCATTTAAAATATGGAATATCTTGAATAATTAACTGTATTAGTTAGAAGATGGGTAAAATGCAAATTATACCCTTGCACGTTGAGATTGTTGCAAAACATACCCCTACACTAATCAAATGACAAAAATACTCCTTGCACTTTAATTTTTTTTGTTTGAAGATACCCTTCTATTAAATCTAACGTTTGTAAATTAAAACAATAAAAAATGTATTTTAAAATAAAAAAGGGGCGTTTGGTATGCAGACATTGACCATGGCAGTTCCATAAAACTGCCATGAGGTAGTTGCCTTCATCTCCCACTTGCACATTATGGGTTACCCATCATGGGCGTGTACCTATTACATTGTTGCATTTTGAACGAGAAATTCTATCACTCATCAATCAAGGAGAAACATATTCTCTTTCATCGATATCTAAGTCATACAAGAAAATAGGTCGTGTGACAGTCATACTTTCAACTTGAGAGCCTATTACTTTACAACGATTAAGTATGTAAGGTAAGTCAATTGTGTATTTAAGTAGAGTGTATGACGTAGTTCCCTAGATCATTTAGTCACATTTGTAACTCCAAATCTCTTTTAAAATATTACCTTTGTATTCATAATTATATTACAAAAATACAATTTGTCGACCAATGAATACAATGCAATGTGACATTTAAAATAATCTCGTCTTTTCCTCAAAAAAATTTCATCCCATAACGACTACTCTCTAGATAAGTCCCATTAGATTGAATCTTTCATTACCATTAGTAACTTTCCAATATAGCTAAATCGCAGAGAAACTTCAATATTTTAGTCAAAGATCTTAAAGGTACTTGAAAGACTTCTTAGTCTTATGGGTCTCACATTGTTAAGAAGTAGAGATCTAACTCTGTTACCCATTTAGGTCGGTTATAACACACTTGGTATAAAGCACATAGTACAGTATTATTCTCTTTTTTAATTAGAGTGTATGTCCCATATACTGTACAGATGATAGTTCAGATATACTCAATATCTAACTGGGTCCATAATCTCATCTTGATTCTTTTTCAAGGGGATATCTAGGTTAAGCATATGCCCTCGTACACATCATGATATACATAGGCTTCCAATAGCACTTGAATAAGGAACTTTTTGCATTTGCTCTATTTCCTCTGAAGGACACAATCTTTGACTTAAGCTTTCGCCTTTTGCGATGGGAGTATCAATAGGTTTGCAGTCTTGCATTTTAAATCTCTCAAGGATTTTCTTGATGTACTGACCTTGTGACAAGGCTAACATCCTTTTGGAGCGATCTCTTTCAATATTGACTCCAAGTATATAAGCTGCTTCACCCATATCTTTCATTTGAAAGTTTGATGATAGCCATTTTTTAATGGCTAATACATTCTATTTGTCTTTCCCAGCCATCATATGTCATCCACATATAATGAAAGAATTACGAACTTATCTTTATGTGTTTTGATATACCCACAGTGGTTCTCATCAATCATATGAAAATCATATGAGGTGATAACTTGGTGAAATCTGATGTACCACCTGGAAGATTGTTTATGGCCATAAATTGACCTCATTAATCTACACACTTTTTGTTCTTGCCCTTCAGTAATAAAACCAATGGGCCGTTGCATGTATATTTCTTCTTCCAATTCATCGTTTAGAAATGTTGTTTTAACATCCATTTGATGTAATTCCAAATCTAAATAAGCAACTATTGCTAGGATGAGACCAATAGAGGTAAATCTCACAATAGGAGAGAACGTCTCTTCATAATCAATTCCTTCTTGTTGTGTGTAATCTTTGGCTACAAGTTTGGCCTTATATCTTTCGATAGAGCCATCAACTTTACGTTTGATTTTAAGAATCCACTTGTTACCAATTGCTTTCCGTCCTATAAGAAGATCAACTAGTTCCCAAACACTATTTGACTTCATTGACTCCATTTCTTCTTCTATTGCATTTATCCATTTATCCTTATTATAAATTTGAAGAGCCTCTTGAACATTATTCGGCTCTTCATCGTCTTGAGGCGTAATCATGAGTATTTCATCATTATAATGACGTTTTGGGATTCTACCATGATTACTACGCCTTATTTGTGGTTCTGAATCACGAGTTATTTGTGGTTCTTCTGAACCACACAGAATGATCAAATTTCTTCCATTTGGATGAGATACTGTTGATAACTGATTAGGAGTATCTCTAAATAGTTTGACTCCCACTTACTTGTTCTCCGATAAAACGTACCCTTTTGAGGTTTTTGAGTATCATATAAAAATACTATTTTTACCTCTTAGACCTACTTTTTCGTGTTGATGTGACGACTCATGAACATAAGCAGCACATCCTCATGGTCTCAAACCACGAGGCCTGGTTTTCTGTCAGTCCATAACTCATAGAGTGTAGAAGCAACAGATTTTGAAGGTACACGATTAAGAATATAAGTTGCAGTCAATAAGGCATCACCACAAAAAGTGATTAACAATTTTACTTGCGCCATCATTGATCTAGCCATTTATAAAAGAGTTATATTTCTCCTTTCAGCAGCCCCATTCTGTTGTGCGATTCAGGGAATGGTTAGTTGCCTATGTATTTATTTTTTTCCACACATTTGTTTAAAGTCATTAGACAAATATTCACGTCCACGGTCTAACTTTAAAGACTTAACCTTTTTATCTAATTGATTTTCCACTAAGGTAATAAATTTTCTAAACACTCTAATGCTTCAGAGTTGTGAGAAATTAAATAGACATGACCAAAATGTGTGAAATCATCTATAAAAGTGATAAAGTATTCAACCATATGTCATGCCTTCACATTCATAGGCTCGTAAATATCCGAATGAATTAATTGTAATGGAATTTCAGCTCTAGTTCTTTTACCAAATGGTTTTATTGCCATTTTTTCCGCTAGACAACCCTCACATGTTGGTAGTTCGACCCTATCAGTTTAGCCTAACAAGCCCTCTTTAGTTAGTCTAGCTATTCTATGTTTACTTATATGACCTAATCTAGCATGCCACATAATAATGTCAACATTCGCATCAACAGATGATGTAATAAGGGAAAAACTAGCTAAATTATCGAATATCATATTAATAGCATCTAACATAATAAAACCATTTAATAAATAACCACAACCATAGTGTACGTTGTTGAAACTTAAAAGTAGTGTAGTACCAAACATAACTAAAGTAAAATCAAGTCTTAGAAGAACATAAACATAAACTAAATTATATCGTATATCAGGTGCATATAAAACGTCATGCAGAAACAGTGTACGTCCATTCCGCATATTTAATTTGCAGGAACCAATCCTTTTCACAGGTACTCTTGCATTGTGTGACGACCCGACTCAAATAAAATAGATAAATAAATAATAAAAGAGCGGATTCACTTTTATAAATAACCCAGAGTTAAAACAATAAATGCGAAAGCCTTTTATTAATGACAAATAAAAGATAAAACAAAACGTTTAAATGTGGCGCCAGTTCAAATAATTAAAATCCAAATAAAATGCATGAGTTTAAATAAAATAAATTAAAATATCCCAAATAACAAAAGAAATGACTAATATGATAAGTCAAAGGAGAAGATAAAACAAATAAATCCTAAGGCCTCCATGTAGCACCATCCTCGTCATGCGCCTCGAGCTCCAAAATTATTATCGTTACCTGCAAAATTTAAATTTGCAGGGCATTCGAATACCGTGAGTTTTTAGCTCAGTAGATTAATTTCAATTTATATAAGTAAGCTAAATTGAAATCACAGCAAATACAATATCTATTGGATACTAGTCCAAATCCCCAATTTCTCATTTATAAAGATAGGTACTTAGCCTATTTATTTAGTAGGTACTTAGCCCACAACATTTCCTTTAGTCTTTGTTTTAATTAAATTTGCATATATGTGTCATAGTGGGGTATATGGCCACTCATGATACGTGTCATACTATGCGCTTGAAAATATGATCATAGTGGGGTATAGGGCCACTCATGATACGTGCCATAGTATACGCTCTACAAATTTAATATTTATTATGCATAGGTTCAACCCAAGTTGTAAAACCTAAAGGCTCTATTTATCACTTATCGACTAACCAAACATAAAAAATAATTAAATAAAAATCGAAAATCATAATAATCACATAATAATTTCTAGCAACTAATAAATCATCTCCCAAGTCATACCATGAATCATAGACAAAGCAAACAAACAAAAGAAATTCAATTTAACACTTTAAGTAGGAATTAACCTACCTTATTCTCAAATCGAGCAAGCAATCGAACTCCAAACGATGCCAAATAAAATCCTAGAGGTGCCCAAAACCTGTGTTGACAATTAATTAAAGTCAATTTTAAGAAAACCGGAGAAACGGGACGAAAACCGGCTCGATTGGGCTCTAATTAGGCCCTGAACCGGTCTGGACCAGCTGAACCGGTCCAATTGGACCAGTCCAGTCGGACCGGTCTTCTCCCTCCCTCATCCCGCAGCGCTGCAACTAATTTTATTTATTTTTTATTTTTTCTTTTTCCTTTTCTTTTCTTTTCTTTTAACTAAAAAAAAAACACAAACTCACCTTCACGAATTCGCCCAGGATCCACGCACGAAGAACACGACGAAAACACGATCCAAACCCGAGCAAAACCGAGATAAAAAATTTCCAGATTCCGGCGAGGATAAGACGGCTCCGGCGAGGCTCTAAACCGCATTAAAACGACCCTCGATTAGACTAAAATCCACCCGGTAACGATAAGAAAACCAACGGAAATAAGATTTAACCAAAGCGTACCAATGAATTCGGAGAAAAAAAGAAGTTGTTTAGGGTTTAGGGTTTTAGGGTTTAGGGTTTAGGGTATATATATAAGACGAGAAATTACAAGAAAGCCCCTGGAGTAATAAATAGAGTTAGGGACGTAAACGGCAATCAGGTCATATCTTTTTACTCGGGACTCGGAATTGAATGTAGTCAATGGCGTTGGACTCGTATCGACGCGACGGTTAATAATAACTCAAAATAAAATTATTTAAATCAAAATTGAGAAAAAATACCAAAGTGCCCTTACCTAAAGCTCGGGTTGTTACACATTGTTTCCAACATATAACCATTTTACACCTTGTATAGCGTGCCAGGCAACCATACACATCCTATTTGTTACTAGGTAGCTAGACTATATTTGGAGGTCCTTTTCGTCTTCTCTCCTTTCATCCTCCCCATGTGCGTGTCAGATGGCCATCTATTCAACTTTTCATTTTCCTGGTTATTTCGTTCAAATGGGGATGTAAAGTGGCTATTCTGATTTTTGCCCCTAAAATATAACACCTCAACAATTTAACAAACACATAATTTACATGATGCCACGTCACCTTTAATATTTTGACTAAATAATACCACATTCTTTTTAGATCGTTTAACTGAAATCCTGAAAACGGTAGCATTTCCGAGAGCCAGTTATCTATCTGGCGCCTTCTTATCCAGGCCAGGCAAAGGCAATTTCAATCTTTGAAAATAAAAAATAAAAAATGGAAATTCTAATTCCAACTTCTCGATGCAATTTCTTCCGTAAACCCAGTTTTTTATTTTCTCAAAGAGTTTCTCCCATCAAAAGAAGCTTCAATTTACGTGTTAATTCCAATGAATTTCAATCCCAAGCAGTGGATGAACAAACAGATTCTGAATCAGAAAATTTAATAATAGATGAAGAATTCAAGAAGGAAAGCAAGATTTCTACTGCTCCTGCCCTAGAAAAAGATCTAAAAAAGGTCTGTCTTATAATTTTCATTGCTGAAATCGAGTGGGAATTTTAGTATTTTGTCCTGTTTCTTACAAGTTTTGGTTTCAGATATCTAATGGGTTTGTGTTTCATTCATGTTTTATGGCTTTATTTTAGAAATTATCATTTTTATTTTGTTTATAGTTGTATAATTTGTATATAAGTTTAGTCAAATTAATAGTTAGATTTCTAGGGACCTTTTAGCTATGAGTGGTTTCTATGTAATTGTATTTAAATCAGGAAATTAATGAAAACAGAGTGGATAATTTCATCTGACAAATTCGTATAGTTTGTTTTCCGCATTTGAGTTTCTCGAAAACTCATAGAGGTTTACATTCCCTTAAATGAGCCTATTCTCTTTTACATTATCCTTTTTGTTTTTATTTTCAAATGGGTTTGTAATAGTTTAATTTCAAGTTGCAATCTTTTTTATCCGATTCATGAATTTCTAATAAGGGGGTTCTTGATTTTGTTACTCCCATCTTTTAGATGTTTTGATTTTTTACCCGTCTACGGAGAATTGGGAGCTATCATTACCGATCTATAACTATATATAGAGTGTTTAATAATCAACTTGTAGATATTAAATGCATTGTAAAACTATGCATTATTCACTTCATGGATGTCTGAGTATGGAAAAGTTAAATACTTGGGACTTCCATTTAGACAAAGGGGCTTCACCAATGTCTTTTAAAAAAGCACTTTAAAGCCCGGGTTTAGGTGTGCGTAGCGCCTCACCTCACCTCGCCTCACCTTCTTAGATCCCATCCTTGAAAGAAAAAATATACTCAGAATGCCATCGATGAAAATTTATCGCCTTTTATATGAGCTTCTAGTTCTGATGTGTTATTCTAATCCTAGTTTAATAAGTTAATCTTTCTATCCACAAAAAAAAAAAAAAAAAAAAAATTAGAAGGGAAGAAGTTTATTTTAGTTTGAAGCAAATTCTTTCCTAGAGTTGATATATATGTACTTTACACTTCTTATGACCCTTTATATTAGGTTGTCCAAAAGACTGCTGCAACTTTTGCACCAAGAGCCTCCACTGCTTCAAAAAATCCTGCTGTACCTGGAACTACTTTATATACTATTTTTGAGGTTCAAGGCTATGCATCAATGTTGTTAGGTGGAGTGCTGTCTTTCAACCTTATATTTCCATCAGAGGAACCAGATTTATGGAGATTAATGGGAATGTGGTCAATATGGATGTTTAGTAAGTTTTTCCTATAACTTTGCTAGAATGATATACTCATTCATCATTAGCACAAGCTTCTTTCACCTCTTATGACTTTTTTATGTCCAGAAACTTCCCGATCTCTTTATGTTCCTTTTTAACAACCATCAAATCTTACCACAAATTTCTATTAGAACTACATGCCTAAGAATCCATATATATTTTATATGTTGATGCAACATGATAGATGGTGTGTGTGTATATTTGAAAATATCGTTCCACTATTAATGATGCTAATTTCCCCCCCTATATAGCTAGTGTTTTTAATATCACAAAGCTGCGGCTTTAGCAGGAAGCGAGAAAAAAAAACAAGGATTTTTTTTAAAGTGAAGCACACCATATAAATATAAAAAAAGTTGTATAGGAAAATGGAAAAGTATTTTTTTATGAGAAACAAACACTTTTCATTGATAACTGAAAAGTACAAAAAGGAAAAGAGCCGAGCCACAAAGATTACAAAAAGCGCTCCAATTGGCAAAAATAGAAGAAGAAATTTAGTTACAAGAAAGATTAGAGCGAGAACACCACGTAGAGGTAGAGCTAGTGATTTTGATGTTGTTCCATAATTCTAAGTGGTCAGCCATGGCATTGTTGAAGAGAATGGAGTTTCTAAGCGGCCAAATTTTCCAGAAAGTGGCTAAGACAGCATTAAGCCACGAATTTTTGCTTTGCCAGTTCAAAAGCTGCCAGAAGCTGAATGAGCCCATCTGAATAGAATTTGGGGCTGTACGAGCTGAGGTTAAAGGAGAGGAGGAGATTTGAGATGATGTTGCTGCTGAGAGAGCAATGAAGAAACAAGTGGTCTCTGTCCTCGCCATAATTTTTGCACAGAGGGCACCAGCTAGGGGGAAAGGCTGCAATGGGGATGTCTTTTCTGGATATTTTCTGCTGTGTTCAGACCCTTGTGAAGTAAGGACCAGCCAAAGAATTTAATTTTTTTAGGAACCTTGGAGTTCCAAATTTCTTTGAAGCCAGGAAGAGGGATGGATAGTTCATTTTGAGGGTCAGAAAGATGGGTGTAGATGGTTTTAGCAAAGAACTCAGCATCTTTATCAAAAGACCAACTAAGGCTATCCTGGACCAAATTTGGCTTGAAGTTGTCAATGGTGGGAGAGAATGCACCACTCCTCAAACTCCCTGTCATTCAAATTCCTTCTAAAAGGAGGTTCCAGCAATTTTGATGAGGGATCCAGCATTCATTTTGGGCATTTGAGAGGGAGAAAAGGTGAGGGAAGGCAGCTTTAAGAGGACCCAGGTCTGTCCAATTGTGGTGCCAAAACAGAATTTGTTTCCCATGCCTAGCTTGTACTTGTTGAATTGGAGCTAACAACTCCTCGTATTGAATGACATAACTCCTGACAGGGATCGAATGCCAGAAGGAAGAAGGCTCATTGATGAATCTGCCAATCCACTTAAAAATGAGGGCTTGATTTTTGGTTTTCATGTTGCCAATGCCCATTCACTAGGTGGCTACCTCTCTCAAAACCTTTGAGACCCACACAAAGTCTCTCATTTTCTTTTCAATGATATTGGCTGCCTTGGTGGGGATTTTGAAAAGGGAGAGAAGAGAGAACCGCTTCCAGCACAGTTAGGCGACCCCCTTTCGAGAAGGTAAAATTGTTCCATTTAGAGAGCATCCTGTCAATCTTTTCAATGATAGGGGACCAAAAGTATAGAGAGTTTTGATTTTTCCCAAGAGGCATGCCTCGGTAGGTAGTGGGTAAGGAGCTAGCTCGGCATCCAAAGAAAGAGGCTAAATAGCTCACATCAATTTGATCAATATTCAGACCAATGAGGAAGGTTTGCTGAGGTTCATACAAAGCCCTGTGTGATTGGAGAAGAAGTGAAGATAGAATAGTATGAAGCATTGGATAATGAAAACTTAAAGATTTGAGTGGTTTATTTAATATATTTTTTAAGAGATGTTGGATTTTAGACAGTTATTTCCTATTTCTTTAAAAAAATTAAAAAGCTACCTAAAGTGTGCTACAATGCTTGGCTTAGTGAGGCGCCACACCACACCTCACTTGAGACGAGGTGCCCTGAACGCGCCTAGCAGCTAGACGTCTGCCTTCTGAAATTGGGTATATAACATGTATTCTTTGAAAAGAGAAGCTCTTTAGTTCAAAATCATCAGCTACACATATGGTCTGGAACCTTGTGGTCGGTGTAAACTAATAGAGTGATAGCAGCTAGGCGCTTGCCTTCTGAAATTGGGTGTATATCATGTATTTTTGAAAGAGAAGCTCTCTAGTTCAAAATCATTAGTAACAAATATGAATAGAGTGATGTGAGAAAAATCTCTGATTAAATACATAAATGAAAGCCATATATATAGGAAAATACAAGAAACCTTAATTTTATTGATATAAATACTTATAATGATGGTTTATTCTTAATTAAGCTATTATGAAATTTTCATCCACAAATTCAAATAATTTCTAAAGTTATATGTGGTATCCGTGATTTTTCCCAAATATTCATCGACATCGACATTTTTATCCCTGGGAAGGATTTATGTTGTAGGGCTCTACTTGGTGTACTCTTTTCCCCCTTCTTTTGGAAATTATAACATCTTTATTACTAGTATCAACTGTAACAATGTTTCTGCCGGTATTGTTTTGTGCTTATTTTGTTATAAAGTAGCTGAACTAGGATTAGTTACATTTCTTACCTTCTTTAACTCAAGTTAGCACCTTATTTGCTAGCTTTCATTTTCTCTGTTGTCTTTTCACAGTTCTTTATAGACCTGATTGAGTGATTGATACCACTTTATCCATCCATTCTAGCTAACTGATAATAACCATCCTCACATGGCTTTTAAAACCATTGTAAATTGAGGCCTAGCCTAGCCTAATACGCATTGAAATCTCTAAAGTAAACATCATGATAAATTTCATTTTCTCGCTGGAAAAGAAACTTGAACCTTTGGTTGATTTTTATGAAGTGGTCTTCTGAATGGCAGCAATACCTTCACTTCGGGCACGAGACTGCTCAAAGAATGAGAAAGAAGCTCTCAACTATCTGTTTCTCCTCATTCCATTACTCAACGTTATAATTCCATTTTTCTGGAAGTCTTTTGCTGTTGTCTGGTCGGCTGATACAGTAGCGTTTTTCGTCATGTATGCGTGGAAGGTATGATTGTTAATTCACAGATGTGCAAGTATGATTTGTTTTTACCATCTCTTCTTAAGCATATTTTTGTCTGCAGTTGGGATGGCTACAGAGGTCAGACTAAGATTCAGATCATTGGCCCATTTCCAGAAGAATGGATTCATGCCTCTTCAGATCAGAATCAAAATTCCATAAAGCATGGTCTCACTGCAGGTACTTGATTGAAATTTGAAGATATGTGGTGGTGATTGGCTCAATTGTCTGTGTGTTGGGCATTGTTGATATGATATAGCCTCATCCCTCTAAATCAGTTGTAGTATAAAATTCTAATTCCCTCATGATTTCATTGTTCAAGCATATTAAGTGTTCTTCTCACGGTGGGTTTGTGAGGGGACTTTAGATGTAATATATTCTCATGCTAAATTTATTTACATAATATAATCACGGGTTAATAAATGCATGGATGACCAGTGCAGTTTCAAAGTTTTTCAATTTACACCCGCCATTTTTAATTTGAAATAAATTACCCCTACATTTTCAAAAACCAAAATCCATCCAAAAGTAACGGTATAATTTTTTTTTAATAATTTCGTGAACCTTTTGAATATTATAATTATAATAATATTTACTTAACCCGGGTTAAATTTCTCTCCCTCCCGCTCTTATTTCCATGAAATCCATTGCCAAACTTGAAGAAGATTGGAACCGTTTGAATTAACTCCATACTCGATTTCAAGTGGACGGTTTTAAAGCCAAGAGGGAATTAAAGCTTGAAGAAATAACCCAGATCCATAATTCTCAATTAGACACTTCTTTGTTCCTATACTAAATAAACTGGAAGGGGGATTTGAACATGGCTAGTTGAACTATCCCAGATTTTAGGATAGAGTAGAAAAACGATTGAAAATATTATAATCTGTTAATTTGGGGTAGTTGTGAAAATTCCCCATCTTCCATCTTGCAGTTTTCTGAAACACATAGAGGGAGTGAATCGTTTCCGTTGGCTGCCGATAAAACTAGATCAACGGTGGTTTTTCTTCCTCATCGTCTTCGTCAATAAAAAACTACATTTTCATATAAAAAGACAAACTTGATCAACATGGACAATAAGGTTTTTGTTTCTCAAAACTTCAGTGAGAAAGAAAATAATTTTAATGTGGAGAAATTTAAATGTTACAAGAAAATTTATTTCAACTTCAATTTCAACTTATGGGGCTTTCAATCTCCGATGGTTTGCTCATGTAAAACCATCTCCGAAGGACTCAAGCCCTAATAAAATCAACCTTGGAGTGGTAAAAATGCAAATTATACTTTTTATTTTGTATAATTTTTTTTTTAATTGCCTTAAGTTTTGATGTTTTTGAATGTTATAATTTTGGAACGGGGCTTATCAGGAAGATGAAGAGAAATCAGTTGGAAAACAAACAAAGAAAGGGAACATGTAGAAGAAAGGTGAAGGTTTTAAAAAAAAAAATCATATAAGGAAGATAGGTGGAAATGGTCCACTTGGAATCAGATATGAAGTTAAATCCCACAGCTTCAATCGAATCAAATTGGAGCTTCTTCGAGTTATGCATCTTTCATGGAAGAGATAAGAGAGAAAGAGGAAGGAGGGAGGAAACATAAAAATACCCATGAAATTATGCTATTTGAGTAATTTTTAAAAAGTTTTGATATTTTAGTAATTAGTATGTAGATTTATGCTATTTGAGACAAGTTCTTTTTTAAAAAACCGATCGATTGATGGATAAGAAGTTGATAAAGCACGAACCGACACTAATCTTCAGTCAGGTTTGTCAGTTTCTTTGGTTCAACTTTCACCTTAAAGAAGAATACTTAGGTACTCACTAGTGAGTATGAGTTTGTACTCACCGTTCTACATGTCACTTTCTTATTGAATAAAATATATTGATGGTTATAAATATATGAGTTTCTTTTAATAAATATATAGGTCTCACTAGTGTTTATCCAATTGAAAAGTAACACGTAGGAAGGTGAGTACAAACTCATATATTTATTACCATTAATATATTTTATCTAATAAGAAAGTGACACGTAGGACAGTGAATACAAACGCATACTCACTCGTGAGTACTAAAGTATTCTCCTTTAAATATATGTGCTTTAAGTAATTGGGGGATTGTTTTTAGTGGGACATGGGTATCAAATTTCCTTGAAATTTACATCACCAAGAGCACTAGATAGCTTTGCTACACAATTTTGGAGTATCAAGTTTGCTATCTAGGTCACAGCATTGTATGGATGTGGGTGGTCAATTAGATGTTAAATTTGTCAAACTTTAAAGCCAATCACAAGTTTAGGATATGTTACAAATTTCTATCTCGGCATCGTTTGTAAGATTTGCTTGAAATTGCTCGAGGTTTTGCTTTTGTGATTGTAGATCATTTTAGCAAGACTAGTCTATTAACACGTGAAATGTGTGTGAAATATTTATTTTTACTTTTTTTTTATTATATAATAAGTTATAAAATAGATTTTTTATTTTCTCTTAATACAAAAATAAAATTTTAAATACTTTAACAAATAATTAAATCTGTTAAATTGTTGTTATTATGTAAAGATAAAAACTCTTAGATTACTTTCATCAAAAAAAAAAAAATTCTTAGATTACTCAATCTAACAAACAATAGGAACGCAATTCGTTTTTTTATCAATATTTGAACAATTATTTTAATTAATTAAAATGTTTATATGAAATTTTACTAATTGACAATATTAAAATATATTTCAAGCAATATGATTTAGAATTGTTTTTTTTAACACTAAAAAAGTTTTCTATATTATTAATTTTAACCTTTAATATAATTTATAATGTATATTAAATGCTATATTATGAAATCAAAGGATATGATTGAAATTATTGAATTAAAGAGTGGACAAAATGGTTTTAAAATATTAGTCTTATGGATTTTGAGTTACACTATTTTTTTTTTTTTTGTCTTTTATCTAATATTATTTTATAGCTTTATTTTTGGGCTGCTAATGTTCCAAAAATAACATAATAAAATTGTATCACTTTTAAAAATGTGATCAAACAAACCCTACCTATTGTTACTTTAAAAAATTAGTATGGAAGAAGTTAGGTTTGCAATAATAAATTAAGAAAACTCATTGTTGCTCCGCAAATATGGTTGGCTTCCACGTGCGCAACAAACTTAGAATATGAGATTAGTCGGAGGTAGTGTGTTGCACTGGAGGTGCTGCATAGGTGATGTGCTGAGTAGTTGACGAGTAGTGTATACCTGCACAAGAAAAAATCAAAGCACCGATGTAGTGTCGACCTAACACCCTCTGATGCTTAAGTTAAAGCTATTGTGCCAGAGAGAATTATAGTATGATGAATTACCTAATGATTGAGTTTCTTCTCTAATTTATAGGAGAAGTTGATGACATCATCGTGTCACATGTCACGTCGGGACTGGGCCACATGTTGCTTCACAACTACGTGTCATATGTTGCTTATGCCACGTGTTGTCTCTTGATTGGATAATTGTATAATGTAACTTCTTAGACTTAAATATGTAGTCTTACTCAACGACGTAGACGTATGTTCCTGTGGTGATGTAGACGTATCTTCCCAGGCAATACAGATATGCCCTCTCAAGTAATGTAGCCTTATCTTTTTAGGTGATGTAGACATATCTGTTGTGCATTCCTTGAGTAAGTTAAGAAATTCCACGTATAATGATGTATTTTCATCCAAAACAGTGGCCTCTACTCCTGAGCTAGGTTGAGATGTGAGCTCATTGTTGCTTAGGAGTATACTTCAAGGTGAAATTTATACCCCTGTCATTTCAGAAAATTTCACAAGTATCATAGCTTGGTGGCTTGAATTTTCTACCTTAATTGTGGTAAAAAATGTGAGATAAAATAAGAGTTGGAGCTTGGTAGATGCTAAGATTCGGAGCTTGGTAGCTTGAATTTCTGTCTCAGCAGTCATAAAAAAATTTGAGGAAAAAAAACTAAGTGTTGGAGTCTTATAGCTTGACTCTTTACCTTGGTTGTTCTATATCATGACATGTTCAATTTTCGGAGGATCACAAACTTTCTCAACATTCACATAGTAGAGACAAATTGGATAAATGTTGTCGCTCCATCATCGGATACATTCTGCCCCCTTTGATTTTTAGAGTAGAATTCTCTTGAAATCAAATAATAAATCTGAGGCTGACAGCACCTTTGTATTTCAATATATATATATATATATTTGTCTTTGTTTTGGATTTGATCATCTTTTATCAATTTGTTCTCTGTCATTCGGGGCGTTTTAATTTCGAGCACTGTCATTCATGGCGTAGTCAATCAGTTGTCATCCAGGGCATTGTCAATATGGGTGCTACCATTTGGGGCGTTGTCGTTTGTACTTTGTCATTAGGGCCTTGTCACCAAGGCATTGCCATCTAGGCGTTGTCATTAGGGCCTTGTCATCAGGGCCTTAGGGCCTTGTCATATGGGCTTTGCATATCCTTTCCCTGTCCGTTGACCGTTGACTCTTGAATTTTTTTTCCACATTGAAAATTACTTTTTCATCAATTCTTGACCCAAGGTTGATTGGTTTGACTTCAACTCTTCTCTAAGTGTTGCTTGGTTAGTGTGGCTTGTGAGAGCCCTACACTCTTGGTAGACTTAGATTTTTTCTTAATTCTCTTACGAGCCCTCCACTCTTGGTAGACTTAGGGTCTGTTTGGTACAACTTCCCCTAAAAGTGTTTTGAGTGAAACATTTTAGAACAAATATTAATTAAGTGTTTCATCTAAAAACACTTGAGTATACTAAAATGTGTTTTTGGAGAAAATAGTTGATTTGTGATTCTTCAAAAAATGTTTATAAACATGTATTTCACTTAAAATACTTCACTCAAGTGTTTTTAGATGAAACTCTTAATTAGTATTTCTTTTAAAATGTTTAACTCAAAAACATTTTGCAGGGAAGTTATACCAAACAGACCCTTAGAATTTTCAAGTTTTAAATTCTTCTACTAGGTACGGCTCATGAGAGCTCTACACTCCCTAGTATACTTAGAGATTTTTTCTCATTTAAAATTCTTTTACGAGGTGCGGCTCGTGCGAGCCCTGCACTCCCTAATAGATTTAGAATTTGTTCTCATTTAAATTCTTCTATGAGGTGCGGCTCATGCAAGCTATGTACTCCCTAGTAGACTTAGAGTTTTTCTCATTTAAAATTCTTCTACGAGGTGCGGCTCATGCGAGCCATATTTTTTTCTCATTTAAAATTCTTCTACGAGGTGCGGTTTGTACGAGCCTTGCATTCCCTATTAGACTTAGAGCTCGTGTAAGCCCCGCACTCCCTAGTAAACTTAGAATATTTTCTCATTTAAAATTCTTCTACTAGGTGCGGCTCGTGCGAGCCCTACACTCCCTAGTAAAATTAGAATTTTTTCTCATTTAAAATTCTTAGTGTGGCTCGTGCGAGCCCTACACTCCCCAATAGACTTAAAATATTGTAGTGTAATCACATAATCAGGCCCCACTCGAGTAGAACTTCATATCTTGAAGTCACGCTCGAGTTTAAGGGTTCTTGCAAAAGGACTTCTTGCGTGAGAGTTCTTTCCCCTGCTCCTCTTATCTACTCTTGTAGTTGAGAATTGATTAATGTGTTGGTATCTAGACATACTATTTCATTGACCAAGCACCCTTTGCTTTAGATATTCTTTACTAGTATGACCCCCAAAGATGATTTTTATGTCTCCGCTTAGTAGTCCTTGGTTGTCAACGGGGGCTTGATGGTCAGATTTCTGTTTGAGAATTTTGAGTACTTTAGTTAGCAAGATCTCGATTCACACATTGCAGTTGCTCTTCTAGGGCATCTACCATTCTGCCTGGCGCGGATGCAAACCTTGTTACATCCTGTTTGTCAGCAGTCTGTCCTTGTTATCTAGTGCTATGAGTTTGGTACCTTTTATTATGAGGGTTATGGTTTTTTATCGTCCTCTACGTCATCACCGTGTTGCTTACTTCTTCAACTCATCCTTGATGGTAGAGCACTTATTTATATACTCTCCCCATAGACGACGCCAAATGTTGTTGTGCAAAAATGGTTGGCTTTCATGTACGTAACAAACTTAGAATATGAGACGAGTCAGAAGTAGTGCGCCGCACTGAAGGTGCTGTTTAGGTGATGTGCTGAGTAGTTGACGAACAGTGTATGCACTTGCACAGGAAAGAAGCAAAACACCTGTGTATTGCAGACCTAACAACTTCGATACTTAAGTAAGAGCTAGTGTGCCAGAGAGAATTATAGTAGAATGAATTACCTAATGATTGAGTTTCTTCTCCTTGAGAAGAAGTTGATGACATCATCGTGCCACATGTTGTATCGAGATTGGGCCACATGTTGCTTTCCAAATACATGTCATGTGTTAGTTATGCCACATTCGTCTCTTGATTGGATACTTGTATAATGTAACTTCTTGGACTTAGCTATATAGGTGTACTCAACGACGTAGACGTACCTTCCCGTGTTGATGTAGACGTACCTTCCTAGGTGATGCAGACGTACCCTATCAAGTAATGTAGCCTGATCTTTCTAGGTGATGTAGATATATCGGTTGTGCATTCATTGAGCAAGTTAAGAAATTCCACGTGTAATGATGTATTTTCACCCACAACATTCTTGAAAGACCAAGTTATGATCAATATATAAATGAATAATTTGTTCTCATATTTTTTTTATCCAACAAAAATAATAAATGTAAAGGAAAACAAAATTACATAATAAATTCAACCTAGACTTGACTAAACCATGAGCTTAATCATTCATATTTCTACGTATAAAATGAAATTTAATCTTATCAAAGTGACTCTTAGTGTTGCTTTTCAAACTTTCAGCCTTACAAAGAAACACTTTAAATTCATTAAAACACATTCAAAACAAAGGGAGATTTTGATGGCATAGTATCAAAATCAAACATAAATAGGGGTAAGGATATAGATGTGAAGGAGACAATCATCTCCTTCAAACCAATGACTAAGATCAGTTCTTCCTTGAAAATGAAAATTATGCTCTCGGTTCGAGTTTCTTGTTAGAATTACTCAGTTTGCATCTGAATAATCATTTGCCATCATCATTATTTGTATCTTAATGGTCTTTCATGTTTGCCAATCCGAACATAGTTTAATTGGTTAGGCACCTACTTGTCAATGAGGTGATGACACATACATGCGTGCACATGAACTTAAAAAAAGTGGGTTTTGTTTGAGGTCGAAAGTTTGAGTGTCCCCTCCTCTAATTTGATGTAAAATCTAAACAAGAATATACGATCTTTAATGTCTCTCCTCCTCGAATAAACTCGAACATATCCTTCAACTATTTCTTCCTTTCATCGCAAATCCACGAATCCAAAACATCTTATTTTCTCTATTGATAATAACCACACGTGTTCGAATTATTCAACCGACCAATATGTTTATAATATCTATAAATGATAATTATTATATATTTAATTATGGAACTTACGTATTTATATCCATGTAAGAATACTAAAAGTCTCTCTTAAAAAAATATTAAAAGTCACCAACTTGGAGTGGATATTGATGATTATTTGTGTTTAGTTTTTTTTAGTTAATGTTTATGATTTATAAAAACACTAACAATTAATAAGTTGTTTTAAACAATTAGCAATTAATGTCCTATGGTTTTCCTATTCTGACAAAAATAATTTAATAATTGAAAAAATAATTTTCTATTTAAATTATCAATGAAAATTGAATGTGGATCAAAGTAAATGAATTAAATAAAATAACAACTTGTATAAAAATTCATTATCTAAACTAAACATATAGTTTTTTTCCCTTTGTTTTAAATTAATCAATATAATAGTAGATGAATAGTGTAACATCCTCAAAATCCATAAATACAAAACATGTAACAACGGAAGACTTCATAACTAAACATCTTAAATTTTCATTTAAACTCAAAATGTTTACTAAACACATATCTCCGTTCACGAGCTTTATTTCAAAACTTAAAATGTCATTCAGTTCTAAAGTGTAGCAACATAACAAAACTAAAGTTTTAACAAAATATTAACTCAAAACATGAGCGAAAACATAGTTTGACTAAAAAGATAGTTCTCATCCCAAAAATAAATAATAAATAAAGAAAAGAATGATGACGCCTGCTAGCAATCTATGCCAACCATTATTCCACTATTTCTCATCAACTGTCACCTTTCTTTTTTTTCTTACCTGAAAAAAAATAAATATAGCATCATGAGGCTACGCTCAATGAGTAAACACATAATAATCTTAAATTGTCTTAAGATAATTCTAGATTCATTAAGTCCAATTTATAAAACTAATGGACTAACTTCCAAAAGACTTAACATTCTTAATTTGAACCTCACATTGAAATAACCAATGCCTTAATATTCTTATCTTTATTCGCAAATAAAGAGCGAACCTCCTCGTAACGGCTTAAACATTTTTTCACCACAAGTCATTTACCACATGCATCACACATAATATTCTTTCTAATATTTGAAAGTTTAACATATTTTAATGTTTTGTTTTTCTAAACTTTATAAATATTTTTAGAAATTATTAATGTTTGAATAATTTCATGCCTAATTTTAAATTAAAAATATTGACAATATTGGGCATTTTATTTTTCCTTTTTATTTAATTGAACAATTCCATTAGATATTTAAATAAATAAAACTCCTTTTATTTATTTAATTCCTCTTTAATTTGACTACCTCAAATTAAATAATTAAATAGACTCCTCTATTTAATCTCCCATTAATTTTGGACAACTGCAAAATTAATTTAATTAAATAGACTCTTCTATTTAATCTCTCTATTAAAAAAATTAAATAGACTCTTCTATTTAATAAATAATTAAATAGACTCCCTTTCACCATTGATTAAATAATTACATAGACTCATCTATTTAATTTATTTTAATTAATCAAATAGACTCCTCTATTTGTATTTGCCTTAATTAATTTGACAACGTCAAATTAAATACTTGAAACCAATTTTCCAAAGAAATTAATCCATATTAGTTTATGTTCTCAATTACATGCTTTAACTCGGAGGACTTAATGGACTTATAGGACTAAACTCCAATGATCTAGAATTACATTGATTAAACTCCTTTAATCAATTAATTCTTATTCATTAACTCCTAGATTACTCCACTAAATATCTAGAGTTGTACTCTTAGTACTATAGTACTATGAACATAGTTATGTCCATTGCTAAAATCATTAACTACACTAATTTAATCCTTCACTAGTAGTTTGTATCCATGGCTAGGTAATTTTATCGTATGAACCTCCATGATATATATTGTTCTTTAAACCCAACTGATTCTCTAATGAACAACCTTACCTAATCTCCATTATGCGTCTTTTCTTTTTCCTTGATCAGAGGAATATGAGGCCTCGCTGTTCAAGCACCAAATCAGTCTATAAGAGAACTACTTATCTATTTTCCTATATGGAAAAGAGTGAATTCCAATATTGTGTAATTATGTTCCCAACTATAAGCAAGATGCAATCTTCAAAGTGGGAGGCATATTGAGTGAACTATACTGAGTCAATCTCACCTATGCAAATCAAAGGTTTGTCTCTTGCGAACAGAAGTTCGTAACCCACTCAGGATTAAGATCAATTGTACATGATCAACCAATTGATATACAAAGTGTCTTTCTGTAACGACTTTACTAGAAAACAGTAAGTATATCTTAGTCAAGTCTACTACAATCTCTATTGCAGCAACTAGGGATGTTCAAATTAACCGCCGAACCGATGAACTTCGGTTCGGTCCGATTATTTTTTTAATTTCGATTTATTCGGTTTATATTTATTGGAAACCGATTTTTTTCGGTTTTCGCCGATTCAAAGGTTTGCCTAAACCGAGGAAACCGAACCGATGGTCATTTATTAAAAAAAAATATATTTGTATATATATTAGAATCATGTTCTCTTTTTTCTTTTTTCTATTCTTTCTCCCAGATTCTATCTTCTCTTCCTCTCATTCTCTCTCTTTTTCTTACTGATGCATGAATCAATCCCAATTCCAGATCATGATTGATTTCTCATCTCTCCATAACCCTACCTAATATCATAGACCCTTTATTCTCTCCCTCTCATTCTCTCTCTTTTTTCTTACTGATTTCTCTACAAGAGAGTTCTAGTTCATCTCTTCATCTTCAGATCATGATTGATTTCTCATCTACAAGCATCCATCTCTTCATATTTCTCAAATCTGAGTTTTAAATTCCGGATCTGAGATCTAGATCTCCAGATCTGGGTTTTTAAACTCCAGATATGGGTTCTAGAACTCCAGATATGGGTTCTAGAACTCCAGATCTGATATCTAGAAATCTAGATCTGAGTTTTATAGTTCCAGATCTGAGTTTTTTAGTTGTAGATCTGTGTTCTAAAGCTTGCTTTTGAGGGTTTGTTTGATTTTTCATTTTTGAATATTAGATTTGAGGATTTGTTGAGATAAATAAAATGGATTTGTTGAGTATTCTTTCATTGAAATTGAAAATCGAAGAACCGAATGTTAAACCGAAGAACCGTTAAAAACCGAACCGATCAGTTTCTCCTAAAAAGAAGAACCGATCGGTTCACTATTATTGTAAATCGAAATTTTCGGTTTGGTCCTTGGTTTCACCTGAAACCGGACCGAGATCAACCGTAGTAGCAACACCCCCACTCACATGTCTCTACATGAGCGATCCAAATGAGATCACTTGTGTCAATTCAAAAGTGGGCCGTGTTAGTGGTGTTACCAGAAATAAGGCACTCAACCTTTATTCATATACCACAGACTATTTGAGTTACAACTTAAGTGAATCTTCCCGCATCACACGTTCACTTTAGGTTATCATAAGTAACTCTGGATATTATGATGGATTACATTTATTAAACAATAATAAATGGCACTGTAAATATTACTAATTAATAATTCATTTAT
The DNA here is from genome assembly GCA_028015215.1 of Gynostemma pentaphyllum. Classification (NCBI taxonomy): domain Eukaryota; kingdom Viridiplantae; phylum Streptophyta; class Magnoliopsida; order Cucurbitales; family Cucurbitaceae; genus Gynostemma; species Gynostemma pentaphyllum. The sequence continues at coordinate 29,364,625 of CM051350.1, forward strand.
TTATTTATAGTTTAATTGGATCACATAAGATTTAGGGCAAAAACCCCAGTAGCATGGACAATCACAAAATCTGAAATTGGCCACTCATCTCTGTGAGAAATAGGATTAAATAGTGGCATGTAGCATGCCTTGTAAGTTTCTAATCGATAATATGGATTGATTAGTTCCTTGTAATCAACTCAATTTTTGACGCATCCTGCAATGACATGGGAACATGAAATCCCGTATGTTTGCCACTTGTTACACGTACATGTTCTATCATCCAGTCTAACCACATGTTTGTTTCCACCTGCAGGATTATTCGAATGTAAATCAGTCCCAACATAAAAAATCCCTCGTATCCGACAACATGTGGTCACGCTGTGTTTGTTGGCACGTTCCTCCCATTCTTCTATGCATACCTAAAGGAACACACTACAAAAAATATAGATATCTAATGAGATAAAATTAGTAACTCCAGTGTAAAACATTGATATTTACTTTATAAATTTTTCTCCTTGGTCTATCACATCATGTGCCTTAGATCGTCGGGTAGTAAAATGTGTAATAGTCCAATAAAAAGTCATCTCGACAAATGCAGTGATCGGTAATGAACGAGCACTTTTTAATACTCCATTGATGCATTTTGCATAATTTGTAGTCATCATGTGCTCGAGTCCATTTTTCTGGGGGAAGATTTTTTTTTTAAAATGCATTGTATCCTCGTTCATCTGTTTTAAGTTATTCATAGCTTTCTCAAACTTTTTCACTTGAAATTCAGAGCAGACACGATAAATTATATTTTTCATCAAACTGCTCTTAAATTTCTCATTAAAATTGCTTGCAACATGGTGCAAGCAAAATCTATGATATGCCCCCAGCCCCTCTTAACCATTACGAGGGTTATTAACGACAACTATAATACCTGCGTGTCTATGAGACATCAAATAAATACTATCTTTGTCAGTAACTCTATGACGTAGAGGATACAAGAACCATCCCCAAGTATCAACACTCTTCATAGCAACAACACAATATGCAAAGCGGGAAAATATGACCATCTTCATCGAGGGATGTGGCTATCAACAAATTTCCCTAATACTTTCCATATAAATGGGTCCCATCAATATGGATAATAGGACGATAATGTTTGAATTCCTCTATCAATGGTCCAAATACCCAAAATATACTGTTGAATTATGAATTACCCATGAATTTAGGAATAGGGTTGAGCCTTCACTCAACTTGGATCTGATGGTTCCTTTGCTTCAGAATGTGCATGAAATATGGTAACAACTAGTATGATGTCTCGTGATCACTAAATAGTCTCAGCCGTGCTTTCCTTCTACCATTCCACACCTTCCAGCTGACCATATACTTATATTTATCTTTTAAAAATTGTTGTAGTATAACAGTATTTCTCCAGGTTCAACCCTCACAATATTTTGAACATCCATAACGATGACAGAAGAGTCTAAAAGAGTATGACATTGATTCAATCTAGGAAAAAATATGTGTGTGAACTATTGTACTGTGTAATCTTAAACTTACCAAATCTTTTCCTTAGACCAGCACAAAGTCTCCACTCACATCTATCTTCATGTTGCTTACATCTAACAACCCAAGCAGTACTATTCGACTTGACCACCTTAATTAATTGATGCTTCTTAATGCAAGCTATCTTAATAGCAGATTGAAGCTCCTCCTTCATATCATATATAGATCCTTTCCTCAACATATCAGATCCATCATCAAACCCTACATAACCGTGAGCAACTATCTCAGATATGGAATTAATGATGTCCATGTCTAATTGAGTGTAAATAGACGAAAGGGGTTCATGTTCACGATCACCCACATCCATATCATAATCACCCTCGTCATCAGTCAATATACGCACATCTATATAATCATTGGTTGCTAATATATCGTCAAATTTACTAAAAGGTAACCATTTCATATTATAAGCCAAGCAAATATAAGAGCATAAAATATACATATTTTTTTTATTTTAAATCCTATGATCCTGTAAAATATTGATCACATGCAAAATTTTATGAACCCTATGATCACATGCAAAATTTTATTAACCCTATGATCACATGCATACTATACATTTACAGCTACATATAAATACGCTTTAGTTAAACATGATAATTATGACACTAACCAGTAGCTGGAAAATCTCTATTATCGTTAGAAAATAACCTTGAGCCTCCAAGAAAAAAAAACTTCAATCGACGAAAATTGCTCCCTGAAATTGAAAAGAAAAACAACTATATTTTATAAAAACAAAACCTCCCATTGTATGAAAATCAATTAAACCAAAGAAAACCTCAACCTTAGAGATTAAAAAGCCAAAAACGAACCGACAAATGCTCTCAAACCCGCCCTAAAAACGACCATGTTTTAACATAAATCCACAATCAAACGGTGTGCGGAAAATGAGTCATAAGTAAAAAAAAGCAAGAAAAAGGACTCCAAACCGCCACACAAGCCGCTGGTGCCGTCGCTCGCCGCCGTTGATGGGAAAGGATCAATGAGGAGAAAAACTAATGAGGAAGAAGGAGTCTTGTGGGCCCTAAATTGGATATGAAGTTCGATTTTAAAAACCGGACTTCATTTAAAATTGTTATTACCCTTGATTTTACCGCTCTAGAGGAGTAAATGTGGGTTGAACTCAGGGCTTTAAGACCGGATTTCAACTTTTAAATAATGAAATCCGGTTTTAAAGACCCGTTTTTAAGTAACTATCTCCAGTTGTGATTTGACGCTTGATTAGTCATACTCTGATTTCAAAGACCCGTGCTTACAGAGACACATGTATAAAAACAGGTTTCTAAAATCCGACTTCACAGAAAATAGACACTTCTCTAATTACTTTTAGCTTTTGAACATTTTCCATATATTTTTTAGGGTTAATTTCAGTATTAGACAAATTAATGTTGTTTATTTCAAAAAAACACAATCTTTTATATATATATCAAAACTACCCAAAACCACCACCATAAAAATTAAATTACATTGTGAAATGACGAATCATACCCCGATAAATTTTCCTTAATTAAATGATATGTAATTAATGAGATATAGTTATTAGGAGAGATAAAAGGGTAATAAGGTAAACAATGAAATCGGAATCCACCAGAATCGCCATCATAAATGGTGTTTTATGGGTAAATCTGATATTAATATGAAACAACCATTAAAACTGAAATTAAGTGAATTAAATTGATTATTGATGTAATTAATTCAATTTTTTAAAAAGTGCCCGTCAAAAAAAAAATTATTATCCCGAAATCGAGTTACTTTACGGTGAACGGTGAGCGTTCGTCAATAGAGGAATTGCAGAACTGACTGGAAAAACATGGCCGGATTTGCTTTTATTTTCACTCTGACCTTTTTCTCAATTTTATTTCTTTCAATATCTGAAGCTTCCCGATGCTCGATCAACGGTAAAGTCCTCCTCTTCTTCTTCATTCGATCTTCTGCTTTCGCTCTTCTTTCTTCCTTATTTTATTGATTTGTTCTTTGGGTATTCATAAAATCTGAATTGTATCATACCCAGTTCTTGTTTCACACTGTTGTGTTTCTCTATCCCCAGTTTTTCATTTGGGTTCCTTATGAAACCCATATTTTTTTGCTTCATGAATTGGTCTTTAAATTTGGGCTTCCATTTTTTTCACGAATTCCTTTGTTTGGTTTTCTGGGAATTTCTTTATTGCGGTTTCTATTGATTTCTTAAAGCTTGTAGATTTTCAAACTGGAACTGTGATAGTTTTTAGTTTGTGGGGTGTTTGAAAATTGAACACATTATGTTATCAGGATAAAGTAAGAGATGCAAGTTTATTACCAAACCGATGAATGTTCTGTTTTGCTTGTTTGAATCCTTAAATTGTTACATATTTATGCATGTGGAAATTTGGATACAGAAAGTGTTTTGATGTGTTTCAACTGGTAAATTAAGAAGCATTTTTTTTGAATGAGAAACAATCTTTCATTGATATATGTAAAGAACCAAAGAACTAAAGGCTGAAATGCGGCGACGAGCCAATAAGATATCTAAGGAACCTTTTTTTTTTCTTTTTCCTTTTTCTTTTCAATTTTAATGTTTTGAAGATATCTAAAGTTTTTCATGGATGCACAGGGTTGCCACTAATAAGAAATATTAGTGAGCTTCCACAAGATAACTATGGAATAGGAGGCTTGTCCCACATTACTGTTGCTGGTTCATTATTGCATGGGATGAAGGAGGTATCAATAGGGAATGCTTATCCTTTCATCTTTCTGGAAATGAAGCAAAAGATATTGTACATAATTGTGTCTGAGCTATTAACTGCAGTTTTTTTCTTCCAGGTAGAAGTGTGGCTCCAAACATTGTCTCCTGGAGCACGGACACCCATTCACAGGCACTCATGTGAAGAAGTTTTCGTTGTCCTGAAGGGGACTGGCACTCTCTATCTTGCTTCAAGTAATCACGAGAGGTCCCCTGGAATACCGAAAGAATATTTTATTCATTCAAACAGTACATTTAACATTCCCTTTAATGATGCTCACCAGGTACCTTGATCCACATAATTCTCTTGCTTCAATAATGAACTATCCTATCCATAATCATTATGGGCTTAGACACTTGGTTGATATACATTGATTTGCGTGCTCAAAAAAATTTGGATCGTGAAACCGATGATTTTATATGAATTGAGTTATCTGATAACTTATAATAAAAAAGATATGTTTCAAATGCCAGTGTGCTATCCATCAAGTTCATATTTTTATTAAATGATTGATATTATTGTCCAGTAAATAGATTTTGTTTAATCTCGTCATCCTTAGAATCTTGCTGCAGTTGCCAAGAAATTTTTTCTTTTTTTGATCAGAAACATTTTATTGATTAATGAAAAGAGAGATTACAAAAGGCCACCCGAAGATTACAAAATTTTTTTCCAATTGGGGGCAATGAGCGAAGGAGGATAATTACAAAATGATTTATCATTAGCAAACAAAACGCTTTATCAGTTTCCAAGCGAATTTGATGGCTAGGGAGTTCCTTGTTAGGTGAAGTAAGGTGTCGTGTCTAATGGATATGGGAGGGTTAGGGATAAATAACTTGGCTCGTAAAAATCTCACCCACTAGGTATGTGGCTTTGGAGGTTTCCTCTAGAAATTTGTTATGTATGGCATTGATTGAATTGTTGTAAGTGGGTTTGAGATTTACTTAAAAATTTGAGACTTCAAAAAGGCTTTTAATGGCGCTCATTGTAGTCCTTGGAGATCTATTAGGTCTTCTACTAATCTTACAGTATACTTCTTGCTTTTCAAGGGATGGGAGGTGTTTGGTTTTTATTTTGTAAGTGGATTTGGTTTTGTTCATCTTACCGCAATGTGCCCTAAACTCATAGCCTTTCTCTGAATTTGCATATTTTGCATCCATGTTTTCCTTTGGCATCGGGGCTTTAGATTTTAAGTGTTTTAGTGTTGGAATCTTTGGAGTTGTCGTTATTGCTTCACTCTATTCAAGGAGCATCTTGAATAAGGGATGGGGAAGATGAGAGGGCATGAAGTCTTGATTTCTCAACTTTCTCATCTAAATCTTACTTGCATTTCTTGGTTACCTTTGTCTCATCAGATTGCCATTTTTCCTAAATGGGAATATGGAAGGTGGAAGTATCAAAGAAAGTCAGATACTTGGCCAGTTTGTGGTTAACAGAGTGTGTACTTCTTTGGATCTTCTTTTCTTGAAGGAGTTTCACGTCTTCACAATTGCAATTCCAGTGATATAATCTGAGTGAGAAGGCTTTAATTAAAAGATTAGGATCATCTTTCAGTTCATTTTCCCTTCGTAGGTTCTTCAGAGTAAGTTCTTCTACTTGTTTATGTTTAGATTTGTTCCTAGTTGTAAAGGACTGACATTTTTTTTCCTCGAAGAAGCGATTTGACTATTTTCTTGTTCTCAGAAGGGGAATATTTTGGTGAGAATATATTGCAATTCTTGTTAAGTGATATTGGCGTTTCACTATTGTCTCAACTCGCTGTGGCCTAAAGTTATCATAGGCATTGAGGATGATACCTGGTCTGCTAAGTGTGTAATCCCAAAGCTATCAATAGAAGCCCCTGGCAACAGATAATGAAGGTCAGCCACATTATGAAAGCGGATTCGACTTTTAATGTGGGTAGAGGTCCAGAGGACTGAGATAGAGTTCTCTTTTGGGACTAACCTTAGTTGCTTAATATTCCCCTGAATAGCGCTTTTCCTAATCTTTATCAGTTGACTAATAGGAAGTTGGCTACTATGCTGCAGAGTTTGGAACTATGATGCAAGTACCTGGGTTCTGGATTTTCGGAGAAACCTGAAAGATAATAAGGTGAACGATCGGTTAGCTCTCATGGATCATCTTGATCATTTTCATCTGTCAGATAGACCCGACAAGAGACTCTGGAAACCAGAACCTCTTCACGGGTTTTCTGTTAAATAGGCCCACAATGTACTTTGGGAGCGTAACGAGGTTTCAACTTTTTCCTAAATCATTTGGATCGTTTTAATCTAAGTTTTAATTTGGATCGTTTCCTATGATGGCTTGGACACCAATGCTAAAAACCAAAGTTGTAGGCATTGGATTGCCCTCCAACTGAATTGGTGCTGCCTCGGCCAAAACTGCTCCGAAGATACCGTGCATTTACTCTTCCCCTGCAATTACTTCAATTAGGCTATGGTATACTCTGTTTAAGCTTTTCAACATTAGTTGGGTTCTTTCTAATAACCTTAAAGGTAATTTGGATTCCCTTCTCAATGGTAGCATCTTCACCGGCAAAGCGGAAGTCTTGTGGGAGAATTCTATTGAGCTATATTATTTGGAATGCTTGGTTAGAAAGAAATAGGATAGTTTTTCAAAACAAGCATGATAGTTTCGAAAATATTTGGGATTTATGCATGCTCAATGCCTCCGCGTAGATTACAATTTTTAAATGCTTTTGTAACTATTTGGCCTACTATTGCAGCTAACTATTAGCCTTTTTGGCTCTTTCATTCCTCAATGAAAAGCAACGGTTTACTATAAAAAATAAGGGAAGGGGAAGATTTTTATGAGTTGGGTTTTTCTGCATCTTTTGAGGCGTATGAAAGAACTTCTTGGGGATTGTTAAACGATAAACTAAAGAGTTGAAGAGAATGTAATTCATATATTTACTAACAACATACACATCATATATATACACATTAGAGTCTAACCTAATGGGCTTAAAAGTAATGGGCCTAACTATGTAACTATTATAATAAACTCAATAATTATATCTAACACTCCCCCTCAAGTTGGAGCATATATGTTAATCATGCCCAGCTTGTTACAAAGGTAGTCAATCCGTGTTCCATTCAAAGCTTTTGTAAAGATGTCGCCTAATTGTTCTCCAGTCTTCACATATCCGGTAGAAATCAGCCCCAATTGTATTTTCTCACGAACAAAGTGACAATCAACCTCAATATGTTTAGTACGCTCATGAAAAACGGGGTTTGAAGCGATATGAAGGGCGGCTTGGTTATCACACCATAGTTTCATTGGATGCAAGACCGAAAATCCCAACTCAATAAGAAGTTGACGAATCCATATCACTTCACAAGTCGATGAGCCATAGCTCTATATTTCGATTCAAGACTAGATCGTGATACAACATGTTGCTTCTTACTCTTCCAGGAGACTAAATTCCCTCCCACAAAAACACAATAACTGGTAGTAGATCTTCGATCTTCTTTAGACCAACCAATCAGACCTGAGAAGCATTCAATCTCACTATGTCCATGATTGCCATATAGAATTCCTCGTCCAGGGGCACCTTTTAAGTAACACAAAATCTGTTCAACAGTCTTCCAATGTTCAATAGTAGGTGAGGACAAATATTGACTCACTATACTAACTGAATATGCAATATCTGGACGAGTTACAGGAAGGTAATTAAGTTTTCCAACCAACCTCCGGTATCTTTCAGGTTCTTCAAATAATTCACCATCCCTTGTAAGCTGCAAATTAGGATTCATTGAGGTGCTACATGGTTTAGCCACTAATTTACCAGTCTCTGATAGTAAATCTAACACATATTTCCTTTGAGAAAGGAAGATCCCTTTACTGCTTCTTGTCACTTCAACCCCCAAAAAATATTTTAACGCCCCTAAGTCCTTGGTATGAAATTGACTATGGAGGAAAGTTTTGAGGGATAAAATACTTGCACTATCACTTCCTGTGATGACAATGTCATCTACATACACAACCAACAAAATGATCCCAGTGCAGACTTGCGATGAAAAACAGAATGATCGATGTACTTTTTCTCATGCCAAATTGTTCAACCGCCAAGCTAAATTTACCGAACCATGCCCGAGGGGCTCTGTTCCAAGCCATACAACGATTTTCTCGGATAACAAACCTTTCCATTCTCCCCCCTGAGCAACAAATCCAGGTGGTTGCTCCATATACACCTCTTCGTGAAGATCCCCATGAAGAAACGCATTCTTGATATCTAACTGGTGCAAAGGCCAACCATATGTAGCAGCCAGAGAAATAAACAATCGAACTGATGTGAGTTTGGCAACAGGAGAAAAGGTGTCAGAATAATCAATCCCATAGACCTGAGCATACCCTTTAGCAACGAGACGGGCTTTCAAACGAGCAATAGATCCATCAGGATTAACTTTGATAGCAAAAACCCAATTACAACCAATAGCTTTCTTACCCGTAGGTAAATCGACCAAAGTCCAAGTTCCATTTTCTTCTAAGGCACGCATTTCCTCGATCATGGCATTACGCCACCCAGAATGAGAAAGGGCATCATGAACAGTCTTAGGTAAAGACACAGAATCAAGTGATGCAATAAAAGAACACACAGAGGGAGACAAATGGTTATAAGATACAAAAGAAGTAACAGGATACGTACAAGTTTGTTACCCCTTACGGGGGGCAATAAGGAGATCAACTTCTGTGACTGGATCTGACGACAAAGCCTCTTGAACGGTGGTATCTGGACATGAATCTGGTACAGTATGAGGACGACGGGTAAACACTTGAGGAAAGGGAGGCATAGGCAGGGAGATTGGTAGAGGAGGAGGAACAACAGTTGGTACTTCAGAAGGAGGTGGCAAAACAGAAGTCGGTATTTCAGAGGGAGGTGGAACAACGGTAGTAGTGGTGTAGATTAACAAGTTATCATCCTCCTCAGGAGAAATGTACGAGACAGAAGGAGAGAACGGTGTATTTTCCAGGAAAAGTAACATCCTGAAGAAACCAAATATCTATTAAGAACGGTAGAGAAACATCGATATCCCTTTTGAACCCGAGAATAGCCAAGGAAAATACATTTTAAAGCCTTGGGATCAAGTTTAGAAAGTTGAGGACGAACATCCCGAACAAAACATGTGCAACCAAATATCTTAGGTTCTATAGGAAATAAAGGTTTATTGGGGAGCAAAGAGTGGTAAGGAATTTGACCATTAAGAACCGAGGAAGACATGCGATTAATGAGAAAACAAGTAGTAGAAACAGCATCTGCCCAAAAATGTTTAGGAACCTGCATTCGGAAAAGTAAAGCTCGAGCAGTTTCCAACAAATGTCTATTTTTACGTTCAGCTACCCCGTTTTGAGACGGAGTATCGACACAAGATGTTTGATGAAGAATGCCATGTGTGATCATAAAATTTTGAAAAGTGGATGACATATATTCTTTTGCGTTATCACTTCGAAGAGTTTTTATTGAGAGATTGAACTGGGTTCGAATTTCAGCACAAAACGCAGAAAAATGAGAAAATACCTCGGAACGAGATTTCATGAAATAGAGCCATGTCATTCGAGAGTAATCATCAACAAATGTAACAAAATACCGAAATCCGGTTATAGAAGCAACAGGACAGGGACCCCAAACATCGGAATGAACTAACTCAAAAGGAGCACTTGCACGTTTATTAACTCGTGGACCATGACTGACACGATGATGTTTAGCAAAGTGGCACGACTCACAATCTAAAGAGGACAAATGCTGAAACTGAGGGCACAATTTCTTAAAAACAGAGAGAGAAGGATGACCTAATCGACAATGAGTATCAAAACGCGGCGATGACGATACTCCGAACATGCAATGGAAAATTGAGGGTCAAGAACGTAGAGGCCGCCTGATTCATGTCCTTTACCAATAATGCGCTCGTCGTAAGATCCTGAAACAAACAATAAGTGGGATAGAATGAGACACAACAATTTAAAGAGCGAGTAATTTGACTGACAGACATCAAATTAAATGACAAATCAGGGAGGCTAAGAACACAAGACAAGGGTAATGAAGGAACAAGCTTAGCTTGACCAGATCCAATAACAGTGGAAGTGGATCTATCTGCTAAAGTAACATGAGATGACGAAGTGTGTGGTTCGAATGAGGAAAGTAATTTAGGATTACGTGTCATATGATCAGTTGCACCAGAATCTATGACCCATTTGGAAGAAGAAGAAACAAGACATGATGTCGATTTACCTGACTGAGTAAGAACAGTACCGGAAGCAAGCTGATGATTCACTCTTTCAGCCATAAAATCAGTAATTTGTACTTGGCAAGAAGAAACAAACAATGAATAAAAAACAGTCCAACCAACGGCTAAATAATTAGCCACTAACAATCAACCAACCACAACACCCAACAAACGGCTAGGGATTAAGCCTCAAATATGTGGTAACGAATGGATAAGTAACACAAAATCTGGACAGCAAGCATAAACCCAGAAAAACACAGATCTGAACCGAATTAGCGCCAAAAAGCAGTCTGGACAGCAGCAAAACTCCTCGTTTCGTCAAAACCAAGAAGTGTTTATACCTAAAACCACTCCCAAACGACCAAAAATAAAATTCCGACCAAAACCAAGCAAACGGCGGCGAGGCACGGCGGCTGGCGGCGCGTGTGGCCCACGCGCGGCGTTTTCCGGAGAACGGTGGCCGCGACTCGGCGTTTCGGAGGGCGGCGGTACTTTCTACGAGGGTGGTGTCGACAAATGGTCACTTTTGATCGAGACCCGAACTCGAACCCTAACCCTCTTGAACAAGAATTCACTACTCTACCAACTCTCAAACAAAATCAAAAATCTTTAGGCTCTGATACCATGTTAAACGATAAACTAAAGAGTTGAAGAGAATGTAATTCATATATTTACTAACAACATACACATCATATATACACACATTAGAGTCTAACCTAATGGGCTTAAAAGTAATGGGCCTAACTATGTAACTATTATAATAAACTCAATAATTATATCTAACAGGGACTTTTTTTTTTTTACTATTTTGATACAATATCTGGGGGAGGGGATTCAAACCTTTAGTATGGTAGAAGGAATATAAATGCCTCCCCGATTGGCTTGAGGATTGTTTTTACTTGGTCAGAGGATGGTTAGTTCTGAATCCAGATTATTGCTTCCTTTTGGGCGTTAAGTTTTTAGATTTTATGGACATTCCTTAACTTTTAATCGTTTTTATTCAGATTCGTTATTTGGACTGCTTTGTTTATTGTTCTTATATGGCTGTGCTATTATTTTGTGGGGTTCTTCTTGCAGTTCTCTTTGGCATAATTGTATCCTTTCTTTTAACTTCCATCTTTTTAATATAAGTCTTGCTTGTATGTAACTCCATTTCATTGATAAAATGAAATTTATAAAAGACTTCCTGGATTTACAAAAAAATTGTCTAAAAAAATATGCCATCTAATGAAATGACTGTATATTGACGATTGAAATCGCTAAATAAAAAACGCTTGAACATGACTTAGATTCATTTCCATGTTATAATGTGCAAAAAAAGAGGAAAGTGTATGTGGTGAGCATGAAGCAAGTAAAAAAAATTTGGGCACTGTGATTTCAGATAATAAATAAAACGTGGATATGTTTTGGTGACGCTGAAAGAAATGGAATTAGAGCTTTAGGGTCTGTTTAGATGCTGTTTTCTGTTTTTTAGAACAAAAATTCAATGGAAGTTTGTTTGAATTCTTATAAAAGTTGTTTTTTTTAATTAAAAAAAAATAGTTATATGGTCGACCTATTTTCTTAAATTAAAAACTTTTAATTTTCTTTTCAAAATAATATATCTATTCACTCAAATATCGAAAAATCTATCTATCAATTTTTCTTCTTCTTTTGAAACCCTTAGTTTTTTCTTTGTTTTTGAGGAATCCTCTTCGTCTAAATTTGTACTTTACTTTTATCTTTGATCAATGAAAGTTTAACTTTCTATAAAAGAAAAAAAGTCATATACAAAAATAATCAACCATGGGTTGGCACATTGGCTAAAAGGCTTTCCTTCAAATCTTAAGGTCATGGTTTCAAACCACATGTGGCCACCTACCTAGGATATTATCCTACGTTTTTCTGACACTAAGAGTGGTAGGGTTGTGGAATTGTCCCGTGAGATTAGTTGAAGTTCGCGTAAGCTGGCCTGGACACTCATGATTATTAAAAAAAAAATAGTCGTATACAAAAACTATAACTATTTTCCGAGTGACTTGTGAAATGCGAACTGATGCAAAGAGCATCAGTTTGAAATTTGTCAATAGATATTAATTGAACTATTGATGTGATGTGAATGCCACTGAATGATGAATATAGGATTATAAATTTAAAATTTGAAGAATTGGCTCTTTATTCCAAATTCGAATCCTGGATTTACACTTTGCTGGTTGGATGACAAATGTCTAATCAGTCAACATTCCAATGGTCAATTGGGAAGATGTTTAGTAGGAGGAATTCATCACTTTACTGGGCCTGAGGTTATCATGTCAAATTTACTTTGTAGTAATTAATTAATTATTGTGTCTTATTAAAAAAAAATTAATTATTTCTTGTGTCATTCATTTCTTTAGTTATTTACTGTTAAAAGAGGGGGTAGGGGAACAACCAACCATGGGTTGACCTATTGGTCAAAGGGTTTTCTTTGAGCGTTTAGGTCATGGGTTCAAATCTATGTGTTGTCACCGATGGTGTTGAGTGAGGAGAGGCAACCCTAGGTCGCCTCTCAAAGAGCTAAGTCGAGGACATTCATTGAGGCGATCGCCTTAGTCGCCGGTTTTGCGCTTCTTGCCATTGTTGAGGTAAGAGAGGCTGAGTTCCTCTTTGAAGTATGGCAAGATGGTGTAAAATGACACGTGGGAATCTTTTATTTTATTTTAATAATGTTTGAAATTGGGGTAAAGATGGAATTTGTGGGTAAAACCTAAATGTATCTTCTAATTTCTCTCCTCCTTCCTCAGAGGCTTCTTCGTATGGGAGTGGAACTGTAAATATTGGTTTTTTGTTTTATTTTTTATCATTATTTTTGGTAGATTGGTTTTAAAAGGCTTTGACATTTTATGTTTACTTTACATATTTATGCTATTTCTATTTTTTATTCAAGTGCGCTTGCACCTCGCTCCACTAAGGCAACGCCTATTGTTGCCTTCGCCTTGGAGGCAATCAAGAGGTCGTTGCCTTGGAGTGCGCCTCTCGCTTTAAAAACACTGGTTGCCACCTACTAGGATATTATCCTTTGAGTTTTCTGATGCCAAGGGTTGTAGGATCGTGTGGTTGTCCCGTGAGATCAGTTGAAGTTCGCGCTACCTGGCCCAACACTCACTTTTTTTTTGGAAAAAAAGAGGGGGTAGGGTTACAAGAAAAGTGGACCAAGCTTGCTATTGTACGTCTAGAATCCTATAATATATTTTGGGTGAATGATTGAGTTACTTGGTATTAATACGCTGCTTGTTTAGAGCTTATTTATTATTTTTTAGACAGTAAATAACAGATCACATTGCTCATGACAATTCTCAACTGAAATCAAGCCTCAAAGTTCACTTGAATGGTTAAACTGTTGTCGCAGGTTTGGAACATGAATGAACACGAGGATTTACAAATCCTTGTTATCATTTCTAGGCCGCCAGTCAAAGTGTGCGTATTTTTCATCTTCCATTCTATTACTTCAGTACTTATATATTTGTTTTTTTTATTTACATATGGGTCTAACTTGAGGCTTTTGGGGGATGTTGGTGTAAAGAAGTATATTCATCGATCTTAAATAAAAAATCTGTTAGGAATGGGCTAAGGGTATATTAGTAAATAATAAGGAGAGGAATGACTAAAAGTAGAGTAAGTGTGAAAGGGTTAGATCATCCAAAACTATTATGTGATTAGTAGCTAGATTGTCATGTCGTCGCTTAAAAATATGTCAATCATTTGCGGCTATAGTGGTTAAAATGCCTGAAAAAGGAAGAGACTATGGTTTAAACTAGAGATTAAAGACTACTAAATGCTAAAAAGTTTACAACTGATATTTCTTTAGTAAGAAATTTGGAATTTCTCGTCGTTTTCAGATTTATTTACGATGATTGGTCCATGCCGCACACAGCAGCAAGATTGAAGTTCCCTTTCCTTTGGGATGAGCAGTGTTTTGAAGTGCCACCAAAGGATGAACTTTGATGTTGGACAAAATTGATTTGACCTACTTCATGTAATGTAAAGCCAAACATCAAATAGTGAACTATAAGAAATGATCTTTCCCAGTGTCCTGGACATGGTGAGAATAGTTTTCTCATGATATATAGAGAATGAGGATTCTTAATGTGATTATTCTGCTGCACACATCATATTTTTTCCAATAGCAGTAGCTGGAGTTATGTAACATAAGTTTGCTATGCAATCTTTGTATGTCAAAATCGAAAGATATTTACGTGTGGTAGAATCAAGTATAAAAATGTCGATGTTGGTGTTAATGTCGACAGGTCACTTTTACGGAAATGTTGATGCCGACGGATATTCTGGGAAGTGTTGATCTCTTAATGTCGATGATTTTTTTTTTTTGATTTTTTTTAATATAATTAACAAACTAACTCTATGTTAAAATTAAAAAATATGGAATTAGTCTTAAATAGCACAAATCTGCATAACCAAGTGTTAAAATATTAGAACTTTTTAAAAATTACTCAAATAGTATTTCATAGGTATTTTTAATGAATTTGTTTGTTTTTACTTTTTTAAGCTCTAAGTTCAATATTTATCGAACTATTTGATTATAATTCATTATTATTTTCAATGAATTTGTTAGTTTTTTTCTTTACTTTTTTTAGTTCAATAAATAATTTAACTATGCTCATGTTATTTGAGTAATTTTTGAAAAGTTCTAACATTTTAGTAATTAGTATGTAAAAGTATACTATTTAAGTAATTATCCCATTCAATAACCCCAGGATTAACAAACTCAAACTTGTCCAAACCCGTGAACCAAACACCCGAAGGATTTTACGGGATTTAACGTGGTACAGTTCTATAAAATAAAGAGGCAATTACTAAAATAGCATATTTTTACATACTAATTATTGAAATGTTAGAACTTTTCAAAAATTACTCAAATAGCATAATTTTAGTTCAATAAATTATTGAACTAAAAAAATTAAAAATTTTAACGATTTCATTGAAAATAATAATAAAAAATGATCAAATAGATCAAAAAATTATTGACCTTGAACTTAAAAAACCAAAAAACAAACAAATTCGTTAAAAATACCTATGAAAAATAGTTCAATAATTTATTAAACTATAATTATGCTATTTGAGTAATTTTTAAAAAGTTATGACATTTTAGTAATTAGTATGCAGATTTATGTTATTTGAGACAAATTCTTTAAAATAAAACTTAATACATTCTTCTTGCATATTCATTACTGGATTTATTGAGCAAAAGTGTAAAAGAAAATAAATATGGAATCAAATGACATATTTTATAAAGTTAATTCCCCATATAGCACCCCCTTTCCATAATTCCCCAAATGACATTTTTATTGAATTAAGATTTGAGTATTATTAATTCAATAAATTTTCCTCTTTCATCAATAATTTATTGAATTAACTTCATATTGATTTTAATTCAATTGGTTTGACATATACTTCCTTCCCCTTGAGGTCGAAGGTTCGAGTCCCCCCTCCCCCACTTTGATGTAATCTTCAAAAAAAAAAAAAATAACCACATTCATTTACAGTAGTATGCAATATCAACAACCAATGTTAGTGATTATTAACTTGAAATACAAAATAATAATTTCATGTAGTTGTAAGATAGTATCCAGATTTTAATTCAATAATTTATTGAACTCAAAGCAATAAATTATTGAATTGTAAATCTCAACACCAAGATCCATTTACACCTCTATATATCATCAACAATCCATTAATATGTGTAACAAAAACAAAAAAGAATTAAAAAAAATGGCATATTCATGTGTGTTGACTCTCGTTAGGCCTCTCTTCACATTTTTTTTCTTCACTATCTTCTTTTTCAATTCACATATAGCTTAGCAGCACTTGTAAAGCAGCAGTGCAGAATAAAAAGCTGAATGAACCATGCTGCAAAATAAAGCGAAGATGTTTAATTCAATAACTTAGTGAACGACACAGTATAAATTATTGAATTATACAACGAAAAACTAAATTCACACAAAAAGAGAGATTTGAGATGAAAAATTGTTTTAAAAACTAAAATGACAGAGTTTATAAACTTTAAGAAGAAATTTTATTCAATAATTTAGTGAACAACACGGTATAAATTATTGAATTGTACAACATAAACTAATTCAATAAATTAATCCATTTAATTCAATAACTTATTGTATCAAAATCATAACTAAAAAAATAAGATATTGAATAAGAGCATTAACAACATATTACAAGCTAAAGAGGAAACGAAGAGAATCAATTTTTGATGAAACTGACGAGTCATTTTTAATTAAATAACTTATTTGAACTAAAATCAAGTTTCTCGCGAATCTTGCGATTTGAAACCTGCATTTGAGTTCGTTGTTGTGAAGCTCCAACATTCGAAATCAACGCCTTCATGTTGGGAAAAAACGCCTTCCCACATTCACCGCTAGAAATAAAGAAAAATAACGGAGAAAAATTAAGAAACAAACACAATCAAATGACACAAGAATTTATACTAGTTCACCCAAATTGGCTACGTCTAGTTGCTATCGCTGCGGATTTCACTATGATGAATCAAGAGTTACAGTGAAAAATATCCAATACACATAACCATGTATTACTGTAACGTCCCGTTACTTTTGAAGTAAAAAAATTTTTTTATTTATTTTATTTTAATTTAAGCATTTAAAGTCTATTTTAGAATTGGTAATTTAGAAATTAGTAGTTTATTTCGGTTTAAATCTTTTTAAATTACCTTTTTAGTTTAATTTCGTTTTAATGGTATTAATAATTATTAACGGGCCAATTAATAATTATTAATCACCATTGGGATAGTTTAAGAACTTCGGGTTTCGGTTTATAAGTCAAAAGTCATAAAAGGAAGCAACCGTCATTTCCAAAATTCCTAAATATCTATTTACTATTCACTTCATCTCTTTAAATTGCCTTTGACCCAAAAGTTGACCAAAAACTCATCCATTTTCTCTCCAAACCCGAGCAACAAGAGGAAGAAAAGAGAAGAGGAAGAAAGTGTCGCCCGGCCGTTTCTGGCCGTTTTGCGTGATTTCGGATGCGTTGGAAAGCTCTCGCCGAGACCTTTCTACCCATTCCACTCTTGGAACTTTTCCAACTCTCTAAGGTAAGCCCTAGATTTTGAATTCTCATAGTATTTCCATGAAAATTGAGTCAAGCTTTTGAGTTCTTGGCCAAAACTCTCATCCCCTTCCAATTTTGTTGTTGAATGTTGATGGAAAACTTATTGGGTAACTATTACTTGACTTTCCCTTAACCCTAAAACCGAGTTTCAGTCGAAACCCTTCCCGTTTGCAATTTACTTTTCGGGGTTTGAATAAGAGTTATTTATTATTGATAAATTTTTATTGTAATTCAATTCGGGATTTGGCATATTGTTTAAAAACCCTAATTATCGATACCCATTGAAATGGGAATATCGAAATTGCTTGAAACCAACTCGAAACACATCTAAATTGCCTAAAAGCCGGAAAACCAAACTCGAGGCCTATTTTTCCATATCATGGCCGAGAGCACCCTTTGGGATATTCGGGGTTTTTCGTCGTTTTATGTCTTTCGTTGTCAATCGATTGATGTATGTTTATTTATTAATTGTTAGATATAATTATTTGTACGTGTTTTTGGACCTTTGATTTGATCACCTTACCGGAAGTTTGGAGCGAAATCTTCATTTACTAAGGTGAGAATAAATAGGATTTAAAGTAACTTTAGAAACCGAATAAGTAGAACGATTTGTAAAATCGGAGGTCAAGAATAGGATTCGAATCTAAGAGTAAAAGGAAGTGAGCTAGTGCCCTTAGGATTAGGAACTAGTTCTTTGAGTGAAAACTTTGAAATTTCTCGAGGGAAACATCGAACATTAGGAAGTTCTAAGTTAGAATCGTATCGGACATTAAAAATGGATCATTGGAAGTTAAAGGATCCAAACTTTTAGATAAAATGGTTAAAGGAACTCGAAAATAGAGCTTTGGATTTTATTTAGAAGTTTAGAATCCTTGGAAGTGTAGATTACTTAATTGAGAAAGAATCTAATTTGTTTAAATTATCGGGAGTTCGGTTTACTTATTGTAAATCTGAAATTTCTGTTTATTTACTTTATGCATTTTACTTTATTACTTTATGCACTTTACTTTATGCATTTTACTTTATGCACTTTACTTTATGCAATGCACTTTATGCACTTTACTTTATGCAATGCACTTTATGCACTTTACTTTATGCAATGCACTTTACTCTATGCAATGCATTTTATGAACGTTACTTTATGAACGACACTTTATGCACTTTACTTTTATTTTATTTTAAATCACAAGATTTTCAAATTCATACTACATAGCCTGAGAGCTTTCACGTAGCCTGCGGGAGCTACCACATAGCCTGCGGGAGCTATTGCACGGCCTGCGGGAGCTGACACATAGCCTGCAGGAGCTATCACAAAGCCACTAGAGCTTACACATAGCCTGCGAGAGCTATTCTTATTGTCATTCATCACAAAACTGTTTTTATTTAAATATGTTTATATCAAGAGAAGATGATATAAGTTTTTTTATGGTCAAAGGATTATAACCTTATACTTCGATGATGGTTTTTAAGGAGAAATTTGAGTTTGATCACTTTCATCTAAACTTTGGGAGTTATTACTCTCTAGTTTAGAAGTTTTAGTAAGAAAGTTGTAAGAGAACTAGTTTCTCAATAACTTGGAAGATCTTGTAATTGGAGAATAAGATTCGATGTAAATCTTATGTATTGTATAAGGTATTAAGAGAACGAGATTCAAATGTTATATATATGTTATGAAACATATCCTTCTAATGGTTGGAAGATGGTTCCTCAAATATTTGGGAGAACAAGATTTGATGTAAACCTTGTACACAATATAAGGTATATAAAGAAATGAGATATAAATGCTATATGTATTACGAAACCATACCCAGAATGCATGGAATGTAGTTCCATATTTATATAAGGAGAATTGGTATGTAAAAGTGAAGTACTTGATGTAAACCATTTTTGGTGGTTGAAAGGTAAGAGAATGTGAACTATACTTGGACACAAATCCGGATGTGAGTATGAGGTCTAATTTTACTTTTTATTCTGTTTATTCTCACTCGGCTTAAGTTGTTAGCTCATGATATTACAAACATTTCAGGTAATGTTTGGGGTCGTGGGAGAGGAGCTGGTGCGCGCATGATCGAGAGGATGATGACACGGAGGTGGATTAGACATTATTTTAAAAGACCATGGTCTCATTTTGTTAATTTGTATCTTATGTTATGTAAATTTGTATATAGCTCTTTAGAGCTTTTGATTTCACTTTTATGATAAACGTCTCTTTGAACTCCTGATTAGGAACTTGAAGTTCCTTGTGTTTTTCTTTAGATTTTGAAATTAAGATGTAAACAGGTTTTGTGTAACAACCCGAGTTTTAGGTAAGGGTATTTTGGTCTTTTTCTCAATTTTGATCTAAATAATTTTATTTTGGGTTATTACTAATCGTCGCGTCGATACGAGTCCAACGCCATTGACTACACTCGATTCCGAGTCCCGAGTAAAAAGATATGGCCTAAATACCGTCTATGTCCCTAACTCTATTTATTATTCCAGGGGCAATTTCGTAAATTCCAACTCTTATATTGACACAAAAACCTAGGTTTCCTATTTCTTTCTTTTCTTTTCACGCAACCAGCCGCAAGCCCGAATTGTCTAGTTCCCGTTCCGATCTTCGGTAAGGTATCGATTTCGTTTTCTGTTCGTTGTTTTCCTTTTTAACTTCGATTCAATTTTAAATCTCGTGGGCTGCCGTTATTTGTCAGATTCGAGCTCAGTGACCATTGGTAATACAAGAGTTTTTCGACCTCATTCAACCTCGGATCTTTCGGTATTTTTACGTCAAACTCATTATTCTTTGATTAGTTATTGAACCCAAATGATTTACGTGCTAAATGGACGAGTTTCTGTTGTTTTTTTTTCGTTCGTTTAAGGACCCCGTCGGACGGTCTTGGCTGGCCGTTTTTCTGGAAATTTTCATCTCGGTTTTGCTCGGGTTTGGATCGTGTTTTCGTCGTGTTCTTCGTGCGTGGATTCGGGGCGAATTTGTGAAGGTGAGTGTGTGTGTTTTATTTGAGTTAAATGAAAAAAAAAAAAAAAAATTTGATACGCAGACCAGCGTCTGCGTTCTTGTGGCTGAAGGTGGAAGATGAGCCGGTCCAACTGGACCGGCTGGACTGGTCCAATTGGACCGGTTCAGCTGGTCCAGATCGGTTCAGGGCCTATTTAGGGTCCAATTGAGCCCGTTTTCGTTTCGTTCTTCCGGTTTTCATAAAATTGACTTTTAATTAATGTCAATACAGGTTTTGGGCACCTCTAGGATTTTATTCGGCATCGTTTCGAGTTTGTTTGCTTGCTCAATTTGAGAATAAGGTAGGTTTATTCCTACTTAAAGTGTTAAATTGAATTTCTTTTTGAATGATTGAATTGCCTATGATTGTTCGTATGACTTGGGAGATGTTTTTATTAGTATCTAAGAGTGTTATGTGATTATATGACCTTCGATTATTTAATTAATATTATGTTTGGTTTATCAATAGGTGATAAATAGAGCCTTTGGGATTTACAATTTGGGTTGAACCTAATCATAATAAATATTAAATTTGTAGAGCGCGTCTATGGCACGTATCATGAGTGGCCCTATACCCCACTATGATACATATATGCAAATTTAATTAAAATAAAGATTAAAGGAGATAAATAGGCTAAGTACCTACTAAATAAATAGGCTAAGTACCTATCCTCATAAATGTGAAATTGGAGATTTGGACTAGTATCCAATAGTCACTGTATTTGTTGTGATTTCAATTTAGCTCACTTATATAAGTTGAAATTAATCTACTGAGCTAAAAACTCACCTGGTATTCGAATGCCCCCGCAAATTTAAATTTTGCGGTAACGTTAATGATTTTGGAGCTCGAGGCGCATGACGAGGATGGTGCTACATGGAGGCCTTAGGATTTATTTGTTTTGTCTTCTCCTTTGACTTTTCATATTAGTCATTTCTTTTGTTATTCGAGATATTTTAATTTCTTTTATTTAAACTCATGCATTTTATTTGGATTTTATTATTTGAATTGGCGCCACATTTAAACGTTTTGTTTTATCTTTTATTTGTTATTTAAATAAAAGGCTTCCGCATTTATTGATTTTACTCTGATTTGTTTGTAAATTAAATGAGTTCTTTTATCATTTACTTATTTATTTTCATATTGAGTCGGGTCGTCACATTTGGTATCAGAGCCCAAGGTTTAAGGGTTCTGAAGACAGTATGTGTCACATACATTAGAGTGTCTTATGGCCCGTGTAGCACCTCGTCAGCGCCAGGTATGCCTTGAACTTAATAATTCAAATTATTTTATAACGACATAAGTATGTTGGTGAACTAGTATACAATTCTAAAAGGATAAACCTTAAGAGGTTTGCTTTTGTTTGTGATTCAGAATGCCTCCACGTTTGCAAACTTATGAGCGTAGAAGGGCTGCACCAGTGGGACGGGTGCCAGTGGATGAGAACAATGTCAACGAGAGGAAGATTCATGATGAACAAGAAAACCAGCAAATTCCTGTTGCACCGGCTCTTGTTGCTCCAGCTCCGGTTGTGACTTTTTCAGATGAGCAGTTTTCTATGCTCATGCAAGCTATGAGTAGGGCTCCAACACCAGCACCTGAGCCAGTTCTGGACCGATTCGGGTTGACTGTTGAGGCGAGATTTCTGGCAATGCTTCGCAAGAGTTCGATCATGACTTTTGATGGGAAGTCTATGGACCCCGCAGCTGCAGATGCATGGATTTATCAGTTAGAGGCTGGTTTTGAGGAGATTAATGTTCCTGAGCGATTGAAATCTCATTGTGGGGCCGCTATGCTGAAGGAAGAAGCTCGCTATTGGTGGGATTCTACCGCTAGATCGATTGATCGGGTCGATGGTATTATACCTTGGGAAACTTTCAAATCGAAATTCTTTGACAAGTATTATCCCAAATCATACAAGTATCAGATGAAGAAAGAATTGATGACTTTGACTTAGGGGTCGAGATCTGTTGCCGAGTATGAGAGAGACTTTGACCGCTTGTCGCGTTTTGCTTCTGAGCACGTTGATACTGAAGCAAAGAAAATGGAAGCTTTTGTTATGGGCCTTAGAGAAGACATCCAAGGAGGTGTGGAAGCTCATTTTCCCGCTACTTATGCTACAGCTCTCAGTATCGCATTATTTCTAGATAAGGGCAGTTCAACTAAGTTTCAGCAACCAGCTTCTCAGGGACAGGGTTCTGGGCAGAAAAGAAGTTTTGATCAGTTTCGTGTCCATCGAAAAGAGTCGGCCTCCGAGACAGTTTCAGGGTGCTAGGGCCTATTCGGGTAATCGAATAGGTCACTCGGCCTCAGTACACCTATCCACAGGTGTCGACATTGTTTGAAGTATCATGAGGGTCGGTGTACTAAGATAAAGTGCTTTTCCTATAATCGGTTGGGGCATATTTCTTCTCAGGTGTCCTACTAAGGCGACACCACTAAATCGGGGCCTGCTCCTATGGCTCTTCCCTGCTCCACCACGTCGGGACCCTCAGGAAGGGTAAGGTGTTTGCCACCACTAGAGGTGAGGCATCCGATTCTGCATTGTTGTGGACAGTACACTATCCGTTCTTGGTCATTCGGCCTTTGATTTGTTTGATTCTGGTTCTAGTCATTCTTTTATATCTGATGATTTTGTGAGGCATGCTATATTTGAACTAGAACCGTTAGGATTTGAGTTATCTGTATCCACTCCGGCTGGAGTGTCGTTGCTAGCTAACTAGAAAGTCAGATCTGGTCAGATTAATTTGTGTGATCATCAACTGGGTGTAACTTTGATAGTCCTCAGTATTAGTGATTTTGATGTTATACTTGGCATGGATTGATTGTCTGCCAACCATGCTAATATTATTTGTGATAAGAGGGAAGTCGAGTTCAGGTTGCCTTCTGGTTCTCATTTTACATTTAAGGGGTCTATTGCTGGATCAACTCCGAAAGTCGTGTCAGCTTCGAAAGCCACGAAATTGATGAGTCGAGGAGCGTGGGGTTATCTGGCCAGTGTAGTTGATAAAAGTCAAACTGAGATCAGTTTGAATCATGTGCCGGTTATTAGAGATTATCCAGATGTTTTTCCTGATGAGCTTCCCGGTTTACCTCCGGTTAGAGATCTAGACTTCTGTATAGAGTTGGTACCTGGTACCGCTCCAATTTCAAAAGCACCATATAGAATGGCACCAGCAGAGTTGAAAGAGCTTAAGGCTCAGTTACAGGAGTTGCTTGACTTGGGATTCATTCGACCTAGTGTCTCCTCGTGGGGTGCACCCGTTCTGTTTGTAAAGAAGAAGGATGGATCCATGCGTTTGTGCATCGATTATAGGGAGTTGAATAAAGTGACTGTGAGGAATAAGTATCCTTTGCCCAGGATTGACGATTTATTCGATCAACTTCAAGGAGCTTCTGTGTTTTCTAAAATTGATTTGCGATCTGGTTATCATCAGTTGAGGATTAGGGAGGAAGACATACCTAAAACAGCATTCAGGTCTCGATATGGTCATTATGAGTTTGTGGTCATGTCATTTGGACTGACTAACGCACCTGCTGCATTCATGGATCTTATGAACACAGTGTTCAGAGATTACCTGGATACTTTTGTGATAGTTTTCATTGATGACATCTTGGTGTATTCTGTTTCAGAGGATCAGCATGTTCAGCATCTCACCACTGTGATGGAAGTTTTGCGAGCTAATCAATTGTATGCTAAGTTTTCAAAGTGTGAGTTTTGGCTGAAAGAAGTTGCATTTTTGGGTCACGTGGTTTCACAGAAGGGTATTGCTGTAGATCCTTCTAAGGTTGAAGCAATGAGTAATTGGCCTCAGCCAACCAATGTTGGTGAAGTTAGAAGCTTTCTGGGACTTGCAGGTTATTATCGGAGATTCATCCAGGATTTTTCTAAGATAGCGTCGCCGATGACCCAGCTTACCCGTAAGGGTAAAGGTTTTGTTTGGGATGCAGTTTGTGAACAGAGTTTTCAGGAACTCAAGAGGAGATTGGTTTCATCGCCAGTGTTGACAGTTCCAGATAATTCCGGTGGTCTTACCGTTTATACTGATGCGTCTAAGAAAGGTTTAGGGTGTGTACTGATGCAACATGGGAAAGTGATATCTTATGCATCTCGACAGTTGAAGGTTTATGAACAGAAATATCCAACTCATGATTTAGAGTTGGCAGCAGTGATTCATGCTCTGAAGATTTGGAGACATTATTTGTATGGAGAGAAAATTCAGATTTTTACTGATCATAAAAGTCTAAAGTACTTCTTCACTCAAAAGGAGCTGAATATGAGACAACGCAGATGGCTAGAGTTGGTAAAAGATTACGACTGCGATATTCAGTATCACCCAGGTAAAGCTAACGTTGTAGCAGATGCTCTCAGTAGAAAGTCAGCTCACTCATCCGTACTTGTGGTTACTCAGCCTAAGTTACAAGAGGATTGGAAGCGGGCTCAGATAGCAGTTTTGACTTCAGAGGTTACGGCATTGATGGCACAGTTGACAGTGAGGCCAACTTTGAGGCAGCGAATTATTGATTCTCAGAGAGCAGATCCCGAGTTGGTTGAAAAGTTAGCTTCAGTTGAATCAGGAGAGGTTAGCGAGTATTCTATTTCTTCCGATTCTCGCACTTCTTTTCGGTGGGCGATTATGTGTTTTAGTGATATTACTCTTCTGGAGTGAGTTATTAGATGAAGCACATAACTCTATCTTTTCTGTGCATCCGGGTAGTACAAAGATGTATCGAGATTTGAAGCAGCATTATTGGTGGCCTAATATGAAGAGAGATGTGGCAGATTTTGTTAGTAAATGTTTGGTTTGCCAACAGGTAAAGGCTTTGAGGCAAAAACCTTCAGGTTATCTTCAACCATTGAGCGTTCCAGAGTGGAAATGGGAGAAGATATCTATGGACTTTATCAGTGGATTGCCTAGCACAGCTTAAGGTTTTACTACCGTTTGGGTCATTGTTGATCGTTTGACCAAGTCAGCACACTTTATACCGGGAAATCCGACCTACCCAGTCGAGAAATGGGCTAAGTTGTATTTAAAGGAAATTGTTCGACTTCATGGTGTACCAGTGGAGATAGTTTCTGATAGGGACACTCGTTTTGTTTCTAAACTCTGGAAGAGTTTACATCGAGCTTTAGGGTCGCAGTTGTGTTTTAGCACGGCTTTTCATGCTCAGACGGATGGGCAGACTGAGAGGGTGAATCAGATCTTGGAAGATATGTTGAGAGCGTGCGCTCTAGATTTTGGTGGTACTTGGGACGACCATTTGTATCTGGTTGAGTTTACTTATAACAACAGTTTCCAGGCTACGAATGGGATGTCACCTTTTGAAGCACTCTATGGTAAAAAGTGTAGATCTCCTGTGCATTGGGATGAAGTTGGTGAAAGAAAGCTTCTGGGGCCAGAGTTAGTACGGTTATCTTGTGAAGCTGTAGATGTGATTAGAGAACGGATGAAAACAGCTCAGAGTAGGCAGAAGAGTTATGCTGATACTAGACGTCGAAATTTGGAGTTCATCGTTGGGGATCACGTATTCTTGAAAGTGTCACCGATGAAGGGTGTTATGCGGTTTGGGCGTAAAGGGAAACTTAGTCCTCGCTTTATTGAACCATTTGAGATATTAGAGCGAGTGGGACCAGTTGCTTATCGATTAGCATTGCCGCCAGTTTTATCAGCTGTTCACAATGTGTTCCATATGTCTATGCTGAGGAAATACACTATGGATCCGTCTCATGTGATCGATTTTGAGCCACTTCATCTGAGCGAGGCCTTGACTTATGAAGAGGTACCTGTTCAAATTTTAGCCGAGGAGCGTAAAACTTTGAGAAACAGGGAGATCGAGCTAGTTAAAGTGTTGTGGAGAAATCAGAGGTTTGAAGAAGCGACGTGGGAACGCAAGGATGAGATGTTTGCAAAGTACCCGTTTTTGTTCCAGCAGCAGTGATGCTTTTCGGGACGAAAAGCTTTTTAAGGAGGGAAGATTGTAACAACCCGAGTTTTAGGTAAGGGTATTTTGGTCTTTTTCTCAATTTTGATCTAAATAATTTTATTTTGGGTTATTACTAATCGTCGCGTCGATACGAGTCCAACGCCATTGACTACACTCGATTCCGAGTCCCGAATAAAAAGATATGGCCTAAATACCGTCTATGTCCCTAACTCTATTTATTATTCCAGGGGCAATTTCGTAAATTCCAACTCTTATATTGACACAAAAACCTAGGTTTCCTATTTCTTTCTTTTCTTTTCACGCAACCAGCCGCAAGCCCGAATAGTCTAGTTCCCGTTCCGATCTTCGGTAAGGTATCGATTTCGTTTTCTGTTTGTTGTTTTCCTTTTTAACTTCGATTCAATTTTAAATCTCGTGGGCTGCCGTTATTTGTCAGATTCGAGCTCAGTGACCATTGGTAATACAAGAGTTTTTCGACCTCGTTCAACCTCGAATCTTTCGGTATTTTTACGTCAAACTCATTATTCTTTGATTAGTTATTGAACCCAAATGATTTACGTGCTAAATGGACGAGTTTCTGTTGTTTTTTTTTCGTTCGTTTAAGGACCCCGTCGGACGGTCTTGGCTGGCCGTTTTTCTGGAAATTTTCATCTCGGTTTTGCTCGGGTTTGGATCGTGTTTTCGTCGTGTTCTTCGTGCGTGGATTCGGGGCGAATTTGTGAAGGTGAGTGTGTGTTTTATTTGAGTTAAATGAAAAAAAAAAAATTTTTTTTTTTGATACGCAGAACAGCGTCTGCGTTCTTGTGGCTGAAGGTGGAAGATGAGCCGGTCCAACTGGACAGGCTGGACTGGTCCAATTGGACCGGTTCAGCTGGTCCAGACCGGTTCAGGGCCTATTTAGGGTCCAATTGAGCCCGTTTTCGTTCCGTTCTTCCGGTTTTCATAAAATTGACTTTTAATTAATGTCAATACAGGTTTTGGGCACCTCTAGGATTTTATTCGGCATCGTTTCGAGTTTGTTTGCTTGCTCAATTTGAGAATAAGGTAGGTTAATTCCTACTTAAAGTGTTAAATTGAATTTCTTTTTGAATGATTGAATTGCCTATGATTGTTCGTATGACTTGGGAGATGTTTTTATTAGTATCTAAGAGTGTTATGTGATTATATGACCTTCGATTATTATTTAATTAATATTATGTTTGGTTTATCAATAGGTGATAAATAGAGCCTTTGGGATTTACAATTTGGGTTGAACCTAATCATAATAAATATTAAATTTGTAGAGCGCGTCTATGGCACGTATCATGAGTGGCCCTATACCCCACTATGATCATATTTTCAAGCGCATAGTACGGCACGTATCATGAGTGGCCCTATACC
Organism: Gynostemma pentaphyllum; assembly: GCA_028015215.1. NCBI lineage: Eukaryota > Viridiplantae > Streptophyta > Magnoliopsida > Cucurbitales > Cucurbitaceae > Gynostemma > Gynostemma pentaphyllum. Next base: position 29,392,534 of record CM051350.1, read on the forward strand.
CCACTATGATACATATATGCAAATTTAATTAAAATAAAGATTAAAGGAGATAAATAGGCTAAGTACCTACTAAATAAATAGGCTAAGTACCTATCCTCATAAATGTGAAATTGGAGATTTGGACTAGTATCCAATAGTCACTGTATTTGTTGTGATTTCAATTTAGCTCACTTATATAAGTTGAAATTAATCTACTGGGCTAAAAACTCACGGTATTCGAATGCTCTGCAAATTTAAATTTTGCAGGTAACGTTAATGATTTTGGAGCTCGAGGCGCATGACGAGGATGGTGCTACATGGAGGCCTTAGGATTTATTTGTTTCGTCTTCTCCTTTGACTTTTCATATTAGTCATTTCTTTTGTTATTCGAGATATTTTAATTTCTTTTATTTAAACTCATGCATTTTATTTGGATTTTATTATTTGAATTGGCGCCACATTTAAACGTTTTGTTTTATCTTTTATTTGTTATTTAAATAAAAGGCTTCCGCATTTATTGATTTTACTCTGATTTGTTTGTAAATTAAATGAGTTCTTTTATCATTTACTTATTTATTTTCATATTGAGTCGGGTCGTCACATTTTGGCTAGCCAATTTTCAAACATAACCTCGCCAATTTTTCTTAAATTATAAAGACTTCCGCTGTCAATCTGATTTTAAATTATTTAAAAGTGTCGGGTCGTCACAATTACGCTCAAAAGCCCTCAAGAAAGTAAACCCTTTCTTGTACAATATTTCTCACTCTCACCAAAGCCCTCCCCAAACCCAATACAAATACACTCTCAGTATTTTTGGGATGCATTTGCCAACAAAGGTTGCCTCTATTTATAATACAAGTAACCTTGGTCACCAAGTATAATCTAACGGTCATAATTCATTCTTGCCCACCAAGCAAATTCAATGGCCACAATTAAGACTTGATTACCAAGCAAACTTGTTGAGCAAGTTTAGGGCTTTATCAATAATTTCATATACTTGTCAAATCCCAACAAATTCCACCTTGGCAAGATAGATGAAGAATCCATAGCTTATGCTACAATCATTGTCTTCACCGACAATCATAGTTCTTAAACTAGAGAGCTATCATACTCCACCATATAAGTAGACCACTTGGAATATCACATTTTAAGATTTTTCCTTGTTCGGCACATGTCGATAAACCTTGCTGAAATTATGGTGCAACTTCCACCTACTTGGCTTCCCCAAAAGTTCTCCAGCCATCGACATCTTTCCACCACACGCCTTGTATAACTGCCAAGTCAATGCTTGTGTGCATTCGCTAACAACACATCCTCTATCATGGTAAAGCGGTCATACCATGAGGGTGAATTTATTCTCTTTTCAAGCAAAGTCGACATCTCCCATGACATGAGAGACAATGTTAGCTTCCGACCCAGAGCCCTTTGCCGAACATGCTTTGTTTGGACAATGTCTTTTTAGGTGACCTCCACCAGAACCACTTCCATCTGATTTCGTTGAATCACCATCACCGCTTAACTGATTGAGGGCACCACCGCTCGGTCTTCTTTTCAATGTTTTGTGTAACCCCGATTGTATCAAATATCAATGCATCCTTGACTTACACTTGCCACAAGCCAAAATTGATCCTTCCATCAAATTTCTCCACATCAAACTTCATCGGACTCATAAAGTTTGACATATTTATTTTTCACTCATAGCTTGAATCAGCGGACAATTATAACCCGTTCCAAGAAATCTTTTTCTGATGTGGAAGATCAGACAAAGCTACAACCACAGAGCATATGAAGAATTTCAAGAAACTACTAACCTAAAAACTCTGATAGCAGTTGTTAGGAAAAAAACCACATTTCCATTGCTAGAAATAAAGAGAAAAATAAAGAAACAAACACAATCAAAAGACACAAGCATTTATACTGGTTCACCCAAATTGGCTACGTCCAGTTGCTACCGCTGCGGATTTCACTATGATGAATCAAGAGTTACAGTGAAAAATATCCAATACACTTAATCGTGTATTACGCTCAAAAGCCCTCAAGAAAGTAAACCCTTTCTTTTACAATATTTCTCACACTCTCACCAAAGCCCTCCCCGAACCCAATACAAATACACTCAATATTTTTGGGATGCATTTGCCAACAAATATTGCCTCTATTTATAATACAAATAATCTTGGTCACCAAGTATAATCTAACGGTCATAATTCATTCTTGCCCACAAAGCAAATCCAATGGCCACAATTAAGACTTGGTCACCAAGCAAACTTGTTGAGCAAGTTCAGGGTTTTATCAATAATTTCATATACTTGCCAAATCCCAACACTTCAATTATTGAAATCTCATATTTTCTTTCGAGTTTCAGTCCGTTCATATCATACGTTCGCCGCTTGGTCTCAACGCCGTCTCCATCTCTCATTGTTCGCCGCTTGGTAATATCCGGATTTGAAAGAGAAAGAAAAAAATATAGTAAGCTCAAACTCAGGCTATAGAAGATAAACGTAAAATTTATATATTTACTAGATCTGATGTTTTGCCACTAATGCTCAAAATCCCAACGAATACTTCTTCATGTACCTCTGTTATTTTCAAATCTTACTGAATGAATATGATTGCCCTACTCATTACACCCAAATCTGACCAAAATGTAGAAAACAATATCAAGAGACAAATGTAAGACAATGAGCTTATAATAAAAGACATCAAAATCAGCATTCTACATTTTAGATATGAAATCTTGTTATATTAAAGCAAGGTGATAAGGCCACGAGAAGACATGCTACATACAGATCAAAATGTGGTTTGAACTCGTATGTTTAAAACCAGATTTCAATTTTTAAATCATAACATCCGGTTAGACCCGTTTTAAGTAAATATCTCCAACTGTGATTTGACACCTGATTAGTCATACTTCAGTTTCAAATACCCGTGTTTGAAGTGACACATTATAAAAACAGGTTTTTAAAAACTTCACAGAAAATGGACATTTATCTAAATACTTTTAGCTTTAGACATTCTCCTAGATACTTTAGGAAAAAAAAAAGGCAGACAAAAAAAAAAACCTCAAAATTGAGTTACTTTATAGAGAACGGTGAGCGTTCATCAATGGAGGAATTGCAGAACTGACTGGAAAAACATGGCCGGATTTGCTTTTATTTTCACTCTGACCTTTTTCTCAATTTTATTCCTTTCAATATCTGAAGCTTCCCGTTGCTCGATCAACGGTAAAGTCCTCCTCCTCTTCTTATTCCTTCAATATTCTGCTTTCGTTCTTCTTTCTTCCTTATTCTTTGTTCTCTGAGTATTCATAAAAACCTAAATTGTATCATACCCAGTTCTTGTTTCACACTGCTGTGTTTCTCTATCCCCTGTTTTTCATTTGGGTTCCTTATGAAACCTATATTTTTTTTGCTCCATGAATTGATCTTTAAATTTGGGCTGCCATTTTTTTCACGAATTCCTTTGTTGGGTTTTCTGGGAAATTCTTTATTGCGGTTTCTATTGATTTCTTAAAGCTTGTAGATTTTCAAACTGGAACTGTGATGGTTTTTAGTTTGTGGGGTGTTCGAAAATTGAACACATTATGTTATCAGGATAAAGTAAGAGCTGCAAGTTTATTACCAAACTGATGAATGTTCTGTTTTGTTTGTTTGAATCCTTAAATTGTTACATATTTATGCATGTGGAAATTTCGATACAGAAAGTGTTTTGATGTGTTTCTACTGGTAAATTTAGAAGCATTTCTTATAAATTTTTTTTCAATGAGAACCAATCTTTCATTGATATATGTAAAGAACCAAAGAACTAAAGGCTGAAATGTGGCGACGAGCCAATAAAATATCTAAGGAACCTTTTTTTTTCCCTTTTCTTTTCAATTTTAATGTTTTGAAGTATATCTAAAGTTTTTCATGGATGCACAGGGTTGCCACTAATAAGAAATATTAGTGAGCTTCCACAAGATAACTATGGAAGGGGAGGCTTGTCCCACATTACTGTTGCTGGTTCATTATTGCATGGGATGAAGGAGGTATTAATAGGGAATGCTTATCCTTTCATGTTTCTTGTACATAATTGTGTCTGAGCTATTAACTGTACTTTTTTTCTTCCAGGTAGAAGTGTGGCTCCAAACATTTTCTCCTGGATCACGGACACCCATTCACAGGCACTCGTGTGAAGAAGTTTTCGTTGTCCTGAAGGGGACTGGCACTCTCTATCTTGCTTCAAGTAATCATGAGAGGTCCCCTGGAATTCCGAAAGAATATTTTATTCATTCAAACAGTACATTTAACATTCCTTTTAATGATGTTCACCAGGTACATTGATCCACATAATTCTCTTGCTTCAATAATGAACTATCCATAATCATTATGGGCTTAGACACTTGGTTGATATACAATGATTTGCTTGCTTAAAAAAAATTTGGATCATGAAACCGATGATTTTATATGAATTGAGTTATCTTATAACTCATAATAAAAAAGATATGTTTCAAATGCCAGTGTGCTATCCTTCAAGTTGGTATTTTTATTAAAGGTTTGACATTATTGTCAAGTAAATAGATTTTGTTTAATCTCGTCATCCTGAGAATCTTGTTGCAGTTGCCAAGAGAATTTGATAACATGTAAGAGACTTCTTGCAGGGAGGTGGGCGAGGGAGTTCCTTGTTAGGTGAAGTAAGGTGTTGTGTCTAATGGATATGGGAGGGGTAGGGATAAATAACTTGGCTCGTAAAAATCTCACCCTCTAGGTATGTGGCTTTGGAGGTTTCCTCTAGAAATTTGTTATGTATGGCATTGATTGTATTGTTGTAAGTGGGTTTGAGATTTACTTAAAAATTTGAAACTTCAAAAAGGCTTTTAATGGCTCTCATTGTAGTCCTTGGAGATCTATTAGGTATTCTACTATTCTTACAGTATACTTCTTGCTTTTCAAGGGATGGGAGGTGTTTGGTTTTTATTTTTGTAAGGGGATTTGGTTTTCTTCATATTACCGCAATGTGCCCTAAACTCAGCCTTTCTCTAAATTTGCATCTTTTGCATCCATGTTTTCCTTTGGCATTGGGGCTTTAGATTTTAAGTGTTTTAGTGTTGGAATCTTTGGAGTTGTCGTCATTGCTTCACTGTATTCAAGGAGCATCTTGAATAAGGGATGGGGAAGATGAGAGGGCATGAAGTCTTGATTTCTCAACTTTCTCATCTAAATCTTACTCGCATGTCTTGGTTACCTTTGTCTCATCAGATTGCCATTTTTCCTAAATGGGAATCTGGAAGGTGGAAGTGCCAAAGAAAGTCAGATACTTTGCCAGTTTGTAGTTAACAGTGTGTGTACTTCTTTGGATCTTCTTTGCTTGAAGGGGTTTCACGTCTGCACAATTGCAATTCCAGCGATATAATCTGAGTGAGAAGGCAAATTAAAAGATTAGGATCATCTTAAGTTCTTATACTTGTTTATGTTTAGTTGTGTTCCTAGTTGTAAAGGACTGGCATTTTTTTCCTTGAAGAAGCGATTTGACTATTTTCTTGTTCTCAGAAGGGGGATGTTTTGGTGAGAATTGAGATATCTAAAAGAAATATTACGATTCTTGTCAAGTGATATTGGCGTTTCTCTATTGAGCTCAACTTGCTGTGGCCTAAAGTTATCATAGGCATTCATGGCATTGAGGATGATGGTTGGTCTGCTAAGTGTGTAATCCCAAAGCTATCAATAGAAGCCCTTGGCAACAGATAATGAAGTTCAGCCACATTATGAAAGCGACTTCGACTTTTAATGTTGGTAGAGGAGATAGAGTTCTCTTTTGGGACTAACCTTGGTTGCTTAATATTCCCCTGAATAGCGCTTTTCCTAATCTTTATCAGTTGACTAATAGGAAGTTGGCTACTATGCTGCAGAGTTTGGAACAATGATGCAAGTACTTGGGTTCTGGTTTTTCGGAGAAACATGAAAGATTGGTTAGCTCTCATGGATCTTCTTGATCATTTTCATCTGGCAGGTAGACCCAGCAAGAGACTCTGGAAACCAGAACCTGTTCAAGAGTTTTCTGTTAAATAGGCCCACAATGTACTTTGGGAGAGTAACGAGGTTTCAAGTTTTTCTTAAATCATTTGGATCGTTTTAATCTAAGTTTTAATTTGGATCGTTTCCTATGATGGCTTGAACACCAATGCTAAAAACCAAAGTTGTAGGCCTTGGATTGCCCTCTTACTGAATTGGTGCTGCCTCGGCCAAAACTGCTCTGAAGATACTGCGTATTTACTCTTTTTCTGCAATTACTTCAATTAGGCTTTGGTATACTCTGTTTAAGCTTTTCAACATTAGTTGGGTTCTTTCTCTTAAAGGTAATTTGGATTCCCTTCTCAATGGTGGCATCTTTACCGGCAAAATGGAAGTCTTATGGGAGAATTCTATTAGAGCTATTGTTTGGAATGTTTGGTTAGAAAGAAATAGGATAGTTTTTTAAAACAAGCATGATACTTTCGAAAATATATGGGATTTATGCATGATCAATGCCTCAGCGTAGATTACAAATTTTAAATGCTTTTGTAACTATTTGCCCTACTATTGCAGCCAATTGAACTGCCTTTTTGACAGTTTTGTAACCTTTTTTAGCCTTTTTGGCTCTTTCATTCCTCAATGAAAAGCAACAGTTTACTATAAAAAAAAGGGAAGGGGAAGATTTTTATGAGTTGGGTTTTTCTGCATCTTTTGAGGCGTATGAAAGAACTTCTTGGGGATTTTTTTTTACCATTTTGATACGATATCTAGGGGAGGGGATTCAAACCTTTAGTATGGTAGAAGGAATATAAATGCCTTACTGTTGGCTAAATCCCGATTGGCTTGAGGATTGTTTTTACTTGGTCAGAGGATGGTTAGTTCAGAATCCAGATTATTGCTTCCTTTTGGGCGTTCAAGTTTTTAGATTTTATGGATATTCCTTAATTTTTAATTGTTTTTATTCAGATTTGTTATTTGGACTGCTTTGTTTGTTGTTCTTATATGGCTGCACTATTCTTTTGTGGGGTTCTCCTTGTAGTTTTTTTTTGGCATAATTGCATCCTTTCTTGAACTTCTATCCTTTTAATATAAGTCTTGCTTGTATGTAACACCATTTCATTGATAAAAAGAAATTTATTCCAACCTTAAAGTCATGAGTTTAAACTATGTTGGCCACCTACCTAGGATATTATCCTACGAGTTTACTGATGCCAAGTGTTGTAGTGTCTTGTGTTGTCCCGTGAGATTAGTTGAGGTGCGCGTAAGGTGGCCAGGACACTCATGGTATCAGCAATAAAAAATGAAATTTATAAAAAAACTCCCTGGATTTACAAAAAAACTTGTCCAAAAAAATATGTCAACTAATGAAATAACTTGTATTGACGATTGAAATCGCTAAATAAAAAATGCTTGTACATGACATAGATTAATTTCCATGTTATAATGTACAAAAAAAGAGGAGAATTTATGTGGTGAGCTTGCAAGTAAAAAAAAAATTTGGGCATTATGATTTCAGATAATAAATAAAACGTGGATATGTTTTGGTGACGCTGAAAGAAATGGAATTAGAACTTTAGGGTCTGTTTGGTTGCTGTTTTCTGTTTTTTAGAACAAAAATTCAATGGAAGTTTGTTTGAATTCTTATAAAGTTGTTTTTTTAATAGTTATATGGTCGACCTATTTTCTTAAATAAAAAACTTTTAATTTTCTTTTCAAAATAGTAGATCTATTCACTCAAATATAGAAAAATCTATCTATCAATTTTTTCTTCTTCTTCTGAAACCCTTAGTTTTTTTTGAGGAATCCTCTTCCTCTAAATTTGCAGTTTACTTTTATCTTTAATCAATGAAAGTTTAACTTTCTATTAAAAAAAAAAACTGTATACAAAAACAAACAACCATGAGTTGGCTCATTGGCTAAAAGGCTTTCCTTCAAACCTTGAGGTCATGGGTTCAAACCATGTGTGACCAAGGGTATTATCCTACGGTTTTCCTACGCCAAGTGTTGTAGAGTCGTGTAATTGTCCCGTGAGATCAGTTAAGGTTCGTGTACGCTGGCCTGGACACTCATGATTATCAAAAAAAAAAAAAAGTCGTATACAAAAACTGTAACTATTTTCCAAGTGACTTGTCAATTGGGAAGACGTTTAGTAGGAGGAATTCATCAGTGTATTGTGCCTGAGGTTATCATGGCAAATTTACTTTGTAGTAATTAATTATTTCTCGTGTCATTCATTTCTTTAGTTTAAAGAGGGGGTAGGGGAACAACCAACCATGGGTTGACCTATTGGTCAAAGGGTTTTCTTTTAGCTTTTAGGTCATGAGTTCAAATCTATGTGTTGCCACCGGTGTTGTTGAGGCGAGGAGAGGCAACCCTAGGTCGCCTCTCAAAGAGATTAGGCGAGGACATTCACTGAGGCGATCGCCTTAGTCGCTGGTTTTGCGCTTCTCGCCATTGTTGAGGTAAAAGAGGCTGTGTTCCTCTTTGAAGTATGGCAAGATGGTGTAAAATTAATCGTGGGAATCTTTTATTTTATTTTAATAATGTTTGAAATTGGCGTAAAGATAGAATTTGTGGGTAAAACCTAAGGCCACGTTTACTTACCATGAATCGGAATGAAATCAATAGGAATGGGAATGGTATTCCTTTGATGTTGTTTACTTAAAACTGTTTGGAATCGGAAACAGATTCCCATTCATGGTGTTTACTTGCATTGGAATTGGAATCTAACATGTTATAATTACCATAATGCCCATTTCATACTAAAAGGCTTTGACATTTTATGTTTGCTTTACATATTTATGCTATTTCTATTTTTATTCAAGTGCGCTTGCACCTCGCTCCACTAAGGCAAGGCCTGTTATCGCTTTCGCCTTGGAGGCAATCAAGGGGTCGTTGCCTTGGAGTGCGCCTCTCGCTTTAAAAACACTGGTTGCCACCTACTATAACATTATCCTTTGAGTTTTCTGATGCCAAGTGTGGGTTGTGTGGTTGTCCCGTGAGATCATTCAAAGTTCGCACTAGCTAGCCCAAACACTCACAATTTTTTTTTGGAAAAAAAGAGGGGGGTAGGGTTACAAGAAAAGTGGACCAAGCTTGCTATTGTACATCTAGAATCCTATAATGTAATTTGGGTGAATGCTTGAGTTAGTTGGTATTAATAAGCCGCTTGCTTAGAGCTTATTTATTTTCTTTTAGACAGCAAATAACAGATCACATTACTCATGACAATTCTCAACTGAAATCAAGCCTCAAAGTTCAATTGAATGGTTAAACTATTGTCGCAGGTTTGGAACACGAATGAACACGAGGATTTACAAATGCTTGTTATCATTTCTAGGCCGCCAGTCAAAGTGTGCGTATTTTTCATCTTCCATCCTATTTCTTCAGTACTTGTATATTTGTTTTTTTGATTTACATATGGGTCTAACTTGAGGCTTTTGGGGGATGTGGGTGTAAAGAAGCATATTCATTGATCTTAAATAAAAAATCTGTTAGGAATTGGCTAAGGGTATATTAGTAAATAATGAGAGTTTGTTAGAGGAATGACTAAAAATAGAGTAAGTGTGAAAGGGTTAGATCATCCAAAAATATTATGTGATTAGTAGCTAGATTGTCATGTCGTCGCTTAAAAATATGTCAGTCATTTGTGGCTATAGCGGTTAAAGATGCCTGAAAAAGGAAATGACTATGGTTTAAACTAGAGATTAAAGACTAGTAAATCCTAAAAAGTTTATAACTGATATTTCTTTAGTAAGAAATTTGGAATTTCTCGTCGTTTTCAGATTTATTTACGATGATTGGTCCATGCCGCACACAGCAGCAAGATTGAAGTTCCCTTACTATTGGGATGAGCAGTGTTTTGAAGTGCCTCCAAAGGATGAACTTTGATGTTGGTCAAAAAATTGATTTGACCTACTTCATGTAATGTAAAGCCAAACATCAAATAGTGAACATTAAGAAATGATCTTTCTCACTGTCTGGAGATGGTGAGGAGAATTTTCTGATGATATATAGAGAATGAGGATTTTGAATCTTCATTGTTCTGCTGCACACTTCTGTTTTTGTTGATATAATATAATATTTTGTATTTTCCCCAATAGCCAGAGCTGGAGTTGTGTAAAATAAGTAAGCCATGCAATCTTTGTATGTCAAAATGGAAAGATGTTTAGATGTGGTAGAATTCCAACCAAGTATGGTTCGCGGGTTTGGACAAGTTTGGGTTTGTTTATCCTGGGGTTATTAAATGGGATAATTACTGAAATATCATATTTTTGCTTACTAATTACTAAAATGTTAGAACTTTTCAAAAATTACTCAAATGGCATGATTATAGTTAAATTATTTATTGAACTAAAAATAATAAAAAAAAAAAACCAACAAATTTTGTAACGACCCGGTTTCAGTAAGTTCTTTAATTAATTTTATTTGGGTGTATAAAATTATTTTTAGAATGGAAATAATTTAATTTAATTAATTTTTATTTTATAGGAATTAATTTATTAAAAGGCTTTTATTAAAAGAAAATAAAAGAGGAGGGGAGGCATCTCAGCTTGAACGTGAAACCAAGGTACAGAGACTTCTGTTGTTTTTTTAGAGGAAGGAAAATAAGAGTTTAACAGGAAAGAAGATATGAAATTTTGAATTAGCATCTATTTTATAGAGTTGATACATAGCTAAAAGCAAAATATTTGCTGATATCAAATCAAATCTAATGAAATCCTATCAAATTATAGCAAAAAAAAAAAAAAGATATGCATAAAATAAATCTCCTAAATTTGGTTTATACCCAATTATTCAATCTACCCGTGATTCTAACAACTAAGGCACATATTCAACATTCCTTCTTGCCTTAGTGGTGGTAGATTTTCACTCATTCTTTGACACGTTTGTAATTTGATCATGACTCTTGTTCACTTCTCCATCTTTTTACTCCCCCTCCATTGGATTTAGAACAAAGTTTTTTGCTCCCATTTTTATTTTGAATACTTCTTTGTCATTCACATCTTTGATCAAGCAGTGTTTGTCTTCAAATGTAACTTTGAAACCTCTTTCAATGAGCTGTATAACACTTAGCAAATTTTGATCAATATTAGGCACATAAAGAACATCAGAAATATACTTCAAACCTTATAGGCTTCCTATAGCCACTGTTCCTTTACCCTTTACGGATATAAAATCACCATTTCCATTTTTTACCTGAGAAACATTAGTTTTATCTAACTCTATAAAGAGTTCTTGGTTATTAGTCATGTGATTTGTGCAGCCACTATCAATCAACCAATAATTACTTGAATTGTTACTTGCTACAAAACATGTTGCAACAAAAAACTCTTCTGGACATTGCTCAATTGAAGTTTTTGCTTCTTCATTTGGTGATGTCTTGCAAATTCGTTCCATGTGTCCAATCTTGCCACATTTTCTACATTGGACATCGGGTCTCCACCAACACTTGTTTTGTGGATGATTCGTCTTCTTGCAATGTGGGCATGGTGGATGATTCTCTTTCCATTTTTTGTCATTGTCTTTGCCTCCCAAATTTTCAGTCTTTAACTAGAAAAGCACCGTCAATTGCTTCTTCTTTTCTCATCATTCTTCTTTGCTCTAGTGCATGTAATGCATTCAACAATCCTGCCAAGGATATGCTTGACAAATCTTTAGATTCTTCTAAAGAAGACATTTTAGCTTCATATTTTTCAGGCAAAGTAACAAGAATTTTTTGCACAATGCGATCATCAGCAAAATTCTTACCAAGTAGCCTTACCTTGTTTACTATGCCCATCAACTTGTCAGAGTAGTCTTTAATGGTTTCTGTCTTGTTCATTTTCATCATTTCAAACTCCCGGATCAAGTTGAGTACTTGCATATTTCTGGTTCTCTCATTGCCTTGATATTTTTCTTTTAGGAAATCCCAAATCTCTTTTGCTGTTTCCAAATTCATAATTTTTGTAAATATAGAACTTGAAACAACAGAGAATAGACATGCTTTCACTTTTGACTTCCTGGTTTTTCTCTCTTTGGGAATCTTCATTTGAGCTAGTGTGGGATTGTTCGGCAATGGAGGAATTTCATAGTCCGCCTCTACAGATTCCCAAAGATCCAATGCTTCAAGATGGACAATCATCCTAATGGCCCAACCTTGATAATTATGGCCATAAAAAATTGGTGGTGGAATGGAAAAAACTGTTGTATTTTCAATTTTCTTAAAAAAATGTGTTCCTTTTCTCCTCCTAACGCCAACCTTGGTGTTTTTTGGGCAATTTCTTAATCAATTTTCTTCGTCTCTCCATCGTGATAGGTGTGGTTGTGGTGGTGAGATCATTGGTGAAGGTTTGGAGAAGAATTGAAGGGTTTCCTCTCCAAGAATTTGACACAAGGTAAATGATTTCTCTCTTTTAAATTTCAGGAATTTTATTCTTGTTCTTGAAAGCAAAACCCACACAAAAACCTATTTTTTTTAACTTTTCTTTCACAACTATTCATTTTTTCTTCAAGAAACCATCAAACCCTAGAAACCCTAGCCTTGTTCTTATTGGAAAAACCTCATACCGATAAAAAATACCGTCAAACGACACGCCGGAAGACATGGCGCCGTTCTGCTGCCGCGGCAAGGGCAGCCCCTTAGGGGGCTGTTCTTGCGTTCTTTTGGCCCGTTTCTTAGTGCGTTGTTCACAGTCTTTTCCTTTATATTAATTATACGTTTTTAGGATAGATTTTAAGTAGTTTCAGGTTCTTGAAGTGTTTGCAACGAAAGCTCAAGCTCTTGATTTTAGTGAGTTGAAGGTGAGTAGAAATTGCTAAGTTTTTGATAATTTTTATGTGTTGTTTCTTTTCATTAATTAAGCATTTTACTTCTGATTTTGGGTGATCTAGAATGTTAAAGAACATGTTCTTAAGACGTTTCATGATGGAAATAAAGCGCAGAAATTTTAGTTTAGTTTATTTTATGAGAAAAGTTGGATTAAAGAGCATGCTTGTGTTGGTTAGTCAGTTTCTTTTTATGTAAAACCGATTTGTGGCCTGTTGTGGACTTCTATTTGACGTTTTAAGATGATTTTTGGATGTTTATAAGACATTATATTGCTCTGGAATTTAGTATCTATTTTAGAATTTTTGCCTAATTATGGAAGAAAACTAGATTAGTTTAGGCTATTTTACTCTCTAGTGTTGGGTAATTTTTAGGTGACCGTTATAAGCGTTCTAAAGTTGTTCTTGGGTGTTTTTAGTTCGTTCTAAGGTCGATATTAAGACGTATTTCCAGAATTTTGAAATTCTAAGTTTTAGCCTTGAAAAGTGAGTTTTTTTTTTTTTGGTAGAAATGAGGTTTCTAAGTGAAAAACTAAACTTAGGCTTATAAAGCATCTTGGGTAGCGATGCTTAAAAATCATATTGTTTCAAATGCCTTGAGTAATATGGTTGTAGATTTGCATTAAGTTTTATTTTATAGAACTGTACCACCTGAAATCCCGTAAAATCCTCCTGGTGTTTGGTTCGCGGGTTTGGAGAAGTTTGGGTTATTAAATCCGAGCTTGTTCAGTATGTGTTTAGATTGTGCATAGTAGCTTAGTTAAGTCTAAGTTAATGTAGAATCTATTGACATTGTGAAAAGAATAAAAAAGAGTTGAAAGATAACCCAGTCAAGGAGAGATTACAAAAAAGCGCTCCATTTGACGTAAATAGATGAAGATCTATAATCACAAATAAATTTGAACTGGAACACCAAATTGAACTAGTGATTATAATGCCATTTCAAGTATCCATAGCAATAAAAGTGTTGTTGAAGATGATAAGAGTTTCTTGCAAGTCAAATTTTCCAAAACAAAGCTAGGACATCATTGCACCAAAATTTTGTCTTATTTTTTCTTCCAAAAAGTTCCTTTCAGCAGTAAAGTAAGGCAATAAGAGGACTTTTTGGGGAAGCACCAACTGATATTGAAGGAGTTGATGAGCTCGGAAAGGATCTGAGAGCTTAAAATGAATAAATTTATTAAGAATGATGAGTTTAGATAACCCATCATCTGGAAGCCAAATGTGGGTTAGACTTGTGTAGTTTAAACATCTTATCTAAACACGCAAGCCAAACATCCCACGATCTGGTTTGTTTTCTTCAATTGTAATTTTGACTATATTGTTGTCACCTTTTTGGGTTCATTACAATCCTTTTATCTGTGATAATTCTCTTTCTTTTGGGTATAGATTCAACTTCTATTATAAATGGTACCCAGACAATCAAATTGTATACTATGATGTGATATGGTTAAAAAATTGTACTTAACATTATGACGACTTAAAATCTTAGTCTTCGAGTTTTCACTTTTATGTTTTTTTTAGTTCTCGAGTTTAGAAATTGTAAGTTTTAAACCCTCTAAAGTTTGAGATATAGTTCAAAATGATCCTTACACCAACACCTAAAAGTTGACATGGCAGACAAAAAAATAATTTAATATTACCCCCCTCGTTTTCTTGAGAAATTGTCACTATCGACCTCCAAAAAACCAAACTAAGGGTTATTGACGCTCCCCTCATTTTTTACATTTTGCTGACCTTTTATGCATGTGAAAAGACAATAATATTCTTTACTTTTCTTCTCTATTTTTTCCCGTTTTGCGTGCACTTCATTTTCCTTATTTGTTCTCATTTTTCATAAACTTTCAAGAATATCCATTACTTCCTTCTCAAATCATATTTATCACATTTTTTTCTCACTCAATCATATTTCCCAAATCATTCACAATCCTCTAACTCTCACTCATCATAACTTAAAATCTTCTATTTTAAAACTCAATAACCTCGCAATCTCATACCTCTTATCTGTCACTTGAAATTAAAAAAATAAGAAGGTTAGACCGAGATTTGAAAATAGGATCGAGATTGCAAATAATGTATAATTTTTAGAATGAGATTTGCTTCAAGATTAGAAAATAGGACCGAGATTGCAAACAATGTATGAGTTTTGGACTAAGATTTGCTCCGATATTGGATTGAGATTGGAAAATAGGATTGAGATTGTGAAAAATGTATGAGTTTTAGAATCGAGATTTGTTCCGAAATTGGACCGAGATTACAAAGAATTATATGAGTTGAAGGAAAATAATTGAAAAGCATGTTTAAAAAAATGTAAAAGAAAATGTAATAAAAAAATTATGATTGGAGACCTCGGTTCATAAGACCATTCCTCTTTTGCGAAGCAAGAACTTCTTCCTTTTTTGAAGCGAGCTTCATTCCTTTTTTTTTTTTGTCATTTGAAATAAAAAAAATTGGACTGAAATTAAAAAATAGGATCAAGATTACAAAAAAAATGGTTTGAGTTTTGGATCAAGATTGACAAAAAAACTGATATATAATGAAAAGAAAACGATAAACTACTCTAATAAATAATTTAAAAATTAGGGGTGTTCAAAGAAACCAAAAAACTGATGAATCGGACTGAACCGAACCGACCGGTTTATTGTCTAAATATTTAAACTAAAGGTTCTTTTGGTTTGAAATAGTAAAAAACTGTGGGAATCAGTTTTGGTCCGATATTTATATTGAAAAACGTATAAAACCGAACCGAACCGTATATGTAATTAATGGTTAAAAACTCCCAAGTATATTAGTTTTTTTTACCTCTTATCACTTGGTTATTGTGCAACCTTGGCTTTCCCTTTGTTGCTCTTGTTTCTCTTCTAAGACTTGTTTTCTTGTCAACTTCTCATGAATAAGGCTTCTAATTCTTTCTTTTCTGTCGTCATCTCCAATTCCCTAGATTTTAATGCATCTTGAATAATATATAGGGTTAGATTGTCTCTCTCATACTTGATGACATGCTTGATCTCTCTATAGCTTTCAAGAAGTGAATTCAACAAGATAATAGCCTACTTTTCATCATTGATTTTCTCACCAATATGAGATACCTTTATATGAAAATCTTGGTATACTCATTCATGTTATCTTCTAAACTCTTCGAGGGATCCATCTTGAAGCCAAAGAACCAATATAAATCTTGTTTGTGATTCTCCATAGCTTTGCTGTTCTTCATCAACCATGAGAAGTACCTTATCAGAAAGGTGTAGGATGATGGTACTGAAGGCAGTATGTACCATTTCCGTCTTCTTGTCTAACTGTATCAGGTAATGTGGGTGGATCATCAAGGATTCTTGCAACCTTTTGCTACACCAAAATGGCCCTAATCTTCTTCTATTAGTTCTTTTATTCGTTCTTTTCTCATGGGCTCATAAGAGGGTCAATATGATCCCTAGTTTTAAGATAAGGAAGAGCAAAAAAATTCAACTAACAGAAGTGAAATTGAGGTATACTTTGAGGGTGATTTAGATTTCGAAAGCCATGGCCCTACGGAGAAATTATTGAATGAGGTTGTGCTACGACCCGACTCCATTTATTTCAAAATAAGTAATCAAACAACGGAAAAAAAATTCAAGACTCAAATTATCAACATGGAAATTCAACTCAACCTAATTCAACATTTCAAATAACTAATTCGTTTAAAAAAAAATTCTCAAGTTCACAATTCAATGATCAAACTTTAATATTCAATTCAAAGCTCATTAGGTCAGAATCACATCCAAATACATAATGAAATAACATTTCGTATTCTCAATTAGAATCTAAATCATAAATCCACATACAAGAGATTCAATCTAAAATCCACGTGATAATCCACCTAATAAATCATATCCATAAGTCTCAATCGATGAACCAAAGTAAGGATCCAAAGTTAATCATAAAATATACTTTAAGTTTAAGTTCTAAAAGAAATAAGACTTAACCAATCCAGACAATTCAAATAAGTGAAAATAGAGTTTTCAAATTCAAGATGCTTAAAGGACTCAACACCCTAAGCCTTATAGCTACAATTCAACATGATTATCAACCTCCTAGTGCACCTCCGTGATTACCGGAAAAACGTTAAATGTAGCACCATTAGCAAAACGTGCTAGTGAGAGATAAACTAAGATTCAAATGATCCTTTAAGTAATAACCAAAGAACAATTTGACTCTCCATCCCAACCCATTACTAAATCAAGTAAAGAATAGCAAATTAAGGTCATATCATCACCACATTCTCAAACCACTTTTTCATTCCACATATCAGAACATCACATTTCCACCACTCAACATCATCATCAAATCACAAATAAAACATAAATAATAAGCATCAGGATGTAATGCTCAACTATCTCACACGAGTTCAATCTAGGGTTTGCTAGCCCATTTGAGATTGTCCCTGGATTTGCTGATCCACTAACATTCAAGGTTTGCTGACCTTGAAGCACACAAATATCTGGAAATGACCCACCGATGTCCCAATACTTTTCATTACAACCTACCATATAAGTAGGGGCGGAGCCACGTAGGGACGAGGGGGGGCGTGTGCCCCCCTCTCAGTTTTTAAATATGTAAGGTATATATATATGTGTGCCCCTACTTTTTGAATATGTAATATAAAAGTTAGTATTTCTGTCAAAAGGTAGTCTTATCTTAATGGTTGGGTTCAATGCCCCAAAAGAATACTCACGCCGTCCCACGTTCGACTCATCTTGGACTCAATTTTTTGAAACATTTTTCTGATTTTTATTATTTTTATATATGTCCATTTTTGTTCACGAAAACTCACATATTTATTAAAAAAATTATAATTTAATGAAATAAATTAAAATTTTACTTAAAATTAAGGTAAAAAAAAAATTTCTAGTGTAATTATATAGTTTTTTCTTTAATATTTATTTGATTTAAATTTCAATAAATTAAATATCATATATGAATATACAAACTTTTAATTTTTCATATTAATTTTTATTATTTTATTTACTACGCGCCCCCCTCAATTTAATTTTTGGCTCCGCCACTGCATATAAGTCACTTAAATTCAATCAAGACAAGTATCTATCAATCAACACCAATCCATAATAACATTCATAAACTTAACAACTAAAACACGCCAATCCACTACATGCTCTTCCCTAAATTGGAAGTTCTAAATGATCTCCCCATCAATGGGAACAATCTAGCATATATATCATGATCATATGCAATAAAAATTCTAAATTGCAAATCCACAATCTAATTCCATATTACATATTAAATTCATACAAATTTTATATTCAAGTTATAACATTATATGATGAAAGATAATAACCATTTGATCAATTACCAATCAAATGACTTTTTAGGTTTCCCCAAATAACCATTTAAATCCTAATATATCCCTCATCTTAACTCAATTTACCAAATACTCAAACTTTACAATTTGGGTTCAAAACCTTCCACCACCTATATTAAAAAATTCCAAATAAATTAGTTATTTAATTAATCAACACAAGACACAAAAGAAATAAACAACTCCCATCTATACCACTTATTAGGGGTGAACATGAAATCAGGGTTGGGGTAGGGCGATGAGGTTTGACCCAATCGGGGTTCGACCCCGATTACTACTTGTTATTTTATTTTTTTAGGTTTTTTTTCAAAACCCATTTATACCCATCTACTACCCATTACAACCAAACTCTACCCCATTCCGGTTAACCCCGACCCCGAACTAGAACCCGACAGTGTCAGAATAGATTTTAAATGGGGCAGGGTCAAGGTACCATTTTTTTCTTTAAACGGGGCTTAGGTGTGAAGGGGGTACGCCGCCCCAGCCCAGCCCACCCCATGTTCACTCCTACCCCTTAGGGCTAAGAGCCACTTGTTGGAAGGGGGTTTCGGCTTCAACAAAGAACAACCGGGGATGATTATTTTGACATTTTGGTTGGTGTTCTTAAATTATGGTATTCATTTTAAGAATTATGGAGGTCAAAGGGCGGTCGCCAGAGCTCTGGTCATCTGAGGTTGGCCATATTTTATAAAAAGAGAAGAACATAATATGAGCATGAGTTTTTGTTTCTTTGGTTCAAGAATGTAAGGATGGGCATCGTTTTTCTGTCATAAAACACACATTTCAAATGAGATTTTCAAAAGTGGTTTAGGATTTCCCAATGCTACTTAGAAGGAGTTAAGCCTCATCACATGGATAAAGCCTGTGGGCCGACCCAAGACCAGCCCAAGTCCGGCCCGGCCCAACCCGTAAGTCAACAGTTGACGGGCCAGGCCTGTAAATCTTTGGGCTGGATACGGATCATCTGTTTGAGCCTAAGCCCGACCCACACTGACTTTATCCATAGGGCCTCCATCAGACCCGCCCCGAAGCCCGGTTCAATGCTCGTTCAAAAATTATATATATATATATATATAAATTATTAATATATATAATTATAAAAAATAATGTAAATATTTTATTTAGATTTTTATATTTAAATATAATCTTATATATAATTGTAAAATATAATAAAATATATTTTAAAAGAGAAAAGGAATAACCAACAAGAATGATAAAAAAAATTAATTTAAAAGTTTAAAAAACAAAATATACATAAAAAAATGAATAGGATATAATAAAAATAAAAATCATTCTTTTTTCATCACTTTAGAGTTAAGTTTAAGTTAAAAAAGTTAAAAATAAGTTTTAAAAAATACAATTAAAAACTTAATGGAAATTTTAATTAAATAAATAACATTGAATAGACCGGGTCAAGCACGCAGAAACGGACCTGACCCATATTTTATCACATGGGTTCAAGCCCATAGACTGGACTTGGGCTTACCTTTTTTAGTCAGGCCCGACCCACTCATTAACCAGGTCTTGTAGGCCCGACCCTGGCCTGTTCATTTAAGGGTCAGGCTGGTCCGACCCGGCTCATTGATGAGGTTTAGATGAGTGGAAGTTCCATCTCCATTGATGCAAGAGAAGGAAAGTTCAAGATCAAAGAATGATTCTACCTTTTTGATGCTTGAAAGGTTGTTTCTCCTTCTTCCAACCTTCGTACAATGGTTTTTCCTTCACATAGTAACTTGACCGAAAGATTTTTCAAGCATGGAAATGGAAGAAAAGAAGCAAAAACTTTCCTCCAATGGCGACGGCGGCAATACCTTGAGGGAGTTTGTTTTGAGAATTTCTTATTCCCCAAAAGATAAAAACCCTACCCTAAAGACTTGGAACAAAAACTATTGGGCAAAAGAACCTTCCTTCGGCCCCACGAACGAATCTAGTATAGGACCGGGGGCACGTGCCCCCCCCCTGGCCTGTTCATTTAAGGGTCAGGCTGGTCCGACTCGGCTCATTGATGAGGTTTAGATGAGTGGAAGTTCCATCTCCATTGATGCAAGAGAAGGAAAGTTCAAGATCAAAGAATGATTCTACCTTTTTGATGCTTGAAAGGTTGTTTCTCCTTCTTCCAACCTTCGTACAATGGTTTTTCCTTCACAAAGTAACTTGACCGAAAGATTTTTCAAGCATGGAAATGGAAGAAAAGAAGCAAAAACTTTCCTCCAATGGCGACGGCGGCAATACCTTGAGGGAGTTTGTTTTGAGAATTTCTTATTCCCCAAAAGATAAAAACCCTACCCTAAAGACTTGGAACAAAAACTATTGGGCAAAAGAACCTTCCTTCGGCCCCACGAACGAATCTAGTATAGGACCGGGGGCACGTGCCCCCCCCCCCCCCCCCCAAAAATGTGATAGTTTTCCTATTTTATACATATATAAATACGTTTTTACCTCTCACTTATGATATGTATAAATTTAATTCCATTATAAATTTCTTTAACGCTAACCTCATCAATCAGCCACTAGAAGATTTTTTTTCTAATAAATACTTTTATTTACTTTCATGGTTTTAATTTCACTAATTACTTGTTATTTATTTATTGAAATGCGTTCTAACTTTAAATAATTTGATTATTATTCTTATGCTTTTCGTTAACAATTTTTCTCCTATTGAATGGTTGTGACACTACAAAAAAACAGTTGATTTGCAACGACAATTTTGCGACGAAAGTCATCACAATACACTAGGTTGCGTCAAAAATTACGACGAGAGGCGTTGTTGTTAAAAAGCTCGGCGTACCGAAAAATTTGTGACGAATGGCGACACTAATTAGTGACGAGACATGTTCCGTCGTAAATTAAGTCAATGATTGAAATACTGACCTTATACATCGTAAAATTTGTGACGACTTTGTGGCAAATTTTGTGACGAAGTCGTCACAAAATTTGTGTCGACATCGTCACAAATACAACACATGTATTGTCCATACGTCCGTCAAAAGATTTGTAACGAGTTTCGTCGCAAATTTCTTTTTTTCTTTTTAGATTAATTATTATTATTATTATTATTATTATATATTATAATTAATAATAATTTTTTAAAATTTTTATTATTAATAATAGGAATTATTAGTAATAGTATTAAATATTAACAATAAATGAAAATAAAATCAAATGAACACTATTTAACCAAGTTAACATAATTTAAACTAATAAATTCAACAAAGTTTAACTAATTTAACGAAATCATAACTAATTCAAATCTAAATATAAAATTGAAATCATAAACATAAATTTTCTAACTAATTCTATTTTTAAATCTAAATCCTAAACATACAATTCTATACAATATTTAAAATACAAAAAGGCTCGGGATTAGAAACTAAACTTTTGTCGGAAAACGGGCAAGGCTCGGGATTAGAAATGAAAAATGAAAAGGATGAGAAAGGAAAAGAGAAAGAGAAAGAAGAGAGAGAGAGAGAGAGAGAAAGGTAAAGGAATTGTGGGGAAAGAATGATTTGTTTTTTCTTCTTATAACAATTTTTGCGACGACTTTCGTCACAAATTTTAAATTTAACCGCCCAAAATTTGGTGAAAATTTAAATTATCCCGCTATTTTTATGTCATTTGCGATGGAGTTGTCACAAATAGTCGGCGAAAATTTTGAAAATCCCGCCAATATAATTTGATAATATTTGTGACGACACTCGTCACCAATTTGCGACGACTTCGTCACAAATATTAAATTTAACAGCCCAAATTTTGGTAAATTTTTTAATTATCCCGCCATATTTATGTCATTTGCGACGTATTTGTCGCAAATATTCATTGAAAATTTTGAATATCTTGCCACTTTATTTTGATAATATTTGTGAACGACAATCGTCACTGATTTGTGACGGTTGTTGTCACAAATAAAGCAACATAAGTCGTCGCAAAGCATGGTGGGGAACTAAGTGATGGTTATCGTAGCAAATTTTATGACGAAACTCGTCACTCATTTCCCGCCATGACCTCCCGCCATATTTAGCGACAAAAGCTTCTTTTTCAACACTATTTTGCGACGAAATTTGTCGCAAGTGGTCAACGCATTAATTAGTGACGACTTTCGTCGCAAATTAGTGACGACACATCGGTCGTCACAAATTTTACGTCACAAAACGACAGTTTTCTTGTAGTGTGAAAAAAAATTTATATTTAATTTTATTCAAAAACAAGTTTAATTTTTAATTATTTATTAATCCTTATATTTTAGAATTAATTACACCAATAACCATTTTAATTCACCCAATTACAATAATGCTGGTGGTTATGATTTTATTTCATTTTTACCTAAAAAACACCATTTATGGTGGTGATCTGGTGGTTTCCGATTTCATTTTTTACCATCTTACCCTTTTATCTCTCCTCTAACCATATCTTATTACAAATCATTTAAATTTATAATTTATTTAATTATTTATTTTAAATTTAAATCATTCTAATTTTAACCATATCTTATTTATTGAAAAAGATCTTTAACCTAAATACCTCTCATCAACATAACCTCAATTCTAAACTTCCTAGCTTTCCTCTTGTGACGACCCGTCATTTTTAAATAAATTAAATTCAGAGAAAATAGCGGAAGTCTTTTATTTTTAGAAAATTTTGCGTGGTTTTGTTTGAAAGTTGGCATGCCGAAAACCTGTTTACATCCTAATTTTCAAATCTAATGAAATCACATGGACTTTAAGTCCAAATCAGGAGTTCAAATATCTCATATCATAAAACATCGACAAAAGCTCTTATGAGCTAAATACAACATCAAAGTTTTTAAAATTCATCAAAATAAAGACATAAACTTTACAACAAAAATGTCCATCTCGAGGTCAGCATCCCTCGATCACGCAGCACCACCTCCTCTCCCTCGACCTCTGGCCAAGGCATTACCTGAAATTGGTTGTAATATCATGAGCTAACAAACTAAGCCCAGTGAGAATAATAAGCATAAAAAGTAAGAATAGACCTCAAACTCGCATTTCGATTTGTGTCCAAATAAACTGACACATTCTACTCCTAAAGTTCACCAAACTCTAGGTAATTCTATTCCATTTTCACCAAAGTATGCCATTACTACACTTGTAGTCAAATCTCAATCATTAGCTCGTTATGACATAAAGTAATAAAAGTAAATGACTTTGCATAAAATATAACATCTCAATTCTCTATATCATTAATCATATGCAATGTAGGGCTCGCATATACCCTTATGCATGAATGAAGTAATGCGTCAATCCCATAGGATACCATTCACTTCCTTTTCATCAAGAGTGATGAGCAGATCCCGTAGGGTCCCATCCGTCTCTTTTCTTATAGAGTGATGAGCAGATCCCGTAGGGTCCCATCCGTCTCTTTTCATATAGAGTGATGAGCAGATCCCTTAGGGTCCCATCCGTCTCTTTTCATATTCTTTTCTTTTTCTCTTTCTTTTTTTTCACTTTCTTTTTCTTTTTTCACTTTCATTTTCTCTTTCACTTTCTTTTCTCTTTTTCGTTTCTTTTTCAAGAATGATGCGATAATGGTATGGTGCAAAATGATATGCATATACTTCCATACCTTGTAAAGTAAATAAATACAATGCGGAATTAAAGTAATCGAGTGCAAGCATAAAGTAAAAGTGTAAAGTAAAAGACAAAGTAAATGACATAAGATAAAAGTACATAAGCATCTCGGACGAACGATATGTCGATCGAACTCCGGTAACAATAATAAAAGTACAATCTTAACTTAAAACGATTAACCTATACCTTCCAGGATTCTAAACTTCCAACAATCCGAGGTTCTATTAACCGTTCTAAAAACAAGTTGGATCTTTTAACTTCCAATGGTCCAACCTTAGTTTCGAATCGAATCTAACTTAGAATCTTCTAAGATTCAAGTCTTTCTCGAGAACTTCTAAGTTCTCACTTAAAGGATTAACTTCTAATCCTAAGGGCACTAACTCACAAGCCTCTAATCTTAGACTCGGTTTCTAGTCTTAGTTTCAAACTCTACAAACCTTCACACTTATTCGATTTCTATAATTACTTTAAATTCTAACTATTCTCACTTTAATTAAAAGATGACTTTGCTCCTAAGTTCGAAGGAGCGATCAACCACGCGGTTCAAAAACACCGAGAACTCCGTGGATCTCGAGAGAAACGTGCGATGGGTAGGTGGAAAAGATTCGTATGACCGATACCTTTCCAACGGACCCGGAGTCAAGTCGATCGGTTGAGAAATGAGCAAAAACCAAAATTGAAATAAAATGGGAAAATGGGGGAAGGAGGCTACGGCTTGGAGGAGAAAAAGGAAGAAGAAAATGACATTTTTGCTTGGTCAATTCCAATTTAAAGAGATAAATGAATAGTGATTTGACTTTTTAAGAATTTTGGAAATGACGGATACGTCCTTTTTATGACTTTTGACTTAAAAATCGAATCCCGATAATCTTAAACAATCCCAATGGTGATTAATAATTATTAATTGGCCCGTTAATAATTATTAATACCATTAAAACGTAATTAAATAAATAAAGCCATTAAAATGAATTAAAATGAAATAAAATACTAAATTCTAATTTAATAATAAATAAATGAACTTTAATTACTTAAATTAAAATAAAATAAATAAATTTTTTTTTATCACAAAATAACGGGACGTTACACCTCTGCTCAATCCCCATAATCGGCGTCGGAATCTGGCTAGCTTCGAAACCCGACAACGAATGCATCCATTTATTCTGGTGGCCGGTGGTCCTCCTCAGAATTTTCATCCTCCTTGCTTCCTTATCCGGATTTGTCGACGCATATTGGAATAAACAATGGTTGCTGGCTTTTTACCTCTTTTGTATGGCTCTTCTTATTGTTCTTTATATGGCAACGCCGATGAAGACGAATAATAGGCACTGTTCGAGAAGCATGCTCTGAGGTTGCCATCGATTTTCTTTTCCATCGGCCATGGAAATGGACTGTGACGACCCGACTCCATTTAAAACTCATAAAACAATTCACAACGGAAACTCAAAGTTTTTACGGAAAATTCGCGTGGATCCATTTGTATTTAGAGCAAACCAAAACCTGTTTACAAGTCCCATAAGAGAGAAAACTATAAAACACGTAAACATAAGTATTTTCGCAATTCACAACCACCCAAAACAGATTTAGACACCAAAAGGACTAGCTCTTTCGAGCACCAAACACATCCACATTATGTACAAATCAAAAGACTCTAAAAGACTAGTAGGCGCCTAATCCATTTCCTCGTATCATCCTGTTGAGTCAAGTTGCACAACGCCCTCTAGCCCGCTCGTTCCCACGAGGCATACCTGAAATGTTTGTAATGTAGCAACATTAGTGAAACGCTAGTGAGAAAACAACGAATAGTAAATAACAATAAGTACTCAAATCTTAAACGAAAATGCATCCAATGTCATGGGTAGGCCAGGCTTTTCTTGAACTTATTTCTAGGAGCAAACAACGTTCACAATAGGATTCGATGAAGAACTTGGTATCTAATCATTCGTTCAAGCTACAAAACTCTAAGTATCTAAATCAAAGGTTCGGGTAGAAAGTAGATCACACTTTTATACGGATATAAAGTAAAACACTTACTTATACGATTACTAAGCAAAACACATGTTTATACAATTACGAAGCAAATCACATGCTTTTTCAACTACAAGCAAATCACATGCTTCCTCGAATTACTAAGCAAATCACATGCTTATACCATTGCAAAGCAAATCACATGCTTTCTCGAATTACCAAGAAAATCACATGCTTTTTCGAATTACCAAGCAAATCACATGCTTTTCCGATTAACCGTACTATTCCCCTTGGATAGCACAACGTAGCGAATCCCATCGTTTAGAGTAAATATGTGTAACCAAAGGCCCTCTAAACATGGTCTCAAACAATCTCTCTCTATGTTAGATAAGATTAAGGAATCAATCACCAACTCTTCTTAAACTAACCAATTTCACGTGTGCAATCTCGCTTCCTAAACCATTTAACTAATGAACCCACCATAAGATTAACGTCTAGGAACCAATCTCTCATACCTCTCCAACTTCCGAATTACTTAGAGAAGAGTAAACGCTCAACTTCGAGCTAGCACTAACGGTTACGATGTGAGAGCAAATTATTATTTACAACTCGTTCTAATCTCACCTTTTGAGCGCGTAGAGTTCCACCACTCGCCGGATGGGTTAACGGTTGCTTGTGAGCCAAAACCTACATTTAAAATGTATATCTAAAAGTATTAATTTACCACACAACGAACGAACTAATACTAATTAATTAAAACGTCAAAACAGCCAACTAAATATCCCACAACAATTCCGACAAAACAGCCCCTATTTTAGTATAAGGATTTATCGGCTTTTTGAACGTTTTATAATCAATCCGGGTTGGTTTAAAGTAAGCTAAGATTGGCCAATTCTAATGGGTAACACTTTGAAAATTCCCATGCAAAGATCCCTCACCAAAACTCAATACAAAACAGAATTTAAACCATGAAAACAACACCTACAATAGTCACAATTCAAAGCAAAGACGAGGGATCGAGTTTTCGTTCAACTTAGGTTTGGGTTTATCTTAGCTAGAATTCGCAACTAACACAATGGGAGAATGATTAGAAGCTTGGATCAAAGATTGGAATGAAAGAAAAACACTAAAACCCATTTTTACGAAATTCCTTCTCACCTCGTAACTCACGGATCTTGGATGGTTTGGCTCGATTGATTGTCGGAAAAGGAAGTCCTTGGCCGAGCTTTTTCCAACGGGACCAGAAGCAACTGAAACGAAGTTAGAAACTCCAGATCTCTCTTCCTCTTCCTTGGCCGCGGGTGGGGGGGGGCTGCTACGGGTCTCTCTCTCTCTTTTTTTTTTTTTGTTTTGCTTGCTAAATGGGAGAGTTTGTCTTAAAAGAGGAGAAGGAAAAGACTAAAATGCCCTCACAACTTCTTCCTTAAAGAAATCAGTCCCGTGCTTGTTAAATCCGTTTATTAAGTGCTCTAACCAAGGAACTAATTAAATTTTAGTAACCCCAACTTAAAAACTAAATTAAATAAAATAAAATAACACATTAGAGTAAAATAAGTAAAATCACCTCAAAACTTGGGACGTTACATGGACTTCAAGGTTTTTTTTCCAGATTTAATGATTTATTTGATTTTTTTATCCAGATTTGAAGGAATTTTTAAAAATGTTTATTTTTGTTCAACATTTATTTTAATTTTCTACTTTCATATCTTTAAAAATTATTCTTTCTTTTTCAATTTTGTGCATTCGCTCTATCTCTGAATGATTCGTTTTTCAAGTCGGATCTAGGGTTCTGGTGATAGATCTATCGTTTATCCGCTTATATACTTGATGATTTCTTTGATTTTTTTTTTATCCAGATTTGAAGGATTTTATTAAAATGTTTATTTTTGTTCAATATGTATTTTAATTTTCTATTTGCATATCTTTAAAAACTGTTACCTCTTTTTCATCTTCAATTTTGTTCCTTCTATCAATTTTGAGTACACATCAAAAGTAAACAGTTTATAAAAATCCGTACCTTTCAATTCTCCGGCGAACTCGCTTTCTCTAGATTTTGTAGAATAAATTTCTTTTAATTAAATGTTTATTTTTTATCTCTGTATTTTGTAGAATGACGAACAAGAAAGACATTCGAATTTTCCTAGAAGAAGATGTCAGAAGTTTGAAGACTTTTATTTTATTTTTTTGTTATAGTTTTATTTTTGTTTAGATTTGATTTTTCCATTAATGTTGTAAAATTTAAGGGATTTTAAAAATTTCCTTAAATTTTGCACAAATTAAGGAGAAATTAAATCGGGGGTATGTTTTGTCTTTTCACAATTGGCCGGCGGCGGTTTTTGGGTAGTTTTGATATTTAATAAAAACGTCTGGTATATTAGATATATCCATATTTATTTTGATTATTAGTGAAATTAACTCTACATTTTATTTCAAGATTCATTTAAGAACTATTAATATGTCTATAAATTTATTAAATAAATATTTATTTAATTTATCAATTTTATTGACCAACCCATGAAAATAAAAATTATATGAATGGATAAAATTTTTCAATCTTCAAATAAATTGCAATCAAGATTCAATCCAACGAATAATTTTTTCATAATCTCTAAAAACTTTATTAAAAAAATCATATTTAGGTTTTCTTTAATAATTTTTCATAAACATGAAAAAATAGATTATTAGTTTTAAATATAAATAATATTCTTGGCAGTAACTACCAACATGAGCATAGATCAAGTGGTTAAGCACATACTCTCTTGTCGAAGTTCGAGTCTCCCCTCCCTCAATTGATGTAATATCTCTAAAAAAAATAGTCTAGACATTAACATAAAAAGAAGTAAACATAAAATTAATTTCTTTATTAGTAGTGCCCCTCTATACTACAACTCTAGATCTGTCATGGCCCTCCAACTAACTAAGTCCACTAACTAACACAATCCTTTAATCCCCTATCAACTTAATCTCTTTTACTTTACTAAACAAAACAACACTAACAACAAATTAATTATTCTCTTCAACACATAAAAGACCAAAAGTCAATTTATTAGAAATAGCCATAACTTAAATCAAAATTTAAAATTTTAAAACTTTTAAATAAATAATTTATCACCTGAAAAGACCAATACGTTACCACAATGTGACTCCTATTGATTAATTCGTTGCTGTAAATATAAAAATTATTAAATTCGACAACCAATGATTATTATGATTGATATCTAAATCAATGGTTATCAAGTGAGCTGATTACCATTATCACGGTCGATTGGTCATTTATCACTGTCAATCAACGACTGACTTTTTTTTTTCTTTTAAAAATATTATATTTATAAATACTTTTCAAAATGGGGCATTTACAAATCTAATAATTTTTTTTAATAATATTTGTAAAAATAGCAGTTTTAAAAAAATATTTATAAATATAGAATATTTTGATTGGGTAAATCAATGATAAACATTTAATTACATATTTAATACATTAAATTTATCATCAATACACATTAATCACTGTAATCACTGATTAACATAGTAAAAATTGTTATATTTACAAATAGTTTTTAGAATTACTATTTTTTATAAATATTGCATCAAAACCTGCTATCCAAATGAATTTTCCTTTTCAAAATTTACTCTCACAAAAATCTCCCAATATATATTTTAATTTCGGCTCCATTTGATAATGAGTTTTTTTCCGTTTTAAAAAATTAAGCTTCCATTTCTTCATTTTATTTATTTGTTTATTTTATACTTTTTCAAAATTCTTTAAATTAATCTTAGTCAAAATTTAAAGTTTTTTTTAAAAAAAAATTGGGATTATCACGAACATTTTTTTAAAAATAGATTATATTATAAAACAAAAATAGTGAACAAGCAAACTAAGTTTTAGAAACATAAAACAAATCATGATCAAATTAATACTTAATTATCAAATGTTATTGGTATTATAAAAACGTCAAGATTCTCCACAAGATTTTTTCAAATTTGTTTTACAAAGACAATTAGGGCACTGGCCGTGGGAGGATTCGAACCCGTGATTAGGTACGTCTAACCAACTAGTTTCTATCAGTTGAATTGTTTGGACTCGGTAAAAAAATGTTCAATAGGCACGACGTTACTATATAAAAGAATTTAATAATATATATATTAAAATGGGTTATTAAATTTGTCAAGGAGAATCCATAGAAATAGATTTGAAAAATAAACATGTCTAATATATATATATATATATCATCTTCATTATAATTATGAATGAAAGAGAGAGATTTAAGAATGCCATTAATAGTAAATCGCCTAATCTTCAAACATAAAAAATTTAAAAGATGAATAAGTAGTTGACTAGTTTGACAAACAAAAATCTCAAGGTTCCAAGAAACATGGAAACACATTGATGAAAAAAGTGTACAAAAAATTTGGAAACACTAATATTTTAGTCAATAAAAAGGACATGTTTTTTTTATTACATTGACACAAAAACTCTTGTTTGTTTCCTTATTACAACAACAACAAAAAAAACCCTTTGTCTCAAAATTTTCTTTTCTTTTCCTTTCCTTATTGCCAAAAATAGTATCAAACTTTCCTAGGAATTTTCTCTTCCTCAGAATCTCACCAACCCTTTATTAATTTTAATTTTTTTTTTTTTTTTTTTATGATCAATCATTTATAACTTCTTCCTAATCCTTTTCAAAACCAGCCTCACAATGGCTGCCACTCTCTCTCCTCTTTGATCATCATCAAACAACAATTAACTCTCTCTTTTTTTACAACCATTTCAGGCAGGGATGGCCTGGAATAATCATAACATCCATCTCCATTCTTCTCTATCTTTCCTTGCCCTCCTGTCTCTCTTCCTAACCATCACACACACCCATGTCACCATTGCATCTACCGCTGCGGCCGGTATTCGCCTCGGCATCATCCGAAAGCCGTCTTCCGACGTTCCAATCTTTCGGGAAGCTCCTGCTTTTCGCAACGGCGATGCATGCGATAAGGACGGCAAGATCCATGTTGCAATGACATTGGATTCTAATTACCTCCGAGGCACCATGGCCGCCGTGTTGTCCATATTGCAACACTCGACGTGCCCCGAAAACGTCGAGTTTCACTTTTTGTGGGCGAGGTATGAGCCGGAGGTGTTCTCTTGCATCAAATCTACGTTTCCTTACTTGAAGTTCAAAGTATATCGGTTCGATTCTGGTAGGGTTCGCGGAAAAATATCGAAATCAATCCGTCAAGCACTCGATCAACCATTGAACTATGCTCGGATTTATCTCGCAGATATTCTTCCGGCCGACGTAAAACGAGTCATATACTTGGATTCCGACCTGGTGGTCGTTGATGATGTTGCTGAGCTCTGGGGAGTGAATTTGGGTGACAAGGTAAAATTCCGTCTAACTTTTGCTGAAAAAAATTATTTATAATTATTAGATGTATAGTTGAAAAAAAAAATATTTTTTTCAATTTCTCTCTCAAACATCAAACCATGCAGAATTGGTAGTCAATAATTTCTCAAATTTCCCAAAAATAAGGAGTTAACAAACAAAAAAAATTATGATTCAAATTTTAGTTTATATGACCAAATTGATTGGGAGGAAGCATTTTTGGCTGGTGTCCTATGAAATTACTTTTATTTTCTTAAAAACTATCTAGCATATTTTAGTTCACGCTTCTTCATGATTTCAATTTGTTTATATATATTTTTTAATTTTCAAAACATCTTTTACATGAATAATATCCATCTATTTTGAAGATAAATCATATTCAAAATTTAATAAAATTTAAATTTCACGAGTTTACAATGAAATCAGTACTAGGTTGAAAAAAAAATTATGTCTCTATGTCTCTCGTAGGATAATATTTTTTTTTTTAGTTTTCTATATTAAAAAAGAGCTGTGTTCACCAGCATTTGTTCATTTTATTTTCTAATTTTTTCAAAAGGTTTTAAAATTTGGTTAAGATTCTTAAAATGAAAGATAAAAAGAGAAGAATTATTAAAAAAAAAACAATCTTAATTATAAAAAAAAATAGAAAATAACAGCCAAAACCATCATAAAACGTAGAGGCATTTGCAAATCTAGTAATTTTTTAGGTAATATTTGTAGAAATAGAAGCTCTAATTTTTTCAAAAGTTCTTAGTATTTTTTATAAAAAAAATTATTTAGTTTATAAAATTAGGTTAAGATTCTTAAAATGAAAGATAAAAAGAAAAGAATTATTAAAAAACAATCTCAATTTTAAAAAATAGAAAATAATAGGCAAAATCAGCATAAAACGTACTCGAAACTATTGTATTAAGATAAATCAACCACTTGATTATATTTTTAACCTAAAGTAATGATATTTCTCAAACTCCAAGAATGAGAATTGAGGAAAAAAAAATTGAAATGTATTTACTAGAAAGTGATGAAAGATGTGTTTATAAAATCATTTTGCATTATTTCTCTATCAACAGGTATTGGCGGCACCAGAATACTGCCATGCAAATTTTACAAAGTACTTCACGGACCAGTTCTGGTCGGAACCAGAGCTAGCGAAGACGTTCAACGGTCGGAAACCGTGTTACTTCAACACGGGGGTCATGGTGGTGGACGTTGATAAATGGCGGAGAGGAGAGTACACACAAAAGGTGGAGGAGTGGATGGTGGTGCAGAAGCAAAGGAGGATTTATCACTTGGGGTCATTGCCACCATTTCTATTGGTTTTAGCTGGAGATATCAAGGCAGTGGATCACCGATGGAACCAGCACGGTTTGGGAGGCGATAACCTCGAAGGGAAGTGCCGGAGTTTACATCCCGGTCCGATTAGTCTTCTACATTGGAGTGGGAAAGGGAAGCCTTGGTTAAGGTTGGATTCTAGGAAGCCTTGTAATGTTGATCATCTTTGGGCACCATATGATCTCTACCGTCCATCCACTCATTCTTTGGAAGAGTAAAAAAAAAAAAAAGGAGAGAGAGGGAGAAAGAATGAATGAAAGAAGAGAGGAAATTTTTTTAATTTGGTTTTTTGGCATTGAAAATTTGGATCAATTGAGAAAATTTTCCTAAGAAAGCTTGCATGCATGCAAAGAAAATACAAATCATTTGGGGAAGTTGGAAGAATTTTATTCTTTGATTTTTTTTTTTTTTCATTTTTCAATATTTTAGAGGAAAGAATTTCCAAAAAAGAATTAAAAAAAAAAGGGATGGAGGATTTGCAAAGGAATTAAGAGGAAAATGAAGATGAAGATGAAGATGAAGAAGCATGGATTGATTGAGGTTTGTCAATTGTGGATATAGTGATATGAAAGTTTGAAATTCCTTTATATGATTTGTTTTATGAAGTATCACTTGAAATAGCTAACTTTTTCGATTATAAATTCAGAACTTTTTCTCTCTAAATTATTATGTGAAGCTTAATTATTAATTATTTTATTTACCAATCTTTGTTTACCTTAGTCTGTTAGTTGTATATATATTTATGTATATAACTTTTGCTTTTTGTGTTTGAGTTAATCATAGAGAATGACTTCTTCGAAAATTAGAATTCTCCCTCTTTATTGAAAGTCTATATAAATTTTGCTTTAAGGAATACTCCAAAAATCAAATTTTTTTAGTAACCCAAAAATCAAATATTTGAAATGGTTAAGTGGTTTTTTTTTTTGTTTTTTTTTTTAAAGATGATTACAAATCTAACAAAAAAAATTGTACTATAATAAAAATGGCATTTTAAAAAAATAATTACAAATTTAACAAAGATTTTAAAATATTTATATGTATAGTAAATTTGTAACTACTTACAACAATATTAAATATACATCTTTAAATATCTCTGATAAACTCATGGAAAGAAATCTTGAAATAGGAAGCATACCTTAGTGAGAACATTAGCAAATTATGCAGCAAATGAAACATGTCTGAAATTCAAAGAAGCCTTCTAGCAATTTTTTCAGGCACAAAATAGAAATTTAACTCAATATGTTTGGTTTTTGCGTGCACCACACTGGAGGCTTAGAAGGTTGAAAAGACATCTAACTAAGTATTGAACCTAAGAGAGTTTTTTTTCCCCAAAGATAGACTTTATAAAAGATTAAAAAGAATTATAAGAGTCTAAATCCCTTTCAGTAAGGGAATGAGCTTCAACATTAAGGTCCTACTTAAAAAAAAACAAGTCAAAGCATAAGCAAAGATGTTTGATCATCTAAAATGCAAAAAAAAAAAAAAAAAAAATTAAAAATCAAGAGGGCTGCAAGAAACGTCATTAACAACATCAATCACAAGCTTAGCATCCGAAAACACATGAACTCGCTTGAAACCTTCAAAGCTTCAATGATACATTTGCCTTGAGCATGAAAAGCACTGAGACAGAGGCAACCAAGAGAATTTTAAGATGATAGTAAAGTGACAACATTTTGCTTGAACACATTATAACGACCTGTTACCGGTAAATTTTCTTAAATTATTATTATTTGGTTAATAATAATATTTTTTAAGTGGAAACAAGAAAATTGGGATTTATTAAATTTAATTCTATTTTCAGGAATTAAATAAAGAAAAATCAATATTTGTTTAAAGGAAAAGAAAAGAAAAAAAGAAGAAGGGGGAGATCAGTTTCACGTAACTTTCAAGAGAAGAGAAAAAGGTAGGGTTTCTCATCCCTTTTCTTCTTCTTCTTCAATTCACCAACCTCCTTCTTTGTTTCTATCGATTCAATTTATTTCTGTTTCTTTTAGTTGTCAATTAGGAGTGTGGTTTCGGGTGTCAATTTTGGTGTAAGGTTGGGAGGAGAATAGAAGTTCTCCATCAAGATTTAGAGAAGGGTAATTGTGGTTTTCTTCTTCAATTTTCAGATTTGAATTCTTGTATTTTATTTGAATTAAAGACTTGGGTCAATTTTTGTTCTTTCATCTTTTTCAAATAACAACTCCAATCTTTCAATTTCTTTCAAGACCTTTGAAACCAACCCTTCCTCTTCTTAAAGAAAAGTCTAAAATGCCATACAAGTATCGTCAAAACGGAAAAGCCCGGATCACCGCGAGGCGCCGCCGCCACTACCATGGGTAGCAGCAGCAGCAGCCTAGAGGCTGCCGACGCAATAGCCCTGCGGCTCGTCTTTTGGTTCCATTTCACTGCTTGTTGTTTGTAGCCGTTTAGTTAGGTTAATTATGTACTTTTAGTATATTTTTTAATTAGATTAAGGTATTGTTTCAGGTTGTGGAAACTCTTGATTTTAGCTTGAAAATTAAGTCAAGAACTCAAGGTGAGTGTAAATACATATTGAGTTTAAATTTGTATTGGTTATTCTTCTTCATTAATTATATATTTTGGGCTGATTCTTGGGTATTTAAAATCAATTTGGAAGTGTTTTCTTGAAGATTTAAAGTATGTAAAAGTTGCATAATTTTTTATTTAAAAAGTGTAGAAGTTGGAAAGCCATGCTCAAATTCTTGGTTAATTATTCTTGTTTTAGGTGTTTAGCCTTTTTGGATATTGTTAGGATATTCTTGAGGTTTCAAATGTGATTTTGGATGAGATATAATATCTATCTTGCTGCTGGAATCCTTTTAATATTAGGATTTGTCGCTTATTAAGTATGTATAGGCTAGTTTTGACTAGTTTTTACCGTTTTGGATGGGTTGTTGTTGGATGAGCGTTGGGAGTTACCCAAATGAGTTTTAGTGTTTTTCTAAGTTGTTTTAGGCTAAATTTAATACTTAATTTCCAGAATTTATTAATTTGAGTTTTGTCCAAAAAAGAGGATTTTATGGGAAAATCGGAATTTTCCATTTGTATTAGAAAAGTATCTTAGACATATTACTTTGAATACCTTAGGTAATATGGTCTTGTAGATTCGCATTAAGAAAGACCTTGCTTAATGAGTATACCGTTAAGGGGTTTATTTTAGTACATGACTTAATAAGAATTAACGGGGTAGTTTCATTTCATGTACGTATTACATGGAAGAGAATATACAATGTAAGTTCATTTATGTATCTTGCAAATACATAAAGAGAATATTACGTAAGGGTTTAAATTGTGAAAAAAGTGTGTTTAAACCGTTACGGTGAGCTTCACTCTTTATTTGCGAATAAAGAGGAGAATAATAAGGCATTAAATTTGTGAGTTATAAAATAACAATTGAGGTTTTTTGGGAGATTTTAGTTCATAGATCGAATTATTTGGACTTAATGAAACTAGAGCATCTCAAGGTAAAATTAAAATAAATGTGTTTACACATTGGGCGTAGCCTCATGATGCTACATTTATTTTATTTTTTCCAGGTAAAAAGAAGAAGAAAGTTGGCAGTTGATGAGGGATCGCGGAATAACGGTTGGCATGGATTATTGCCGGTAAATTATTTATCTTCTTTATTTATTTATTTTGTTGGGATTGGGAAATTTTAAGTTGGTCAAACCATGTTGAAAATTCATGTTTTGAGTTTTGTTTTCTTTATTTTAAAACTTGGTTTGATTATTGTTTTTATCATATTTGATGGTAATTTATCGATTTAAATAAAAGTTTGCGAACTTATTTTGACTATTGATGTCGATTTTTCAACATACTCTAAATCAGAATTAAAACAGCGGAAGACTTGATTTTACAAAAATTCGGCATGGTGTCGTTTGTATTTCAAACAAACCAAAAATCTGAATACATAGTTCTCATCAGAAAAAGCGATAAACATCTAAAATCTTGGAAATGCGCATTTCTAACGTAGTTATAGTTCAAAAGATACGAAGATCAAAGGCTTTTTCAAACTCCAAATAACACAAATCCAAAAGAAATCAGATAAAAAGTTTTAAAATATCTATTATCTATGCATTCTAGATCATGTCCATGTCCATCATATCACCCCGCGATCATGCGGCACCACGACCTCTACCTCGGAGAATACCTGGACAAATTGAAGTGTGGTAACATTAGCATAAAATGCTAGTGAGAGTAAAATGGAGGCATGTAATCCTATGGACGAATTCCACATCAGAATTTGTGTCCAAAGTCCTAGCATACTCTTTACTACCCATTCTATACTCCCAAAATAACTTACATCCCAAATCAGTCCATTTCCCAATTACATACCACATGATACCGTAATATAAATTCCATAAATCAACCATCATGTTAATTCCACATTTCATACCCATTATCACTAGAGAAGGTACGTTCATCGACGAAATTCTTAAAGTAACAACAACATATACAATGATAGTAGTCCTTACTCTTAACATTCATGCACTCCATCTAAAGAATCCGAGTACATTATATTTCCAATTCAGTTGATATATATACTCCATCTAAAGAATCCGAGTATAAATCCATGTTTCACATTTATATAATATACATACTCCACCTAAAGAATACGAGCATGTTTACTATTTCACAATTTCAATCGATACGAATACTTCATCTAAAGAATCCGGGTATATATCAATATTTCACATTTATACAATACACATACTCTATCTAAAGAATCCGAGTATGTTTACAATTTCACAATTTCAATCGATACGTATACTCCATCTAAAGAATCTGAGTATATATCAATATTTCACACTTATACAGTACGCATACTCCATCTAACGAATCCGAGCATGTTCACAATTTCACAATTTCAATCGACACGTATACTCCATCTAAAGAATCCGAGTATATATCCATATTTCACATTTATACAATACACATACTCCATCTAAAGAATCTGAGTATGTTTATGTGACGACCCGACTCAATGTAAAAATTAATAAATAAATAATAAAAGATCTCATTTAATTTTACAAACAAATCAGAGTAAAATCAAAAAAATGCGGAAGCCTTTTATTTAAATAACAACTAAAAGATAAAACAAAACGTTTAAATTTGGCGCCAATTTAAAGAAATAAATTCTAAATAAGATAAATAATACGCATGAGTTTAATAGTAAAATAAAATGTCCCAAATAAATGCAAAATAATCAATAATGAAAGTCAAAATGGAAAGGTGAAAAATGAATAAGTCCTAAGGCCTCCATGTAGCACCATCCTCGTCATGCGCCTTGAGCTCCAAAATTATTAATGTTACCTACAAAATTTAAATTTGCAGGGCATTCGAATACCGTGAGTTTTTAGCTCAGTAGATTAATTTCAACTCATATAAGTAAGCTAAATTGAAATCACATCAAATATAATAACTAATGGATACTAGTCCAAATCCCCTCATTTCTCATTTATGTAGTAGGTACTTAGCCTACAACATTTTCTTTAGTTTATGCTTAATTAAATTTGCATATATGTATCATAGTGGGGTATAGGGCCACTCATGATACGTGCCATAGTATACGCTCTACAAATTTAATATGTGTTAATTATGTTCGACTCGAGTTATAACCACCAATCAATTTTATCTCTTTGTTGCTATTAAATTCGCATATATGTATCATAGTGGGGTATAGGGCCACTCATGATAACGTACCATGCTAAGCATTCGGCTCTACGAATTTAATATATATTAATTATTATGTTAGTTTAACCTCAAACCGCTATTAGGCCCTAACTATAGCACATGACCGAATAACGCACATAAATTAAATAAATACAATATTTGCAAATCAAACGAGCACATAACAACAATAATTAAAAACAACAACAACAATAATAATAATAATTAAAATCAATAATAATAATAATAATAAGAATAATAATAATAATAATAATAATAATAATAATAATAAATAAAATCAATGATAATAATTAAAATCAATAATAATAATAAAATGATTAAAATTAATAATAATAATGATTAAAATCACTAATAGTAATAATATTAATAATAGTAATTAAAATAATTAAAATAATTAAAATCGATAATTCATCTCCCGAATCATACCATTGCTCAAAGTCAAAACAAACAATCACATGGAATTCAATTTAACACTTTAAGTAGGAATTAACCTACCTTAATAGCAATTCAAGCAAGCAATCAAACTCCAAACGATGCGAAAATAAATCCTAGAGGTGCCCAAAACCTGTGTTGACAATTAATTAAGGTCAATTTTAAGAAAACGGAGAAACGGGACAAAACCTCCAAATTGACCAAAATCGCCTCGAACCAGGCGGGACCCGGTGAACCGGTCCAATTAGACCATCCAGTAGGTCCAGATTGGACCGACTCATCTTCAACCTTCGAGACGCAGACGCGAGACATTATTCCTCGTTTTTTTTTTTTCTTTTCTTTTTCATTTAATTAAATAAAACTCAGCAGCTTACCTTCACAAATTCGTCCCAACGCTCGCCTCGAATTCACGCACGAAGAACACGACAATAATACGACCCAAAACCCGAGCAAAAACGAGACTAAAACTTTCCAGATTCTGGCGAGGAGAATGCAGTCCGGCGAGGCTCTATTTGGACGGTGATCCGACGAAATTCTCATTCAATTAGCATGTGATTAATCTCGAAATCAATAACTAATCAAAGTAGAATGAAAACAACAAATATTACCAAAGAAACGGAGGGACTCGAGACCAAAACTTGATCTTCAGATGAGCTCTAATATGTCACTGTTTTCATCATTACGAGACAGCCAAAGGTCGGTATCGATTCATAATAAACGAAAAGAAACAACGAGTCAAAAGGATCGGGACTTACCACGAGAACGAAAACGAAACTCGGATGGACGTGCGGCTGGCAGAGGGAGTTCACGTATAAGAAAGAATAAAATAAACTAGGGTTGTGGAAATATATATGATTCGAGAAATTACGATAATGCCCCTGGAATAATAAATAGAGTTAGGGACGTAAACGGTAATCAGGTCATATCTTTTTACTCGGGACTCGGAAATGAGCGTAGTCAATTCCGTTGAATTCGTATCGACGTGACGATTTGAGAAAACTAAAGATTACGTTGATTGGATCAAAAATGGGTGAAATGACTAAAATGACCCTAAGCGAAAAACCGGGTTGTTACAGTTTACAATTTCACAATTTCAATCGATACGTATACTCCATCTAAAGAATTTGAGTATATATCAATATTTCACATTTATACAATACACATACTCCATCTAAAGAATCCGAGTTTGTTTACAATTTTAATCAATCCCACTAAAGTTCCCAAACATGAACATTACGAAAAGTAAAGTACGCACAAGAATAATAATTCACTACCATTAACGATTTCGCAAAAGTAGGAAATTCCCAAGTAGCCATAAAGTATATAAATAAGCTGGGACTACTTGGGCTACTAACAACACGGCCAAACTCCTAATCCACCTATAATCGAAATCCAATCCCAAACCTTATACTTTACTTTCCTTAATTTTTCTTTGGAACTCTTATCTTCTAAGAGCCAATCCGGAACTCCCAATTCCTCACAATAGATACCAATCACATTCAAAACTTAATCTATCAAACCGAAAATTCATCTTTAACTCCGAAACTAATCTCAAAGTGTACATTCAAACACTCACTTCCGAAAACATCTAAACAACCAAATCCTCATAGGATCCCAAATCATACATTCCCTCTTAACCTCAATCAACAAAAACGTCATGCAAAAGATACATAGAACAACACACCACCACCTTAAACTCACCTTTGAAATAGAAGTCGACCCTTAAATGTCGGAAGATCAAAATTGCGCACAGTTACCGGAACCTACAAATTACTTACACCTAAAATGCATTAATTTCACATATCGAACAACTATCGACAAGAAATTAATAAAAACTACAAAACAACCCGGTAATTGGGACTTTAGGGCCCACGGCCAAGAGAGGAATTTTGAAGAATATGTGATTTTCGGGTATTAGGCACTTTTTAGGTGGTATTTATCAATGGGTAGATCTATTTAGGACTTTACAACAAGATTTCTTCCCCAAACTTGAATAAAAGCACAAAACGAATAAAAATACAAAAAGTATTCTCAGGTGAACAGTATCTCAGATGAACAGTGTTTCAGGTGAATAGTATTTTTGGGTGAACATTGTTTTATGATATACCGAGCTCGAAATCGTCAAATTTCTTGAAGGAAATTGATGATTTCAACTTAAAAACTAATTTAGGAACAAAGAGGAAGAAAACCATAAGAAAAGTTTTGAAAACTTACTTTTTAGGGTTTCTCTTGGAGAGGGAGATGATCTCTAAGAGTAGGTTAGAATGAACGCCCTTGTTGAGACCTTTCCAACGCACCAAAATCAAGCAAAACAAAGAAGAAACAAACGAACCCCAAGCTTCACAACAACTCCCTTGTGTAGTCGGCCATGGAGGAAAAGAGAGAAAGGAAATTTGCTTTTTTTGTTGTTGTGATTTTTGGTTTTAAGAGCTGGTTTTCCCTTTTTGACAAAAATACCCCTCCTTTCTTATTTCCTCTTATCCAAATCTCGCCCTTGGACCGTAAATAATTCTAATCAACATCTAAGGTAAAGAAAATAACTAAGGGTGATTAATGATTATTAAGTGGCCCATTAATAATCATTAATGAGCCAAACTTTTAAATTAAAATAAACGGAAATAAATCCTAAACTAAATTAATCACTAAAAGAAATTTTTAAATAAACTAAATTAAACTAACATAAATTAAATAAAAAAATCACCTCAAAGTAACGGGACTCTACAATTGATTTGAGAAAATAAATGAGAAGTTGAAATGCTTATTTAATTAGTCTTTCATTGTGTATGTTTTGTGTTTATAATTTTGGGGATGTTACGAACATCCATCCAAAACCAGAAAGTAAAGAATTAGAATCCCAAAGTTGCATCATAGAAGATAGGCAAACCTTCAAATTCAAAAAGATGAGAAGGTCCAGCTGAACAACTCGACTTAGACAGCAACAATGAAGGAGAGGAAAATTCAGAGAATCTGCATAAGTTTTTGAAAGGCCTCTAAGAATATTAGAATCACAACCTTGAAAGTTCCTTTCACATTTCATCTTCCATAATCTCCAGGCACCGAAAATAAAAAAGTCTAATTAAGAATAAATACCACCATTATCAATTAAAAAAGAGCAAATACAATCCCAACAGTCTCGAAAGTTACAATTCACAAAACGAGTAGTATCAATATTCAGAGAAGAAGCAAACCAAAATCTCTTTGCAATCTCACAGGTAAGGAGGATATGAGTGACTGATTCTTCTTGGCCTTGAAAAAAATCACATAGAGAGTTAATAGGCATACCTCTTTTGAGAAGATTTGCTTTAAGGCTAAAAACCTCTTGCAAGCTTTCCAAACAAAGTGCTTTAACTTATTAGGCACATTTGCTTGCCAAATCAAAAACCAACTCTTTTTATCAGAAGCAATATGACTACATTCATCACGCTGAATAACTGAAGGGATTTGAGCATGTAACATATTAAGAGAAGATTGATAGCCAGATTTAACAGTGTAGATCCTAGAGTTGTTAAAATGCCAAATGAGATTATCAGGTTCATTAGCTTGACTAATAGGGGTAGCTAAAATCATGGAATATCAATAGGATTAAAATATTGTCGCACCAAGGAAGTATTCCAGCTTTTCTGATCAAGAGAAAGAAAATCAGCAACAAAAGTGTCAATCCCAATTTGGGAGAAATAGGCAGAAAAAAAGCTGGACAAGGAAGCCAATGGTTTTCTAAAATTATAATACTTTTCCCATTGCCCACCCTCCATCTCAAACTTGGAAGAAGAACACTCCTACCAGCAATAATACTTTTCCAACCTTAAGAGGAAACATTAGGAATATTAGCATCAAGGAAAAAAGTATTTTGAAATATTTAGATTTAAGAACTTTGAACAAAAGAGTTGGAATTATGTAGTGAGTTCCAACTCTTTTTAGCTAAAAACTCAGGTTAAATCTCTGTAAATCTTTGAAATTAAGACCTCCTATATTTTTTGGCTTATTAAGAGAGTCACAAGCACCCTAGTGAATACCCCTTTTATCTTTTTCAGACTGCCATCAGGATCTAATCAAAATAGAGTTAATCTTTTTGCACATTTTGATAGACAGCTTAAAGCAATTCATAACATATATTAGAATGGCCATAGCTACATATTTGATTAAAACTTCTTTACCAGAAGTAGATAAGAATTGCTCAGCTGAGCCAAGAGATTTCCTTTCAATGCTGTCTCTGATATCTTGAAAAATCTTCATCTTAGAATTACCAAAATCAACATTTAACCTCAGATATTTTCCAATGGAACACGAACTTTAATATCCAACTAAGAGGAAATGTCTTTACAAATCTGGTTGGATGTGTTCTTACTACAAACAAGGCTAGTTTTATTCACATTAATCACATGGCCAGAGTTCTCACCGTAAAGGTTGAGATAGAATTAAGCTTTTCAACCTCATTGCAATTAGCCCTACAAAGCAGAAGAGAGTCATCTGCAAAAAGGATATTGGAAATACAAGGACCATATCTGGAAATGTTAAACCCATGGAGTTTGTTCTCTCTCACTGATTTATCCAAAAGACTTGTAAGGCCATCAGAGCGAAGAACAAAAAGGTAAGGGGAGAGAGAATATCCTTGCCTAATGCCCCTAAGGTTTGAAAAAAATCATAAGGAGAGCCATTGACGTTTAGACTAAATGATGTCGTGGTAACGCATCCCATGATCCAGTTAATCCAAACTTCATAGAAACCTAACTTTCACAGAAGGAAGAAACAAAATGCCATTCTAACCTATCAAAGGCTTTGGCCATATCTAACTTTAAACTCAAAGTACACTCCTTACCAGATCTTTTGTTTTTTTATGTTAAAAAATCTGTTTATTCATAATAATAATTAAATAGTTAGATATATGATTAAAAAATTTATTGAAAATGTTATTTATTATGTAAAATTAAAAAAAAAACTATATTATAAAAATGAAATTAAATTTATAAAAATACTAGTATGATACAAAAAAAATTAAATGGGCAGATATGAAGATAAATCCAAGAGGATTCGAACTTCCAATCAGGACTACCTACGAAGACGCGGAAGCCATAAAGCCACTTTGTTTTAATTGTAAGGATAAATCCTTTTATAATTTATATATAATTTAATAGGCCCAATTTATTTATAATTTAAATATCATATATATTTATTATTATTTTACAAATTGAGGGGGGGCATGTGCCCCCTCCCTCGGTCCTATTGTAGCTCCGCCCCTGATAGTATTTCAAGTATTATATATGAATTTTTAATGTGATGAAATGACATAATTTTGTTGGGAGAAAAGAAAATCAAATTTTATCTTTAAACTTTATAGGTCAATTATACTTGAGAGTTTTAAATCATATCAAATCCAACTTTATGCATGTAAAAATGATTTACTTTAAACCATCTATCAATAATAATTAATAGAATGGTTAAATTGAAATAATTATATAAGTATAAAGTTCAAATTGATAGTATTTATATGGTGCGTTTGGTTCATCGATTAGGGTAAAAGATTGAGGATACACAAGTGTAACCGACTTTTGTCTTTCAATTTTAGGTTTCTTAACCCCAGTTTAACGAACTCATTCATTTTCACAATTTCAACACATTTTTACTTGGACATAATAAACTCACCGTTTTGTATAATCCAAACACAATGTCAATAATTCGTGGTAAACAACCCTAGCCAGCGAATCAAATGGACTCGTAAAGTTTATGGGTAAAAAATGATTATATATAGGCCGGTAAAATACCATTTTAGTTCTTGAACTTTCTCTCAAGTTTTATTTTCGTCCCTAAACTTTCAAAAGTTACATTTTTCGCCTGAACTTTACGATTCGTTGAATTTTAGTCCCTCCATCTGTGTTTTTCGTCTATAACACACTACCAGGGGGCTTATGTGGCATGTAATTGATGATGTGAGATTATATTAAATATATAATGAGGTTAAATGATGTGGAAAAACAAATATACAGTGAGGTTTAAGACTTAAATTGAGGAGAAAAATATGAGATTAACCTCACTTTATATTCGTTTTTTTATGGTATTTAACCTCACAATATATTTCTATAATGTCACATCATCAATTACATGTCACATAAGCC
Source organism: Gynostemma pentaphyllum (assembly GCA_028015215.1). Classification (NCBI taxonomy): domain Eukaryota; kingdom Viridiplantae; phylum Streptophyta; class Magnoliopsida; order Cucurbitales; family Cucurbitaceae; genus Gynostemma; species Gynostemma pentaphyllum. Next base: position 29,437,162 of record CM051350.1, read on the forward strand.
CTACATTAGTGTCCTAGACAGAAAAACAAAAACAGAAGGACCAAAATGGAATGAATCGTAAAGTTCAGGAACGAAAAATATAACTTTTGAAAGTTTAGGGATGAAAAATGAAACTGGAGTGAAAGTTCAAGGACCAAAATGGTATTTTACCCTTATATATACTAGTTTTTTAGCACGTGTGTTGCAAGTTATTTTGTAATACACCTTTTTAATATTTGATAGAACACTTATTGTTTGTTTAAGTTTCTTCCATCTCTTTTTAATTTTTAATTTTATATTAAGAATTGAAGATTAATGTGTGTTTATAGGGTACTCTTCCCCTTTAAAGCACTATATCTTTTTTATCGTCCATTATTTTTTAAACAACTTTAAACTTTTATTAAGGACGTAAGAGCTCTAATTAAATAGATGAAACAAGGTTTTTTTGGATAATGAGAACGAAAAGGATTTATGGGGGAAGCTCATGAAAACAAGTGATTTATAACTTAGAAAATGTACAATAATTAATTTATATGTCCCTTAGAAAAATATGGGTAATGAATGGTGTGTGTTGTTTTTAATGATCAAATAGTTAGGCATCGACTCCCTTCCCATGAGGTCAAAAGTTCGAGTCTCCCCACCCCCATTTTGATGTAATATCTCAAAGAAAAAAAAACGGTGAATTAAAACTTATTATGAAGAAGAATTTTCACACAATAATGTTGTTGAAGTCATGACCTTTCGAATACAATTTTTTTATGATATAAATAGTGGATTATTATTTACTAAACCATTAAACTGAATAAATAACATAATAATTGAGATAAACATGAACCATATTTTTTAAGGATATAATTATTATTATATAATCTTAATCTTAATTATGAATTATATTTTATTTTTTTAGAATGGTAGTTTTTCACTTCTCAAATAATATTTGTCAAATATTTATAGTTTTTTTTAATGATAACCGAAAAGAGTCTTTTCAATATTTTTTTTTTTTTTTTTTTATGTTTCATTAAAAATATGTATGATAATTATATATATGTATGATAATTATTTTAGTTCTTTTTAATATTTAAAATTATTATTTAGTATAAATTGATATTTAATATTTAAATTGAGGAATAATGGTACTTTAGATATTTAAAAATAGTGGGAGGTAATAGTGTCAAAAAAAAGTTTATCTCATTAGCATACTTTTAAAGTAGTAATAATAAATTAATAATAGGTATTTATATACTTTCTTATTTTTATCTAATCATATTTAGATTTGAATATTTTCCGCATTAAAGGCAAAAATATAACTGAACTTGGATTTGGGATTTGGGGGGTACCGTTTGGCCTTTTGCGCCATTTCAGATATTGACTTAACACCCTCTTCCATCAAACACTTCTTTTTGAGTCTTCAAAATCACTTTCCTTTCAAATCTTTCTTCATTAATCATAATTCATAATTAGGGTTTCCCATTTCTCAATTCCCAATTCCTTTAATCCTCCATTTTACTTCAAATCCATCAATGAATTTCTTCAAATCAGTATTCTCCGATGATCCAGATCCTTCGACGTCCAAATCTGGATCAGAATCCCCTGGGAAATCTCCTCACAAAGAAGAAGGAAACGAATCAGATCCGGATTCGAGTCCAAACGTAACTTCTATCGCCGATTCCTCTACGATTGGTGGAGGTTGGAGTTTTGGTGGTTTGATCAAAACTATAAGTGCGAAATCGGAATCTGTAATCGAAACCTATCGGCGCGATCTCCAGGAATTCGGGTCTGGTTTGAAAAAGGAAATTGAAGTTGCTCAGGGATCGCTTGAGACGGTAGGGCACGCTTTTGATGATATAGGAAGCACCGTATTGAAAAGTACGGCTCAGATTATCGCTCAAGGTAAGGATGTGATTCTTTCTTTGGATCAAGAATCGGATTCTGATAATAATAGTAATCAGAATTATAGTGCTCAAAGAAGCTCGAATTCCAAGCCTTATAGTAGGTTTGATGCCCAAGTTCGTGTCATTCAAGGCGATTTAGCTACTTATTGTGAGGAACCTGAGGATATCGAGGATTATGATAAGTGGAAACCATTGATTGTTCTTGAGGATAAGAGTGAGGAGATTGAAAAATTGATAGAAGAAAATGGAGCCATAGATGATATATACAATAAAGTTGTTCCGAATATTGTTGATAATGAAACATTCTGGTATCGGTATTTTTATAGAGTGCATAAGCTTAAGCAAGCTGAGGATGTGAGAGCTAATCTTGTGAAGAGAGCTATTTCAAGGGAAGAAGAGGAGGATTTGAGTTGGGATGTTGATGATGATGAAGAAGAGTACATTGAGAGTAATGTCGGGTCGAAAGGAGATGGGGTGAAGAATAAGGAAGTAAGTAATGAGAGTCTTGCTAAAAATGCAGAGAAAGATGAAGCAAATGTTGGTGAGAAGATGAAAGAGGAGAATCTCAAAGTGGATGAGATGAGAAATGTTGGAGAAGAAGCAGATATGGTATTGAAGGATGATTTGTTGGCAAATAAGGAAGTGGGTGACAAAGAATCTGATGAAGTTGTGAAGGAGGCAATTTCTGTTCCTGGTGATAAGGATGGAGAGAAGAGTTCTATTGTTGATTATTTTAACAAGAGTGGCGTAAACGATGAGGGGTTAGATGGAGATGAAGAGTCTGACCAAAAAGTCCATTTGGAAGATAGGTCTGGGTTAAATAACAATGATCAAGCAACGAAATCAGTTGAGAAGGTGTCAATAGAGGGCAAGTCTGATAATGTTGAATCTCCTAAAGACAGTGATGTTTCAGTTGTTTCGACGCAGCCTTCAATGCCGGAGGATGAAGATCTTGGGTGGGATGAGATTGAGGATTTGAGCTGCATTGATGAAAAGAAAGTAATTCAGGGTGGGATTATAAATCGAGAGGAAATGCGAAAACGGCTGAGCACTGCTGAAGAAGACGAAGACTTGAGCTGGGATTTTGATGATGATGACAAACCAGTTAAAGCTTGATCCAATAAATTTTCTGAGGTCGTAATTCTTAATATCTCCTATGTTAATTCATCTAAAGAAATAATTCTTAAGATTTCCCATGTTCTCTTTCATTATTTAAAATGAATTTCCTTTACATTTGTTAAATTCAATGTAGCATGATTGTGTATATCATAACTGTTGTTGAAGGAATCACATTCAAAATTGTATTTGACATATCCTATCCATAATATGTGATGATCTGAATTCTTTTGTTTTTCATAGTTTTGAACTTCAACCACTTGAAATTTTATTGAATATGATGATACTCCCTTTTCCTGAAACTCTAGATTTGAATCATTTTATGCTTCTATTTTAAATTTTTAGGTATAATTGCAAATCACTTGCGTGATTTACAAATCACACCTATGCGGCCCCTATGGTTTTGTAAATTGCAAATCACCTCATTCAATGTTACGTGTTTCGATTTCATTAAAAATAAACGAGTTTTTTTTTATGGATAGTGTGATTTGCATTCTACACCTTTTTGTATGAATTACAAATCTAGCCAACCAAATAGGAGTGATTTGCAATTATCTCCCATTTTGACTGAGACAATCTTGTAATGAAGTCTTACAGTATTGAGTCATTGCTTGTGAATAGCCCATAAATATTGAATTAAGGATACTTGGAAGATCAATCAATTGGATCGTTTTTCGGTTGCTATATTTTGTTTTTACTTCCATTTTGACGAACTGGAAGTTCTTAAATCTTATTATGGGGCCTCTAGCAGAAATTATTATATTGTTATCAAAATTTCTTCCTTGCGCCGGATTCTTCCTTTTTTACTCTGTATGGAGAAATTATTCAATGTGGCTCGTGCACTCATAAGAGTCATAACCATTGTATGAATGATTATAATAGGAGAGAAGAACAATAATACTTATCTAATGGTCGAGTAAGAGAGTCACATTGGGTATGACAATCGTGTTGTTTTGAATATAGGTCTATTTTTCAATTGACGTTGTTGAACAACTTGTAATGCTAAAACAGTTCTTCTATATTTGTTAATTAACATGATTTTGTCATCAAAGTAAGGCAGATTTTATTGGTGTTAAATTGGTGGGATGGTATTGATAATTTCGTATGTTATGGTATAACGTAATTAAATACTGCCTAGAAAAATTGCAGAGGTGGATTACGGTTTCAAGTCACTCCAGAACTCGTAGTTAGATGAGTGATTTTAATTCTAAAAATAAAACTATGACATCCATCTAGGACTTGAGTATTCAAGACAATTAGTAGAAGGGTGAGGTTTTATTAGTCTAACTTGTGTTTGTTTAGTGGGCTTAACAATCCTCACTTTGATTATTTTAAACTCATGGGCTTTAAACTGTTAAAAGTGAAAAATTGTAATTCAACAAAACAAAACTCAAACTAAAATCTACTTACCAAACACGGTTATATAAACCTAGATTTCTAAAATTCACACCTTTACACAACAATATTGCATACTTTATAACTACAGGTTACATAAACTCAAACTTAACAACTCTTCCTATCAAACATCTGCTTACCGAGTTTACCTCAGCTGCTCATTCAATTAGGTTTCAGTTTTTTTTTCTTGGTAATCATGTTTTGAGGGAAAAAGAGGAAGAAAATCTGTAATAAACTAGGAAAGAAGTGGAAAATCTGTAAAATGGCAGAAGAAAATAGTTTAATTTACCTCTAGAAGGAAAAGAGAAACATAAATACATTTAGTAAATACAAAATTCGCAGCTAATTCCTCTAATTCACTCTTCAAACTTTGAACCTCAACTTCATCTAAAACCCTAATGACATTGGTATCCAAATAAATAAGTGGTTGGGGATGGGGAAGGGAAAAGGGAAGAGGGGAAAAAAACTCACCCATAACAATAAAGGACAAGAACACTAATTAGTCAATTCATGTTGTTTAGCCTCCAGGACCGCCACAAGCCGGTTTCAACTTAAACACGTATGCCTGGCTCTGGAGAAGAATCCGGTACACGGGTTTCAACGGGAGAAGTTAATGCAAGAAACCGCCCTTTTCGAGCACGGGGAGGAAGATGTTTTGCAGGTTTTCTTGAACCAACAGTCCATGGTAAGAAAACTCCAGTACCATCACGTTGAGGTCTTCCAGGGCTCATCACTACCGGGCGTACTGGAGCTAACATGACCACTGGTGCACGAAGAATCCCCCATTTTGGCATTACATCCAACGCCTCGTAGCCGTAAGGGGCTCCGTTAGGCAAGGCGCATCCTGGTTGCCATAAAGTCATAGCACCGGTCATTTGAGACGTCGGTGATTGACAATTGTCGTACTGTGGTCGAACTCGGAAGAATGTGATGCTGACCCTTTTGTTTGGAGATGCGCACATGACATGGCGTGCAACATCTGCACTGTTTCCTCTCATGACTAAAAGAGACCTGCAAAATTACAGGCTTGTTGTTATTACAATAGGCCACGTGAGACTTTGTTGGATAGGCTGCTATTAAAAGTTGAGATGAAAATGATCACACTTTAAATGAGTCAAGAAAGGGTGAGAGAACTTATTATAGGACGTACCCTTCTTTTACGGACAGCATCAGTGGCCCCTTATAGTTTCCCTCGTTATCACTGACAATAGAACGCCCATAAGCCATTGTTGATTCAGAAAGAAAGAAGGTTGAAATGGGTTGTTCCAAGTGTGGCGGTTTCTGGAATGGCTGTGAATACTCACCCTACAAAGATCATTTCCGTTAATTTATTTCTTGCTATTTTCAGTCATCATTAATGAAATAAATTTTTAGTACCAGACCAAAAAGGTATGTGTGTACTTCTCGCAATCAATGGTAAATATGAAAAATTGCTCAATATATCTCCCCCACTTATAAGTCATACGTATTATAGATTGGGGCAATTGTAAATATAGTACGACTTAAAAAGTATATGTGAATCACTGATTTACAATCAACGCTAATTTTCTAAAGTGGTTAACACTGATCACGGTTAATATTGATTTACATGTAAATATCCTACCATATTTACGAATATTTTTTTAAATATTCTACCCATTTTTAGTAATTATTTTTCTTTCATATGAAAACTATTAAAATTGCACATCTAATAGATTAATGTAAAGTTATATTGTGGCAGTGATATTGAATACCTCCTCGAAGAAATTGATGAGGCAGCCATTTGGTCTTTTGTATTCGGGAATTAGTTGCCACTGAATAAGATGATCAATGACGGCAGCAAGTAGAGCTGGAATGGGCTCTATATTGCCTGTCAACATGGAGAACACAGTTACAGAAGTTGTCTTGGAATTATATGAGGGAATATATATATCATTGGTCATAACGGGGCCTCAATTTGGTTTATTTGAACCATACTTCGTTTTCTTTAAATAAAAAAAAAAAAAAAATCATACTTGTTTGATTGTTACTGGCCGGTTCCTCTTTGATATGTCCAAAAATGGGCACTCCAAGCTGGATCATCTCTCGCCGGTTACCCTTCACCTGCTGATTGAATAAAACAAACGATTCTCCTGTATATAATGAAGATATAGTCAGATGCAATTCCAATACAAGATTTTTTTAATTTTAGATCTTTACAAACCCATCTTGTCAAAGAACACAAAGATAAATGTAGTAATTTGATCAATAAATTAATTGGAAGAAACTTTGGGAAAAAAAAGCATATAGATTTAATGTTAATAGAGCTAACAAATGTCAATTTCAAAAAGTTGCCAAAATTGTTAATGGTTCTATTCATAATACAATATTCATAAATTTGTAAAGATCCATGGCCAAAAGTTTAAAATTGAAATTTAAGATTTAAATCTTGATCGAGACATTATAATTTAGACTAATATCAATAGCAGAGATTACTAAAACAGAACCAACGAAAGCAAGGGAAGGTACTCTTAACTCCTTTAAAATAGCATTATAGAAGAGTGCCAAAGATGAGAAATGACATAATTATAATAGATTATTGTAAATCACATTTTACAGATTGTTTAATTTATAAATCATATTTCTATCTTTTAAAAATTCATGTGGTTTATAAAATCTAGAAATCATACCTTTCTATTTAAGAATCTATTATTTTTAAGGAATTGGAACACATGCTCTATTCTACCTATGTCATATTTACCAATTCCGTTAATAATATGATTTATAGAGTAACAAAGCACAAAGACATGTTTAACCGTTTTTAAAATATCACATAGAAGGTGTTTGTTTGTAGTGTTTAGGAATGAGGATCTAAACCTCATGGTGATCTCATCCTCATCCCCATATTCGTTCTGCCAACAGAGAAGGGATCTAAACCTCATGAGAATCTCATAGCCCCCTCCGTGGGTTTAGAATCCCTTCAAAACACATGGGGTTCTCATCATCCCACGAAATAGATGAGAGAGAAACGAATAGAAGAGAGGAGAGAGAAAGAAAAATTATTTTATATTATAATTTTATTATTCTCATACTCATCCAAAATCAAACATAATGATCTCGTTTCCGGACATCTCGTCCTCATGCATCTCAATTTCAGGCAAACCCAGAAACAAACGTTCTCATAGTGTAATTTACAATTACCTTAAATTACAAATAACAAAAAAATAAAAAATAAAATTGCAGAATTCCCAATAAAATAAGAAGAGAAGTGGACGCACCGGCGAGTTCACCATTCTGTCCAGCAGAGCGCAAGTCATCAATAAAAAGACTCAACTTGGTCAACTCAGAATCAGTGAAAATGTCTTCATAACACTTCAAGCCTTTTACAACATTCACCTGCCAAGTGATAATCCCCATTCCAAGAACAGTCAACTCTAAGAACCAATTACCATTTTTAGTTAAAAATCTTTTTTAATATTTTTTTTTAACAGTGGAAGGGAATTTCAGGCAAAAGGCATTAATTAAGAAAAGGAAGAACTCGCCATGTGCCCTTTTACTGGCTCCTTGGCGGAAAAACCTTTTGTCAACTTGATCTGTGAGGGACGTGCTTCACAGTCTTCATGATTGATACATATGTCATCATCTCCTGAAGTGGGCTGCACTCCTTGAGATCCTGCAATTGGTTGTTTTTTTTTTTAATTAAATTAAAACTGAATCATAATAAAATTATTAAAAAATCAAAGCATTAATGGGATCAGAAATTTAAAAAAATATGATCAGAAAACAATGACAGAAGGGTTTAATTCTGCTTTGGTCAACTCAATGTCCGTCACAAGTATTAGGCTACTATAAGCGGCTATTCACATAGGCATTCAATTTACCTACTTTAAATTCGTAAAATAATAAATAATTACAAATTAAATACATTAATAAGAGTTACATATTAATTAATTATTTATTTATTTAAATGAAATAAAAATAGAACTAAAGGATAAGAGGAAGAAATTATATAAAGTAGCTTCTCTGTTCATAATTATTAGATTTATAAAAAATAATGTTCTTTTTAAAAACACCGATCCAACAATTATATCATGTCAGTTTTATTAAATAATTTCTCGAGAAGAGGAGAAATGAGGAAGCAAGTTTTTTTCTAATAATAAATTTATAGATTTATCATAAAGGTAATTTTTTCAAGGACATAATTAATTAATTTGAAGGTTTATGCATAAATTTATTATAAAGCTAAATTTGTCGAAGATATAATTAATTATTTTAAAGGTATATGCAAGACTCACGCACAATTATATAATTAATATAAAATTTGTCGTCAAACAACTTAAAAAATCAAATTTGTCCCAAAAAAAAATGCCCAACAGAAAATAATAATAATAACAAAATGGGAGTTGAAATAGACGGCTGAGATTGCAAGTTGTCAATTTGATTAAATTAATCTTCCATCTCGAGGCATTACGTATCCTGACAGTATTCGTCATTCAGGAAACTAAAACTGTAAGAATCCATCAAACAACTTAACCTTTTCTCCCACCTCGAAATTCTCAAACCCCCACTTAAACCTCGGGAAAAATAATATCAAGCTTCAGTCAATTTCGCTCAAAATAGGAAAAAAGAAAAAATAATAAAATCAGGAAATTGCGTAATTTTAAAGCTACTTTTTTTTATTTTATATATGTGAATGTTCGGGTTAATTTACACGTTAACTAATTTCACGGGACAATCATGATATCAAAAGTAACTTTTATTTACTTCTCAATTTGAAAGGAAGAAAAGGAAAACATGATATTCAATGCTTGGCTGAACAAAATTGAAAAATGAGGTAAAACTAAAAGACTAAATCTCGGATCTGACTGAGAAAAATGAGTTTCTCTGTTTGGATCCCGAGAATTTGGAAAAAGAAAAATTATACTTTTGTTCTCATTTTCCACCAACCATGCAATTTCAATACAATGTAACATTTTCTTGATTCATAATTCTGACTCTTGACTCTCCTATTCATCAAAAGAGAAAACGGTTTTCTGATTAATTTCTCAGAGATCAGATCCTTAACAGTAAATTTCTAGTTCAAATTCCTAGATTATCAGAAATCGAATTCGAAAACTCGAATTTTCATAATTGAATTGATTGAGAATTGAGAATTGAGAATTAAGAATTACTTAATACTTACCTGAATCAGTTATCTCACTTCCACCAATTGAATCATCCTCTTCAACTTCATCAACAACAGCCTCAATTTCACAATCTTCATCTTCGATCTTCACTTTTCCGTTCGCTTTCTCGCCGATAAATTCCTTCTCATCATGATTCTCCTCCATTACAACATCTCCACGTTCGCACGCTTCACTTTCTCCATTCTCCTGATTCTGACTCTGATTCTCCTTCTTCTTCTCAATCACTTTCCGAAGCTCTTCAGCAACATCCGTAATCGGATGATACTTTTGCATTTGCAGAACCGGAATCCAATTCATTCTCCGTCTATGAATCGCACCGAAAACTGAAACATATTCCGATCCATTATCACTCATCTGCGATAAATGACCACAGAGAGCATCGATAATCGCATTCGCCGCCACGAATTCGCCTCGAAACCATGCTAAGAGAGCGTCCTTCGCGATTGCGTCCGTCACCGTCGTCGTCGACGGCGATGATGTCGTCTGAATCTTCGCCTGTACCATCAAAGGCCGTGCTCGATCAGTCGGCGATGCTAAACCAGCCGCCATTGGCATGAAAAAGTAAAAATCTTCTTCTTCTCGTTTCGTTTCGGATTTTGATTACTCCGAAATATCGGAAACGAATCGGGTTTGTTAAGCCAAATTTCGTAAATGGATACTGTTTATATATAATATATATATATATTTATATATATGTTAAGGGTGGAGAAGAAAGGGAGCGTTTGGTTTTGGTTTCCTTTAATTTGTATGAGAAATGAGGAAAAGGCATTTGTGAGGTTTTTATATTGGGGAATTGCGATAGGTGTCGGGGTGTCATTCGTTCGTATCGGTGTCGATGTGGCGGATTTAGAAGGGTACTAAGGTGGCATGGTCTTGTTTATTGTATAGAAAATTATTTATTAGTTTTAGTTAATAGAAAATTAGATAGTTAATTTAGTTTAGAGTATTGTACTTTCATAATTAACAAGTGCTAAAAATATAGGGGATTCTAATCATGGTGTTCCATGTCCAATCATGATGATATTTCCAATAATACCAAAGATTTGATTCTCTAATTTATAACACATTTGTTCAATTATCAAATTAACTTAGAACTTGGGGCATTTTTTTTTATAATGTGTCCAGTGAATCTGAATTAGTTTAATAAAGTGATTACAAATATATTATTTTAGGGTTAAACCATATTTGACTTTAAGATCAAAATAATTATTGATAATTATGTTGTATAAAGAACTTAGTTTTAAACGTATTTTGATACATATGGATACAGATTGATTGTATTTGTTAAATTGACTTATAATCAGTGAATTATCATAACTACTACTTATTTTTAAAAAGTAATTTAAATATAAAAAAAATATCAAATTTTGTTACAAGTCAACTATAAATTAAATATCTAAAAAATTATAAAAAAAATCTCAGCATCTGAGCAATGAATTTTTTTTTTACAAAATCCAGTTTAAAAAAACACTCTCAGTTTTAAAATATGTGATGTTAGAAAAAGTGAAAATATGTTCATTATTAGATGGTATGTGAATTGAAAGAAAATGTGTATTTTTATAATAAATATTCAATAAAATGGAAAATTGAAAAATAAAAATAAAAAATATCGTATCATGTGTGTATATTTTTAAAATAGAAATGTAAACTATATTGTTGAAAATTCTTGTCATGCTGACTTGACGAACATGTCAATTCTACGTGTACACCAACGAATATGAAGGTGAAGGTGATAAATATCAGAGAGATTGTAGAGTCAAAACGACCTACAAAAATGGAGAGGCTAGACATCAATGTGGTGTTGATCAAATACACTTAGACAATCAAGTTGAGTCTACAATTTGACAGGATTTTGATGAGGTAAAAATAATGTAACGTAACCGGTCGTGATTTCTCTATTTATTAGGAGTACTCAACCACCATTAGGCTAACTTATAGGTGAGGTGTAAGCCTCATCATATGGTTAAAACCCGTGGGCCAGCCCAAACCAAACCCAAGTCCGGCTCGGCCCAGTCCGTAAGTCAACGGTTGACGGGCCAGGCACGATCTGGCCTATAAATCTTTGGGCTGGATATGGATCATGCATTTGAGCCCATCCCAGCCCACAGGCTTTATCCATATGGCCCCCATCAGGCCCGGCCCGAGGCCTATTCATTTAAGGACTGGGCCAGCCCGACTCGGCCCATTGATGAGGCTTAGTGAGGTGTAGGTCGACTTTTGCCACTCTGCTCAACCGACAATTTTCTTGGTGACGTTACCATGGTGTTATTATGTCAAATGGTTGGTCATATAGTGTGATATGATGGCAGTTCAACAAGTTGGATAGCGCTAATGTACGAGCGACGCTTTACTGATTCAGCTCAGATGGGTGGTGGGTCGAGCACGCAATTTAGTGGTCTAGTTCGTAGGGTTCATTTTCCCCGCGGGGACCCGCCCCGAAAGTGACGGGGAATCCCCGTTCCCAACGGGGATGGGGAAGAGGACGGGGACAAAAAATTCCCCGTTCGAGTTTCGGGGACGGGGAATGCGGTCCCGACCCCGAACAAATCCCTGAAATATATATTGTTTTTAATTTTTTTCTAAATTATTTATAAAAACTTTATTTTAAAACTTTTTTTATTTTTTATTTCTAAAACCGTTTTTAAAACAGTAAGTAAAAAACTGTTTTATAATTATTTTTAAACTGTTTCAAATTTTTTTTTTTAAATAACGTTCTATTTTCTTTTTATAAAACTGTTTTAAATACTTTTTTTTAAATATGTTTTTCATACTTTTTTTTACTGATTTGCTTTTCTTTTTTTAATTGTAATTTTTTGTATTTTTGTTGTCTTAAATGAACTAGAAAATGTCAATTGCATAGAAAATAATAACTTAAAGTTGATTTTGGATAATTTTTCATTTTAAATGTTGAACAAATTCTTATGGAGAATCATGTATTTTTATCAATTGAATAGATATTTCATTAAAAAATTAAACTTCATTAAAAAAATTAAACGGGGAAAATTCCCCGCTAAATTTTCCATTCCCCAGGATTTTCCCCGCGGGGAATCCCCGTCCCCGTCCCCGACCTCTTTGAACTGGGAATTTACCAGGGACGAGGACGGAGAATGCATTCCCCGTCCCGCCCAGCCCCGTGAACACTCCTACTAGTTCGTGAGCCCGCATTGTGAGTCCATTGATATATGTTTTTGTCACTTTGAAATATTACATCAAATCAAATCAATTTGAAAGAGAAGATATTCAAACTTTAAATTTAATGGATGAAAATACTAATATTTAACCAATTGAACTATATTGAGATTATCTAAGATTGAATTCTAAAATATCATTTTAACATGACGAAAAGTATCATCTTGACTTATTAAATCTTCCTTCCTCATCTTATTGAAGTTTTGAAATTAAATTGTCTTTACTTTTATTCCTTTTTTTTCCTTTTCTTAAATTACCATATCAAATATGCTTTAAAAAAAAACAAGTTTAAACTTACTTCAACAATTTAGTAGGATTATGGCATACATCACTAAAATGATCATTTCATGGTCGCCTCTTCCAATATAGTTGTAGATTGAATGTTCGAACAAAAATTGAAAGGACATGGATTTTCTTTTACTTCAAAAATATATTTAATATATTATCTACAATATATAAATTGAATAAAATATTTGTAATTGAGAGTGGTGGTATTCATATCTATTTAAAAAAAAAAATCAAAATAGCACTTACATCATCTTTAAAAAATTCATATTATATCCTCCCATTTCCCACCCATATCTCCATTGTAGAATTGAGAATCTTCCTTTCATTAATCATTGAAGGAAGGACCTTTGCAACTAGAGGAAAGAAAGGGCAAGATAACCTTTTAAGATTGTTTACTTCTTTCAATTAATAAACCTCCAAATTTGTTTAAATAATTACTTCAAACAAAATTCATTCCCCTTCTAATTAGTGTAAAGTAAGTAATTATGAATACCAGCCAGGGACGGATTCAAGGGGGGCAAGGAGGGGCCATGGCCCCCCCAATTTTTTTACTTTATATATATATATATATATATATATATATATATATATATATATATATATATATATATATATATATATATATATATATATATATATATATATATATATATATTTATTTATTTATATTTATTTATAATTTTAAAATATAATTTATTTATAAAAAATAGGTTAAATTATATTGAATACCAATATACCATGGCTGTTTCAATTTTTCCCTAAATGTTTTAAAAGTTTCAATTCTACCCCTAACTTTTTAATTAGTTTAAAAAATATCCTTTGTTGGAAAAATCACTCTAGCTTTATACATTCGGAAAATTATTTTTTCATTAAAACTTTATAAAATACGCTTAATCTCTTAATTCTCATTAAATTTAAGCGAAAATGCACACGAATTATATTTTTAAAGGTTGATTTCCTCAATAAATGGTATTTTTGAAACAAGATAAAAGGTTGGAGGTATAATTGAAATTTTTAAAAGATTAGGGGCCAAATTGAAACCGACACTATATTTTAGGGGTATTTTGTATAATTTAGTCTAAAAAATAAGAATAATAATTGAAATTTCTTTTATTGGTTATATTTTTTTTTTTATAATTTAATAAAAATTACAATTTCATATTTTGGTTACGTTGAAAGTTTTTTAATTTTGAAAAAAAATGATTTTCATATTAATTATTTTATATATAAATATTTTTATATCTCAAACCATTTTAATAGTTAATTAGTATATGTATTAAAAAAATTAATATCAAATGAAATATTGATTATATTATAATTCAAATATTATTTTTAAGTTAAGATGTCGAAAGCTTAATTAATAAAATTAATATATATATATATATATATATGGCCCTGCAAACAAAACATCCTGGATCCGTCCCTGATACCAGCTTTTACTTTTATCAAATTAACCTCTAAACTAAAATTAATTGTGAAATTAATATCATTTTTATTGTGAAGTTAGAAAATTAACCCCAATTGACTTAAAATTTATCCAATAAAAACATTCAAAATCTAACTAAACATTATTAAATCCAAAGAAAAAAACTCAACCACAATAATAAAAAATAAAAATAATGATTAAACCTAATAAAAAAATCAATTCCTAAAATACATATTTCTACCTATACTAATTTCTGAAATGTCATAATTCTTTAAAAAAAAATCCAAATAGAAGTTCAATAATTATTGAACTAAAAAAGGTCAAAAACCAATAAATTTACTAAAAAATAACAAAATATTAATTTATTGAACTAAAAAAAAAAGGTTAAAACCCAGTAAATTTATTAAAAAAATAACGAAATATTAATAACAGAATAAAAAAATATTTCAATAAATTATTAAAAAATATGACATTTCATTAATTAACACACATATATATACACTATTTAAGATAAATTCTAATAAAAAAAATCAACACTTCCTCAAAAACATATACTTCAAGAATAATCTTCATAAAAACATTTACAACTAACCAAAAATCTTAAAAAGAAAAACACTCAATTAAAAAAAATGCATTATCACTTATTCAAGTTATGATTGAGAATAAAATTTACTCACTAGGGATGAGAAAATTTTATTTCTCTCAAATTTTTTTTTAGAAAGAAAGACAAGATGGAATAGGGAATCATATTGTCATATAACGTCAGCAATCAGGTGGGGAGGAAAAAAAAACTTAAAAAATTATATAATTAAATGAGAATAATAAGAATAAAGAAATAAAAAAACAAGAATATTGAGGAATAAGAAGACATGTGTGTAGGCCCCACAAAACGAAAAGGCACTCTAATAGTTTACTTTCGTACCGTCAACGGTGCCTCTTTTAGTTAGTGAGGGAGGACCATTTTAATCTCCCTCTTTCTTTCCCTTTCTATAAACTTCATGAATTTTGAAGCCCACTTTCTCTCCTAATTTCTTCATTTTTATTTAAAATAAAATAAAATTTTAGAATTAGAAGGAAAAAAAAATTATTCTTTCAATTTTGAAAAAATCATTTTTTTTTCACAACTAATTGTTGGGATGCAAGGGAATGCATGAATGTGTGTGCTGAATCAATTTATAAAGTTAAATTGGGTTAATGGTTCATATTTTCTCACTTTGATTATACATTTGTAAAATTTGAAATATAAAGTATTTTTAAATTAAAAAATATATATAGAATTTAATTTTAAAACATATATAAATATATTTCATAAAAGTAATATTAAATATAAATAAATTTAAAATAAAATCACATCTTAAAAAATTAGGGTCAAGTATCTTTTTATCCTTGAGTTTTTTAGGCTTGTGTCTATTTAGTCCATGATTTTTAAAATTGTATCTATTTAATCCACACGAAATATATTTATTTAGTTCTTGATTTTTCAATTTGTATTTATTTCATCCATGTGTTTTGAGAAATAAGGTCTATTTGATCTGATAAATTAGTTTTTCAACTATTAGAAAACGAATTTATGTACAATAAAGAATAGAAAAATTAACAGCATGGACCAAATTGATCTATTTCTCAAAATTCGAGGACGGAATATACCCAAATTAAAAATTAAAAGATCAAATAGACGCAAACCTCAAAATTCAAGAACCAAAAAGATAATATACCCTAAAAAAATTAGTTTTGAGAAATAAGGTCTATTTGATCCATGAAATTAGTTTTCAACTATTAGAAAAACGAATTTATGTACAGTAGAGAATAGAAAAATTAACAGCATAGACCAAATTTATCTATTTTTCAAAATTCGGGGACGAAATATACCCAAATTACAAATTAAAATATCAAATAGACACAAAACTCAAAATTCAAGAACTAAAAAGATAATTTACCCTAAAAAAATTAGTTTTGAGAAATAAGGTCTATTGGATCCATGAAATTAGTTTTCAACTATTAGAAAACGAATTTATGTACAATAAAGAATAGAAAAATTAACAGCATGGACTAAATTGATGTATTTTTCAAAATTCGGGGACGAAATATACCCAAATTAAAAATTAAAAAATCTAATAAACACAAATCTTAAAACTCAAGGACCAAAAAGATAATTTACCCTAAAAATTTATGTTCTCATTTATTTAATGTGAATGGAAATAAGTGAATGAGAATGAAAAATTTACAAAAATGACCCGCAAAATTAGGGGTTAAAGTCCACATCTCATACTATACAATTTTAAGCCTTTCCTGACGCACTATTGGGTGAAATGATCAAAAGGCCAATTTTTTTTTTATAAAAAAAAAAAAAAAAAAAAAAACCTCAAAAACTGTCACTTCTCATCTTTGTTTTTCTAAAAAAGCTTATATATACAAGCTTACTTCAAAACACTAAAAACATATTTGAACACACAAGTTTTTTTTTTTTTAATTAAAATTTGGGGAAATTGGATCCAACTGATCCTTGTCCGGACCGATCTTGGTGAGGGATCGAATTGATCCCAGATCTAATTTTTATTATTATAAAATTTTAGTATTTTGGCTGTAACTTTTTCATCCAAACTATGTTTCGCCCGAGTAAAATATTGATTCCATTCATTTTCCCAATATTTATCTCTCTCTAAACTCTAAACTCTAAAACTTTCCCAAAAACTCACGACTTCTCTCTCTCAACTCTAAACTTTAAACTTGCTCAAGAAAGAAGAAGGAAGAAGATCTGAATGAGCATTTTGCTCATAACTTTTTCTAAAACATTGAGATTGCCACGAATTTAGATTCAATGGATAGATATAAAAAAATGAATGAAATCGATATCTTATTTGCGCGAAATGGAGCCCAGATGAAGAAGTTAACACCAAAATACTACATTTTCTAAGAAATAAAAATTTGGAATTTTTTTATTGTCGCCTGTGATCTGACCAATCATGTGCAATGATCTAACCGATCATAGGTAATGAGCAGTCAGATCATTGAGTAGCAAAAGATTCAAAAGAGTATTTTGCTCATAACTTTTTCTATAAAATTGGGATTGCCACGAATTTAGATTCAATGGATAGATATCGAAAAAATGAATGGAATCGATATCTTATTTACGCAAAAGAGAATGAAGTTAACACCAAAATACTAAAAATTTGAAAAAATAAAAATATGGAATTTAAAAATTGGGATTGCCACAAATTTTTTTAAAAAAAGGGCTGATCGACTGGTCTTGGTGTGGGATTAGTCAGATCCCAGACCCACAATGGGTTTTTTCCTAGAAATTTTTTCAGATTTTTCTTTTTACCAAAATTTTGTATTTGGGAGTTAACTTCTTCATCCAGACTCCGTTTTGCGCAGATAAAATATTGATTTCATTCGTTTTTTTTATATCTATCCATTGAATCAAAATTCGTGGCAATCTCAATTTTGTTAGAAAAAGTTATGAGTAAAATACCATTTTCTTACTTTTTATTACTCAATGATTTGATCAATCATTGCTTATGATCTTATAGATCATTGCTTATAATCGGTCATATTTAAAAAAATATATATTTAAGAAATTTTTCTAGAATTTTTTACAGTATTTTAGGATTCA
The DNA here is from genome assembly GCA_028015215.1 of Gynostemma pentaphyllum. NCBI lineage: Eukaryota > Viridiplantae > Streptophyta > Magnoliopsida > Cucurbitales > Cucurbitaceae > Gynostemma > Gynostemma pentaphyllum. Next base: position 29,455,204 of record CM051350.1, read on the forward strand.
GCCGTAACTTCTTCATCCAAACTTCATTTTGCGCAAATCAGTTAATTTCATTCGTTTCTTTAAATATCTATCTATTGAATCTAAGTTTGTAGCAATCTCAATTTTGTAGAAAAAGTTATGTCGAATATTTTGGTCTTTTGATCCAATAGTGACATCAGCAAAGGGTTTTAAATATAAAACTTGGAAATGGAGGTCAAGTTTCATTAGGGCTCATATTTCAAGGTCAATCAGGCAAATTTCCCAACATAGATGAGACGGGTAGATTTTAAGGTTTTTTATATTTTTTTAAAAGGGTCAAAAAATAGATTTTTTAGTCTTTTCATAGGGTAGTGATATCAGCAAAGGGTCAAAATTGTATAGAATGAGACGTGGAGATCATTAAAATGGATAAAAAACAATTTGACCATGTAAATTATGAAAGATTTAAATTATATAAACTATAATCATAATTCAAATAAGAAAAAGAAAACTCCATCCAAATTTCAATTCTAAAATATTTTGTTTTCAAACTATAAGTTTATTTCTGTTGCGTGATAACCTTTATATATTATTAGGACAATGCAAATGAGACCCTTGTGGTTTTGGTCAAATGTCATATGTGGTTTAAAAATGGCAAATCAAGTTCAAAATTATACCAATTATGAGACCCCCCCCTTTAACGCTCTTAACTTTTTTTAGTCATAACTTCTTCGTTTGAACTCCGATTAGAATGATTCGAGATGGTTTGAAATCTTCATTTCGAGCTCTACGTTACGGTCACTTTAATATTTGAAATCATCAATAAATAAATAAGTTTATTATCATCAAAATATTAGGTATGATTGAAGCCATTAACCCTTTTATTCCTTGATGATTTATAAGTTGTGAAGCGATCATAATGTAGAGCCCAAAATGAGAATTCCAAAACATATTGAATCATCCAAATTGGAGTTGAAACAAAGAATTTATAGCTAAAAGAAAATTAACGGCGTTGGAAGGGACGGGTCTCATGATATAATTTAGAATTACAGATGTGTGATTTGCCATTTTTAAACTATAGGAGGTATTCGTACATTTGACCAAAATCACAGGAGTCTTATTTACAGTTTACCCTATTTTTATAACCTAATAGTCATACTTTTCAATAAAGAAAACACTAATATCAAACACAAAATATATTATAATTTAGTTTTAAAACTTATTTACTTTAGAGAGAATTACGTAAATGACCTCTTGTCACCTTTTTATTTCATTAAGTAGTCATATATTTTATTTTAAGAGTAACTAGTCATCTTCAAATTTTCCCACCATTTTAATTTTAAATCTACCCTTCACGTCATTAAATGCATGAGTTGTCATTAATGACAGAAATTTATATAATCTAAAATTCACACAAGTCTATTAAAATTTTCTTATTATTTTGATAGAATTAGAACGTGTGACATACGTACAATAAGCACGTATCTAAAATTTCGATAAGCTAATTGACAGAGAGATGTGTTTTACAACTTACTAAACCACAAGGGTGGTTTGTAAATCAAACAAATCATAGGGGTGTAATTTACAATTATCTTTTTTATAAAAAAATTAATAATTATATTACAAAACAAAAAAAAAATAAATATGAATAAAATTAAAGAAGGCTCAGATAATAACTTTATGTGATATGAGTTTTGTTTTTTTAGATATTACATCAAATTGGGGAGAAAAGATTCGAACCTTCGATCTCATGAAAAAATAGTAGATGTCTAATCATTTAAGTTATGTTCGTGCTAGGTAGGTAATATGAGTTACTTAAAGAATTTTGTGACTCGAACCTTCAATCACATGAGAAAAGAGTAGATGTCTAATCATTTAAGCTATAATCGTGTAAAGTATGTAATATGAGTTACTTAAAGAACTTTGTAATATGATTAGATTGATAAATACCATGACACGTTAGAAAGTAAATAAAAAGGCTCGTCCTTGTTCCTTGTTGACGTGTAACGTGTAACCAACCCCCCCCCCCCCCCCCCCCCCCAAGTTGACATGTACGAGAGACAAAATTTTAATAATAAAATGTAAAAAGGGATCAGGGGAAAGAGGCATTTCAAATTAAATATACACAGAAACATTATTTCAATGAATGATTATTTAATAAATCAATTTGAATTAAATAATTGTATTTGGATTAAATTATATGATTAATTCTTATATTTTTACATTTATATCAATTTAGTTCTTATATTTTAAAAGTTTCTATTAGTCTCTATACTTTAATTAAATCTAGTAGTTATACCATTAAATGGGATGGAAAATCAATCTAAACTTTGATAATTTCTTTTTAGATATCTCTCTTTTTACTATTTATAAAATTTTCTTAGATTTATTAATTTCTTATTATTTTTACTTTCTCTCTAAGAAGTATAAGAAATAAATTGAATTCTTATTAAAATACAATTGAAAATTTTAAAAGTCTATAGAACCAAATTGATATAAATGGTAAAATTCAAATATTAATCATATAATTTAATTTAGAGATTATACTCAATAGTACTTTTTCCACCTTAAATTTTAATAATGAAAAAGTTTGATTTATTTTAAAAATATTTTTTTCTAATGAATTTGCTTTCATTAATTTTTTTTGTTTGTCAAATATTATATAACAATAAATTACATTGCTGGTTATTTTATTATGGTTATCACGAAAGTTTTTTTTTCTCATCCAAATTTCATTTAGTTTTTACTATTTTGATGGTTTCATTAATTTAATATTCTCTTTAATTAAAAAACATAACGCAAGTTTAAAAATAAAAATAAAAATTTTAAGTTTTTATTATTATAAAAAGTAGAAATTATCTTAAATAACAAATTATATATATTTTTCTATTTCTATTTGTGTTATTTTTTTTAATTTTTTATTTATTTAAATAATAAATTTATTTTTCAATAAAATATTGAAATGAATAATAAATTATGAAAATAAAACTAACAATCAACCTATCATATCATAAAATAAGAGTTTTAGTTTCGAAAAACTCATTTAGATTACAAATTATTAAAACCGACAATAAAAATTATAAATGAAAAATATTAACTTTTAATAATTTATAAAATTAGAAGCAATATACTATTTTATTAAATTTTATAAAATTATATTATAGAAGTATTTACATATTTTTTCCTGCCATTCTGAAAAATCCACCTAATAAATCTCAGTTTTGTAAATGCCCATTAAAAAAAAATTCCCCAACATGAAACAAAGTATTAGGTCAGAGACTAGTACATGAGGGTCCCACGAAACGCACGGCGAGGGCAACGTACGTAGCCCCTATTAGCCGGCTAGCTAAGCCTAAGCCTAAGCCTAAGCCGCTCTCTTCTCATAATTTATTTATTAGGGCACTATTAGTTTTTCCAAGGGGCATATTGTCTAGATTCTATAATTTGGATGTTTAAATAGTGTGAATTAAGTATAATTAAAATGAATCAACTTCAATTTGACTTTGTTTCAATTTTTTTATCTTTTTTTTAATTGTGTATAATTAATTTAATTATAAAAATGTTAATTTTTGTTGTGATATTGAATATATGAATTAGACCATAGATAAAATAAATATATAGCTTTTGTTAGGTTTGTTACACTTTTTAGTCTATCTCAATCAATATCCAAGATCTTTTGTGTCTTTTTTCTTTTGAAAAAAAAAAATTGTTTTCAAGCATGGATATCTCACTCTATTTGTAATTGTTCATTTACCCTTTCCCTTTTATACTTGGCAATAATATAAGATTGTATAAAAAATTAGCCATGTAGCATTATATTTTATTTTATAGCCACAATTTGCTTTTCACCATTCTAGTATACCCATAATACCCTTCTGAATTGATGAGTTGTAAATCTATCAAATATGTTTTCTTCTTTTCCAATTCAGCCATGATTTTCAATGAAATTTTTAAAATCTCTCCCATTGTATCTTCCTCTTATATTCGTCATTTTTAATATATATATATATATATATATTTAAATTCTCTCTTATTTTCCTTTTCCGGTTTCTTTTTCAGGCACGTTTGTACATTTATACGTTTTTTTTATATGTACATAATATATGCAATATAACATGCTCATCGTGTTAGTGACATTATATCATACCGTATAATACATATATGTTTTGTCCATTTATATGTTTTTATTTATTTATATAGTACGTATAATGCATATTTATTGGAGAGAGAAGAGAAAAGAAAAGGAAAAAAAGGGAGAGATAGAATTTTTTTGAAAAAGAAGGCTGATGTGATGGGGTGTTAGTAGGGGGGTTAGTAAAATTACCTTCTTCTCTCTCCTTCATGAGGCTATTTAGTTTTATTTTTTAAGATGTGGCTAGAAAGTGTTAAACCTTGTACTTAAGTGACTATTCTCATAGTTAATCCATAATAACCCAAAACAAATTCGAAAAGGAAGTGATTTGGATGAGATAAGGAGACGCAAGAAAAAATTTCTCCTCCTCTAGTGGGGTGGCCCGACGCAAACAAGGAGGGAGAGGGAGGAATTGGTTCTTTTTTTCCTATCATTTGGTTAGAAGATTGAGCTCTAAACCCCTCCACAAAATTCTCTTTCTTGCAAAATAGTCCCTCATGTACTCTTTGCACATAAATAATACCTCATGCTCTTAGAAAGTCTAGTAATTCTATTATTATATGATAATTTAAATATATGATTCATTTTCTTATTTTATTTATTAAATAAAATTAAAAATATAAAAGGGGTAATTTTCCCGTGGGGAATCCCCAAACCCGCCCCCGATTCTTTTTAGATGATAGGGGAAGGTATGAGGATTAAATCCCCTCAGATTAAGGGATGGCAAGTACATCCTAGACCCACTACCCCCCTCTTATGTCATCTCTACAACTCGGTCATCAAACCCACTACGGTTTTTACTTGTTTTTTCATTGTCGTTAGTCATGATTGGTCCATTTTCCAACTGGATGTTAACAACGCCTTCCTACAAGATACTCTCACTGATGATGCTTATATAACTCAACCACAAGGCTTCGTCAACACTGACCATTGAGAGTATGTTTTCCGGTTATGCAAAGTCATATATGGTCTTAAAAAAGCGCCTTGTGCTTGGTATACAGAACTTCAAAAATTCCTTATCTCTTTCTGTTTTGTCAACTCCATTGTCGACCCGTCCTTGTTCGTTTTCAATAAAATTGTTAACGTATATATTAGTATGTAAATGGGCTTCCAGTTATGCTGTAAATTAGGGGAGTCAATTAGTGATTCTTGATTTATTATTTCCTTATTTTCTTGGTATTCTTACTATAAATTCATGTAAACTTATCAATACAAAACTTACATGGTATCAAAAACCTATCATTGAAGTTTTTTTCTTCTTGTTTTCTGTTTTCAACACCGCTCAGTGTTCAGGCAAAATCTTAACTCAGTTCAAGTGAAAATAATACCTTTGATTTCAATTCCGGCGAGTGGTTGATTTTTCTTTTCTGTTCTGTTTTTATGATTTGTTCCTTTGGCACACATTCATCATCGATTAAATAGAAGAATTTTTGTTAAATCTTTAAGAAATTTCAAAAAGAAACAAGACAGTTGAATAGAACAGACACGACCAAGTGTTTTTCTCTCCTCTAGTGCTAGTTGATCAGAATGATTGTTAATTTCTCCTTAATTTCTTTTGATTTTAAGGTTAAATTCTGCCCCTGCCCACACTGCCCGAGTCCCTTACTTCCTGCCCGAATTGCCTCTGCCTAAGCCCCTGCCGCGTCCATTTCTCCCTGCCCAAACATACCTTGCTAGGCGCCCTTGCCCTACTGCTCGCGCCCCTTTCAGCTGCCCACCTGCTCGCACCTTGCTTGCCCTGCTGCCCGAATCCCATTGGAGTGTAATTTTGGCTTTCAACCACTATTTTGATGGAGCAAATTCACGTTCATAGTCATCCGTGTATTTCCATTGGCTCTTCTAACTGTACGAATTGTAAGATTTCAGGTCATTGATTCACTAATTATCCATCCATTGAGTGCAGGTATTGTCATCAGCATGGTCACATTTTGGACATTTGTCCTGTTCATCCACCTTGCCCTCCAAGACAATCCATGAGATCCATAAACTTCTCTAAAGTCGGTTCCTCATCTATTGCTGTTGTCACTCCCGCTTCTAATGCATTTCTTCCTCCCACCTTTCAGCTTAGTGATTTTCAAGATATCTTCAAACAAGTAATCTCCTTCAATTCTTCTGCACTAGTTGTCATTCCAGGTAACTTTTTGCTACTTAATTCTGCCAGTTGTAATTACATGACCTTTGCTATTTCTACTCTTTCTTCTTCCACCCCGGCTAAATCTCTTCCCCCCCATTCAATTTACTCATGGGAACTGTATGTCTATTTCTCATATCGGTATTGCTACCACCTCTACCTTGCTTCCCAACACTTATTGTGTCCCTAACCTGACATTCAATTTAGTCTTTGTTGGCTAGTTGTGTGACCTTGACCTAACTAATATAATTTCTCCTCGTGGTTGTCAGGTTTAGGATCTGGAGACAGGACAGGCGATTGGTACGGGTCGTAAAGTGGGAAGATTGTTTGAGCTCACTTCTCTTCAAATCCCTTCTTCTCGTTCTCATTATCCTTCTATTTCTGCTTCTATTACTGATTCTCCTATATATTAGTGGCATCTGCGTCTTGATCACGCGTCTTCGAAAAAACTTCGCACCTTGGTTTCACTTGGTAAGTTAGGCAATATCCCAAAAAAAATTCCTTTGATTGCTTAAATTGTAAACTTGTAAAACAACCAGTTTTGTCTTTCACCACTTCATCTTCTTCCTATGACACACCTTTGGGTTTGATTCATTATGATATATTGGGACCTGCTCCTACTTCTACGATGAATGATTATCGATACTTTGTTTTATTTATTGATGATTATTCTCGTTTCACTTGGATATATTTTCTTAAAAATCGTTCTGCGTGGTCTTAAGTTTATATTGATTTTGCTAATATGGTCAAAACCAAATTTTCTCGAACCATCAAAATCCTTCACACAGACAACGCTATGGTATAAGGATTCTGTTTTTCTCTAATTTCTAAAACAACAGGGAACTTTTGTCCAATGATCTTGCCTTCATACGTCCCAATAAAATGGTTGAGCAGAACGCAAGCATCGTCACATTTTGGATTTTGTTCATGCTCAACTTCTCTCTACTTCTTGTCCAAAGAAGTTTTGGGGTGAGTTTGCTCTCAACTCTGTGTATGTCATTAATCGTCTCCCTTCTTCTGTCATTCAAAACATATCTCTTTTTGAAAAATTATATGGTATTTCTCCTGACTACTCCCATCTTAAAATCTTTGGTTTGGTTTGTTTTGTTCTTCTTCACTCTCATGAGCATACAAAACTTGAATCTCTTGCTCAATTATGTTGTTTTCTTGGCTATGGCCCGAAACATATAGGATTTTGTTTTTGGGATTCGATTTTCAAACGGTTACGCATCTCTCGTCATGTTACCTTATGGGAGCATACTATGTTATCTAGTCTCTCCTCATTTCATACTTCTCTCTCCAGTCCTCAATCACTCTTCACTGATCCTTCTAGTGCTCTATTTCCATCATCTGACCCTTTTAGTGTTCTATTTCCATCATCTAATCCTTTTCATATCCCTGAACTTGATCAATTTATTCCTGTTCCTACCCCCAGATTTGCCGTCTGTCTCTACTGCTGAATCAGAACCTATCACTCATGTTCGTCGCTCCACTCGAGTAAGAGAAACTCATGATCATCTATAAAATTATCATTGTTTTTCCACTATCGTCTCTTTAGTTGAGCCTTCTTCCTATCACGAGGCTAGTACTAACCCTCTTTGGAAGCAATCAATGACTAAGGATTTACAGGCTTTAGAAAAGACTCATACTTGGGATTTTTTCGATCTTCCTCCTAGCAAATGACCTATTGGTTGTAAGTGGATTACAAGATAAAAACCCACTCTGATGATTCTATTGAACGTTATAAGGCTCATCTTGTTGCAAAAGGTTATTCTCAGGAGTATGGTATTGATTATGAAGAAACACTTGCTCTAGTTGCTCGAATGACTTTTATTCGTAGTTTTTTAGCTGTCGCAACAGCAAAACAGTGGCCCTTTCTTCAGATGGATGTTAAAAATTCTTTTCTCAATGGTATTTTATCTGAAGAAATGTTTATGAAACCACTGAAGAGATTGATCTACTAAATTAGCAGAATATCATTTAGTAATCTAATTAATATTTAATTACGGATCTATTAACATCAGGCAATTTGTTACAAAAACATGTAGATTCATGCTTGTTTTCGAAAATAAAAGCCCTTTTTTTCTTAAATGAGTAATAAATGGAGAATCGGTTGGAATTACAACATCAATCCTTAGCAACACCGGATCTTCTACGATATATCCCGATTGATCAAACGAAACCCGATTGTCGGATCAAACTTTAGAAGAAATTAAGAAGAAGAAGAAGAAAAATATTTTTCTTCCCAAATTTTAAGAGCCAAAATCGGGAGGAGGGGAAGAGGGAATTTCAATTTCTACAAATTGAGTTGTGTGATTTATGAATGAACCAAGCCTCCTATTTATAGGCTAATGAAAAACCTAATCTCATTAAGATATTCCATATAGATAAATACAAAGAGAAAAAAGATATTCTCTTTCCATTATCTTGGTATTTTCGAAAATACTATAGATAAATAAGAGGATATTTCCTTTTCTTCTATTTAATTTATCTTGGGTAAATAAATCTATGTAATTATTTTAGGATATAATTCAAACAATTATTTCTCCTAAAATACTATACATGGCCTGTGATGACCCGACCCAAAATAACCAGTTAAATACGTAAGTACATGACTCGTTTGAAATAAAATAATTAAATCAGAGTAAAAACTAAATGATTGCGGAAGCGTTTATTTAATAACCAAAATATATTCAAAATAAAACCTTTATTTTGGCGCCATTTTAAATAATTAAAACAAATAAAGTAAATGAAAACGAAATCCCATAAAATAAGACTAACAAAATAGTCAATAAACGAAATAAATAAATGATAAGTCCTAAGGGCTCTCAGTGTAGCGTCATCCTCGTCAATCGCCATAGTTTCCATTAATGTCAATCTTACCTGCAAAATAAAAGTATGCAGGGCATTCGAATACTGTGAGTTTTTTAGCTCAGTAGATTAAATCCATACTCAAATAAGTAAATTAAATTCAACACATAATCACATAATTATAATATCTTATGGATACTCGTCCATTTCCACCATACATCAATAACTAGTAGGTACTTAGCCTACAAAGATCATAACCACCGTGTAGGTACTTAGCCTACGTCATCAAATACAAAACACCTCTTACTAATGATTTATGGATACAAGTCCATTACCTCAATTTAGATAATAATTAGTATGTACTTAGCCTACAACCTCTTTCCAAATAATAATATAGCTCAACTCTTCCACAGTGTAGGTACTTAGCCTACATCGCCTCTTTGTTATTATTAAACTTGCATGGCATGCTATGCGCTTGAAAATATGATCATGGTGCCTTATAACCCACCATGATACGTGTCATAGCATCCATTATTTAAATTACTATTAAATTTGCATATATGTATCGGTCATAGTGGGGTATAGAGCCACTTATGATACGTGTCATACTATACGCTTGAAAATATGATCATAGTGGGGTATAAGTCCACTCATGATACGTGCCATAGTATACGCTCTACAAATTTAATATTTGTTAATTATTAGGTTCAACTCAAGTTGTAAAATCTAAAGGCTCTAACTAAACCACTATATATCGAAATAAAGTATAAAATGAATAAATAGTATAACAACCACATATTATCACACAATAACACAATAGCAACAAAGAACAAATAATTATAACCACTCAACAATCAAATTACAAATAACTAAAAGGAAGAAATTGCACAATCAAGTCACAACAAGAAAATCATTGAGTTAATATTTAATTTTATAAATTAACTATGTTATCATGTCATATTCGGCTCTAAAATCATCCTAAGCATTATTAAATCAATTAAAACTAATTATTATACGGTTATTAAGTATTAATATTAGTTAATTAAAACATTAAATTTAATATGGGTTTATTTAACTAAAATAATTTATAGGCTCTAATTATAATTAAAAACTAATTAACCATCATAAAACATTAATCACGAGTTAAACGAGCATATAACGCTTTTAAAATAAATAGTTATATCACCCCTAACTATCATAATAATCACACAATAAACATCCAGTCACATGGAATTTAATTTAACTTCTAAGTAGGAATTAACCTAAGTAGGAATTAACCTACCTTAAATCCAAATTGAGCAAGCAATCGAGCTCGAAATAACTCCAAATAAAATCCTAACGATGCCCACAACCTGAAATAATATTAATTTAAGATCAATTTTACGAGAACCGTACTAACGGGGCGAAAACCGGATCAAATGGACTTAAATTAGCCCCTGGACTGATGGACCCGGTGAACCTGGCCCAATTGGACAGATCCAACCGGCCCAGGATGGACCGGTCATCTTCCTCACGCACGCAGCGCTGCTTGCAGGGCTGCATTCATATATATATATATATATATATATATATATATATATATATATATATATATATATATATTTTTTTTTTTTTCCTTTTTTCTTTTTCGTCTTACCTCTCTTCTAGCGTCTCGGATCGAGGAAATGATTGGGCTATGAACGGAGAGCACTACAGATCCAAATATGATGAAAATCTCGGCTCAAACTCGATGAACGACGGCTGTCAAAACCCAGAATCCGGCGAGAAATATGCAGATGCCAGCGAGGCTAATAATGAACGAAATAAATGTACAAAAAGCTTGTTATTGATTCGAAAATAATGAGGAAGCAAACTAAAAGAGAACCCAACGAAAATTACCTAAGAAGGCACTTTCCATGAACTTTCCGGCGAGGCCTCAAACTTGTGAAAACAAAGATGAAACGGTACGAGTCCTCCATGAATTTGAATCCAAACGTTAACGAAGAAAAATCGAACTCGGTGGCTTGAAGAAGAACTAAGAAAAATGACGAGAATTTCGTGATGAATAACGTTGGTGACGGCTGACTTGAAGAAGAAGAAATACTTTAGGTTTAGGGTTTTAATATAAATATATGAAGGCTTGTCAAAAGACTAGAATGTCCTTTTTTTTTTAAAAAAAAAACTAAAAGGATATAAACGGTATTCAGGCCATAAGTTTTTACTCGGAACTCGGAATTGAGCGTAGTCAATTTCATTGAAATCGTAATGACACGACGATTCGAGAAAACCAAAGATAATGTTTATTAGATCAAAAAATTGGTGAAAAGACTAAAATACCCTTGAGCAAAAATTTAGGTTGTTACATGGCCGAAAATTTGATTATAAATAATTAATAAATCAAATTTATTTAATTAATTATTTTGGGTCAATTTCAATTGGGTTCATTAATCCAATTGGGCTTAAAACCCTCTCTTAAATTAATAAGTCCAACTTAATTAATTTATTTATTAATTACCATTTAAATAAAATACTTTATTTAAATAATTAATAATATTAATATTTTCTCCCGACTAAATATTATCAAATGATATTTAATTATTAATTTCCATTTAAATAATTTTCATTATTTAAACAATTAATAATATTTTAATTGATAATACTTTATTATTAATTAATAATATTGATTTAATTATTAATTTCCATTTAAATAAAATTAATTATTTAAACAATTAATAGTTACCAATTAATTTCAAATTATTAATTACCATTTAAATATACTCAATATTTAAATAATTAATAATGTCTAATTAATAATATTTCATTATTAATTTCCTGTTTAAATAAACTCATTACTTAACTAATTAATAATGTTTATATTAATTAACGTTTAAATATACTCAATATTTAAACATTTAATATTGCCTATTTAAGTAATTCACTTTACTTAAAATTTCTATTTCTAATTAATTTCGCGACTGCGATATTTGGGCTAGCATAGGGACCCGATGGACCTATAAATCACGGGCTTAGTAATTAGTCAATTACGTGATTAACTCATAATCAGTTAATTACTTATTATCTAACTATGGATAATTCCACTATAGATTCATAGTTGAACTCCCCTCACTATAAATGAATTATGTCCATTTAGTTTATCTTTATTTATATCTGTGATATATCCTTCATGTGTAACCCTCATAATTACAGGAGGATTAAATTTTCCGTTTTACCCCTGTAATTACCGCTTTATCATTGTGTTCCCGCTGATTCTCCAACGAACTTTATCTTTAGTCGAACTAGAGATAATGTACTTCTATGATCAATAGAAATCGTGATGTCACTTGTTCATGTCTCGAATCAATACATCAAGGGAGTTTCCTAAAGTTCATAAAGTTCCTAAAATGTTTAGGCATCACACTAATATCATTAATTTATAGGAAAGCTATGAATTCCATCTCATGAAAATGCGTTCCCAACTACTTATCTAGTTATGTTCCCAAAGCAGGAGTGTATTAAGTGTTCTTACAAATCGCTCTCAACCATGTGGATCAAAGAACATAACTCCACAAATAGAAGTCTACATTTCACTCAAGATTGAGATCTATCACGGTTGATAAACTTAGTTTGATATTTGATCATTTCTCGTAAAACGGTACTAATGAGAAATTTGATCAAACATCGTGGTCCTGTCTTATACAATCAACATTGCATATGATACTTCCATTTCATGTCACCCACATGAATGATCAGGATTAGATCATTTCTCTATAAACAAAATGTGAATCCATCAACAGTGTTACCAGGATAAAGTTCCCAAACGTTATCCATTTACTGTAGACACTTTTAAGTTACTCATCTCGACTTTTAATCCTCTCGCATGACTCACATACTTAGTCGTGATTTCATTGGAGTAACTTAGGGTTTTACTATTTTTGAATGTTTGATATTAATATATTTCCATATATTCCTAATATCGTCAATTTAATCAATCTAGATAATATAAAGAACTTATGTTTATTTATTTAATTTATTCGAAATAAATTATATTTATTAAATAATTACAAGTTCTAGGACATCATTCCTAACAATCACCTTCTGGCACTTCTCCTCTGCCTCAGAAAGTGTGCATTTTTCGTCGTGCTTTGTATGGTCTCAAATAGGCACCACGAGCCTTGTTTACCACATTTAGTTCTACCATCACCCAACTTGGTTTTACGTCCAGTCCTCACGATACAGCATTATTTACTCGTTAGACTTATCGCGGTATTGTTCTTCTCCTTCTTTATATTAATGATATGAATATTACAAGTGATGATCCCCAGGCTATCGCTGAATTACAAACTTATCTTAGGGATCATTTTGAGATGAACAATTTGGGCCCGCTCAGCTACTTTCTATGCCTTGAGGTCTCCTCTCGCTCTAATAGCTACTACTTATCTCAGGCTAAATATGCCTCTGATCTTATAGTTTGATCTGGTATTATTGATTCTGCTTCTACATCCACATCTTTGGATCCTAATATTCGCTTGACTTCATTCGATAGTGCACCTCTCCCGGATCCTACTTTGTATCGACAACTTATTGAAAGTCTTGTGTATCTAACTGTGACTCATCCTGATATTGCCCATGTCGTTCATATTGTCAATCAGTTCATGGATGATCCCCGGACTATACACTTCACTGCTGTGCTCCATATTTTACGCTATGTCAAGGGCACTCTTCTCAATGGACTTCGGTTTTCTTCACATTCCTCTATGGTTCTTTCAGATATTTTGATGTTGATTGGGCTGGTGACCCCATCGATCGTCATTCCACCACATGTTAATGCTTCTACTTGGGTGATTCTCTCATTTCATGTTGTCACCTCTCGTTCTAGCACTGAGTCCGAATATAGTATTCTTACTGATGCTACCTCTGAGTTACTTGAAGACATAGGTGTTCCTCAAATGTCTGCTACTATAGTGCTATCCAGATTGCTCATAATGATGTCTTTCATGAACGCACCAGACATATTGAAAATGATTGTCACTTTGTTCGTCAACACCTTCAAAGCAACACTCACCTTTTACAATCTATATCTACTATAAACCAACCAGCATATATCTTCACTAAAGCTCTTCATCTTGATCGTTTTACTCAGTTACTTGAAAAACTCAAGTTGGTTTCCACACAACCACCTTGAGTTTGAAGAGGGTGTTAACATATATATTAGACTATAAATTGGCTGTCGGTTACGCTGTAAATTAGGGGAGTCAATTAGTGAGTCTTGATTTATTCTTTTCTTATTTTCTTGGTATTCTTACTATAAATTCATGTAAACTTATCTATACAATTACATCATTCTGATTACAAAACTTACATAATGTATATTTCTATCTCCTCATATATGTTGATGATATCATCATTACAAGAAACAACCCGGATGTTGTCCAGAATTACATCACTTGCCTTTTAAATCAATTTTCACTCAAGGATCTCGGAATGTATGTAGAATATAGACAAGTATTGCATAGAAAATCATATATGTTATTGAATTCTTAGAAGATTAAATAGAGTACAAGTGCTACAAATAAAGAGAAATTGAAGATAATCAACTATACAACAGCTATACAAACAATATGAGACACTATACAAATCAATATTAATCTGGATTAATGCTAAGAGATTTACAGCTAGATGGTTAGTCACTGATGGCTCTTATAATCATATGTTTTAATGAAAATGTTAACAAACGGTTGATAAAAGGTAAAACTGCAACTATTTATATTTATATTTATATGGTTGAAATTGATTAGATTTCAAATTTAATTTTTGAATTAGATTTCAAAGAATAACTTCCAATAAATAAAATTCAATTCGAGATAAAGCAGAGGTATATAAAGTGAAGAGGTCTCTATTAATATTTTTGACCCAAAATTCCTAACGTAAAGGGAATAACTTTACTCATGCAACAATTACGTGTCAAACCATCTTTTTTTTTTCATTTCGAATTAATGCCTTTTTGCTTGGATCATATATCATATTCTATTCCATTTTTTAATCTTTAGATTTAACTCTTATAATGATAAAAATATCGCTTCTGCCTTAGAATTGGGTACCTAAATAAGTTTGGAACTAAATTTTGTAATTCATGTCAATTTGGTTAATATATATATCCTTTTAAAATGTTTATTATAATCTTCATAATTTACCTCTTATATCAATTTCATCCTTATATTTTTAAAGTTTTATTTTAGTCTCGATATTTTATTTAAATCTAATAAAAAGTCTCTCTAATTATTAGAGAATAATATTAATTTTGATATATTATCGATATTAAAGTAATTTCATGAATAGGATAAACCTATTTAATAACGGTTGAGTTCTATATCAATTTTTTTACCAAAATAAATATAAATGGGCTGAAAATATACTCTTAAAGTTTTTTAAAAAAAGAAGATTAAAATAATAAAAATTTTAAAAATAGAGGAATCAAATGGGATTTTTCAAAAATGACATTTAAGGAATTGATATTTAAAATAAAATTAAAAATCAAAAATTTCGAATTTTTTTAAAATAGCAATTCTTTGGAGACTTCACCAATATCAGCTTGAGATTAGACCAATCTAGATTGGTGGATCTCAGTCTAAGAAATATTATTTTTAAAATATTTCAAAACATTTGTTATTTTTTAAACTACTCATAGAAAAATATGATATGTTAAAATTTCTCGGAATCAAATTGATACTAGGGAGAAAGTAGATAGATCAAGTATGTAAATTAAACAAAAATACTTTTATAACAGCCATGGAAATATATCATACATATGGAGGCAGCGATGAGATATGTTATTCATAGATTATTATCAAATGAATAAATTTAAAAAAAAAATTATATTCTTTGAGAAAGAATGGAACCAAACTGCTAAGCTAACACGTCAAAATGAAGAGATTTTATTTTGTATTTTATTATGTAAGGGCATAATTCTATAAGATAAGGATAAATAGAACAATTTTATTATTATACAAAGAATTTTGATGGTTTTTTTTTTAATTAAGTAGAGATTTATTTGATTTTGGTTTGATTTATTTCGAGTTTTCATAAATGTGTAAATTTGATAATGTTTTGTAATTTTTTTTTAAAGTTTGTTATGGGTGGATTTTCAAACAACTATACGACCACGTGGCACCCCTCTGGAGGCCCACGTGGGATGACCAAAGACCTCCACGACACCAGTGAAGTGGGCCGGATGAACACCACCAGGCCCAACTAGGTGAGTGTCCATCCTAGAAGATCAACTTCAAGAGACTCTGGAAAGGGCTCGGCCTCAGGAAGAGGACCGAGCACCAAGCTGATGAACTTAGCAAAATGAGCACGCGAGACCTGGCAAGGTGCGTGCTCATCCCCAGAAGACCAACTCACCTAAGCTCGGAAGAGCAAGTGGCCATTCATACAGAAGATGGATAAAGATGGGCTCATAGGCCAGAAGAGGCATGAGCCCACCTGGTGTGGAATCATTTCAACACTAAGGCAAAGAGCCTGGCTGCTCTTCCAAAGGAAGAGCACCGACCACCGAGGCCCTCTCTCATACATGATATGCGATCATCCAATCGAGAGCCGGCACGTGGCCTAGGGCCTACGCCTGACACCTACACGGTAGGGTCATCATTACACCTTTCTTATAAATACCGGAGGAGACCCACTGTTGAGGTAAGTTACTTCTACTCCTACTCTGCTCGGCACCACCTCTGGTCTGACTTAGGCATCGGAGTGGATAGGCCGGCACCACACCGGTGCTCAGTTGTTTCCTTGTGCAGGTCACCTCTGTGCTAGGTTCTAAGCTGCTCTGCTCACTTCTCACTCCTCTTCTCATTCTTTAAAGTTGGTTGCACGGTCGCGGTCCGGGAGACACCCGACCCACAGGTCAATTCCCGGTCCTCCCATTTTTACGCAACAACAAAGTTTATTTCTAAAATTTTGTACACACATTTTTTAGAAATGGGAAATAGTTTTGTATTAATTAATTTTTAGTTTTCATCTTTTAAAATATTACATTAAATTGGGAGAGAAACATTCGATTTCATGTGAAGAGAGTAATGATTCAGTTACATTTTTTATTTATTTAAAAATAATATAATAGTGCTTATTTTCCATATATGACCCAAAAGGGATGCATATCAAATATATATATATACCCACGAAAAATACAGGTTGACATAATTCAAGCAATGAGGATTTTCTAAAATGCTTTTATTCCAATGATTATTGATTCATGACTATACTCATATATTCACAACTTTTTCTTTGTTTAGCATAAAGAATCCCCTTTGAGTTCAAAGATAGGGTTGTCACTTTCCTTATTATTCTCTTGCTTAAAAGCTAATTTTGTTGTTAAAAAGATAATCAAATAAATCCCTTTTTCCCTTTCTTTTTTTCTTTTTCTTTTTCTTTTTCTTTTTAATTATAATAATAAAAATAAAGCAATAACAAAAACAAATTAGCTTACATTCTCATATTATAAGCCTATCAGAATCACAATGACACCAAATGTTGATCATTTTCCATCAACACTAAAGACACTATATTAGGAAGTAATCAAAATATTAATTATACTTTAGGGCAAAACCCATTATTGATTGTTTAAGGTGAGTTTAATTTTATTTTTTCTCTATAATTTTTTTTTTGAAATTTTTTCTCTGTAATTTTAAAACAACATTTTAACCCGTCTTCAAGATATCAATTCTACTAACAAAATGCTTAAATGTCAATTTAAAAATTATAGCTACATGGCACAAGAGAAGTTATAAATATTGGATAAACCGGGTTTAACTCTACTATACTTTGATGCCCAAAATTTGTACTTTTTTTTTTTTTTATTAAAAATGATGAATTTAAATTTAATTGGCACATAAAAGATGGTAAAATAATAGATCAGAGAGGGTTGGGGGAAAAAAATTCAGATATGCTATATCTTTGCCATTTGCAATAAAATGTGTGTTATGTAATTTGATTTTTTTTTTTTTTGGAATAATATGTTTGTATAGATTTGAGCATAAAGTTGTCAAATCATTATCTACAAATTTATTTAAATATATATCTCTACTATATTAAAAGAGGCTTAAGGGGAGAAACATTTTTGGACCATCATACCCTTCATCAATTTCTAAAACTACAAACTATGTCATCATGTATACTCATTTTATATATTAAAATTGCTTAACATTTTTGTCATTATATTGACTTTCATTTAATTAAATATTCAATGATATAAAACAATATTAATAATAATGTTTGAAAATACCTCTGCACTTTAGGAAAATTGCAAATCACACTCTTCAATTGATTAGTTTTAACGAAATTCACATACATTTTAATTCTACATATGTCATGTATTCTGATTTCATGAAAAATAACAAAAAAAAAATTGACAGATATGTAGAATTTTAGAATAAACTTTTATGTTAATAAGATGCAAAATCTATAAATCACAATCAAATGTTCAAAATTTTAAAAAAATTTAGTGGTTTTGGAACACGTGGTATGCATATAATATAGATGTGTCTAAATTTTGTTTACACTAATAGAAGGGTGTAATTTGGAATTTTCCTAAAGTGTAGGGGTATTAAAAATAAAAAAAAATGTAGGGGTATTTAACAATAACCCAAAGTGTAGGGGTGTATTTTGCATTTATCTCTTATTATAATGCTACGTTAAAAAAGGAAAAAAAATACTATGACCTAACGCATTTTTTACGGTTAAATATCCAAAATATAATTTTATTATGAGAAAATTTATAAATTAAAGATATTTAATATTATGAATTAATGATTTATTTTTAATTTTACTTAAATTAATATTCGTTTCTATTAAAATAATAAAATTAATTTGCAAATATTAATAGTTTTTATCTAAAAAATAAATACAAATATTTAGTTATTATTGAAGAAACTAAACATCTCTAAAAAAAACCCTTTCCTATGTCCAATTAATGGCTAGAAATAGAGTAAGAGCAATTAATTATAACAATTTAAACATGATAATTTATTATAAGTTACATTAGTCTTATCAATTTCTTTTCACAAATAAGTAAAATCTTTTCATCTTCCATAAATGTTACAAAATAATTAATTTAAAACTTATATAAAGCTTACAATGTTATACTAACCGTTGTAAAAACACAAATTGAAGAAAGAAGGGGTTGATTTTGTGGTTGATGATGAAGGAGGAGGAACGAAGAATAATGAAAGAAGCCAAAAAGATTGTGAAAGAATTGTACCAATCCATTTTCAGTGATATCAATCCGTTTTTAGTTTTATTTTTCTCCTTCATATTTAGTTCCACAAAAAAATTTGGAGTTTTTTCGTTTGTGCTTTTAATTTGCTTTAAATTAATTCTTGTATTGAACGACTAACAGATTGAGTGGATTTTTGCTAGGTTAGTCCACGTAAGTTTTTACTAGTTGGAGATTTCTCACGTTAATCATTTTTCAGTGTCAATCTCTTTTCCTCTCTTTACATTCTCTCTTTTACAATTAGATCATGCATTCAGTGTTGCAACCTCAATAGTTGAGGCTAGAGTAAATCTGATTTCCATAATCTTTATTAATTTGTTTTTTATTAAATGAAATTATATTTTGATCGAATTCCTAATTACCACGGCCAGTTGGAATATAAATCTTCTTTGTCCAATGAAACCCTACGCATCCACTTCTCATTTCTTCTTTGCAAGGAATTTTGAACCCTTGAATGGAAATTGATTATAAAAAACTTCTTGCATGTGAACAAAGCGGCAACAAAATATAGCCTGTGGTCACTAATTTTGCTACATAAATGGAAAAAAATATCATGTCTAGACTGCCCATCCATCGTTCTTCACTCATTTATGAGGATGTTATATCTTAGTCTTAATTGTATTCCTTTATTTTTAATGAAATTTCTAAGAAAAACAACTTCTTCCCTATTGATTTATGGCTCATAGTTGTGATCGAAAAGTATGATCAATATAAAGAAAATACCACGGGTTGATTATCAAATCAAACCCAAAGCATTATCAATTACTATTTTTTATTTTCATTGTAGTGTATGATATTACTATTATATTACTATTTCACAACGTACTATAGTTGATATTGATTAATATATTATTATTCTATTCGCAATTTTTTTCACTCTCAAAATTTCAAAGTTCACTATTTATTCTTTTTATTAGAGAGAAAATTAAGTATAGAATGGGTGTTTGATCAAGTTGAATTTACTCTTAAATTAATGTTAGTTATTTTATTTTTTTGGACAAGTTAACAACTTTAAATTCAAGACTATAATTACAAAAAGAATGTGGAATTAAATATAGTTAGATAATATCCTTTAAAATTACATTTACATTTATAATTACATAAAATAAATACAAGAATGACAAAAAAAGTCGATAAAACTTATAATTAATACATTATTTTTATAAAAAAAAAAAGTCACATGTGCATCGCACGTGGTAAAAAATCTAGTATATATAAAAGACAGAGAGAGGTTGGATGATCATTTTGTGAACAATGGTCACTTTTTGTGATTTTGATTTAAAGAGATAAATAGATATGACAAGTTTAAATCACAGTCCTGAAATGAATTATAATTAACCCAAACAAAAAATAGTAGATGTGTGGGATATTTTTATGATCTTATTTTAATAAGTAAACTTTTACATCTATTTCGTTTCAATTCTTCTAACTTCAATCTTTAACTTTGATTCCTAATTTTTTACAAAAACATCTATTTTGATATGATCACATTTAATAAATAAATAAATAAATAAATACTTAAATTATTCATTTTCAAATTCGATATAAGGGAAAATACACATGGATTATAACACATAAACTTAAATAATGTCACATGATATTTCTCTATTTAAATACTACATAATAACAAGAACAAAAACGAAACTTTATTAATTAAAATAGAATTTTTGAAATTATAATACACAAAATGGAACAGTTATAATAAAAATAAAAGCTTAAACAAAATACCAAAAAAAAAAACTCCATTTGTGGCTAAGACTATTTAAAACTGAAAGCCAAGCTGACATTCAAATAAGAGTTGAAAATGAAATTGAAATTGAGTTGCTCAGTAGAAAAGCCATGATTCCCATTCCCTCTTTTAATTAAAAAGTCAAGGGGTGCTCTCATGAGAGGCCCACGTTGAAAGGGCAACCACACCTACAAAAGGTATGCTTATTTTGATGGTGATGGCATGGCATGAACTCACACCCATGAAAATAAAAAAACCTTTTTTTTCTTGATAATACAATTATACAAGTCAAATTCCATTTCAAACCATTACTTTTAAGACCAACTTGCTTTTGAATTGAATTTCATATCTTGATTTGTGTTAGAGTTTTGACATATTCTCAGTGGTTATTAACTTTCTCAATGGTTATTAACTAGTTGATCAAAATATAACTATTCATCGGTGACAGTGAACTCTATTCATATTCTACGTATTCTGTTTCTTGATTTTTTTTATATTATATTTAATTAAAAACATAACTCCTACTTTTTTTTTTCTCAATAGAAAGTGATTCAAATATGGAATTTATATCTATGTATTTCCATTTATGTCGTTACTTTTGACTTTTTTCTAATATATCAGACTTTTATTAATAATTTATTAAAATCAAACTAGAAATTATTGATGCTAAAAATAAATTATCAAAATTAAATTATTAATTAATTTACAATAAAATGAGAGTTTTAATACCTAAATCTCATTAGATGACATTATTCTATGCAAAACATAAGTTAAATTATTTAATATTAAAAGTCATCGATTCAATAATTTGTTGAAATTGAAGCAATATACTATTTGATAAAAAAAAATTAAAGTTGTGCTATATTAATTAATTACATAGTTTTTCCACTATTTTGATAGTTCCTTCTTTTGACAAAGAAAAATGAAGCACATAAAAAAAAAAGATAGAAAGTCAATAACTATTTCTTATTAGTGGGTAGTTATATTGTTTTTCTTTATTTACATGTCAAAATATTGAATTGAGGTAGAAATTTATACATCTCAACACCTTGTGATAAAGGGCATATATAATAACTCAATGACAGATACATGTCTCTTTTAATAACCACTAATCATAAATAATATATGTATACAAAGCTTGAGGTTCCTTT
The DNA here is from genome assembly GCA_028015215.1 of Gynostemma pentaphyllum. Taxonomy (NCBI): domain Eukaryota; kingdom Viridiplantae; phylum Streptophyta; class Magnoliopsida; order Cucurbitales; family Cucurbitaceae; genus Gynostemma; species Gynostemma pentaphyllum. Next base: position 29,477,365 of record CM051350.1, read on the forward strand.
CCTTTCCTATTCATTTATTATTATTTACAACTCAACTTCAAATATGTGTATGGTTGATTTTCTAAGAGAATTCATAAATTTAATTTCCCTTATTTAAAATGAATGGATTAATTAAATTTTATTGTTTGGCACTTAGTAAAGAGTGGTTTATTTAATGTTTCCATTACTAATTTTATGCATTATTTCATTCAATGTGCATAAATTTAATGCATTCATTTATTTTTATTTTTTTTAAGTCTACTTACTAATCTTTTAAAGCATATAGGTGGGATTTTATCATATTTATGAAAAATTAATTGTGGCTAGGATAGTGCCTAAAGTACACATATTATGAATTTATTCCCTCATAAACCTAACTAGGAATCTTGGCAAAAAAACATATGCACCAAAAGCTAAGATTGGATTTTAAAAAAACAAAAACAAAATGTTCCTCTTTCTTTCTTTCTTTCTCTCTCTCTATAAATACTTTTATACAAACTTTATGTGAATATTGGAAGGTAGGAAAAGGCATCTAGGAAAGTTTTCATAGAGATAATTTATTAATAGCCATCCAAAGTGGGTGGAGGGTAAAAGTATTCACAACTTTATGCTTACCAAGTGTCAAGCTTGTTCAAACAATGTCATGTGAATTGATCAACACCATTGAACATGGAACAAAGTAGAAAGGTTTTGGATTCTTTCTTTCTTACATATTTTGGATTTTCAATTTTTTTTTTTTTTCCAAAGATTGGATGATCAAAGTGGGAGTTGCTTGAAAGGGAAGTTTAACCATATTTAGTTAAACTCTCTTTGATTTTTTTTTAGTTTTTCCTTGTTCTTTATACTCTTTTTTATCTCTATTCTTCAATAACTTTCTCTAGAACATAGCTGGCATGTCTTCATATGATTCTTCTTTTACATGAAAGTGTTAAAATAAAGTCCTAAAAAAGATGAAATCTTTCAATGTTCTAACCTATCCATTTAAAGATAACTGTTTTTTTTTCCATGTAGAGGAAAGGAATACTATCAAAATAGAGTGATTCAATTATTATTTTTATCACTCTTCAAACTAATTGGCTTTTAGTTACAATTTTCTGGAAATAAATTTTAAATAACTAGACTTTTATACATTTAAACTCACTGTTTATTCTATGATTTAAAAAAGTAACATTAATTATTTTAAATGATTGGTCATCCATATATATAAACTAAAATAAAATAGAAGTCTTTTTTTCTTTCAAAAATAGTCATTTAAAAATACTTTAACAATGTTACTTTCTAAATATTTTCATCCACGACAAGCGAATTCACTCTCTTTCGTCGCTTAAAAATATAGTTTACTTTTAACTTACAAATTATTATATTATAATATCACTAGAATCGATAATATTTTTTTCTTTTCAAAAGATGATTTTCATTATATTTACAAATAATTTTAAACACTAACATATTTATAAATATCGCATAAAATTCTGCTACCTAATAACATTTCCCAATTAAAAACTACTCCATTTCAATATTATAGAATTAACCGATTGGAGAATTTAAAAATAAAACCAAATCCCTATTAAAAAAAAACCCTAAAGTAGTTTCTCAAAAAAATGTAATGAGATTTGTTGCATAACTCCTCCCCCTTTGTCTCTGCCCATCTGTCCCAGAAAGAAAACGAAAAGGAAAGGAAAAGAAGCACATAGTTATTGATCTGTCTCTGCATACCGATGTGTCCCGATCTAATTCGCAGATACCAACAATGCAGCCACACAAATAAAAAGAAGATTGCGCAGCAAACCACTGACATTATTATATCTAATGACTTCATGTTAAATCATAATCTTTGAAAATCATATAAATAATGTAGAACAATGTCTCGAGTTTTAAAAGGATAAAGAGAGTAATACTTTCATTTTTTTAAAAAAAAGTTATCTTTTTAATATATACAAGTAATTTTAAAAATGAAACTCCATTAACTATTATATTTTCAAAAACCACTAAAGTGGAAGACCATTCATTATATATATTTAAAAAAAAACGTGTATAGTTCTACCATTATGAGCTAGGTGACAAGTTTATAGGGAAAAAAAAGGGAAAGAAGCTTAAAAGTGGAAACTAGAAAAAGACAGCCCTCCTGTCTTATACACCTTTTTCCTTGAATAGTTTAACAACAATCCAAAAGATTATCTAATTTTTTGTTGCAAACACTGTAAGGTCTGAATACAGATAGACAACACACCATTGAAAAAAAACCAAGTTTATTTTTTATGACATGAATCAGCATGCATTTGGGGATCTCCTTTACATATAGTGTGCAATTCTAACTATGAAAACCAGTAAGAAAAGGATAACAAATGAGACAGTCGATGCAACTATGACAGCTTCATCTATCTTTTTCTGGGTCCCTTTTCGAATAATATGATAATTCACAGAGATGTCTGGTTGAATCATTTACAGTTTCACAGACAGATGAGGTAGTTAATATAAATAATTATGTTCAATTACCTTCTCAAAGAAAATTTCACCGGCTAACGGGGAAAGGTGCAAAATATATTGGCCGGGGTGATTCTTGCACCATGTGACAAATGCCTTGAAGATGTGATAGCTCTTTTAGATTTTTGCACGTTGAGATATCAAGGAGTCTTCTAGAAGTTACAATGGTAATCTAATGACTCCTCAAACCTGAACATCAATGGCGGAAAGTCTTTACTACCATCTCAATTCGTCGCCGACAGAGTGGACAGCTTGTCAAGTGTGAACAACATGAGATACAACAACACATGTGACCGCACCTGAAAACACAACCAGTAGACCATTTGTTTTATCAAATTTTCAGATGATAGAACGCTGAACTGCAACTAATTTTTTATTAAGGACAAGGCACGCTAGGCTTAAAAGTTCTTTCAAGCCTAATGCAATTCACAAGGCACAAACTTAAATGAGGTGATACATCATTTATAGAAAAAGAAAAAAATTCAAATGTGTTTAACTAACTATCATAAGAGTTGGAATGGTGCAAATTATAACATTTCTTACCAGCAAAATACGTAGGAGGGGAAAAAATATAAGATGCAGTGGTGTAGTAACAAACAGAAGGGGGAAAGATAGACTTATTTCATTTTTCGGTAAATTGACGAACAAAAAGGTGCAAGCCAAAGAAAGGTTGGAATAAGGTGCTAAGAAAATGAAGGGAAGAAAAGTTCTTTAAGTAAAAAAACGTGGTACACGAAGCACAGATCTAGTGAAACTTGCTTAATTGGCACCAGTTAAGGCGTTGAAAAAAAAAACTCAAATATGCCTAGTCATGCTTTCTTAAAACAGTGAACCCAAAATAGAAAACAATTATGTCCAGTACCATTAACTGTGCACTTCTCTCATACTACAAAATCAATATAAACAAGCGTACAAACATTGGAATGTGTTCTGAATCCATCATTAAGACCAAGTATCAGATGATAAGAGAGAAAAGACACCAATTTTATCTAAAATCTCTTCAAAGTTCTCACCCTTCTCAGAATAGAAAATAGTGTTTCCAAGATCTCTTAACCATTAATGTATATTGAAATTTAGAGGAAAGATTAGATAATTTCATTGCATTAAGATTTTATTGGGAATTGGATACATGGAAAATGTTTAGGAACAGAAAAAGAGAGCAGGGAAAACGAATGTCAGTGCTCTTACGGGACAAAAACAGCATTGTAGTCTCTCTCAAGACATATTACACAAAGGTCTGGCATTGATCGGTCTCTCTTTATACCATCTGATCCACTGTTGTCCTTTTCATTTTCCCCTGAAGCATGTATTTTAATTCACATCCATGTGTATCTAGTTCAAAAGGAAACATATTAACATATTAGAAAATGTACCTTCATTTTCTTGTCCTGCTCTCTTGGCAGCTGCAGCTAGGACCCTGTATGATCATATACTCTTAGCTAGCTTCCAGAAAATAAGAAACATGGGGGAAAAAGAGGCACGAGAGGTTATCCATGAGATTGGCAGGTATTTTATAAATATTTATCATTATACTTTGTTGTTTCTGATAATGATACATATTGAAAGTATTCTAGATTCAATCATTCATCGCTTCTCCTTGCATTGAACATTCAAATACCACACCTGAAAATGCAAAGGAAAAGAAACCTTTCAAATAAAAGTGATCAAACCAGGCACACCTTTTCTGCATCTCCCAGCGACGTCTTCTCTCCATGACATAAAGAACAGCACGTTTCACGACCAGATAAAGACCAAACATGCCCAAACCCGTGGAAGCGTACTTGTACCACCTGATAAGTATCCATGTCATTGTCATTGTCATTACAAAGTGCAGGGAAACAAATACTCTATTGATGCACTTTGTAATGACATATAAAGAGATGAGGGCAAAAAAAAATCTATAGATAAGAGCATAAAAACAACCTTGCCCACTTCCCAAGATTGCTGATCAGTTGATCAATTGTTTTAGGGGAGATATAGAATGGCCCTTTGTGCGGCCGCTGTATTCTGATGGTACCAATGTCATCTTTGGCAGCCTGAACATTATTTCAGGGATCAAAGAAAAGAAAAGAGTGAGAACAAATTCAAAATAAAATATGAACCTTTAGCTTTCATGTCTAGACAAGAATATTTGATTATGTTACGCATTCTGTGGTTTAAAATAATTCTTTTATTTCTTTAAATTGACATTTGGGTCAACCAAAGATTGTAGACTGAATGACCAGGAGCATAAATAAACATTCGAATTGTAAAAAGAATGTAGGCATATATTGTGTAACCCTACTATTTCATAACATAGCTAAACCCGACAAAAGGTACATGTTGCATGTAGTTATGAAAACTAAATCACAAACAATGATGGCGGTAAAAGCTAACATGAATATGTTTTTTTTAATAGGAAACAGAGACTTTCATAAAAGGAGGTTAAAATAGAATGGGATATGAAAAACCATCCCAGGGAGCCAAGTGGTTACAATAGTGTGAGGAAATGTGGACCCCTGTAACTAACTCTATATAGGGAAGTAGCTTTCGTGAGTGAGGATGCCTTTTTGGAAAGGGTCTTGATTGGGCGAGATAGAGGAGCTCTTGAATTCTCATCTCCTGTACTCTCATTCCACATTCCAGTTTGATTGAAACTCCCAAGGTTCTTTCAAATTGGTATTAGATTAGTATTATCTTTTTGGACAGAGTCTTGATTGGGAGAGATAGAGGGTTCTTGAATTCTCCTCTATTGTACTATCATTCCGATGATAAATAAACTCCCAAGGTTCTCTCAAATTGGTACTAGAGTCATACGATTCTCGGGTTATGGTTGTGAGCAGTAGCACGAAGATGGATTCAAGAGCATTGTGTGCCTTGAAGGAGAGTCCCTGTCTTGGTTCCGGTGGCAACAAGGCCTGAAACCATTCAAGGATTGGCATGATCTGAAAAGTCAGTTGTCGAATTGATTTTGTTCCTCTCATGAAGGGACGATGTGCGCTTGATTGTTGGATCTGCAACAAGAAAGCACAGTGATGACGGAAATTTGAGGTTCGCACAACATTGTTGATTGGAATACCGGAATGGGTCATGGAGAAGTTTGTGAATGGGCTGACATTGGGAGTGCAAGCTGAATTAAGGATGAACCCACCAAGGGGGTAGGCCTAAAGATGGATCTGGCCCTAAGAATAGAAGACAAGAATATGATGCTCAAATCCACGGGAAGGTTAAAAAAAACAGATAAAGTCCTCATTATGGGATGGCATTGCTGATGCAACTTGGGAACGGATTACAACAGTTTCCCCACTCATTTCCTTGAGAACAAGGTGGTTCTAGACCCAGTTGAAGTTCACTTATATTACGAAGGGTAGAAAAAGGAAATCGATCACGTAGAGGTCATGGGTATTATGTGATGACTGTTAGAAATAGTGTGTGGCTATGTGGGCACCTGAAACTAACTCTATATAGGGGAAGTAGCCTTTTTAGAGAAGCTCTCAAATTCTCTCCCCTTTACTCTCATTCCAGTTTGATAAATAAACTACCAAGGATCTATCATAGTTTTTAAGGAACGTAATAACATCTATTCGGTTTCTACTCTATTATTAATTGTTGTAACATCCTGATTCAATGTTGCAATATATGTTTCATGTTATAACATTATCAAAAAGACAAATTCTGCATTTTGCAGAATTATTAATTGGTACTTTTCCAAACAAAGATCTTTCAATGTTAAGCTGAGACATAGGTGAAGGTGGTAGTACTCTTGGACTAATAACATGATTTTTCATTCTACAGCAAGATAACATGAATAATTATTCTACTATCAAACACTAACTTCGTCAACTTCTCACAAATAATACAAATACATGATTTTAATCACTGTATGTAAATATTAAAAAAAAAAGTGATCGCATACCTCACCAACTACAGTCAGGGAAGCACCGGTGGGTAGTACACGCTCTAATCGCTTAACTCCAAGCATCTTCAAAGATTATAATTATTAAAACAGTGAGAGAAGAGCATTGCAAGCATATTAAACTGAAGGCAACAGTTACTGAACCAGACAGACCTTAAGACCTTGGAGATAATCTAATGTGCCACGCACAAGGGATCTGCCAGACTCCTCAAATACCTCATTCACTACCGGTAATGCAAAACCTGTGGCACTACGGGCTCCCACCACAAATGCACGACCAGTCCCATCATCCTAACAAAAAAGGAAGAGATTTACGGGTTCAGATATATGAAGAATGAAATCAACCATTACTTTGCTCTCTCTGCACACATAGGTTTACTTTCAACTATACATAAAACTAAATGCAAGATTTGACAGGCGGAAGAGGAAACTGCCATTTATTAAAAAAATAAAAATAGAAATAGCATCTCTCTCACCAGATACCATGGAACTTCTTTACTCATGGAGAGCATCAGTGCAGAATCCTGAATCCACGATCCCGCATCATTGTGCTTTAAAAAGTGTTGTTCTGCCTGAAGGAAAAAAAGAATAATAAGTATATATGTTATTGAGAGAGGGAGAGCATTGGAGCATTTGTATTCAATGCTGGTTAAATGTACACTAGCTAAAAAAATGATATCTATTACCGTTTCCTCCACAATTACACCTCGTAAACCACTAAACTCGCAATTTATCGGTGTGTCAGAGCTAACTCTTCCAGTAATTGCAACAACAAGTGGCAATACACATTCAGCTTCAAGCAATTGAGCTGAAAAGCAAAGAAAATGTTTTTATCATAAAGAAGATTAAAAATATCTTTAACAGCACAACAATGATCATATGAGCCTACATCTGTTCTGCAACATACGGTTCCACCCTCAAACTTCGTCATTACGTCTTGAATCTTAAACTTTCAATTATTAAAATCTTACTAGAAATGATATAAAAAACATAATATAAGAAGAGTACATAATGTACGAGGACCAAAAGGTCCTACAACCCCACCCAAAAAAAAATACATACTACCCAAAAAAAAAAAAGCAATCAAGGAACATCACTGAAACAACTAAATAAAGACATGTAAGAAGTTAAAAAATGAACTTCTCCAAAAGTTTCATATCTTCTCTAATCAAGGAGAACGGTTCCATTGTAACCAAGGAAGATGACATTATGAGGGAAGTAATATCGGTCTTTTCTTCACTCTATGCCTCGGGCTTGAAAACCTTGGATGGTATAGATTGGCATCCAATTTCTCAATTGGAGAGTGCATCCTTGGAGCGCCCTTATCAAATTGATGAGATTCAGAATGCAGTGTTTGGTGGTGATGGGAACAAAGCACCAGGTCCTGATGGGTTCTAAATGGCCTTCTTCCAAGAAAACTCAAATATTATCAAACTGGATTTGGTTAGGTGCTTCAATGAATTTTTTTGATTGAGGAATCATTGATGCAACCACCAATGAGACTTTCATTTGCCTGATACCCAAAAAAGATAGGGTGAAAAGAGTCAGAGACTTTAGACCCATTAGCCTGGTCATGAGTTTCTACAAGATCATTGCTAAAATGTTAGCTGGTAGGTTGAGGAAACTTCTACCCTCGACTATTTCAATAAACCAAGGGGCTTTTGTTACCCTGTTTAGGCAAATCTTGGATGAGGTTTTGATTGCAATTGAGGCCATTGAGGATTACAAAAAGAGAAAAAAGGGAGGTGTGCTCTTTAAGATAGACTTTGAGAAAGCTTATGACCACGTCAATTGGAAATTCCTGGATAAAGTTCTCATGAGAAATGGTTTTGGCTTTAAATGGAGGGAGTGGATCTGGAATAGTTTGAGATTGGTCAATTTTTCATTTCTCATTAATGAATGGCAGAGGGAGAAGTTATTCGCGACGAGAGGGTTAAGACAAGGTGACCCTCTATCCCCCTTATTTTTCACCTTAGTTGTGGATAGCTTGGGTAGACTTTTTGAATGAGGTTTGCAAAAGAAGGCCATTGAAGGATTCGAAATCGGTAAGGACAAAATATAGGTCTCCCATTTGCATTTTGCGGACGATACCAAATTCCACAAGTTCAAAAGGAATTCTAATCCTACCACTATGAGCTGTAATCATAGTAGCCTTGCAATGGTAGGCACTGACTCAAGCTTCAAACTTTAGGTAGAGAGCTCTGAATGTGGAACATCCCTCACTAACACACAGAAGGCTAGCATCATTATTACTCGCGCAATCAATCGGAGAGTTTATCAACATCAAAAGGATTAAGAGAGCAACAAGGGTTGACAAACTCTTCAAGGATCAATAAATTTTTACACCAATCAGGCAATCACCAAAGAAGTTTCTCTTCATAACCAAAATCATATACTCCTGGAAAATATATAAAGAATCCAATGCAATATGCTCATTAGCTCCTACAGTCCAAGGGAGGCATGCAAAGTCAAGTCAGCCATGACATCACAGTAAGAGAGTTCGGTCCTGCTGGAGTAACAGGTAGACAGAGGGGTTGTTACAAGTGAAACCTTCCACCACCAAGAATCTTTCCAGCAAGGTTAGTCAACCCTAGTTAGATGATGATGCTTTGCTTGCTCCTGTTGTTGTACCTTCAAGAATTTCACAGTACAAACTCTTTATTCGAGAACTTTGCTGCATAAAAAACATAAATGACAAGGCTTCCACTCTCCAGGACATTCACGGTGGCACAGGGAGACCTAAGTCAATGAAGATAAAAAGAGAACTGGAAATGCTCTTCTCCATGATTCTAATACAAACAACTACCTCTTAACTTCTTCTTAAAAACTAGTGCTACCTTTGAAGATCGTTGTTCTACCTTACAACTATGAAACTGGTAATTCCAAGGACGCATGGAGAAAGGTGACTATCACTAGAAGAGATAAGAAGCATAAGGCAACACATAAACAAGAAAGCAATATGAATAAAGTACAAAAGAGGAAAAGAGAAACAAGAGAACAAAAGGGTGAGAAAACACACCATCATTCCAAGTTTTCATCATTGGATTTGTCTTTGATCCTTAGACTTGAGCAGTCGCAAGATCAAAAAAGAATTTAATATGCCATATACGTTTGATGTTGTTAAGGAAATTACACTTCCAACTAATTTATGGATATTAAGAGTTAATGAACTATACCATCAATGTTGAATTTTCAATTAAAAGATGCATCTAGATAATATCTAGATCCTTGAGTTAATCAACCATGCCACTGCAGTAGCATTGAATTTTTCAATGGCCCATGTATGATTGGAAACTTCTTCCACCATATTGATTTTCTAGGTATTGGAAGTAACTAAACTTCCCCTTCCCAAATGAACAACCTTGTTGATTTTGACCTGTGCAAGTTGAAAATATATAAAAGATTAAATTTACCTTAACTCAAAAGCTTAAGCTTTTGGGTCTATAGGTAATTAACATGGTATCCGAGCAAACCTTCGTTATGACATTTGCTTCCATTTCATATTATTTGTTCACATGTTGGGCCTTTGTTAAAAACCAAGCTACCATGTGACGGGGAGTGTTGGGAATACCGTAAAGAATTACAATTCCTTCGCCTATAAGCTCAACCTTTTGGGTCTATTGGTGATTTAACATGGTATCAGAGCATGAGATCCTAAGTTCAAACCCCTACATTGAGCCAATTATTTCAAGATTGATGTTTAACATAAAAGTTCATAGATTTAAATCGAAGGTCCAACTATTGTAAGAATGGTCACAGTCATAGTTCAGGGTGAAAAACCATATTTTTTGAACATATAATGCCTCTCAGTGATTTGAAGTTATAAGGTGGTTCGCCATTTCAAGTGATTAAGCACAATTCCAGAAACACCCGTTCTCAGTTCCATTATGTACAAACTAACCTTTTCGGAAACGAGTGAAAATGAACCAAATGAGAATGGTTTCTTTCATAATCCAAAAATAAAAAATAAACCAACCATGGTTGGTCCAATGGCTAAGAGGTTCTCCTTCAAACTTTGAGGTCATGGGTTCAAACCCATATGTGGCCACCTACCTAGTTTATTATCCTACGAGTTTCCCGACGCCAAGTGTTGTAGGGTCGTGTGGTTATCCGGTGAGATTAATTGAGGTGCGCGTAAACTAGCCCGGAGACTCACGTATATTAAAAAAAAATCGAACAAAATACATACCCAATTCCTTCAATTGACTGACCCGTGTGACAGACTTCAGTAACTCCGCGTCCCTATGACATCCAAAACACCAAAGAAATTACAAATATATAACAAGATTGAAACATCCACAACTGAATTTAGTGTCTCTAAGTGTACATGAGTAGTCATCATATCACATAGGCCAAAAACAAGAGAAAAAATCAAGGGCTTGTTCGTTAGAGGCTTATAATAGCTGTTTTCAATTTTCATATATCAAGAATCGTTTTTCCAAAATCACAAAATTGCTAATAGTAACTCAAGTGCTCGATAATCTCGTCATTTTTCAAACTGCTTAAAAAAAAAATTCAAATTTAACAGCTTAAGAAAGATCTTTAAAAAGCTGCGAGAATTTACCGGCCACTGCTTCTTCCAAGAAGGTAAAGAGCAGCTGCACTCAAACAGCAACTCAGACCTCCCCATGGAATCATCCTCGATCACCACAAACAAATAACAAATTTCAATTTCTAATCCTCAATCCTCTACTCTCCATAACAGTAAAAACACGGAAATTGAACGGAAAATTTGTCAAAATTCAGTAACGTTAGGGATTGTAGGCAGGAGATCAATGGAAATCAAGTGAAAGATTTAGTTTTTGAAAACTGAGATGAATTGCAGCAAGAATAGTCGTAAGCAAAGATTTTCTACTTCAGGAAAAAAAATCTGATAGAGAGAGGAAGAAAAAATTGAAAACTGGCAGAGTAAATCAGAAGGAATTAGAAAGAATCAGAGACTAGGAAATTATCGTACGAACTTCTTTCTTATTGTTATATGGGAAACATGTGGATGATAAGCACTCGATCATTTAACATTCAATGCCCCTATGAAAATTTAGATGGCTTAAATGCCCCTTTCTTTGGATTTTTAGATAAATACAAATGGGTGGTTTATAATTAAACCTAGGGATGATATTGTAAATCACACTCTTTTACCGTTTTTACATATATTGTTTATCTATAATTGTAACAAAGATTTTCATAACTACCCATTATAAAAAATCATTATCAATTCTATCCTACAATATCTATATCTTAAAAAGTCCCCCCTCTCATGTAATAGGTGTTCAAAAATCACATGACTCCAAAAACACGCCTACCCCCAAACAAATTGGGTTGTTTTAAAATAAATTACAATTATATTAGTGAATTCGATTCAAGATGCTCTTAAAATAACATGGATAATACTTACCTCCTCCTGATCTCTATTTCTATTGGTTAAAAAATAGTAAGAGATAATTAATATTTATTTTTATTATTTATATGGGGCCTGTTAATTTGTTTTTAACCAATAGAAAATAACATTACGTTGAACTGATCTATTAATTTAAAAAATTACACATTTGTTCATAACCAAAATAGCTTTGGTATGTTTTTATTAAATCCATATAACTCGAAGACCTTTTAAAAACTACTTACTCTTTCTAATATTTTCGTCAAATAATTAGTTCAAGTCATTGAATTACCAATTTTTTATTGAATTAAATGTAATATCGAACTACAATTTTTGATTTAATGTATAATGTAAGTAACTATATTTTTAAACTACTATTATTCAACTTTTTATTTTGTAAAATTTTAAAAAATGAGTGTCAATTTCAAAAAGTCTCTTAACCCAATACCAAAAAAAGTCTCTTAACCCGAACCAATCCAACTCAGTCCCCATATACGTGGAATAGGTGGTATACAAACAATGAAACGTAGATAAATGGACGAAACATATAATATGCGGGACATAATTGATAATGTGTCCAAAAAACAAGGGTATATCTGATAACAATAACATTTCTAATTCTAACTCTAAAACCCTCGGAAACTCCTAAAACCCCAATCAGTCAACTTCCAAACTGAACAAGAAGCTCTGTTATTTCTTTCTATAGTTTCTAGGGTTTCTTCTTACGAGCGATTGGATCTTCAATGGCTTCAGTTGCTCTTCGAAACAATTGCTCCAAGCGTCTCTTAGGGTTTTCTTCTCCATTGAACTTGTGTTGCAGAGGATCTGTTTTGACCCATTCTTCAATCTCGGAATTGATTTATAGAAATGATGCTTCTTCGAGTTCCATTCCATGGTGGAAATCCATGGCTACCTTTACTCGCACGTAAGTGATCTTTGATTTATGTTTTCATTTTCATTTTCATTTTCATGTTTCATTTATTTGTCTAATTTTGATGACTATAGAAAACCTCATGTGAATGTGGGGACAATTGGGCATGTTGATCATGGAAAGACTACACTTACTGCAGCTATCACTAAGGTTGGATTAGTGATCCTTTTTATTGCTTGGTCTTGATAATTTAATGCTAATATATATTGGGTAGAAGCCATTGTATTGTGGCATTTGGTGATGGAGTTATTATTAAAATTTGAATATCCTTTAGGTATTGGCCGAGGAAGGAAAAGCGAAGGCTGTAGCATTTGATGAAATTGATAAAGCCCCAGAAGAGAGAAAGAGAGGAATCACCATTGCAACGGTTGAATTTGTTTAAATTTTTCTTTTTGATGTTCATTAGCCCTTTTTGTCTTACATTGTATTACGTAGTTTCCGTTTGCTTTATGTATACTTCTCTTATGCTTCATTTATCCGAATTAATGATAAATTTAATTTGCAGGCTCATGTAGAGTATGAGACTTCTAAGAGACATTATGCACATGTAGACTGCCCTGGACATGCAGATTATGTTAAAGTAAGCTATGAAATGATATTTATATCATGTCAATAGTTTTTTTTTTTAATTTCTATTTCAAATTTTTTTTTTGTAACACTCTGGTTGTATCCAATTTTTATCACTAATAATTGGGCCGCACACTTGTAATTAGGTGGTCACGTTTTTTATGCTTTGTATTATTTCATTATCTTAATGAAATGAGCTTTCGAGCCTCCCTTTAAAAACGTAACATAATTAATTATTTAGTCATACCAGTGTTGGGGGTTGATATAAGTTTAACAGAGTGAGACTGAGACTGAGAGTAGCAAGTAGCTAAAAAAAGTTACTGGAAGAACTAAGAATGTCCTTATCTATATATACTAAGAAAATTGCCATTCATTAGAGGTATATATTTCCATCTTTCTTTTATTGAGAAAAGTACGCTGTAAACTTTTGATATAGAATAGAAATACAATATTATAGAATATGCAGTTTCTTGTTTTGTTATATTATAACCTGACATCCAATGACATGACTTTTACACCATTTCTTGATTAATAAATTCTTAAACACAAATAGTGGAAGGTAAATCTGCATGCAATGTAATTTGGTGCAGAACATGATTACCGGAGCTGCTCAAATGGATGGAGGTATTCTGGTTGTATCTGGCCCTGATGGGGCCATGCCTCAGACAAAGGAGCATATCTTATTAGCGCGACAGGTGTGCATTAGTTTGTTTGCAGACATATATGGTTTCTGCAGTTTTTAGCTCGTCTTTTTATGTGCCTTTGGAATGTAATGGTGATGTATTTTAGATTTGTCATGTTGCATCCTTCAGGTTGGTGTTCCATCACTTGTGTGCTTTTTGAATAAAGTTGATGCTGTAGATGATCCTGAATTGTTGGACCTTGTGGAAATGGAGCTTCGTGGTATGTTTATTTAGAGGTGGTTGTATTTAGGCGGAACTACTGTTTCTAGGATGTCATTAATATTGGAAACCTTTTCAATAGTGGTTTATGATTTTGGCAGAACTTCTTAGCTTCTACAAGTTTCCTGGTGATGACATTCCCATCATTCAAGGTTCGGCTTTATCTGCATTACAGGGTACAAATGAAGAAATTGGTAAAAAGGCTATCTTAAAATTAATGGATGCTGTTGATGAGTACATTCCTGACCCTGTTCGCCAGCTTGACAAGCCTTTCTTGATGCCGATTGAAGATGTTTTTTCTATTCAGGTATGAAGGATATATGCTGGGTACTATATCATATAACACGTCTTCATGAGTCATCTTTCTGTCAGTTTTTTTATTCTATTTCAGTAAGTGGATTTTTCATCCTCTGATATTTTTTTAATTCCTCGTGTTAACATACTCTTAGTTTTATATCTAAAAAACAACCATCTGCTCGTAATGGGTTACATGTCAAGTTGGAGCTCCAAACCATTTGAGTTCTCGATGTTTTTGGGGTAAACTGGTAACCATGTATACCTGTAATTGCAAAAATTATGAACTGGTTCTTTATGTTCTTCATTCAATTTATAAGATTGTCTAATGTGCTTTATTCAGTCACAAATTGGATCGCTAATATATTGAGTATCAGTTTATTGTTCTTTTCAATTTAACCTTGTGGGTGTTCTTCTTTTGGGGTTATCTATGAAGGGTTATTGTTGACGTGAACTTGATTCTTTCTGTGCTGAAGGGCCGTGGAACCGTTGCCACTGGTCGTGTTGAGCAGGGCACTATTAAAGTTGGTGAAGAAGTTGAAGTTCTAGGGTTAATGCAGGTAAATAGATGCGCCTACGATTTATAATTGTTAATTTTTATTTTCTGCATCATCTTTTGTCACTTTTGAGCTATATCCACCTAGGAATGACTGCACTTTTGGGAGTAGGCATTGTGTTAGCATTGCAATCATAATGCCTTAAAATTAAGGATTAGTTTGATTGTACTCTCTATGTGATGTTTTCTGCAGGGGCCTCCTCTGAAAACCACTGTAACTGGTGTTGAGATGTTCAAGAAAATCTTGGATCAAGGACAAGTAAGTGACTTTTTTTATAACAAACCAGTGTACTGTTATATTTTTCACTGAGCACCTGTTTTTTTTATAAGAAAAGATGTCCTTCATAGAACAAGCCAAAAGAGTTGTAAAATCTCTCTCCAGCTATGTTAATGTTGATTTGTTAATTTTATTAGGCTGGTGATAATGTGGGTCTTCTCCTCCGTGGTCTGAAGAGAGAAGACATTCAGCGTGGACAGGTATGTATTTCAACTCATGCTGCATATTTTTATGATATTTTGGAATTCATGAGAATTACTTGATCTATCTATGAAAGTTTCAGTCCCCCATAGCATACAAAAATAAGATATTAATCATGCGCATATTTTTTTAAAATGAAATAAAAACAAAAAAAATAACTCAATTCACGCCTATCCGCTTAGGGAAAAAATCATTTTTTTATCCCTGAACTTTAGGGGTATTATCAGCTTTGACCTTAACTTTAAATGTCATCAATTTTGACCATAAACTATATAATAAGTTGCAAGTTTAACCTTCTATTTACTAGTTGCTTAGGATTTCACATGTAAAATGTAAATATGGTTTTTTATATAAAGGGTAACAACAAATTTAAAAGATTTGAGAAGAAATAGATAAAATTGAAGCATGTAGTGTTAAATTTTACGAGAAGGAGTTGCAATTAGTAAGACAGAAGATTTTATTTGGTATCTCATCTAGTTTATTTTCTTATAGGTTAAATTATACAAAATTTAATTTAACCTTCTATTTTCTTCTCTTTCATATATCAATGGAATGGACTTATGAACCATCCTTTAAAAAAATATTCAAAATACCTAACCTGAGGTTTGTTTCAATTTTTCCCCTAACGTTTTGAAAGTTTCAATTTAATTTACTTAAAAAATGCCCTTTGTTGGGGAAATTACCCTTTCAAAAATATCCTTTGTTCGGGAAATTACCCTTTTGTTTCAAAAATACCTTCAATCTTTTAATTTTCGTTGAACTTAACAAAAAATGGCACACAAGGGGTATTAATTTAAATTGTAATTTCCCTAACAAAGGGCATTTTTTAAATAAATTAAAAGATTGAGAGTAGAATTGAAACTTTTAAAACCTCAAAGGCAAAATTGAAATCAATCTGATGGCTAGAGGTTAGGGGCATTTTGTATAATTTAACCTTTCTTGTATTAGATAGTTGTTTTAATAGTTTTATAATCTAATCTTTCTTAAATTTTAGAAAATTAATGAAATTTGGTACGAATGAATCTGTTTTTTTTTTATGGGTTTTCCTTTGGTTTTTACTGTACAGGTTATTGCAAAGCCTGGAAGTCTCAAAACTTCCAAGAAATTTGAGGCCGAGATATATGTCCTCACTAAAGAGGAAGGTGGGCGGCATACTGCTTTTATGTCCAACTATAGTCCTCAATTTTATATGAGAACTGCCGATATCACGGGAAAGGTTGAATTACCTGAAACTGTTAAGATGGTTATGCCTGGGGACAATGTGACTGCAGTTTTTGAATTAATTTTACCCGTTCCCCTTGAAGCAGGTGTGTGGCACTTAAACTCCCTGGAAAATGAGAAGCTTGTAGTTTCTCAATGGTTTCAATGTGTTTGCTTTCATTTTGATTCATGACACTTTTTCATTTCTTAAGTTGAAAAACTTGTGCAAGGTTTGCATTTTTGTGAAAACAAAACTTGTTATAGTACTTTTTTCCTACATATGATTGGAACTCTACTTTCATGGATAGAGGTTTCCATGGACCATCTTCACACCACATCGATAAACACATTAAGGCAGAAACTAATAATTGCTTTACTATCATTGTTCTCAATCAATTTTTTTTTTGAGAATTCATATTTGGATATTTAGTGCTATTGCAAAATTTTGACTTCTTGTGTTATGTGAAATTTTCATTGTATTTCATGTTTGTGTTGAAACTGTAATCTTCTAGTTTATGAAATAGAAGTTCTTTTTCAAAGAGATGCATGCTTATGTTCTAGAGAAACTATAGGGTGAAGAAGAAAGTGGTGAGACATAAGTGACATGTGGCTTTTGCAATTTGCATGAGGAAAATCTATAATATGGTTAGGAGGGAGGAAAATCTATAAATATTTGGAGGGAGACCTCCCTGAAAGGCAACGAAGTTGCAAAAAATTTCTCCAATAGTTAAGAAAAGAGGAAATTAAAGAACTTTTAGAACATGAAATAAAGACCAAATCATTCCCCATCTCATCGGTATCTTGGAAGATTCTTCTATCTCTTCCAGTAACATTTCCCTAAAGAAAGCGTTAAAAACATTAATCCATAACACTTCAGCCATGTGTATACTAAAATCTTTAAAGGTGGCCTCATTTAACTTGAGAAGAGAAATCTCCCATTTTTTTAGGGGCTGCTGAGTAAGCTAAAATCTTTCCTAGGTGACATTGTAACAGGGTGCTAATCAAATAAGTAATCTACTGTTTCAATTATCCTTTCTAAGAATGCACCACATAGATGCACCATTGAATCTCGTCATGTTCATCCCTCCTAGATACAAGGACTAGTGAAAATTTTGATTTTCTTGAGGTAGAGGTTTTCCAACAGTGCTACAAGTCTTTAGAGGGGGTAGCCTTCTCCAAGGAGCTATTACAACTCAAAGACTCAAAGGAGAAATCCCCGACTTCTCTCCTATCCACCTCCCCCAATTTCATTTGGAAAGTAAAATACCTGAGAAGGTGAATTTTTTATTTTCCATTTCGGGTCTCTTGCTCATAAAAGCATTAGCACTTTAACTTATAGAAATGAGCCCTCAGCCATCTCTCTCCCTTCAAATTTTCCTGAACTGTATGCAAAATGGAAAAGATATAGATCCTGTATTCTTTCATGGTAACTTTCCCTATGGTTATTGGTGGGCTGGCCTTTAGATAGTTCAGAAATCTTCCTTGTATTCTCTCAGGCTCTTGATTATATGATAAAAGCTAAATTCGTGTGGAGATGGGTCTCTACGGCCTTCTTGTGGCTTCTTTGGTAAGGAAGAAATAGAATGCTATTTGAAGACAAACAGAGAGTTGGATTTTTTATTGAAAGTTGTTCAGTATCTACACCATTAATTTGATGTACTTTAAATTTGATTTTTTTCTAATTTCCTCATTAATTCTAATGGAAGGCATTCTTAAGTTATAAGCCTTGGGTTGTAGGTTGGGATGATGTCTTATCTGCTGGACCCACGCTTTTCTAACCCTTCTTTTGGGTACATACACATTAATTTGTTATATAAATAAATATTATAATACATGATACGGTATTCGGATAAAAATAATTTACGTGTTTTTTGTGATCACTAGCCTAGGATGTTAAATATTTTCTCAGTCTTATCATTTATGCCAAATGTCGTAAGATCAGGTTCTTGTAGCATATGATATTGCGTGTTTTGTGTCCAAGATACAAAGAAATGAATTGTTCACATGTTATTATTTAGTCATATCTGTCTTTTGATTAGAATGCCGCACTCTCTTTCTTCCCCCTAAAATCCATTGTTTTTTTTTTCTTCTAATTACAGGACAAAGATTTGCTCTGAGAGAGGGTGGCAGAACAGTGGGTGCGGGAGTAGTCTCGAAAGTTCTTAACTGAGGTATTGCAGACCCCGATTCTTGAAGCTCTTTCTATTTCCGTCGCAAAATGTGTGGCAAACATTTTTTTTTGGAAATTCTTGACAAATCAGCCATTCAAGATTATTTATAGAGTTGGTATCGTCAAGTTATTTGTTTTAGGCAAACGTCGTTACTAGGTTATGTAATTTGCATAAATGAAGAAGGAAGTTTCATTGTAGTGTTCTCACACAGTGCACAACCGGTCTTGGTCTTCGTTACTTTCCTTTCTTAGTGGAGGATAATAATTTTCAAGCTGAACACTTGAAGGGTACATAAATGGTGATGGCATAATTATGCACATCCAGGTTGACATTTTTGTAATAATTGGCGGCCATTCTATTGTATTTGGCCATAATCTCCAGGATCATTAGCCACTGATTCTGCAGCATTGTCTAAATACAATGGAAGTCATTTTTAAAACTCACTAGATTTTTTTTTCTGGTGGCTTTCAATATGAAATTTATAGATATATTATGGCATAAATTATAAAAAAAAATGTAATTGGTTGACTATTATTCCGATGTTTACTAATTGTCAATGTCAATTAGAAGATTTATATATATATATAGATTCAGTAACAACTTGTTATTAAGTACTATTCTATAATCCTATTTTGTTTATAGAAGTTTTTCATCGTTTGTTACAAATTCAGTCCTAGCCACTTCTATTCAATTAGATTTAATTTTTTTCAGCAGAAAAAGGATTTTTACGAGTCTATTGCAGGCTAGGCTATGCACCAGAGGCTAAACATTGGCTTCAAGAATGAGGTCAAACTCAAGAAATTGGTGTTTGGTTGGGGGTTTGAGAATGGGAATGTGAATGAATTTCACAAACTCATTCTCGTATTTGTTTACCACTTGTTTTTATATTGGAATGAGTTTCACACTCATATCATTCTCACTATTCATTTACAGACATCTTGTTCTTAGGCATCACATTTTCAAACCTCCAATCAAACACCCCAAATTTTCTCAAGGCTGTTTAGTGAGTGAAAATGAGAAAATGATAACTAGGAATAAAGATGTTTGGTATGTGCTTTAGGTTTTTTTATTTATTTATTATCTAAAAATTATATAAAATTAAACAAATATTTTTAATTAAAAAATGAATGATTATAATTAAATTGGATTTTTTTTTTAATGTTGGATGGGGCATCCTAAACATCTTATGCTCTACATCAGCATACAAATGTGTTAGTCGAACAAACATATCAATCATATCTTTTGTATCAAATTGGACTAAAAGAGAGATTCTATTAATATAATATTAACGATCCGTTTGGTATAACTTATAAAAGTTTTTTTAAAGGTTATCAAAACATTTTTTTTTATTCAAAAACAGTTTAAAACACTTCTAAAAATTATTCTAAAAACGGGCACTAAGAATATTTGCCTGAATAATTACAAGCAGGAGGCATGTCCTCACTCCTCACCATTAACAAAATAGAGAAACTCAACTATCTCAGTTTTGGCCTGATTTGCTGCCTCACATGGGAACAAAATTGACAGTCAAAGAACTCATGCATTTCCAAAAAATTCCAGAGACTAAAAAGAAAATTTTGGAGAAGAAAAATTGTGTCTATAAGAAACACCGCAGGATCTTCCTCCCATTGTGAAAACTTCAGGTGAGTTATGAATGAGCAGATTGCACTATACTGTTAAAATATTCGACAACCACACCATAAGGTTTTTTAAGTTTAACGGGTTTGTAGTTTTTACACCTTATTAATAATACGACTTGTTAAATAATGGTTCTTTATAGGTAAAAAAAATCATTATTTTTAGTGGAATCACAACTCACTTAACATATGGAGAATAAACATGTGTCCCAATTTTTACGATTTGCAAATAAGACAGTTATGTAGGATGTGATTTGTAATTATCCCTGATTTTATTTTAATTCTGAAAATGAATCTCAATCGTCGAATAAGCACTACCCTAATGGTTGAGAGACACACGTTCACAAATTTTAAAATAGGCATGGGTACACTGAATCTAGGGGTGAACAAGCACCCCGTTACCCTCGCAAACTCGTCCCATTTAAGTGTGTCATCGGGGTCGGGGTGAGAAGGGTTGAGGTGATTGGATTTGACCCCATCGGTGCCCCGATCTTATTTAAGATTTTTTTTAAAATTTATCTTTCTCCTAGTTTTAATCCCATGCGTTTTTTCTTCAAAACTCATTTACACCTCGTTTACAACCCAACCCCATTTACAACCTAACCCCAATTAAACAATAAACCCTTATTTACACCCTAATAATGCCCCGAACCCGCCCCACCCACCGCACCAAACCCGCCCCGATCCCGATAATTAAATGGGGGTGGGGTTGGGGTAAATTTAAATGGGGCGGGGTCAGGGTGCCTTTTTTTTGCTTAAACAGGGTACCCTGACTCCGCCCCACCCTGCCATGTTCACCCCTAACTGAATCCAATGAAATTATATAATTTTCAATCTTCTACTTTTAATATGTACCTCGTTCGAAGTTTGATTGGAACCATTCAAATTGAGTTTAATTCATAATATTTTTGCTCTAAATGAATAGAAAGTTAAATACAAGAATTAATTAATATTTAAATGTATTTTTTAAAATAAGTTTAATTAAAATTAAATAACTTAAAAGCCATAAAAATGAAAGGGGATTTAAACCATAGTGGTATGATTTGATTTAATCACGTGATTGTTAGAAACAATTTTTAATTTACTAACCCAATTTGAGTAAACTATAAAAAGAAAAAACTATAAGATTATGATTTGTCGTTTGAATAAACTAGACGAGTGATATTTGAATTTATCCATTAAAAGAACAAATAAATAACTTAATTAGTTGTATATTAATATCTTTACCATGTAGTACTGCTATGTTTGAGGTGAACCTCTCTTTGATATTATATTAAAAAAAAGACATAATAATCAAATAATCATAGGAAAAAAAAGTCCAATTAAATTGATTTCAAATCTATCATTTTCAAATATAATTATAGATTTCATTTTAATCATCTTTTACACTTTCTCGACTGCTAATCGAGGGTAAAAAATTCTATATAATTTATTGATATCAATTCTAAATTATAGAGGTAGTAAAAAATTACATCCTCAAACTTTTTATTTCAGCAATTAGCTCACTACACTTTATAAAAGATTCAAATTGGACACATGAAATTTTAATTTCATAAATTATCCTCTTAAAGTTATCAATATACTGATTATTATTATAAAATCTTTATAAATTATGTCTTTGATGGCCCTCGTCCTGTCATGTCTAGACCTCATCCTTGATCCCCACCTCGTTAACATTATAG
Organism: Gynostemma pentaphyllum; assembly: GCA_028015215.1. Lineage (NCBI taxonomy): Eukaryota > Viridiplantae > Streptophyta > Magnoliopsida > Cucurbitales > Cucurbitaceae > Gynostemma > Gynostemma pentaphyllum. The sequence continues at coordinate 29,499,518 of CM051350.1, forward strand.
ACAGTGACAAATCTAGGATTTGATTTTTGAAGGGACACATTTTAATATGATAACATATAAAATGCAATCAATTCATTTGATTTTTTGATATCAATATTAATGATTTTTTTAATTTTAATACTTTATCCATTTACAACTGCTAAAAAATAAATTAATCTTCACTGTACAAATTTTATTTAATTTTACATATATTAAATTTCAATATAATATATTGGATAAAAAACATTATTATAAATATCATTAAGCAATTATGAAAATGAAGAATTAAATTTTTCGTTTCAAACTCTACATATTTTAGCTCTTGAACTTTCATTCTTATTTTATTTTTACATATAACTTAAAAAAAATAGTTTTGATCCCTAAACTTATAAACAATATATTTAAGTCATCACCCTTAATTTTTTTTAATATATAAATAATATAATAAAAACTCATATTTATCATAAAAAATGACATATGGACTACTTTTATATGGCTTCAAACACTTGTGCGCATAGATATATATTCCACCAAGTAGATAAAAAAAATTATATACTACGTCCTATTCGTTAAATTATTTAAAAAAAAATGAAATGACGGATAGGATTTTTTTATGTAAAGTTTAAGGATTAAAACAAAATATTTAAAATTCTAGGAAAACTATCTATTAATGAAATTATAATTTACATTCTATTGAGAATTAAAAAAAAACAAAAAACAAAAAACAAAATACAAAATTATATAAAATTAATTATTGAATAAAAGTAGATCCGTCCTTTTTTTTTTTAGATCCGTCCTTGATTATAGATGTCTCTACGATAAATTTTGAGAGTCTATTTTCAAAAAATTAAGGGGCATTTGCGAAATTAGTAATTTTTTTTAGTAACATTTGTAAAAATATCAGCTTTAAAAAAATATTTATAAATATAACAATTTTTTATATTTGGTTAATCAATGATAAATATTAAATTACATATTGTTACACTAAGTTTATCACTGAGACACACATTAATCATTGTTAATCACTGATTAACATAGTAAAAATTGTCATATTTATAAATACTTTTTAGAGTTGATATTTTTATAAATATTGCGTCAAAATCTGCGCCTAGTGAAATTTCTCAAAATTTAATAGCTACTTTGTCAAATTATTTTTTTTATAAATTTAATTTAACAATTTATAAAATTTAATTTCCCTAATTTATTTAAGCGATCCCCTTTAATTTTATTTTCTTCAAGACTTCAGTCATCGAAACGGAGCTTTTCCCTTTCCCCGCTTCTCTCTCTCTCTCTCTCTGCAATCGAGAATGGTGAGTCTCTAAATTTCCCTTTCAAACGTTTTTCCTCAATGGTTGATTCAATTTATTTTCCTCTTTCGCCATTGATTCTTTTTTTATTTGTTATGGATTTGATTAATTAATGGTGGAAACCGATTTTTCTCTGGTTTTTTTAGTTGTTCTTTTCGTACTTCAAAGATTTGGTGGGAAGAGAAGTAACGGTAGAATTGAAGAATGATCTTGCAATCAAAGGGACCTTACATTCTGTGGATCAATACCTTAATATCAAACTTGAAAACACTAGAGTTGTCGAGCAAGACAAATACCCTCACATGGTATTCTCTAATTTCATGAAATTTGTTTTCTTTAAACGTTTTCTTTGTTGGAAAGTTTGAATTTTCTTCTACTTCTGTTTTAGTAACTGTTAGGTTAACCTAATGCTCGTTCAATTTTTTAGGGTTTAGGGTTTTGGGTATTTGGATAATTGTAAAATAGGGAAGAACACAGGTGGACTCTGGTTGAGACATTGAGCTGTATGCTTTTGAAAAATAGGGTAGAAAATTAGTAGAAGATTAAGGGGGTCTAGGCTTGAGTTTTTTTTCTTCCTTTAATCCCTTGAAGAGGTGAAGACTAAGCCTTGAAGCCTGCTTAAGCCTCAATTTGAGTAAAAAGATGTTGCAAATTATACCCTTTAACTTTCGAGTTGTTGCAAATCATACCCTTACACAATTTTTTTTTTAATACCGTGAGTGCTGGGCCAACTTACGTGCACCACGACTAATCTCACAGACAACCTCATGGCCCTACAACACTTGACATCTGTTTAATCGTAGGATAATATCCTAGGTAGGTGGCCAACATGGTTTGGTAATTTAACGCCAAATTATACCCTTGCACTTTACATCTTTAGCTTTTTTATACCCTTGTGTTAACCCATGGTTAAACTTAGTTTGGGCTGAATTTAAAATAATAACAATATGCAATCCCTCTTCATGACTAGATCATATCTTTTGTTATTCTTGGAACTTTTCTGCATTTGAAAACTCCAAGCCCTGGTTTGAAAAGAATGGTTGGTGAAATTGGTTTTGGAATCACCGTGTGAATCTATGAAGATTTTAGTGAAGTCAGGTTAGGTTTTGTAATTTTTGAATTCCCCTTCATGAAGAGAGCTTCTACGATTCCTACAACTTCTGTTGTTGAAGCATTCAAGTTCTGGTTTGCATGTACTAGTTTTAATAGCAGAGCAAAAAAAAAAAAAAAAAAGAAAGTAAAATAGAGACCATGCACCTTTGACCATAACTAGAAGCTAAGTGGAGAAAAACGGTTTGAAGAATTGGAAAAATGGGAATAAAGAGATGGAAAACGTTGATTATGTTGGGGAATTGCATAAGAAAGCCTTTAGGAATCTCCGTTAGGATAATGAATGTATAAAAGATCTATCGATTGTCATTTTCCTTCTAAATCATTTTCAACATAACCATTATTATCACCAATAGGATCGACGTATTTTATAATTTGTCTTCAGTGTATTTTTAGGGATTCTTTTTTATGTTCACAGATTTACTTCCATTGCTTTATTACCAATTTCATGTGAATTCATGAAAGTAACATATGTGTGGCGTACAATGGCCTTAGGAGAGGCACATCTGATCTCATACAATATGTATAGCCATATGCTAGTAAATATTAATAGACCTCCTTTGCTTGCCATTTTTTTGCTAATGTTGAATTTACATCTTTGTATTCAGCAAAAGTATGATCAGCATAGTACTAGAGGAACTGATTAACTGGGGATTTGGGAAATTTAAATTGGAAGAAAGCATGGATATTCTTCTTACTCTTCCATCATAGTTCTTCATTCTATGGTTTCTATTGTCATTTCTTCTTTCTTATTTCCTTGTCATTTCACCAAACTTGATATTATAACTGGAAAGTGGTAAAAGATGTGAATGCGTTCTAATCTTTCCTCCTTTGTTCCTCCATATGAAGTACGCTCAGTAAAATAACATTCATACTCCTTCCCATTCGACCATCTGGCATAGTTGACTATCGTACTTTAAAGTGTTCCATACCTCTCTCTAGTGTATCTGTATTAATGAAAACATAACTTATATGTCGTGGACTCGTGGAGTTTTATCTGTGATATTGGTTCTGAATGCAACTTCCCAAGTATTTAGTTTTGAATCAGTAAAAGTATGAACATATATGTCGATAATAGATACGAGGCATGAGTTACCTTAATGCATATGCAATTCACAAATTTTAGGTTTTGAAAAATTTTCATTATTGCCTTATTAAAGATCTCCAATTATTTCTTGGCTTACTTCTAAGAAATTTTTTGCTAATCCATTGTTGTTTCTTGAATTTTTTTTCTTCCAGCTCTCTGTTAGGAATTGTTTCATTAGAGGATCTGTGGTGAGATATGTTCAATTACCGCCCGATGGAGTTGATATCGACCTGCTGCATGATGCCACTAGAAGGGAGGCCAGGGGTGGCTGATGTCCCTTAATTGTTTGTTTCATTATGATTTCATGTTTTAGAATCATTATCTTTCTTTTCCTGCAAGGCAATTTTAACTACTTGAGGGCTGCATCTCTGATTAACTTCCTATATCCTCTATCAATATATTCCATGAACCAGTTATGTAGACTATACTCTTGAGAACTAAAATATTGTTAGTAGATAATGTTTTTGATGAAACGGACCATGGAAAGGTTAAACTTTTTTTTTGGAATATTTTTTCTAGAGAAAATTATATAAACCACGTGAATATTATGATAATTACACACTCGATTTGAACAAAAATGTGCCCCTCTGAATTGCAAACCTTAACCTCTGAAATATTATTCAACTCTCTTTCTAACAAATTCGACGTTTCTAACCTAATTTAAAAGCCTCCTATTTACTTGTCAGATAACAACGATTTGTTCTCCCCTATCACATGGTTGTCATGTTCTTAAAACACAGTCATAATGATCTATTAATTTTTACTAACAAGGATGTTTTATGAATTTTTATTCTATTATATCAATTAAATTGAAACTTTTAAACTCATGTGGATTAAATTGGTATGTACTTAAAACTATTGGGATTAAATTGAAGACTGAAGTTGATTCACACCACAAATCACAAGGATTAAACCTAAATAAATTATAGTTTATGTATACTAAGAAAAAAAAATTGATGCCAACACATTTATGAATCAACACATGTTATAAATAAATTTCTAAACAACGCCCTTCTCAAATAAGTTTAAGAACCTACAATTTTCATAGAAAAATCCAAACACAGATAAAGAGTTGCATAATAGCTAGTAATTTTGATTATTTCTAGATTATTGCACATTTTTCAAAGAAAGTATATAATAAAATGAGTTTTTTTTTTTTTTTTTAATTACTTCAAATATTCCATGAACCAATTCAACATGTCATGGTGTGCTTCTTCAGCTCTCTTCACAGCTTCCTCATCCTCATCGCTATACCTCACAGTCCATCCATGAGAAATCCCATAAAAGATCTTCACATAACTTTTGACCTGTGTTCCAATTCGACATCAAATGATGTTTTTTTTAATAGTTATTTTGAAAAATAGTAAAACTTTTCAAAATGGCAACTGATAAAATTTTAAAAAATTACTGAATTTAAGCTTGTTTACTTAACAGGAATGAAAATAAGAAACAATCCAAATGAAAATCAATCTAACTGAAAAATTATAGAGAATAGAATTTATTTGATTATGTTTACTAAAAAAATATTTGGAAACAGAACCATTTTCATTTTGATATTGTAAAGAACTATTGATATTGTTTACTAATGTTTAGAACGTGAATCAAATATTAATTATTGTGGGACCTAGAAAAAGTAGAGAGAATAAAAATAATAAAATAAAAAGTTAGTCTACCCACAAAATTAAAAATGAAAATGAGATTGATGAGTTTAAATAAAGGAATGAAATTACTTAAAAAATTGGGAGAATTATTCCGAAATTGCGAGGGTTCCACACTTCTATTCACAATCTAAATTTCAGGTAAACAACAACATTAGGAATGAAAAACATCTATACATTCCCATAAATAAGATAAAATTTAGCTACTTCCAAGAGAGTACCTCTCCCCACATTTTATGGCGGTAATTTATCCACATCTTCATTTGTGATTATTTTTTCAATTTTTTAATCTCTTATTTTTTAGTATTTTATGTTTGTAAGTAAAGGAGTAGGAATACCTACTCCATGGGAATAACTGAGTGTTTTCCTACTAAGGGTCCATGGTATAAATTGACTTAAAAATGTTTTGAGTTAAACATTTTAGAAGAAATACTAATTAAGTGTTTCATTTAAAAACACTTAAAGTGAAATACTTATTTATAAACATTTTTGGAGAAATCACAAATCAAATATTTTATTCAAAAACACGTTTTAGTATACTCAAGTGTTTTTAGATGAAACACTTAAGTAATATTTATTTTAAAATATTTTACTCAAAAGTTCAAAATATTTTTAGGAGAAGTTGTACCAAACGAATCCTAAATATGTTGTGTTTATTAAAAAGGGAATAATACAATGTTTTGATCCTTACCTCAGGTTTAGCAGATAAAATCTTTTCAAACTCTTGAATAAGTTCTGGAGGAGATATCTTGTCGATTTCTGCGCCCAATATAGCAATTGGAGCCTTCACCTCTGAAAAATTAAGAAAAATAAAATTACTTTATTGATTGATTAAGGTAATCAGAACTTAATTATTTTCATTTTGAGCTTACCAAAATTATGGTTTAGAATATATGAAAAGATTAAATTTATTTTAACTCAATTTAGCATTGATTTAACATGATATCATAAAGGGAGCTCCGAGTTCAAACCCTACAATATTAAGGTTCATCCAAAAACTTAGCCCAATAGCTTAAGTTTTTTAGTAATCTAACGTGGTATAGAGTTGGAAGTTCGAGTTCAAACCCTGTATTATCGTGTCACAATTTATTCATTGATATTTTATGTGATTGAGGTTCGTGTAAATATCTTATCTCACACGTGAGGGAGAATATAAAACAAATGAATAAAAAACTTTGCCAACAGCTTAAGATTGTGGGTCGAATGTGGCGATTTAAGATTTATTTTCCTTTATCGAATGCATAACCTCTTGATCAATCAAAACTATTCAATTCTATACCAAATTATTGATGATCAATTGTTTATTTTCTTCATCTCAATAAATTTTTTATTATAAAAAAATAAATAAATATTAATCAAACGAGTCACCAATTCAATCATTGCAACAATCAATAAGTTTTACTTCAAATCAAATCTCAATCAAGAAACCATCTATGTTCAAGATTCATTGTTGTATATTTAAATGGTGTGGGTGAATACGGAAGACATATTATTAAATCACCGATAGAATGAAAAACTTAAGTTATTAGACTAAGACAAATTTAATTTTTAAGTGTAAGCTCGGATATTTATACGAGACCCAATTACGTAGAATATTAATAAGACTTTCTACTCTAATACCATGTTAAATCACGCCCAATTAGAGCAAATTTAATTATCGTACCGTTAATGTCATCCACAGTTACAAGAGAAGGGTGTAAAAGAACTCCAGCTTGAATGAAATCAGACTTTGCTAATTCTACCACTACTTTAGCTGTTTCAACATATTGAGGACATTATTAGATGTCTATGCTATGCATTTTATCTCTTGAAAAAGACCAAAAAAAAAAAAAAAAAGTTATCAGTTAAAATGTAAAGCATTTAATATAATTTTTTTTTTTCAAGACAATTGAGTAGAATTCTCACCACCCCAACAAAATCCTGCAGCTCCAATGGAAGATACACCTTTATTTCTAAGAGCAGAGACCACTGATTTAGCATCTTCAAATCCTTTATCCTAAAGCAAGAAGTTAGAAAAACATGAGTCAATTCTTTTATCAACTTATGCCACAAAATATTAAATAAAAGATGTGAGAATGAATAAGAAAGATCCAAATGGAAGCCCTGTTGTGTTAATTTCATTTGCCAATTATAAGTTTCATGCTTCAATTTTAACTCTATATGATTCAGACTTTGGACTAATCATTTGACATTTATTTTATATACTTTTTTTAATGATATCGTGGGTATCTAGGCTACTTTATGTGCACCTCGCCTAATTTCATTAGACAACTATCTTATTTTACAACATTTGCCGCAAAAAAATCATACCATAATATCTTACATAGGTGGTTACCCATGGTTTTGAACCAATGACCTCAAAACTTAAAGGTAGCTCTTTAACTAATAGGCCAATCCATAATTATTTAAGTGGTTAGTACACTCAAGTGAAAATTTTGTGCTTACATTGCAACCGTCATGGATTAAAAAACGCCTAATATTTTCCACATTTGAGTAGACTACACGTTAAAATCTAAAAATCTCTTGTAAAAGATTAATGACCAAAATTAATGGATTAATTTCATGTACTAAATTGATTAAAATGAAATCAGTGTTTTGAGAAGCGCGCCTAGGCTGGGCCCTAACGCGGAGTTAGGAAGCTTCTTTTCACCTAGTCAAGGCGCGACAATTGAGGTGCACACCTAGGCATCATGAGCAGGCTTTTTGGGCTTCTCAAGGCGCATGTGTCAGTGAAAAGTGTATGCCTTCGGATTTTTACTTTTTTTTTGGGTGGTAATTGTGACGTTTTTGAGCATTTTAAGGGAGGAAATGACTTTTTTTTCCACGTCATGGGAAAGAAGCAGATGCCTAACCACTTGAGCTACGCTCATATTAACTGGGAGGAAACGATTTGATATGCCTTTATTTTAAAGTAATATCTGAGAAAAAGTTCTCAAATCTCTAAATAACAATATTAGGGATTTTATTTTAAAATTTAAACTGGAAAAATTCCCCGCTAAATTCTCTGTTCCCCATTATTTCTCAGCGGGGAATCCCCGTCCCCGTCCCCGACCTCTTTGAACGGGGAATTTACCGGGGTTGGGGACATTTCCCGCCCCATGAACACTCCTACACTTATCCCCTGAATGAAACTACAAAGGCATATAAAAAGTGATGAGAAACAAACTGTTCCATGATTTTGAAACCAGACTGGAATAGGCTTGTCAGGAACATCTGGTATATATGGATCACCATGGAAGAAGTCAGGCACCACAACATAGAATCCAGCTGCAGCAACCTTGTCAGCAAGTTTCCTTCACAGTAACACCCAAAAAGTTCCTAACTTAGTTACACCTAAGAAACACAGACACGGATACAAAATACAGACATGGGGAAACTATCTTCTAAAAAACTGAAATACGAACATGGCGAGACACGTTGATTAAAATATACATTTTTAGATGTATTAAATTTTTTTAAACATTACATCCATTCCAAACATAGTATAGCAGTCTAACAACTACAGATTTGGCTTAAAAACAGGAAAAAATAACATATTTTATCCCCCAATTGGTCAAAGAGCGATGTTTTTGTGCCAATTCCGAGTTAAGTTATTGGAGAAGTCTTTAAAACATGTTGGGATTGCTTTCACTATGGTCAAAACCACATGTTTAGGGTTGATTTGAAAGTGGTTTTTTTTAATCAACCTGAAAATAAAATAATGGTTAGCCATCATTCTCTCTTCTCATAAACTTAAAGTTTCGAGTTTTCCCTTCCCTAATTTAATGTAAATAATGTTTTTTAAGAAAGTCAAGAGTATTTAAAAGTGTTCATTAAAACAATAATTATATATATATATATATATATTTTTTTTTTTTTTTCTTTTTTGCAGAAGTAGCTTTTTAAAACTGTTAAAAACAATTTTAAATGAAACTTTTGTCAATTATAAAGCCAAACAATAAATAAAGTAAACAACAAATTGATTTATTATTAAACACTCCTTATCAAAATACATTTTCTTAGGAGTTATTATTATTATTATTTTTTAAAATCATCATTGGTTTGTAGGTGGCTGGCTGAGATCTGTTCGTACCTTAGATTTGGAGCTTCAAATCCTGCAGGAAAGAAATGTTAAAAAAAAGTCAACTCCTTGACGTCTAAATATCATATGGAACTAATATATTAAACTTCCCCTTAGTGTTTGTCGTTTACAAATCCGTTAAGATTTCAACATCCGTGACATTTTAATCTTAACGGGTCAGTAAACAACAAAAACTTAAATAAATTTAAAAGTATAGAAACTAAATCGTTATAAATACCCAATACTCAAAATTACAAAAAATAAATATGTTTTTTGTAACCAAAAAGAAACAGAAAGAAATTAAAAATCCAAAACATATAAGGGTAAGTAAGTATGCCTAAAAACTAAAAAAAAAAAAAGCAAAAATTACCAAAAACATCAGAAATGAGTAAAATAGTGAGGGTAGAATTGGAAGGGCCAGAAACGTAAGCTTGAAGAGATCCAATTTGTTGAAGTGAACCAGAGCCACTGCTGGAACTCAGAATTGGAGGATTCTCACAACACTGAGACTGAGGATTCGACATTTTCTATAATAATATGTTTTCCACAGATCATATGGGAGAGAGTGTATGGAGTAAATTTCTCTCATCCTTTTTATATATATATATCGTATGGGAGATAAGATAATGTATGGATCAAATTTCTCTTATCGTTTATTTATTATTTATTACTAGAGTTTTTTTTACCATGCACGTTTTTTTTTCCTTCTATAATTGTTAGATTCAATCATTTAATATTAGGCCAACACGAGCATAGCTCAACTGGTTTTTACTCCCTTGAAAGTTCGAGTCTTTACTCTCAATATTAATGTTATATCTAAAAAAAATCATTTAATTATTGGTGAATATATTTTTTCATTCCATCTAAGAATTCAAAAAATTCAAGTTTGGGGCTCCAATAATATATGAGATAATTAATGAACTATAATTATTTACTAACGGTTATTCCACTGAAAATCCGAAGTTACACAGACGTGTTACGAAGTATATTGTGATATATTCTTCATGTAGTAATCTCATAATTACAGTCGGGCAAAAATGATCATTTTACCATTGTAATTATATCTTATCTACTTGTATTCTCGTTGATCCTCTAATGAACAACTTGCATAGTGCTACTATGGAATAAATCTTTCTCAAACTAGTTAGAAGGTAAGGCCTCATGTTCAAGTCTTGAATAAGTACAACAAGGGAGTAACTTAATATTTATAAAATGGAGAAGTGTCACGCTGACACTGTCCTAATAGAAAATTTGTGAACTCTATCTCGTGTAGAAATGTATCCAGCTCCTCGTTTTGTCATGTTTCCACAAGTAGGAATTCATAGAAGGATTGAGATCTATCACATGTGATAAACGAAGTGATGTTTTGATTATCTACAGTAAACCCTATTGCTTATGAATTTATTGTACATCATCGTTCAGTCTTTACAATCTATGTCCCCATATGAATGATCCAGATTAGACTATTTGAAACCATTATAAAGTGTACAATATCAACAATGTCATTAGGATAAAGTTCTCCAACCGTATCCATATACTATAGACTTTTTGAGTTAGTTGTTCCATCTCTTTCATACAACCTTTTATCTGTTAGTTAAATTACTTGTGCCTTGAATTGTACTATTATTTTTGGGCCAACTTATTGTCTATTCAAGACATTACAACACAAAGGATTATTGACTATGATGTTAAATGAGGAAAGTTGTACCATCTTTATTTGAAATCGATGGAAACTCATATAGTGGGGCAAGTCAATAGTGTTCAAAGAATTCAAACCAATAAGGCGAAAGTGTGGTTATGGAATCGACACCTTGAACATTTGTCTTTTCAATTATCTTTGCAAGCTGAAACAAGATTAATTTATTCATGTTAGCAAATTATAAAATAGCCAAAAGCCATCTTATCTCTTACTTTCCAAGCTAAAATAAGAGAAATTCATCACTTATGATTATTTATTCTAATGTTTGGAGACCTGTTCGAATCTCAACTTTATCCGGTGCTTGTTATCTTGTTATTGGCAATTGTACTCATATGACTTGGACATCTCTTCTTCAGAACAAGAGAGATGGTTGCTCTATTTTTCAAGAAATCTATGGTATGTGTGTATCTGCCCTAATTCATGTAATCCAATAAATTATTGATAAATAAAAAAAACATTATTTATTCAACCGTTAGTAATATTTATATTAACTATATTTAATTTATAATAAATGTTTAGATTATCAATGTTCTGCCAAAATTGATCTCTAGAATAAAAAATCAAAGCCAAAACAGAAGAGAAAACCAGAAAAAATTCACAAACAGTTTCATTTTTAGACATGCGTGGTTTGAGGTTGTTAATGGCGACCGGAGGCGTGTGGGCCGACGACGTTTAAATAAAAAGAATTTGTCTCAAATAACATAAATCTGCATACTAATTACTAAAATGTCCGAACTTTATAAAAATTACTCAAATAGCATAATTATAGTTCAATAAATTATTGAACTATAATTCAATTAATTATTGAACCATTTTTCATAAGTATTTTCAATGAATTTGTTTATTTTTTTTGTTTTTTAAGTTCAAAGTTAATAATTTATTAAACTATTTGATTATTTTTTATTATTATTTTCAATGAATTTATTAAAAAAATTTAATTTTTTTAGTTCATTAAAGCATTGAATTATAGTTCAATTAATTATTGAACTATAATTATGCTATTTGAGTAATTTTTGAAAACTTCAAACATTTCAGTAATTAGAATGTAAAATATGTTATTTCAGTAATTGCCCCTTGAATAAATGGAGGTGAAGATTAGCGATGGCATCATTGAGAACGTAAGTTTCACGTCGAAACAAATGATGAAGAGATTTTAATGGGATGTAAGGGTAGATCTGGTATTTAATAAAAAACATTAAACAAATTTTTAAAAAATGACATGTAAATAGTTTTAAAAGTTTTTAAAATGAAAATCATGATGCTATGTAAATAGCCTATAAAAAAATCTCGAAAATCAATGGAATAGCATAAATTCCCACCAAATAAACGTTCCATTCATGGGACAAATTTTAAATAAGTTTTAAAGGTCACTTGTTCGAGAGAAAAAATTGCTCAGCAAAGATATTCGTGTAATCAAGGTTTTACAAAAAAAAAAAAAAAAAAGTGGAAAGATAATAGGAGACTGATTCTTAGGATGCAAATTTTAGTTATGTGCATCAAAGAGAAATATTTACAAACAAGATGGCATAAATATTCAGCACATGATCTGAATGATGACTTTCACATGAGCTACATATTTTTTTTTTTTATTATTAAAATAAGAAACAACATTGATATATGACAAATCCCGAAAAGGCCAAACAAATTACAAAAAGGCATTCCAATTCACAGCTATGATCGAAGGAGATTAATTAAAAAAATAATTACAATTTGCACTCCAAATGGAGCTGTTAAGAATGGAAAGTTCCCAAATCTCTTCCCGAGACTTAGGAATATTAACATCATATTCTTCTCAAGTCAAATGTTACAACAAATAACTCTAACCGTGTTGGGGACCTTTTGTCAAAAAGCAAAGAACCACCAAAAAGATTCATAATATTTTTCTAGAGACAGAAGACTAAATATTTATTTACAACTACATATTTAAATACTATGGAGACAGAAGAATAACAAATTATTTACCTCTACAATCCTTGTGCAGAAGCAAGCTGCTTCTTAAGATTGAGAACCTCAATTCCTTTAGAAGTCAACATATCCTTCAAATTAGCAGAAGCCTCTTTATACTTTCTGTTCATGAGATCAGACTCATTCATTGTCTCCTTATATCTAATGCGGAATGCATCAAGCTTTGCTTGTGTCCCTCGGAGTCTCATTCTAAGCTTTGCTTTCTCATTGCTGTTCTGAATTTCATCCTGTTTATAAGTATGCATGGTCATATTTGTTTTACTATATAAAAATATGTTATCTTGTTTTCATTGATAGATTTTCCCCAATCAACTTTCAGAATTAGAGTAGAAAGGGCAGGAAATCAACTTGTCATCATAATTATGAGAGGAGCTATATGCACAGAAGGGCTATAAACCCTAGTTCTTAACATAGGTTTTCTTCCTCGTTATAAGAATATAAAAGTAATTAATTCACACCAAAAGAGAAAAAGAGTATCTTCATTTCCCTAAATTTTTAGTAGTCTATAAATGGACACCCTTGCAGGTGAACAAGATACAAAATGGTTGAAAAAACAGGTAAAACAAAAACAAAAACATAAGAAAACAAAAAACCTACAAATAAAAAAAACAACAATAAAATAGAATGCACCAATTGCAAGGTAGAAAATAGATTAATACGACAGCAAAATCCAAAATAAAAGAAGAAATGAGAAAAAGCATAAAAACTAAGTTTAAAAAAATAGCGTATAATTAGATTCAGAATATTCTATGAGCAAATCATCTTTTGTATGAAATGCGGTTGGACAAGATACATATAAATAGAATATATATATATATATATATATATATATATATATACAAATTGTCTCAAATAGCATATTCCTGCATACTAATTATTGAAATGTCAGAACTTTTTGAAAATCAACCCTCATTGTTATTTTTAATCATTTTTTTGGTTATTGACCTTTTCTAGTTCAATAAATTTTTATCAATAATTTGTTGAAATATTTTGTTACTTTTCATTGTTATTTTTCAATGAATTTATTTTCTTTTTGCCCTTTAGTTCAATAAATTATTGATACTGCTATTTGGGTAATTTTTAAAAAGTTCTAATATTTTAGTAACTAGTATGCAAAAATATGTTATTACAGTAATTGTACCTATTCGTGGCACCAAGTTTTGACTAAGAATCCCAAACATTAATAAACCCACAAAACACGAATGAAGTTACTTAGAGCTTTTTATATCCAAAAACTCTATGATCTTTTTAATGCTTTCATTGAGATTAATTGGATTGGAGACTTCTTTGAAATACTCTATGACAATTGTAGTTGGAAAATAAATAATATATTAGGTAAGTAGCCTCTAGCCAATAATGACCTCTGGGTTGAAATCATAAACCTTCAGTACTACACCCGGCTTTGAGTTAGCTACACAATCCTTGCAAGCATACACATACAATAACAATTGAAAGTTATTTAACTAAATTTTATGGGATTAAAGGATGATCTTCAAAGCTTTTTTTATAATGAAAATTCTGCCTTTTTCTATAGTAAAAAGCATGATGTGGTGTAGTTATTGAGGAGTTTGGTTGTGTCTATTTTATTGGAGGATACTTTTTTGTTTCAATAATTATTGAACTACTATTTGGGTAATTTTAAAATCTTTTGACATTTCAGTTATGCACAAATATGCTATTTGAGATAATTTCTTAAAATTTATAATGCCTAAATTATACGAGCTTTTTCAAATCAGTTAAAAAATACTCGATGCAGGTAGGATTCTCCTTCCTCTTAAAAATGAAAGGAACGTAGGTTTAGTAAAAGCGATACTATAGAACTTACATCATGCATCTTGACTTCCAAGCTGGAAATTCTCGTTGTCAAATTTTCCACTTGAATTTTTGCTTCTTTCAACTGTTAATTGAATTAATCAACATAGCAAATTACTGTCCAGATAACTTGGCTTTAAAACAATGATGAGAAAGTAAAGGAAAACAGACAAGTTTGCCGACACCAACCATTTCACAGGTATCATTTTTTAGTAAGTCTACTTCCAGCACACGACTATGCTGGTCCTGAATCTGAATCATCAAGTTCTCTCTTTCCTTTGTCACAAGAAGAAGCTGGTTTCTGATATTCTGTGAGAAAAAGATGTTAATTAATTGCACATGTTATCTTACCTAATACTAAAGTCTAAACAGAAAAGACTAATTTATTTTTCATTTTTTTACATTAATTCTTCACACCTATAAGGATTGAGCATTATTAATGAAGCTTCGTATGCGTACATAGAGTCTAAAAGGAGAAAAGTAGAATGCAATTTTTTTTTATTGAAAGATAAATTTTCATTGATCAAAGGGAATAAATACAACAATTTCAATAGAGGACGATAATTCCTCATCAAATTAAAAAAAAAAAAAAAAAAAAACAGTAAAAGGTATGAAACAAAACCGAATCCCATGAAGCAGATCTATCACTGAAAATACGAGTGTTACGTTCAACATAAATAGATCAAAGCAAAGCAGAGAGAGCACAAGTCCAAAAAATCTTCTTGATTTTCTTCTTTTGGACGGTCTAAGAACCCAACTCAAATCAAACTACCCAAATAACCTGAACAAAAGTCTGACCGTAAAATCGCTATGTAAGAACAAGTGACCGGCATACATAATTCTATGGCAAAGGCAACAAAATATGGGGAGAAAAAGTTTTTTGTAATTACATCTCCTATATAGAGTTTCCTAAACAAAAAGTCTGGAGAAAAAGCTGTATCTTGGGCAGAAGACCCTTAAATCAAATGAATTTAACAAACACATAACTTATTAAATAGAATTAACTAATAACTTATTTAGTTAGTAATGATATAAGGTTCTAAAGATTTTGTACAAGTAGGTAAGTCATTATTTTTCCTGTTGAAACTAATCTTTTTATCTTAAAAAAATTATTGAAAATGGAGATGCAACCTGAAATTCACTTCAAAGATCTCATTCTTCAAAAACTAAGCTCATTTGTAGCCTTCCAACTTGTTTAAAAGATTTGTATGTGCTCCAAATTCTTTACCAGACTTCAGTATCTAAGGAAAACTTAATATAAACTGTTTCTACCACCAAGTTATGCACTATTACATCCATAAAAGTACTAAAGAAATATGACTTACTTGCTGATTTGCTTCATTTTCAACATCAGCTATATTTTTCTCACTTTCGAGTCTTTCTATGGCAAATGATTTCTCCTTACTGCAGCAAAATAAAACATACAAACACATGTAAACCACTTCAGTTATTTCATCAAGGGACGAACAGATATATTATAGATGATACAAGCCCTTAACTTATGATGTTAAGGAAAGGTCATTAGTCTAATTCTTTTGAAAGTTGTGGAATTGAGTGTTTTTTAACATGTTCTGAGGGTAAGAAGTGCAGTTGGAGAAGGCCATCACAAAATGTGGGAGAAACACTTTAGAAGTGGCAGGGGTTATGGAAAATCAACCAGAATGAAGCAGTAAAGACTGGAAAGTTGTAAGAAAAAGCAATGCCTACAACAATTATCCAAAGTTTTAAGCATAATTATGTAGTTTACCTAGATTTCTTAAAGAAAAATATAGAACTGAGATAGTGCCATGCATTGAGTCATAGTGATACCAAATGAGCTACGGTCCATCTGATCATTTAGCATAGTTAATGCTGAAAGAATATATGGACATTCAAGATACAGAGTGAAGAATGGTCATTGTTACAAACAATTGCCCACGAGATCACTAATAACTCTATGAAATTCTCTGAGGAGCTTCAATCAATTTATGTAAAAAGGAGGTGCATGATTAAACAAATCCTATGAGAATAAAATGAAAAGGAAAATCCGGAACTAACCTGCATTCCTTTTCCCTTCTTTCATTCTCCTCAGAATTACTCAATCTTTGTTTAAGTACCTCACACTCTTCCTGACAAGACGCCAGATCATGCATCACCTAGATCGTAAAATATTTAACCATTAAACAAGAAAGAAACAGTTGTCATTTCATAAAATAAGAAACATAAATGTTATAAAAACATCAGAATGTTAAAAGAGAGATGTGCAATGTGGCGAATATACACTTGACAATAAGGACAAACCTAGTTTATGCCTTACATAATCTGAATCTCTGATTACTGGTGACGTTTAATGTGACAAAATTATATGTGGCTTCATTTCTTGTTAATTGAAAAGTCGGTGTCAATTGGGTATTGGAAGCTCGATTTTAAGAAATAAACACTTGTTTGGTAAAATGGTTATGAAGATTTACAAATGATCATCTCATTTTCTCTTTTCAATTCCTTGTCAAATTGCCTTAGACATCGGGCGGAAACTAGATTTTTGGGAGGATTTTGGTTTAGTTCTCATTTCTTTAAATCTTTGCTTCTCTATTTCTTTTAAGTTGTAATGTTGAAAATCAAGATTGTAAGAGACTGGACTAGATGTATTTATTGCCCCTGCTTACACCATTCAAAGAGATGCTTAAAACATCAATAGGTTGGTCATATATAATATAATTGACCTTTATTCTAAATAGGTTATGAACTCGTGTACTGTAGGAGATGGTCATTTGATTTACATGGGTGAGAGTGACTCAGTGTTGTTGAGGCGCAGAGAGGCGAGGCGCTTTCGGCCTCCTGCGCCTCAAGGTTGTCCATGGCGCACACCTTCAGTAAGGCGTGCGCCTTCCTCGCTTTTTTGTCGCCATAAGCAAGGCGATGAAGCGACAGAGGCAACGCCTTTTCGAAGCCAGACAAAAGTTTTGCTAAATCCCATGATAAATTTAAATAACTAAGCGTGTTTTGAAATTTTTTCTCACCCACAGCCTGTCATTCTCTGTCTCTCTCTCATGCTTGCTGTCAGTCCCTCTATTTACCACCTGTCCCTCTATCTACCATGTGTAAGTTAATCCCTTCCAGCCACAAAAATCATAAAAAGATAATTACTAAGTATTTTTTTACTTTTGAGTTATTAATATTCAATGTAAAACTAACTTTCTATAAAAAAAAATATATTCAATATAAAAACCACCCACCGAAGACATCAAAACTCTCTTCAAAGATTTTAATTTTTAATTATAAAAATACAAATTAAATCCACCCACCTAACTCTCTTTTTCTCTCCTACTTCCCTTGTCTGTCAATCATCTCATCCCTATGGAAGTTTGTTTTAAAACTTTTTTTGACATGGTTTTGTATTGTATATCTTGATTTTTGAAGAATTGATAATCTAAGGATATTTTACTTTATATATAAAGGCTATATATATTTTTAAAATTTATTTATTCATATGCGCCTCACAATATTAAGGCGACGCCTTATTATCGCCTCTCGCCTCAGAGGCAAGTCAAGAGGTCGTCGCCTTGGAATGCGCCTCTCACTTTGAAAACACTGGAGTGACTCAGATATAATATGCTCAATATGTCTCTCTTTGGGGATTAGATCATGTAGATAGCTAGGAACATAATACCACAAAAAGGAATTCACTCTTTTCCTTATTTGGAAAATAGATAAATGATTCGCTCAAGGGATGATTCAAGGCATGAACAACGGGGCTCCATATTCCTCTGAAGAAGTAACTAGTTAACTTATAATATAGATTATGAAAAGTTTGTTCATTAGAGAATGAAAAAGCACTTAAGGAACAAGATAAACTACCAGGTAAAATCGGTATTATCACCCGAATGTAAATATGAACCACTTGTGAAGGGTCAATCATCTTTTGCTTTTGGGTCTATTGGTGATTTAACGAATGTCAATCACCAAACCTTTTTGAAACTTTTCCTTATTTGTGATTATCAACATTTGGCTTGCATACTTATAATTAGGTGGCGACTTGGGCTTGCTATTTGTTTTTTTTTAATTTTATTCACTTACTCGTAATCAAGGGTGGATACTTCTTTTCGTATTTGATGTTCTTTGTTTCTTTCATTATCTAAATCAAATGAGCTTGTGAGCCATCTCTTTGAAAAAAAAAATTGCATTTTTCAATTAAACATTAAAAAAAAATTGAAAACGGAGATTTTTCCCCACATGGAATCTAGTACCCAAAAAAGGATCCTTGAACCCTCCCCCTGTTAGAGGGACGGAGCAAGGATGAGGAAAAAATTCCATTCGGGACGGGGATTGTGTCCCCAAACCTACTCCATTGCCATTCCTATCTGGCAACAGTGGTCAGGATCAGTGTTTTAAAAGGCGCAAGGTGCAAAAAAGCGATGAAGTCCCCCAGGGCTTAAGCGCAAGGCGAAAAAAAAAGCAAGGACTTTTTTTTATGAGGCGCATAATTTAGAAATAAAAAATAAATATTTTATACAAGGAAATTTTAGTGTTATCATAATTTTCTTAGATATTGATTAAATATAAAGTCATATCTAGGTATTTTTGCATTTCGTCCTTTGTAAAACCCTATAACATTGAAGAACAAAGAATAAAATGAAAAACAAAAAAGGAAATGGGGCTGACAAGACTGAGTAGAGACAGAAAAGAGGTTGTAAAGACAAGAAAGAGTCTGAAAAGACAGGAAAAGGAAGAAAAGACAGGAAAAAGGAAGAAAATACATGAAAAAGGCAGAAAAGACAAGAATTTGGCAAAAATAGGCTGAGGGGCGCGCCTTGATCGTGCGCCTCTGTGCCTAGGCGCTCGCCTTTTGATAGCACCTAGCCTCGGGTGAGACAAAGTGCAGGCCTTGAGCCTTGTGCCTAGGCGTGCACTTTTAGATCTTTTTTAAACACTAGTTAGGGTCAGTCTAATACCAAGTAGATTCATGGGAAAATATATTCTATTCCAAAAGAGTCTTCTTATATAAGAGAAATAGCAACTAAGTCTATCATATATACAATCCAGATTGGGGGGTGTTGGAGAATGAACCCTAAGTCTACAATTCTATACCTGATTTTCTCAAGCCTGGGCTTATTCTCAAGCCCATTAACTTTTCCATATCCATATATACTTATAACTTCTTTGTGTATAATTACCTAAAGCTAGAAGCCTTCCCCGATACTGTTATCATTTTTTGTTCTTTGGACAATTTTTTCCCCTAAAACTAGGGCAAATAAAATGTACAGAAGTCTTCTTCTTTCAATCCTTCAACAAGTATTCCTTTACCAATAAAAAAAGCAATTATATCATATTTCCATCAGGAAATTAGATAGATAAAATCAGATTTGGTTATTACTGTTGAAAAAAATAGATCCAACAAAAGTGAAATATATGCTAGAAAATTCTGCCTAATGCTTCCAAACTAAAGTTAATTGAAATACAAGAAAATATGTTTTGAAGTGAACTGTACACTCATACAGAGCAAAAACCTGAAAAAGAAAGATAACAGAGAAATGGTAAAAATAAGAAGGCTGGCACCTGCAGATTACTCAATAAGTTGATTCATGAAGTTCATACCTTAGATATTTTATCTGATAAGGACGTCATCTCTACGGTATGTAACTTTACTTTCTCTTCTGTTGCTTGAATATGAGTTTTCTCTTTTGATGACCATACTGCTCTTTCCTCCTCCATTTCCAGAAGAGCTTCCGTAAGTTGCTGCACAATCAGAGGATTTATTTTATAACCATGAATGGAATCTCATAATGCACACAAACACCATATGTTTTATAACCATTCACCAACAAATATTATTCTAGCATAAACAAAAATACATAAAAAAGAATCACAAATCACCATGGCCAATTCTTCTTTTTGTTCTTCCAAAAGCTCTATGGAGCTTTCCAAGTGTTTCTGCTTCAATGTAGCTTCTTCTAAGCTTCGACTCTAGAGGGAGAAATATAGATATAATTATTTTTTCAAGAAAAGAAAGGTAGTGAGATAGAACCACCACCACATATCCTATAAAGGAAATGAAAGCAAAAACTTACGAGATCCTGAATATCCTGAGTGGAAGTCTGTTGCAAGTTTACTATTTCCAATTTTTCACTTAAAGATTCCAGTTCTGAAAATAAGCCTTCATTTCTAAATATTGCCTCTTCTTTCTCATTGTATGTGGCCTGTAATTGCTCTTCCAGAGAAGCAACTGTTGCCTCCAACTCAAAAGCGAAAACTTCCAACTTCCTGTAATCTTCCTGATAAATGGAAAAGGGAAGCATATCATCATCAAAGACTTGAGTGCTATGTGTTCCAAAATTGTGTTTAAATGCTAAGGATGGTACTCCATATCCTACATATAAAGTCAAGAAATACGATCAGGATTGTTTGAAAGATCAAAAGAGGAAATAGACCCAAGGAGATTAGCAAATCTAAAATTTCACTATCTTAAAGATTTCTATTAAAAGAATGGTCCCAAGATTGTGTAAAGGATTAAAAAGGGTAGAAATAAGAGAAAATCTATTAGAAGTGATATGATAGAAGTGTGGAAAAAGAGAATAAAAAAGAGGAGAATTTAGTGTACAAGGATCTTCCCAAAAATGAATTTTTTGCTTGCACAAGCCGAAAAATTAAGAAATAATTCGTTACAAGAATCAGTGTTTTAAAAGGCGCGAGGCGCAAAAAAGCGATGAGGTCCCCCGGGGGCTTAAGCGCGAGGCGCAAAAAAAGCGAAGGCTTTTTTTTAAGGCGCACTATATAATAAGATTAGTTTATATATATTTAGAAGAACAAAAGTTACCTTCATTTCACCAAAAACAATTCAAAACACAAAACACATCATAATTCTTAACAAACATAAGCTAACATTGATATATGAAATCATAAAAACGCATAATAAGATACAGGAAAAAAAAAGCCCAAAAAGCCCTCGCTTTTTTGCTTGCGCCTCAGGAAAAAAGCCCAAAAAAGCGGGGCTTTATTTTTGCGCCTCACTTCATTTGAAGCGAGGCGCAAAAGCTGAGCCTCTCGCCTAGGCGCGCCTAGGCGAGGGCTTTTCTCGCTTTTTAAAACACTGACAAGAATGAAATGAACAAGAGCGGAAACCCCTACGAAAGTCAAGAAGTAAGGAAAAGGATTTCCACTTGATAGTGTAGTAACAGAAGAAATTAAATAATGTGAAGGAATGCCAAGAAGGTGGAAATTAAACAAAACCCATAATTTCCCAATAATTTCCCAAAGTTTAAATTTCTTTCCATCCAATTTTTTTGAAGGATTACAAAAAGGCACTTCCGCTTTTTCATTGGATCTGTTGCCACACAAAATTTGAGTGATAAAATCTGTGACCTCAATAATTGAATTTTAGATTGATTAATCAAACTTTATATGCATGCTGTCAAATGAAGAAAAACGGCAGCACAACAAATTTAAGGCCCAACATCTTTTGCCTTGATTCTATGATTAATCATCAACAATTTCAAAATTTTGAGTGACTACATTTAATTAAACTGATCAAACCTCTGTTATTACCTCATTTTGGGTGCCTACACTACAACCAAGCTTTTTTGAGATTTTCCTTTATTTTTTATAATTAACAATTGACCTTCTTACTTGTAATTGCTTATGAGCTTTGTTTTTTCTCTTGTTTTGGGCCCACATACTTGTATTAAGGTGCTGGCTTTTTTTTTCTTTTTTTTTTTTTTGTTTTCTTGCTCGTTTGTTCTTGTTCTTTAATTCTCTTGATGACATGGATCCATGAGCCTTCCTTTTCCAAAATCATTTTAAAAAATTTCCAAACACACCTGCATTACCTGCAATATTAGTTCATATGGAAGTGTAAGTCCCTTTGCTTTCTTTGGATCAACCACCTTTGAACTCTTGTCAACAACTGATTCACGCCGTCTGCCAGCTAGGGAGTCACGTCTACTGATATCACGCTCTAGAAGAGAATTCTGTCCAAGCAGCCGTTTAATCTCTCGTTCCGCTGCAGCTTTCTCACCCTGGAGGTTTGAAAAAAAATAATTAAGATGATAACCTAAATTAAAAGTTTTCCCTTCTTGGGGAGGATAGAAAAAGATTATGAAACCTCAAGTTTAGTTTTCTCCTGCAAGGCATTCTTAAGCTTAACTTCAATCTCTTTCAGCTTTCCTTTTGTTTTTTCTAGATCTTTTCTCATGTTTTCCTTCTCCCTGGCTAGGGAACCAGATGAAAAATATGTTATTTCCTTTTGAAGAGTTTGAATCTGAGCAAGATATTCAGATTGTTCAAGATTCTGATGTTCAGGAGGTGTCTGCAGCAATACCAAATAGGTGAGTGCACATCAGTAAGTAGAAGGATAGGAACAAAACATATCAAACAAAATATAAAAGAATGCTTACCATAAGAATATTCTCACAATTTTGAGCCTGCTGCCTCAGTTCCTCTATCTGATTCAGGAGATCATCAGACTGACTTTGCAAAAGAAGCTGCGTCCCATATGGACAAAGAAAATATTTAAATTTTGTGTACAAGATGTAGAAGGATTACAATCACATAAATCAAATATAGACACCTTCTCATTCTCAATTTTGAAAACTTTCTGCAGCATTTGAGAGTTCAACTCTTCATGGTCGCTGATAATTAGTTTATGTTGCAGAGAGCTTTGACGGATCATAGTCTTGAAATCCTGCATTATAATACAGCTGATGAAACCTTGGGGAGAATCATTTTGTAAAACAGGAGAAAAAACAGCATTAGTCACTAAAGAATACTTACCGCAAACACATCAAATAGAGTAGAAAAACTCTGAGACATATCATTGATGAGGGAAGACACACTCTGAGAAGTTTGTTTAGAGTTTTCAATTTCTAAAATTACTTCTGCGAGGTCCATTGAAAGTTTTGACACAAAGTCAGAAATTCCATCCTGTGAGTAGCAAATTGGCAGGAAAACATACATACATATTGGTTGATCAATCAATAACTTCAACATATAAAATTTATTCATACAGAGATCGAGACAAAGAGCAAGACCAAGCAAATACAAAGCATAATTGAAAACAAAAGATCTGTGGATGCATTCTTACAGATTCAGTGGAATTAAGTTTTTCACGAGCTAGCCTTGCTTCTTCACGAGCACATTGAAGCTCTTCAGATAGCTACAAGAAACGAAATTTACATGAACTCACCTATACTTATTGAGGATTTATACACGTTTCTGCCTAATTACATAAGGTAAGAACATGGTAAAAATGGAAACAAAATAAAATACAAAAAAGAAAGAAAGAAATAAGGAAAAATAAGCATTAGAGATAAAGCTCCAATGGTAAGAATAAACGAGTGAGCAGGCTAGAATGGGCTTTTATCTGAAGAGACCAATTTTCATTTCAAGCACTATTAACAGTCAAAGAAATCCATATAAAATCAAGCAACTAAAAAGTAAAAACCAAGAGAAAGGCTTAAATAAAACACTTAATATAGTGCTAAAGTCAAATGGATTCAAAGTTTTCAAGAAGCTGATTATTCAATGTGAAAGTGAAATAAACAACTATTATAAAATAACAAGTCAGCACTAACTCCAAACATTATGTGAAAAAAACCTCTCGCATACGAAACCAAATATGATGGTGAGGTTGTAGTCAGAATCCTTATCCTAACAATAAAAATAGAAAGCATACGAAACCAAATATGATAGTGATTGTAGTCAGAATCCTTTTCCTAACAATAAAATAGAAAATAAACGAATGGCGTGAATCTAAAAGCATTGAAGATTTTAAAAAAAGAAAGAAAACTTAATCTCATAAAATCCCATTAAACCATTTACATTGATTCTAGTGATGAAGGAAAACATTCACATCTTGTTAATTGGAAGGAGGTTTCGAAACATAAAACATGTGGGGGTTTGAGTATTGGCAATTTGATTTTTCAAAATAGAGCATTTTTTGGTTAATGGTTATGGCGTTTTTCAAACGATTCTTCAGCTTTTTCAACCTTGATTGTGAAGAGTAAATATAGTTTTTCTACTTTTGGTTGGGAAACTAAGGTGGTTAAATATGTGTCCTTTCGGTCCCCTTGGAAATTTATCTCTCAAGGTCTTGATACTTTTAACTCCTTCACCAAATTCACCTTAAGCCTTGGTTTACGAATGCACTTTTGGGAGGATATTTGGTTTGGAGACATTTCTTTCCAAACGCTTTATCCTCAGCTTTACCGAGTGTCCTCAAACGTTGGTTGCTCTAAAGCATCTTTGTTTGACAGCTGTTCTTCCTCTTGGAATCTTTCTTTTAGAAGAAAACTTACTGGGATTGAGTTTTCACAATTTCAAGATTTACTTTTGTCCATCCATTTTGTTAGGCCTACAACTTCAGAGGATCGTAAAACATAGATTATCCATCCTTCGGGCTCTTTCACTACTAATTCCTTTTACTCAAAGTTGATTCATATTTCCTCTCACCCTCATTTTCCTAATAATATTATATGGCAAAAAGGCATTCCTATTAAGGTTCAATTTTTCCTTTGGTTTGCTTTAGAGAAGATTAACACTTGAAAAGTTTTGCAAAGAAAAAATATGTTTTGGTCTTTGCTCCCTTATTGGTGTTGTCTTTGTGGAAAGGATCATGAGTTCGCTAATCATTTATTCATTCATTGTGATTTTACTCGTGTTCTTTGTAGCAGGATTTTAACTCATTTTGATATTTATTGGGTTATGTCTTTGGATATTTGCTCTCTTTTCCATTTCTCCTTTTGGATCAAGAAAAAACCGGAAAGGTATTTTTTGGATTGTGTTGTGGCGGCTCTATTTTGGGTGATCTGGATCAAGAGGAACAATCGCATTTTCAACGATTTGGCTCGTGAACGTCATCATCTTTGGGATCGTCTTTTGTATTTCATTAACTGTTCCTTCGTTGTAGTGACCTTGGAACTCCTTTTTATCCATGTAATTTCTTATGGAGGTCCTCTCAACCTCTTGTACATTCTATATTTTTAATAACATTGTTGTGAATTCTTCTTAAAAAAATTAAACCATTCTATCTGCAAATCATTGAAGTTAGTCTAAGCCAAGCCAGTGTTTTGAAAGGCGATAAGCGCACTTGAGTGATGAAGTCTCTAGGGGCCTTTTTTTTAAGCGCATAATATAAAAACAAAAAATAAATATTTTACATATGAAATTTACAATATAATCAATAGCAAAACAATAGATAATTAGAGAATTTAGAACTTTTTCTTAGATCTTACCTTAAAATAAAGGCATATCAAGTCATTTCCTTCCTTAAAATGCTCAAAAACGTCATAATTACAAAAAAGGGAAGAAAAAAAAGGTGCACGCTTTTCATTGAGGTGCGTGCTTTGAACCCCAAAGAGCATGAGTCTCAGCTGCCGCACCTCGCCTAACTGAAAAGAAGCGCCTTGACTAGGTGTCAGGGAATGCACGCTATTCAAAACACTGGTCTAAGCAATACAAATATAGTGATGTAAAATAGAATTATTTTTTTTTTTAGCAATGATGTAAAATAGCATTTATTACACAAATAACTTAGAAAAAATTGTCACAAAGCTTTAGAGTGCAAGAAAACCCGAATTTCAGCATGTCTGTGCAAGGTCAGTAGAAGGGTGATAAAAAACAAATCATGAAGATCACATGCACCCACAAGAACATCCATTGACAGGTAAAGGAAGCAGAACAAAATAAAGATGCAAGAGTTGAACCATAATTACCTCTTCAAACTTTTCCCTAGCGCATAAATTCTGCTCTGTGGCCAGCTCCACAATGTTATCCAAATTTTCCTGACTCGAGGATTTCTCCATGTCCAGCATCTTAATCTGTTAAATAAAAAAATAAATTGTGAAGGACATGAAATTAAAAAACAAAATAATCCTAAAAAAAAAGATATGTGATGCACTAAATAAAATAAATTAATGAAAAGACATAATCAGAGTAGCATATCATATGATAGCAAGTATCACATAAGAAAAATAAAGAAGAGAGGATCAAATCACCCGTTCTTGAAGTCGCTTTATAACTAGTATAGCCTCCGATTCGCGCAAACTTATATTTTTTTCCCCACTGAAGTTGCCTCCTTTGCCATGATGGTGTGGAGAATGTTCACCATAATTTGTCCAAAACTGATCAACCTCAGCAAGTTTCCTTGATAAGCAATCAATCTGTATGTCACTCATAGTTTTCTACAACAAAAGAAGCAATTACAATAGGGATCATGAGAAATCAGCATGATAACATTGTACTTGATTAATACCTGAGTCTCAAATTTTAATAGCAGATCTTCATAGGCTGCTTGGACATCTATCACATCATTGTCCTGCCACAATTACAAGATTTTAATTGCCATAACTTCAATTTAAAAACTTTCGAAGAATGGACAAATGGCATACTCCTGGTAAGCTTTTCTTCTTGGGTGCCATCTTTCTCCTGTTAGTTACATGCAATAAAGCACAGGGATTTGGAAGACTACAGCCTATGTTTTCATCCCTTCTGAAGCTTTCATCCTTAGAAACTTCAATATCATTTGGCAGTTCCTCAAAAGAAAGAAGTGGTCCCACATCACGATCGGGTCTTACAGGTTTCACAGAAGAAAACCTTAATTGAATGGTTGAATCAACCTAAATTTGCAAGTACATGTTAATAAGAGCATGAGTACAGAGAATGTGTGCAAGGCTACAAGCTGTAAGCAAGATAAGAAGACTAAACCTTTTTGTGATAAAAAAAAAACAGAACTTTTTTAGTTAGTAGGGTTGCCATCCTTAAAATTGAGATTACATAAAAATACACGATGAAACTCATCTAAAAAGTATACTAGAAAAATAAGAAATAAGACTAAATGAGTATTTTTCAGAAGAGCAAGGAGTACTAAAGGTGACTAACTTCTACCTTATTTAAAGGTGAGACTCATGAGAGGTTCACAAAAAGAATCACCAAAATGAGTGAATTTATGCTTTAAGAAAAGAAAAATATAATCACATATTCTAGATAAACAATAGAATGAAACCTATAATAAAATACATGATTGGTTATTGTTGTTAGATTATGTTATATTGTATACCATTGCCCATTAGGTTAAGACTCTCATGTGTATAAATATATGTGTATGTGATTAGTAGATGAATGAATCATTCTCTCATAACTTGTGATTTTACATGGTATCAGAGCACTAGCTTCCGAGGGCTAGCTTTCTACTTTCACTATACCTAGAAAAATCTAGGGTTTGAATCTTAGTTAACCATTTTTTGAGACATAAGTCTACATGAAGCAACCACCTGGTTTTGTTGCTCGGGAGGAGGATGGGAAAGTTTGCATCTTCAAAAATCTTTATATAGGTTGAAGCAGAGTCCACGACCTGAAGGCGTGGGACATAGCAGGCTGGGTCGGACGACTCGGTGGGCAAAGTTCAACCTTGCAAGTTGAACGCTATGAACCGGGCATGGAAAATAACCCGGAACAGCTTGACCCACGACCCAACCCGACATGGCATGTGACATGTAACCGACATGACCCACAACCCAACTCGGGCCGGCATGACCCGTGACTCAACACAACCTATAATAAACGTCATATTTCTAAAAAAAACTATTGTTACTTACTTATTCATAAATATAATAAATATTTAAATAAATTAAATATAATATATAGTTTAAATATAATTTACCTGCGATATATAAAGACTAATTGTAGTTTATAAATTTCCTAAAAAAAATAGTTTATAAACTATAGATTAGAGTTAAAATCAACATTTCTTTAAAAAAAAGGTTAGACAACACGACATAACCCTTGGGTTGAACAACTCGCGGGTCAACTCAACTCGACACGTGAGTCGACTTGACTCGTGGGTTGATGTCGGGTTATGGGTCAGAGCGAGTTAACCCGTGAGTTGATATGGGTGGGTCAGATTGACTTGTGGGTCAACAAGAGTTTTGATTTTGAGGGCCTGGCACGACCCACTTGACACCTCTAGAGGTGATTAGGATCAAAACTGGAATTCTTTTACCTCAAAGGAAATATATGCTTGATTTGCTTTCTGAAACAAGAAAACTGGGCACGAAGCCATGTAGGACTCTTTTTTTTTTTTTTAAGAATACCTCAAAAGGCCATTTCATTGATATAATGAAAGAAAAAACATAAAAAAGTAAGAAAAGTAAGGCATTACAATAAAGTGGCAAAATCAATCCAAAAGCCACAAAATTTTGGTATACCATATACCTTTGACCACAAAAGACCCGCACCACCACCTATTACAAGTAGCGCAACTATTTATAATTGAGCCTAATGGATAATTACAAAATGGTTTGGAAGTTGACACCCAAAAAGAGGCATTTACATGACCCAACTCCCAAATATAATCTCAAGTTCTCTCTTCTCCCTAAAAATTCTTCTATTCCATTCCAGCCATATTCCCCATATAATTGTACTACATCCCGACACCCATAAGCTTTTCCCTTTATCTTTGAAAGGAGGATAACAAAACATCTCATCCAAGATTTGGCGAAAGGTATCATTGCCAACCCAATTCACCTTGACCATTTGGAAAAACCTTTGCCAAACAAGCCTCGAGAAATTACACTTCCACATGATATGAACAAGATTTTTGACTCTTGCTTGCACAAACTACACCAATGGAGGTTGAGGGTGAAAGAAGAAGATCGCTAAAGAAACCCATAGGTGTTGATTCTGCCCACAGTCTCGTAGACCATATAAAGAGCCTCGCTTTCTTCGTGATCTTCACCTTCCACAAAATGGGAAAGAAAGGTGAGCTAGAGTTCAATGAGACAGGCACTTATAATCAAAAAAGGATTTACAAGAAAAGGTATTAGAGGAGGTCAGATTCCAAAAAAAATTCTCATCGTGATTCCCTCTAGGTTCGAATTTTTCTTTTTTTTTAAGAAGAATTCACAACAGTATTATTAAATAAAAAGAATATCCAAGAGGTTGAGAGAACCTCCAAAAGAAAATTGCAAGGATAAAAAGGAGTTCCTTGCAATATTTTTAGACCATAAGTAGATAAAATACAAAAGGTGATCCCAAATATGATGATGTTCACGAGTCAAGTTGTTGAAAATGCAACCTCTTGATCCAAATCACCCAAAAAAGTGCCACCACAACACAATTCCAAAATGAACCCTTCCGATTTCCTCTTATTCCAAAAGGGGTTTTGGAAAAGAAAGAGAAAATATCCAAAGGCATTAACTCATGTCAAAATCCCGCTCTAAAGAACAATAGTAAAATCACAATGAATAAATAAATGAAGGATAATAATTTTAACAATTCCCTATCCCGGATCGGTCTACGAAAATGGAAGTCAATGTTCACACCTAACCCTCCCTATGAATGAAAGCAGAAATAGGTGAATTTTTAGTTGAGGTTAAGGTGTACAAAAAGGGGTAGAGGTCTTGAAAAGTAATGTCTCCAACCCAAGCATCCTCCCAAAAGCGAATCCGATTTCCATCCCCAACCTTCCATTTGACACAATTAAGCCATGTAGGAAGATGTCTAATTTAAAACTTACAAAAGATGGTGAGGCATTCAAAGACCTTTAGTCACTATATGTCCTTGCCTACAATTGATTATTCGGCTGTTGTAGAACAAATTCTATGTTATTTGAAGGCAACACCTCGACGTGGAATTATGTATAAAGATTATGGTACTCTAGTATTGAGTGTTTTTCATATGCTAATTGGAAGGATCAAGAGAGGATCAAAAAACAGCTTCAGGATATTCTGCCTTTGTAGGGGTAATTTAGTTTTATGGAAGAGTAAGAAGTAAAATATCATATAATGCTCTTAGTGTTGAATCAGTATATAGAGCTATGGCACAATCACTATGTAAAATGACAAGGATTTGTCAACTTCTTATTGAGTTTGGCTTTCCAGTTATAAGTTCAACCAAACTATATAATAAATAAATTCATAGATAAAAGGTTAAGGGCTTATCACATTTCAGCTTTCAAGATTGTATCATGAGACCCTAAGAGTCTAACTACATAAAATGATCGATGGACCATCACAGACGCCAAGAAGAAAAGAGAGAGACTCTTCCTTCATAAGGATATCACAAGTATTTCACCCTTTTAATTCCAAATCTGAAGGAATGTGTGAATTTTAGAAGGGATTTCATTAAACCAAACAAGAATAATGAATAATCATGACAATATGCTGCAAGAGTAAAAATATAGAATGAATTAAAGAATACGATGTAAATTACTGCCTATACTTAATTGCAAGTTAGCAATCCATACATTTAATTATATTTGTTAACCTATGTACTATGGGGTTTCATACTTCTACCTTTTAGTTATTAGATCTAAGTTAATCAAAATCCAAACCTTATAGATTATATCCAACACAACCCAAATTCCTCTCTCTTTCTCACTCCCCTTCCTCTTCTTCTTTGGCAAGCCCACCCCCTATCTCCTCAGCACCTGCTCCTTTGTTTGCCCTGTTAAATTATCACTAGACACAAAAACTTAAGTTGGTAGGTTAGACAAATTTAATCTTTTAAGGTATTCCCAATACTCCCCCACATGGCGGCTTGGTTTTTTTAAACAAAAGCCCAACATATAAACTAATAATACGAAATGGGAGCAAATGACCCAGCAGAGACTTGAACCCAAGACTTCTTGCTTTGATACCATGTTAAATCACCGCTAGACCCAAAAATTTAAGTTGTTAGGCTAACGCAAATTTTATCTTTTAAGGTATTCCAAACTGTGGTAGAAAATCCAGGAGTCTAGAAGAAGTAAGCCACTTTATATATGCTCATTAAAATAAACCCACGCAGTTAAACAAATAATTTCTCCACTCAACAAAAACTCTATTCCAACTACGTGGGTGCAGTAGGATGATATCATCAGTTTCCAAGTGATGTGGAGTTGAGACACACTAATCCAAACAATATACTTAAATAACGAGATAAAAACTATACCTCTCTAAGGGGCTTCCGTAAAAGGTTTCCTGGGCACCAGGTATCACGTCTTTTACCCTGCAGCAAGAAATGGTAAAGATTTTATAGAACATGCTTAAAACTGGCACAATGAGAAGACTAGAAAGGAAGGACGAGGGTAGAAAACTAGATGGAATATTAGATGGAACAAAAATAAAAGTGTAACAAAAATGAGAATGAAATACAGAGTCCAAACAAATTCATAGTAATAAAGATTGTCAAGGGAAAAGGAAAATGGTGTATTCTTAAGATCAGATGTATCTCAGAAGCAAGAGGTGGAGAATCCGACTTCGGAAAACTTCACATTTTGTCATGTACAGACAAATATAAACTCGGGTAGATGTGTTTAATGAAACCAAAGATGGATGATATGCTTGTAAAGATAGAACTTCTAAAAATAATCCCGTCAACAAAATATAGTTCAGTACCAAGGACCTAGATAGATGACTCCTACAAACTGCAAAGGCATTATTTTGATATCCAAATCATGATTTTAACCAACTGATAGCCAGTCATGTTTATTAAGCCCCATATAAAAAAAAACTTTCTATCAGAATATGGCATATGAAAAAATTTGTCATGAGCTCTTACTCACTAATATAGATAAATTAGTAATAGCAAGAAGAATCAGTGACGTTCATGAGAAAAGTTAAATGACAATAAACTTTATGTTCTATGTGTTACATTCAAAGAAGTTTTAACTTTTAAAAGTTTAAAAAAAAACATAAATTCATGCTCTTCTATTTTATGAACCTTTTTTATTTGATCATGATTCTCATCTCTATTTGAATAAAGCACCATTGAACTCAAATTTTCAATTTTCTTTGCTTGCTCCTGCACTCTCTTCTCCCATTCTGACTGCACTTTCTTTTCCTCCTCCAACTCCAAAGCTATCCGCTCTCTCTCCAATTCAATCTGACACACATACAAACTCCCAAAATAAGCTCATTTAACCTCAATTAGATATACATCAAATTAATATTTGTTGTCCAACCTTTAATAATGTATTCCTCAAGCTGAGGATTTCCTCCCCCAAATGCTCTGAATGAGAACCCTTAAAAACACAAAAAATGGTCAACAGGGAAATTTTAAAATTAACAACAATGAAAGTGTCATAATCATTAATAATCTATATCCCCTTCCATTATGGTTAGTATGCCTGGCATAACAAAGAGTCAGACCTGCAATTTGGCTCGAAGTTCCTCAATCTCTCTCTTTTGACGCTTTAACAAAGCAGCATCTGTTAGTATCTGCAAGATTGAATTCAAGTTGTAAACTGAAATGTGAACCAAATGAACAAATCCTATGATTCAACGCAAAGGGGGACCAAGAAATACTAACTTCCTCATAAGAAAACCTAATAGCTTGAGTTGAAACTTGAAAGGAACAGAAAAAGAAGAAAAATAGATCAAAACCTCATTAACGTGAGCACAGTTAGTAACACGTAATGCTCTGCTAGCAAACTGGAGAGTACTTTTTGTCTCATCTGCATGAATCTGCCACCAAAACAAGGTACTTGGAAATCAAGGTGAAAAATACTAGGTACACCAGAATCAAAGAGGTGGCTCTAAATCAAAAAACTTTCACTCCATCAAAATTCAAGTAAAAAAGGCTTCATTTAAGCAAGAGTCAAAGACATAATTTCCCTAACCTGATTTGATCTGATCTAATTTTTGTCTTAAACTATATAATTTAAAAATCTTATAAGTCTTTAACATGAACAGGAATATTGCCCTAAAAATACCTTAGACACTGAGTCTTTAGGATTTAACCCTCAGGTTGAAATCCTATCTAGATACATTTGGACTTTTATCATTTGCAAAACCTCTCTTTTATATTTACTCTAAAAATATAGATTTAAGAAAAATCCTCACCAAGCCTAAATTCAAATTTTTTTAAACTAGAATGCTCTTCTCATTATATTCAAATTGCCTGAGATACTAGCAAGACATCCACAAGAGAAAACAGTCCAAGCAGCACTTTTAATAAAGCAAGACCATCACTAGGAGAAAAAAAGTCCAAGCAGCACTTAATGAATTAAAATTAAGGACACCTTGACTGCCAACCGCACTACACTTCTCACACCCAAAAGACGTCTAATCTCAAAGTATAATTTTTTTAATATTTGCAAGCCACTAGCTTGATTAATTGTTTCATTAATTTAAGGCTAATACCATAATACCATTCTCAGGTTATTGGGTGCCCAGATAAGATTCTTGGACACAAGGCTTGAAAAGCTAGCACCTAAATTCTGGTTATTTAAACCCATGTCCTGTTATATCCTTACAACTTCATCATAGTGGATATAACAAAGTATCACTACTCAGAAGTAAAGACATTACGATGATATCTCTCAAGTAAAAAAGGATGATACCTGTGCTAATGTGATATTACATATAATTGCTGTATTGGCATTTCCACCAAGTGCAGGTTGCAAAATGCGTGTAAGTTTGCTATCACGATAAGGGACATGACCCCTGTAATATTAAATAAGT
The DNA here is from genome assembly GCA_028015215.1 of Gynostemma pentaphyllum. NCBI lineage: Eukaryota > Viridiplantae > Streptophyta > Magnoliopsida > Cucurbitales > Cucurbitaceae > Gynostemma > Gynostemma pentaphyllum. The sequence goes on from CM051350.1 coordinate 29,533,607, forward strand.
CAATCCTGCATACAATGTATAATCCTTCTTCATAGGTTAGCAAAGAAATAAAAAACTTACCCTTGACTTTCAGCGCCTTCACTTAATTTTTTAATAACAGTTCCCAGTGTCATCAAGCTTTTATTAATGTGGGAACCCTCTTTAAGGCGAATACCTTCTGCACCTGTCTTTGCAGCACGCTCTGAACCAGCAAGATCCACTAAATTCTGGAAACACATAGCACAATTAGGACAAACAACAAGTACCAATAAAAAGCAGAATTAAAACATTTGAATTTTAAAATGCTAAACTACACTATGAAACAGAACACAAACTTTAATATATATGGGTCACATGTCCAGGTCTAATACACACTGAATGTCCCTCTAACATTTGTCAAGCACATAAAAGGGAGTCAAGAGATAGAACTATGAACCATAAAATAGTGACATATTTGACGTTGAGTTTTTTAGGCTGAAAGATATTGTACCTCATCTTAAATGCGATCATTTGATATTGAATTTATATTACAAATATTCACTACAAGACATTGCATCTTTTAAGAAACTGTGCATAATTTTGTCAACTTTTGCAGATATTCTTTTTTTCTTCCAAACCAACTATTCACAGATACGTAAGGACATCGTAAGCAATGCAAAGTTGTGGATATGAAATCATTGAAATTTGTTAAATGTACAAAGATTATCAGAAAATACATGTGGTAATAAACACACCTAGTGTTTTAAAAATTGATAAGCACATAATCTTTTGGGTCTTAAACCGCGGAGTGAAAAAGAAAAAGAAAAAACCGAGGGCTTTATTTTAAGGGTGATTGCAAATCTATCAAAAAAAATTATAATATTTGCAAATATAGCATTTTTTTAAAATAAATGCCAATTTAACAAAATTTTCTATAATATTTGTAAAAACGTCAATTTTATTGAGCACGCCAATCAATGATTTATTATGATTAAGGCTAAACAATATCTAAGTCGATCACTGAATTTTGTAAATCAATGGGTATCGCGTGAATTGAATCATTGTATATCGCATTTAATCAATGATTTATGACCGTTAATGAGGGATTAACTTGTTTTTTTAAAGAATGTCATATTTGCAAATACTTTTAAAGATGTTATATTTACAAATATTACATAAAAAAATTCTACCCATTAAAATTCCCGCTTTTTTAAGCACGTAATATACAAATGAAAAAATATCATATATGAAATTTGTAGTATAAATAATCAAGAAAAATATAATGAAAAATATCGAAATGAGAGCATTTTCTTAGATATTGTTTAAAATTAAAGCGTATGAAGATGTTTTCTTTCCATTTTTCCTTAAAAATCAGAAAAACTATGAAATAGAAGGGAAAAAACCTAAAATGGTTGAGGTGCACTTTTTGGTATCACTTCGCCTCATCTAAAGCTGTGCATCTAAGTGCTAAGGCGCTTTTTAAAACATTGCATACCCCTGCCATGGGCATGTCCTTGTTACGACATAAGACTACGCTCCAAATGCCCCTTTGTACAACTTTGAGTATTCTGCCACTCCAAAGCTTATAAGCACACCTTAAATCTCAGTAGTGGCAGTGATTTCATCATTTCTTAAGATACTTTACAACTTACCTCATGTACTCAATTATCTCTAATTCCCTAGAGAGTGCACCATTATTTCTTCCTCTTCTAAGTAGCATCCTTGTAATGTCTATAGAAGAGCCTAGTAAACTCTCTTTTGTCACTTGAAATACAAAAAAAACCCTTTTATCTTCAAAATTTACAATCAACGGTCCTACCTTTTTAGAATATATAATTGTGTCTTTATTGTTTGTCACATTTATGTCATGTTCATCAGTCGTGACAATGTTTCAAGTTGGCCTTAAATATTTCTATTTTAATTTGATAAAAATACTATACATTTCTAATTTTTCCATTCAATCAAATGATCCTAAACTTTTTCATCATATTGCAAACAAAGTTTGAAAATCTTTAATAGAAAATATTAGATTAATTATTCAGTAGCTAATGAACCAAATAAAATAAACAAAAAGAAGTTAAATATAAAATCAAACGAATCCTATAATTTGTAAACGAAGAGAACAAAATTACAAAATTGGAAGAATAATTAGTACTGGAAGCAAGTAGAAGCAATTGATTGATTTTTGAACCACATACCAGAACTGACACACGAACAGCGTCACAAGAATTTCCAACATCTCCATCTTCAATTTTATCCCGACTCTCGATTATCTAATTATATATTAGATAAGATAAATGTGGAAAAAATATGGCTATTTGAAAATCAAAATTTGAAGAATAATGAGTTTACCATGCGGAAAATAGTGTGGGATCTACTACTGTATAAATTCATATTTGTCTCTCCAATATGACGATGAGCTGAAATTTAGAACAAGAAACTAGAGTTAGCACACAATCACTAATATATAGAACAATACAAACAGACACATAAAACCTCAAGAAAAATGTGAGGTTTGACTAATTTTCAAGAGAGAGAAAGAGAGAAACTGAAATTATTTCAAGAGATGGAAAATTCTCAAAAGCCAATGAAGAAATACTAGTAGATGATAAAAGATTATAACATTTTAATATCTTCTTTCTATCAAACTCTTCAAATTCATATTGAGTAGCACTAGCATATTACCGTACCTAATATAAAAAAGCATTTGAAAACGTAATAGAATTCATTTGAGTTCATCTAAAATGAAGGATGAAAAAAATATATTGTTTTGAAGAATTAAATTACCTTCTCCAAATTCCATAAGATCGAGAACTTGTTCGGAAGAAGCAACAATCTCCTCTCGCAAACCAGCAACATAGATTCCTCGCTGTAAATACGATGAAAAAATAACATCAAATAAAGTGACAAATTCAGACATAGAACAATAGCCTGCACTAAATGGATAATAAAGCACCTCTAAACTTTCATGAATCTGCAGTTTTCGATGCTCAGGGACCAACAGATCATTTATTTCCTCATTGTAGATTTCCATGTACGACATTCGCAAAAGAAACTCCCTATCTGCATCCTTTGAGTACAAATAGTTTACTTAGATATATTTCAAATAGGTTTTATATATTACATGAGCTCAAAGATGAGTCAAACTCAAGCTTGATGCTTTTTTCCCAGCTAAGGCATGGGGCAATTCCTCATAGAGAAGTACCTGCTGTATAAAATCAAACAAACTACGAACAGCAAGAGGAATGATCCCAGGTTCAGTGGGTGAACCTCGCATTGTATGAGTTTTCCCACTGTTAGTTTGTCCGTATGCAAAAACGGTGCCTAGAATTGAGAAATCAAAAGAGAGAGATATAAACAGAAAAAGATAATCAAATAAGTAAATAACAACACAGAAGTTCATAAATGTCAAGGTTTAATTACAAATTTAGTTTTTGTGGTTTGGGATCGGTTTATGTTTTTTGTTTTTCAAAGGTAAATGTACATAAAAGAAAAAAAGTCTCATTGCCAAAGACAGAGGCGCAAAGACATCCTCCATAACAAACTAGAAAGAAAGATAACGAGGCAAACAAGCCACAAAAGCTAAAAACTAAACAAGGAAACAAGCCACGAACGCTATGCGAAAGCAAAAAAAAAAAAACTACAAACTAAGAAAACCTATCGGGAACTCCCACTAGGTGCACAATCATGGGCCTTCTTCCTTTGCTTTTTGAGCTTCTTCTTCTCTTTGGTTGTCTGAGAAAAAACCAGCACCATCAAAAATTTGGGTTCCATAGCGGAAACCTGAGAGTCAAACATCTAATCAGAGTAGTCACTAGTACCAGAACCATCAAAGGAACCATCCATATCAACATCACAAACACGGGAAGACCGAGTCGCTTGACCACTCTCCTCAACAAAACACTCCATCTCTAAAGCCTTCAGAAGTGGGGAAGCATGATCAGGAATCCTCAAGGCATCTGGTCTAACCGATACATCCACCTTACTCTTTTTTGTCGTCACAGTAGCAAAAGGAGTAGTATCAATCTTCCTTCCCCTTGTCAACCTTCTTGACCCTACGAGCATTCTGAGAACCTGGAGTAACTATAGGTTGAGAAGTAGAAGAAGTAGGAATAGGTTGCATAGGCTTCAACTTCTTGACTTCCTTAGTACATGAATCCAAGGAGTGCCCAAACACTCGGCAAGTAGTAAACTTTTTAGGTTTCCAAGGGTAGTCTGCCCGAAAAGCAGAACCACGAATATTATTTGTACAGAAGCTGGGAGAAGAGCCTCAACATGCCCCTCCATTTTGACCCGAGCAAAAGACATCCGATCGAGATACTGTTAAATCACCAATGAACCAAGCTAATGGGTAAAGACAAATTTAATCATGTATCACAAAAACACCAACCGAAGAGGTCGTCACAGAAGACTAGCAAACATCCCGAGACCTTTTTGTTTCCATAACTCTATAGGATTGTGAGACAATCGAATCCAGATAGATAACTTCTTAAATTCGAACTCCCCAATGTGCCAATGACTCATTAGCATACACCCAATCCCGTGAGGAATCCTTAGTGAAGATGAATAAATATAGCCCTTTCTCAAGTGAAGTAATTTTTGATTGCTCAACACGGCCTCAAATACGCCTAACAATATTGGACACAACTGCAAACGGCATACATGAATCCTAGGAAGCACGAACATGACATGGATACGGACACGGCGATACGCCATTTTTCAAAAAAGTAGGATACTGATACGTCAAGGACCCGTTATTTTTTTATTTTTTTAAATATATATATATGTATATAATGACAATTTTAGTTGTTGAAAATAAATAAAACATGTAGATCAAACTATGTATGGGAGTGAAAAAAAAATTATTTTTTTCCTTTCGTTCAATCTGACTTTGTTTTAGGCTGAGGTTAATTTAAAAAAAAAAAACTAATTATTTGGTCATTTTTAACTATAAGCCGTGTTCAAACCGTATCCCAGCTATGTCCAAAAGTCAGATTTGAAAAAAAGGGGGATGCTTATTTTGAAGTATCAGACACGTATCCCAGGCATGTCCGGATGAATCCGTGTATACGGATTCCTCATGAAAATAGAAGTGTCCGTGTTTCCTGGCATGAATCAATAAACTGATCAACCAAAGCGTTCTCCAGATCTTGTAACCCTCCTCCAAGACATCATCAAGAACATCAATAGTCCCATCCCAACCCACTGAAGGGCAATAATCATAGGGAAAAGCCACAAAATATGACTCGGGTTTGAAAAAAGATTGTCGATAGGCATACCGATATTAGAATCCACACTCAAACCAGACGAATCAACCTCAACAAGGCAAGAACCACCTAAGGGAGGATTATCCCCGTGTTTCTCACGGAGAATCGGACCAATAGTAGTAGAATTGGACCTATTAATTGCCTCAACCGGGGTTTGGAACCTACAACTGAATCAACAACATCTTCATTTAAAGGAAGAACCACCTCTAAAACAAAAACCGGATTCGAAATGGCCTGAACCAATCCAATAACCCCTAAACCGGTCCAAAGGAGCTCTAAACCAATCCGCAAATAGTCCACCACCTAAAACTGGTTAAGCAAATGCCTGAACCGACTCAGAAATTAACAATGCGGCTAGCACCTGATCTAGACTCGACAGCTCTCCAACCTCTCCTCCTCATCACAAGACTTACTATTCGACTTCCCCAACTCAGGAGACTCTTCAAAATAATTCTCAGTCAAGAAAAGATTTTAAGGTTTCTTCTCCTCATCATAAGCAAGGACCAATCACTATAATCTTGAAAACTCGACTCTGAACTTAAAGGATCCATGACGTTTTTGCTCTCCTTTGAGTTTATCTTGATGGCGCGCTCTGCAGGCCTAGATGTAGAAGCCAAGACCTCGGTTTTCAGCAAGATTTCTTCATTGAAGCAACAAAGATAACGTTGATAGCTTGACTACAACGCACATAACACTTAAAACCAAAGAAAAATGGCTAAAATCATAGCAAAAATAATAAAATTCTCAATGAACAAAGGTCTCGCCTAAGCTCACTCAACTAACCAGGGTCTCTGATTAAGCAGAAAACATCCATATTCTTAGAGCCTTCACCAATACACAAATCCGGATGATTATGATAGGAAGAAATGAACCCACCAAAAATCAGGCTTCGTGGAGAAACTCCACGGACTAATTTTGTTCTTGATGGGAAACCAACAAACCTATCAAACCTTTCCAAAACCCTCCAAACTTGCCAGAATCCAGTCCAGTCTTCTCACAATTTGCTCACCTGCCACAGGCAAATCAGAGGAGAGACTATGCGGCTAACATCGGAATTCCTAGAGTAAACGTTGGAGGTTTTGAATTTGTTTTGATTTAGTCACTATGATTTTAAAAGAGTCAATTTAGTCTCTATGTTTTGACTTTTGAGGTATGTGTCAATTTAGTTCATATGATTTTAAAAGTTTCAATTTAGTCTTAAAGTTAAATAAAAACTCATGAAACGATTTGTTGTTACCAAAAAGTTAACATATAACTTATGTGTCAATATTCTATGAACGTGGCAAAACAAATGACTATGCGGTAATGTGTAAATATGGGGCTTCTTGATGTGTAAATGTGGTAATAACCAATGTTTTAAAAGTCTTAAGGCGGCCTCGAGGCGTTTTCTCATGGAGAGGCGAGGCGTAAGCCTCAAGGCGGGGTGAGGCGTAAGCCTCATTTTATATAGAAAAAGAATTTATAAAAAAGGTAAAACCTTACATTAAAACCTATTGTGCTCCTATAGGAAAAATAGAGGCAAAAATACATAAAAAACATTTCAAAAAAATCAGAAAATGAAGCTGAAAAAATATAATTAAATATTAGGAATAAACAAGAAAATTATAGGTTTAGGGTTTAGGGTTACAGAACAATTTGTATGAATAAAATAAATATATAAAATGTCATATTATAGTTGAATAAATACAAGAAAAGACAAGGAAAAAAACTAGTATAAAATACATAAAATATGAGTATAATAATGACAAAAACAGGAAGAAGAAAAACAACTAGTAGTTTCAGGTCAGCGGACAATGTGTAGGGTTTTGGTTTTTGAGATTACATATATTATTAAAATAATGGGTTTAATGTTATAAAAGTAATTAGTCCAAGTGGTGGTCTCCCTTTTTGGCTTCTTGGTGCATTCTGTTAAGAAATAATCTATTTGGGCTCAAAGCCCAATATCCAAATGCAATATTAATATGCATTTTCACGAGGCGTACGCCTCTCATGCCTCAAGGCGTAATAAACAAAGGCGTACGCCTCACCTTCCTGAGGCGTAAGCCTCTTCAAACACACTAAAGGCGTAGGAACGGAGGCGTTTTGTTGCCGCCTTGAGGCGAGGCGAGCCTCAAGGCGTAAGCCTCTTACGATTTTTGAAACACTGGTAATAACAAAGATGTTTTACGAGTTTTAATCAAAGCATGTAACTAAATTGAAACTTTTAAGACTATAGGAGGAACTACACCACAAACTATAGTGACTAAATATATAAACAAACCCTGTTGAAAATATATAAAAGATTCACTTTATCTTAACCCAACAAGCTTGCTTTTGGGTCTATTCGTGATTTAACAAACGAAATGTCAAGTAATTTGATCGAATCGAATGACACAATACCATTGAACCCACGAACTGCCGAGGTAACGATTTCTTTAGTGCGAGCTTGATAGACCTCAAAAGTCTTACAATCTTCACCAAAAATTTTGTCTGTGAACGAGAAAAATCGCAAGAACAAAAGCAGGGAGAAGTGAGAATGAAAATTCGTGAAAAACATATTATAATAATAATAATAGAGAAGAGACATACCAAAATCGAACTTGTTAGGGAGATTAGGTATAAAAATGGAGTTTCCAGAGATTTTCCATGGACTCGTTTTTGCGTCTTCCGCTGAGAGTGGCCTCGCACGGACAGTAACGTGAATTCTCTCCATTCTCCAATGCTCGCGTGTTCTCCTCTCTTCGCCTTGGTTTTCTGAGAGAGAAATTGAGCTTTGAGTTTTCACTCTTCAGAGAGAGAGAGAGCGGGGGTCTAGTTTTTTCTTGCCATCTTGCCTTTGTTTTCCCGCTTTATCTCGCTTTTCAATGTGGCCAGATGGCCAAATTGGGTTGTTGGTTTTTTTTACAAAAAAATTGTGTATATAGGTTAAAATTAGGGTAAAATATCATTTTAGTCCCTACATTTTCACTCACGTTTCATTTTCGTCTTTGAACTTTCAAAATTGACATTTTTAATCCCTCGACTTTCGAAAAGTTACCTTTTAAGGGCTAGTTTGGCATTGCTGGAGCTTTTAAAATAATTGTTATGAACTGTGTTGTAGAAAAAATCAGCTGTATCATAAATTAGATTAGTGTTTGGTAAATTCAACTTATGTAGAATATTAGTGTTTGGTAAATCTGACTTCTAAAAGTGTTGTGAAATATACAAATATTCAATTAATGCTGATACAAATATTTATATTAATTTAATTACAAGAGTTCATAAAAACAATTTATCTAATAATAAAAACATAAAAACGATATTCAACTATAAAACTATTTAAGGAAATTCTTATAAAAAAAAAAATCTTCTATTAAAAAAATATTGTCTATATGATATAGTATTTACTTGTTTTTATAATGTATTTTTTGTATATTAAAAAATATTTACTGTAAAGGGTAAAAATAGCCTTCTTATGGGCTGCCCTCACACCGGGCCGATTCACATGGGGACAAGCCCATTCGAATCATATCCTGAAGGAGCCAACCCTCCTTGGGCCGAGTGAAAGCCCATTAAGCCGAGTCTCATGCTAGCCCAGCCGAAGAGCCCACGATCAAGGAATTATAAAAGGCACCTGCCTATCAAATCAGGTATGCGTGAAAACAAGTACCATCATTCATATACATTTTGACCTAATCCTTGCGGTGCAAGGCATATCTCACCTACCACCACCTAATTTGATCGTCGGAGGGTTATCGGCCGGTACCACACTGGTGCCCTTCTGACCGTCTCTCCCTCGAGTGTTTTAGGTAGCTCCGCCGCTAAGGAACAGCACGTGCCGCGACGTGCTCAACTGCGTGGAATGAGGCTCCGACGAGAAATATCCCACACAGTTTGGCGCCCACCGTGGGGCCGTTCATCTTCGATTTCCGGCAAAATCCAGATACTCACGCGGTTCCCACGAGTTGAATCAATGACCACTCGTTCAACCAGACAACGAGCTCTTAATGAAAATGCAACCAGAGAAAAAGGAGTAATCGATGATGCTCAGAACCTCGACGTGGCACCGGAAACCATCACCATGGCTCTGACGGAACACCAAGAGATGGTAGAAGCACACAAAGCTTTGAGAGAAGAGGTACGGGAAATGAGAGCCTTGTTGGGGAAAGGGTTGGCAGCGGTCAACACTAACAGCCAAAACATCCTGAACGTAGACGAGGGAGGCCCTTCAAAGCCACGAACTGGCAAATCCCAAGCCAGACGGCGGCGTCGAAGGGTCACCGCGTCCGAGAAGGAAAAGAATGTACCGGGAGACGACCTCCAGACCAGGCTGACAGCACGCCGACGAGGGGAGAACTCCAACCTGGAAATCTCCTCATCGAAGGAAAAGGACGCCTCAAGCAAAACAGGCCCCACCCGGCTGACTCGAGACAAAGTGTCGTCCCAGAGGAATGCTGAAGGACATCAAGACTCGAGTTACACATGACGTCCACCGGTAAGAACAAACACCGGGAAAAACAACGGAAGTACACTGACGCGAGACAAATCCTCAAAGAAAAGCTGGCAAGGAAGGCATCCGAGAAAAGAGCCAAACCTAATTCTGATGCCCGAGAGCCGAGGGATTCTCCTTTTACGAGAGAAATCATGTCCGTTCCACAACCGAGACATTTCATCCTCCCCAAGTTCGAGATGTATGACGGAACTGGGGACCTGATGGAACATGTGGCCCATTTCGTCAACATGATGGAATCCTCGTGCGTGATCTGCCCCGATCTAGACGCTTTAACCTGCAGATTCTTCCCCACCAACTTGAAAGGCTCGCCCCTATTATGGTTCAATAGCCTCCCTAAAAGGTTCATTAAAAAAATTTCGGACCTATCATCGGCTTTCCTCAGCGAATATAGCGTGAGTCGAAAGTTAGCCAAAACGAACCACGACCTCTATGATGTGCTGATAGGGGAAAATGAAGCCCTTCGGAACTTCATCGTTAGGTTCCCACAAGTCAAACTAGAGGTCAAAGACTGCAACGATCTGGAGGCAGCAACAACGTTCTCACGAGCTATACACCCGAACCACCCCCTATGGAGGTCTTTCAACAAGCGAAGGCCCACAACCATGAAAGAGGCACTGGACAGAGCGATGGCGAAAATATAGCAAGATGAGTCCGAAAGGGTGGCCAGAGAAATGCGTAGGATGGGATCGAAATCCGAGGGAGTACGGAAGAAGAAGAAGCCCTTGACTGAAGAAAGGCGAGGAAGAGAGCACAGATGCTCGGAAAGAGGGAAAGAAGAGAAAAAAGATGAGGTGGAAAGAAAATCCGTATGGGGAAGGATCAACTATCCGAAGAAGCGGAGTTCAGAACGGATCCTGCACGCGGAAGGGGCGAGAAACTCTTTCTGAAAGGAAGAGAGTCTAAAGGAGAAAAGGCCACGCTACAGTCGAAAAAGCCTACAGAAAAAAGGACCCTACTATAGGTTCCACAAATCAAAAGGGCATGCTACAGAGGACTATAAAATCCTCGACCGAGAGATAGACCGCGTGTGCGAACAAGGTCCGATCCGAAGGATCGAGAAGCAAGGTGCAAGAGACACGGATGAGAGGCTCGCCGCACCGGTAGAGGTGTCAAGGGACGGTCAAGTCAGTTCGATCCACTACACCGGAGAGTCCATTAACGCTCACAAAAGGTCTCATCATGAAGCTGTGCTCTCCGTCTATAGGGTCGAGCATGCTCCCGAAGATCTGATTAAGTACTCCAGGAAGGATTTAGAAGACGTACACCTACCCCATAACGACGCACTGATGATAGCAATATCCATCAGATCTCATACAGTCAGCAAAGTCCTAGTGGATTCAGATTCTTCCATCAAAATATTGTATATGTCCGCATTCCGGAGTATGAAGCTAAGAGAATCAGATCTTACTTAGAATTCCCAAGACCTAGTGGGATTCAACGGGACAGTGACGAGGACCTCCGGAACTATCAAACTCCCAGTCCGAGTCGAAGGTGCAAATTCGATGGCCCTCTTTCATGTCATAGATGCCTACTCAGGGTACAGCGCCTTGCTCGGAAGGCCTTGGATTCATGATATGAGAGCACATTCTTCAACTCTTCACCAAAGGCTGAAATACCCTACCGAAAAGGGAATCAGGGTTATAAAGGGGGACCAACAGGTTACAAAATCGTGTTTGGTCTAAATCGTTAAGCTAAAGTCTCAATGCCAAGCATAGCAATTACATGATCGGGGCCCCGAACGAGGCCCACCTTCTGCTCGGCCAATAGTTGAAGCGCCTAAGGAAGGATCGGTGAAAATCCAGATCCATCCAGCAGACCAGGAGAAAACGATGAACATTGGGAAATATCTGAAAGAAAGTCTGAGAGACGGACTAGTAAACCTTCTAAGCAAGAGTTGGAAAACATTTGCGTGGAACCACACGGACATGCCCGGTATAGATCTAGATATCATAACTCACAATCTCGAAATTGATCCGAGCCAAACTCCTGTCAAACAGAGGAGGCGCAAATTCGCGCCCGAGCGAAATGAAATCATAAATGAGGAGGTTCGGAAACTTGTGGAGGCAGGTTTCATCCGAGAGGTCAAATATCCAGAGTGGCTGGCCAATGTAGTGGTCGTAAAGAAAAATAATGGGAAATGGAGAGCATGTATTGACTTCACTGACCTCAACAAAGCTTGCCCAAAAGATTCCTTCCCACTGCCCAAAATAGATCAACTGGTAGACGCCACGGCCGGCTATGACCTACTCAGTTTCATGGACGTCTTTTCTGGATACAACCAAATCAAGATGAACCCAAAAGATCAAGAAAAAACCTCGTTCATAACCAATGTAGGCACATATTGCTATACTGTGATGCCCTTTGGTTTAAAGAACGCAGGAGCCACCTATCAACGCTTGATGAACCGAATGTTCAAAGATCTCTTGGGAAAGACAGTGGAGGTGTACATTGATGACATGTTGATCAAATCACGAAAGGTAGAAGACAATCTAGGTCATGTGGAACGAGCATTCAAAGTGCTGAACCGATACGGGATGAAACTAAACCCCGATAAATGCACATTCGGAGTTCCGGCAGACAAGTTCTTGGGACACCTGGTGACCAGCTGCGGGATTGAGGCAAACCCCCAAACCAAATTCAAGCGATAATAGACATGCAAGCGCCGACGAACCTGAAAGGGGTGCAAAAATTAACTGGATGTTTAGCAGCGTTGAACAGGTTCATATCTCGATCATCGGATAGATGCTTACCCTTTTTCAAGGCGCTAAAGAGGAGCAGAGAGTTTGGTTGGAGAGTTGAGTGCCAGAAAACATTCGAGGAATTCAAGGTTTACTTGTCTTCGCCCCTGCTGCTAGCCAAGCTCTCACATAACGAAAAGCTATTTCTATACTTGGCGGTATCTGACGCGGCGGTTAGCTCAACATTGGTGCGTGAAGACAGGCGAACTCAACACCAGATCTACTACGTGAGTAAAGCAATGATCGACGCTGAAACGCGATACTTGAAGATGGAGAAACTGGCATTAGCCCTGATAGTCGTTTCACGCAAACTGAAACCTTATTTCTAAGGCCATCAGATAGTGGTAAGGACCACCTTCCCACTGAAAGCCGTTCTTCACGAACCGGATGTTTCGGGACGTCTAACAAAGTGGGCGATAGAATTGGGCAGATACGATATCACTTATGAGCCAAGAACAACCATCAAAGGGCAGGTTCTCACAGATTTCGTTGCAAAAATGACTCCAGCGAATCCGAGCGAAATCGAGACAAACTCGTCGCTCTCAACCGACCTCGAGATGGAAACTTGGGCCCTATGCGTTGATGGATCCTCGAACTCAAGAGGATCCGCCGCAGGCTAGTCCTGTCAACCCCCGAGGGATACCTCCTGGAACAATCAATCCGATTCGGATTTGCAGCTTCAAACAATGAAGCCGAATGCGAAGCGTTGATAGCTGGGCTACAGAGAGCAAAAGAACTGGAAGTCGAAAACTTAAACATCAAAAGCAATTCTCAACTTGTGGTGAACCAGGTAAAGGGGTTATTTGAGGCAAAAGACCCCAGGATGGCGAAATATCTGGAGAAAGTTTTGTCCATCCTATCTCAATTCGCAAAGTACAGCATCAGCCAAGTACCGAGGGCTGAGAACGGACATGCCGACGCTTTAGCTAGTCTCGGATCCGCAGTCCAAACGGAAACAAGAAGAATCATCCCTGTCGATCATTTGTCCGAACCAAGCATCACCCTTGATTCGAACATGGGGAATGGAGACGATGGAATAATTAGACAAGTATGTCGGTAGAACAAAATCTGGAGTTTGAGTCGGATTGGAGAAATCAAATCCTCCAATACTTACAATCGGGACTTTTGCCCCGAAGAAAAACTAGAAGCACAGAAAATCCGATCCAAAGCTACCAGATACTCGATCATCCAAGGAGAATTATACAGGAGATCTTCAGCGGACCCTATCTAAAATTCCTGGGAAAGTCAGAAAGTTCTTACGTTCTGAAAGAGTTGCACCTTGGACACTGCGGAAATCACGCGGGACCAAGGTCCTTGAGTCATAGAGCATTAACGCAAGGGTATTACTGGCCCACCATGGTGAAAGATTCCAAAGACTTCGTTTCCCGATGTGATAAATGTCAAAGGTTCGCAAAGACGATTCACGCACCACCAACGGCGCTAACTACAATCTCGGCACCTTGGCCCTTCATGCAATGGGGTTTAGACCTAGTGGGAAAACTGCCATTAGCTCCGGGACAGAAATGCTATCTGATTGTAGCAACGGACTACTTCTCCAAATGGATTGAAGCCGAACCGCAGGTAAAGATTACGGAGAGGAAAATCGAGATGTTCCTCTGGAAAAATATCTTCACCCGCTTCAGAATCCCCAGGGTCATCATCACCGAAAACGAAACTCAGTTCACAGGAAGGTCCATCCGGAAATATTGCGCGGACAGAAAAATGGAACTTCGATATTCGACACCCCACTACCCGTAGGCTAACGGACAGGAGAAACATCGAATAAAACCATCATGGACTCTCTGAAAAAGAGATTGGAACGAACGAAAGGGAGATGGGTGGATGAACTGCCAGGAGTCCTTTGGGCATATCGGATCACCCCTAGAATCCCTCAGACTAAAATCCCTAATTCGCTAGAATAATTTCTAAGTCTTCCGCGGACTAAAGAATCTAATGCGTTCGAAATTATGGAAAAGTAACTCACACAGAAAGTGAAGCAAGGAAACAATGAGTGAATAAAGACCAACTTTTATTTCACAACAAACAAGTAAGGCTCGGACCCACATGTCGGGAACTCAACCGAAAGAAATTACAAAAGTTCTACAAAGTAAAATTAAGCAATCCGAGGTATCAGCATCGGAAACAGTGAGGATGTCCTCCTAGGAGAAGATGAGGGTATTGCTCGGAAAACGAGTGACCAGAGCCAATTCATTCGATGGCTACTCCACCAACTCATCACATCCGAGGCTTAGCAGGATCCAACAGATGAAAGCTAGGGAGGTCTTCAACTCACTACACCTGAACCCCTGATGGATTTTCGAAAGTATCCATACTTTCACTAGGGACGGAAAAGGCGAGGATGGTGGTACTCTGAGGACAACATTCAGGCCCAGAGAGACACCATTCCCAACCGCTCCTCAACTCCACAGTAGACTGCTTCTCCAATTAAGTCAGAGCAGGTTCAGGTGCGGGGAGACGGAGGACCACCAATTTCATTTGACCTCGCTCGACGCTCGTCTCAGGGGAAGCGCATTTCTCGCTTCCGCAAACACCAAAAGAGACGCAACTCCCATGCTGAAGTCTCGGACGGTGTGATGATGAAGAAGACCGTCGAAGGACCGGTAAGGGAGTTGCCCCCCCATCGTTTGCCCCAGTTCCCGGATGCCGCAGGAACAAACTCTGGAGGCTCGGTGAGGGGTGGTTGAGCGACTGGTCAGCCCGAACAACTTCAAGTCTTCTAAGTCTGCTAAGGTCCATCCTCACAGGCGAGGAGGATTACGACCACCAAGTTCAAGTCTGCTAAGGCCAACCAAACAGGCGTAAAAGATCATGACCAAGCTTTCTAGGCACAGGCTATAACCAAGGAGAGCCAAACATAAAAGAGAAACAGGAGGAAACGGGAAGACCACATGGTATGGAATTCTGGAATAATACGAAAGTTTGAAGATCTGAAAATGGAGAAGAAACCGTTTCAGAAAACAGGGTCTAAAAAAGTGAATAGGAAAATCACAAAGGCTTATTTAAAGGATCTTGAAACCGCTGCGATCGTGGCAACTGTCAAGCATCGAGTGCCGCTACGAGAGTCATCAGGCATTCGAAACGACGTGTATATTAACCCGTAGTTAATGCGGTTAACCCCCCTAATTAACCGCATTCAAGGTGATTTGATAGGAATGACAGACGTTTGACACGACTAATCGCTACCTGACGTCACCGCCTCGAGGTATGGAACGACTCTTTGCATCGAGTGCTATCCGAATTAATGACAAGTCTCTTCGACTCCCATACTGAACGTCTCTTTCTCGCTATAAAAGGATAGGGATCAAAGGAATATCTTACAATATGATCAATCAACCACCTGACATCAGTTAAAAGAAATGGATGACTCCACTGCAACTTCAAAGGTGACTAAATGGGTCCTAAAATGGGAGAACCAAGAGTTACGCACGGAAAATGCCAGGCTCAAAATGGCTCTTCTAGAGAAGGAGGAAAGAGAAGGAGACTCGGAGGCCCTAAGACAAGAGGTCCAAAGCATCTGAGGGGCTCTCGAAGCGGCGAACACCTGAGCAGAGCAGATCGAACAAGAAAACCATTCTCTCCGAGAAAGCTTGGAAATCGCAGAGACGGACGAGGGTCGCGAACCGGATGAGTGCTGCTACGTGCTCGAGGATGGCCTTCAATCTGCGAAAAACCTCAATGACTATTACGAGAGGGAAAACCATTCCCTGAAGGAGGAACTGGCCTCCTTGAAGAAACGAAGGAGACTAACTCCGACAGTCATCATCGACAACGATGAAGATTAGGAGGATTTACCCGAGACTCCGAAGACTTATGAATGACTCTGTTCTTTCCTTTTATCTCCTTTTTTACTTTTCTATTAACTAAACAATGTACAAGCAAAGAAAAAGAAAAGAGAAATTATATCTTTTGCTTCATATAGTCTGCCTACATCCTCTGTCCGAGCATCTAAAACCTTCTCCAGAAGCAAAAGTCTTGGTCCGTCCAAGCACCTAAAGCCGTTTTCGGAAGCAAAAGTCTTGGTCCGTCCAAGCACCTAAAGTCGTCTCCGGAAGCAAAAGCCTTGGTTCATCCAAGCATCCAAAGCCTTCTCCGGAAGCAAATACCTCGGTCCATCCGAGCACTTCCTATTCAGAAGAATAGAAGACGTTGGAATATTAAAACGTAAAAAACCTCGGTCCGTCCGAGTAATCGAAAGCCTTCTCCGGAAGCAAAAAACCTCAGTCCGTCTGAGTATTCGAAAGCCTTCTCCGGAAGCAAAAAACCTTGATCCGTCAGAGTAATCAAAAGCCTTCTCCGGAAGCGAAAAACCTCAGTCCGTCCGAGTATTCGAAAGCCTTCTTCGGAAGCAAAAACCTCGGTCCGTCCGATTAATCGAGAACATTTCTAAGGATGCTTACAAGTCAAAACATTCCTGCAAAGCGAGCAGGGAAACAAAACAAGCGGATATAAAGAAGGAGTATATGTTTAAGTCTTCACAAAAAAAATTTGTGTGTTCGAACATCAAAGAAGAAAACGGAAAGAAATTCAAGGCAACAAACAATACAGGGCTCCACAATCCGCAGTTTACCCTAGGAAAGTCAATCGGAAACATATACAGTCTCAGTTGTGGGAATTTCAGTGGTAGCGCCCTCAACAATCGCGTCATCACCTCCATCAGAACAGACGTCAGCACCCTCGGCAGCCGCGTTCTCATCCTCGGCAAGGTGGTATATGCCAATCCCGCCTTCTGCACAAGCCTCGCCTCTGGAAGCCTTCAAATTGGTAGCTTGTTCAAATAACTCCCTTCGGCGGTCAACGGCGTCATCATGGGCAACCGGACTGATTAGCCTACCCTCCTCCTCGGATAAATCCATCTGTAACTTGACTGAATCCCGTCCGACAGCAAGACCGATGAGAATGGATTCCACCTATGCTTCGGTTGCCATGGCCAACTTTCGTCGGAGGTCGTCTACAGCCTCCCGAAGGGCCGGAAGTTCAGAGACTTGGCTCCTTAGAGAGTCGTTCTCCAAATCAAGCACATCCAACTTCTCCTGAGCCTTCATAAGTGACTCGGCTCCCCGGTTAAAAGCGTCCACGACCTTAGATTCCTCCTTGCGAGCAGCATCCAAGTCAAATCAAGAGCGCGAGATCGTCGTCCTTCGGCCGTTACCTCCACCAACTTCTGTCTGAGCTCCCGATGCTTCACAAGCAGATTCTCCAAGTTCAGAGTCATCTGGGCAGAAGCATGGATACCCTGGGAGAACAAACATATATAAAGAGACATCATAACAAGCAGGGTTGAGCCAAAGCCACAAGAGTGAAGAAGAAGAAAACTGACCAGCCAATTGCGATAGCACATGCAGCGGAAGGTCTCGTCCTCGCAATTGTAATCGAAAAGGGGTTCCAGTTGTACCCCGCCCAGGTCTTGAGAAAATCTGATTGAGTCCATAGCCCGTCGGAGGTAGTAGGACTTGTCAAGAGACCCTTCGTCAAAATCCGCACCAGGGGGAGCAAACAGACGAAGCATAGAAGGTCCACCGCTCGCGGCACCCGATCCACTCGCCACGGACGGAACCACTCCCGCTGGAAGGGGAATAACAGACACGGTCGAACTGGGTAGACGCGAAGTGTCGGCATCGAGAGGCCCCTGGGTCATCCGATCATTCCCCTGTTCAGATTCCGAGTCAGATAAAACACGGGTATAATCAGGGGAAGGCGAATCCGCCTCGGAAGGGTACGACCAATAAGCCATTCCAAGATGCTTCAAAATCAACGCATTCGCACCCTTTACCGCACGTTTAAGTGCTCCGAGGACTCCACCCTCACCTTTCCGCCTTTTGGAAACAGGAGAGTCCTCCAAAAGATCCGCAGGAGAATCTGAGAGAAGGTTTGCAGGAAGATCCGGACCGGCAGTCACTGCACCTTCCACGGAAGCTTCAGGAGCATCGATCACCACAGTTTTCGACTTGTTTGCAGGACGATCACGCTTGGGAGCGATCTTTTCTTTTCCTTTCTGGGTAAAGAGAGTTGTCTCTTCAGGTTTCTTCTTCCTCTTTCCCATGTCCTGAAGAAGGGCAAAGAAAGCCCCAGGATCATTTAAGTCCGGGATCGGGGTGAGAGTAACGCCAGACATCTTGTTAGAGAGACCTAGAAAGCAAAAAATAAAGGTCAGTTCTGAATCACATCGTGAACAAAACAGTTGAGAACATAATATTTACGGGGGTGTAATCGGCACGAAGTTCGGTAGGGGAGTCCAGAGACACGAAAAAACAAGCCAGGGATGTTGGGTGAACTCTTCCCAGTTAAAAGGCCTCAATTTCTTCAGAATCTTGCAACACTTGAGGGATTCCGCGGAAATACTCTTCGGAAGAGGATTCTTCACTGATTAAAAAAAACAAACAACAATTAGTTAATGCCACAGTCGACCGGGCCATAAAATAACTCGGAACCCATTCCTCACCCTCATCCTCCCAAGAGGTAAAGAGAGTCCGGCTTCCAGACGAGATGGGGCCTCGGATGAAGAACCAGAATTCTTTCACTTCTTGTCGCACGAGTTTTCATCTACCAAGGAAGGCGTCGCGTGACTGTGAAGGAGGAAACCCATCCAGTCCTGAACATTTATTCGAAGGGCTCAGAAGTGAGAAACCATACCCAGAGTTGGTCGGAAGCGTAAACCCGCACACAGTACCTCTAGAGTGAGCAGGGACCTAAGAGTATTCGGCATAAGCCGGCCTAAAACAATGTCGTAACTTAGAAGGAATTCGATCAAAAAAGGAGAGATGGGAAGTCGAACCCCCCATCGAAGGAATTTTGGATGGAGAGAAGTCCAACCATCCCCCGGGAAAGGTAAACTCGCTCGGACGGTGTGGGGAGCCTCATCTCAAATTCTTTGGAGATGCCGTAATCCTCCCTCAACCTGTCCAGGTCACTTTGATTCATCTCTGACACGTAATGGAGAGGGCCTGCATCCTCTTTGATACCCTTCGAATGGGTTTTTTTTCTCCTTTTCTTCTTCTTTGCCTTCGAATTGGCAGTGGGAGACCCGACAGTCTCACTTTCCAAGGAGGCCCCTTCTCCCCCTCAACAATATAGAAACGGATGACACAACCCGAAATGTGGCTTCACTGCCCATGGAATGACCTTTCTTTTTCCTTGTTCCTTCTTAAGCCGCCTCCACGGTAGGAATAGGAGGAAGAGGATGGGAAGGGTCGGGAAATGTGGCTGAGCCCGTCAAGGCTGGAGTTACTCCTTTCAAAAGGCGAGAAGTAGGAAAATGGACGGGATCTATATCTAAACCTGCCTGAATCTCAGAGACGGATTCGAGCTCATCAACGGAAGGGAGAGAATCCTCACATATAGAAAAACGGGGACCAATAGCAGGCTCATTCCCCTCAGGCTCACCCCGAGATGAGGGAACAGTGTTAACCCCACCGGTACAAGCGAAGGAAGGGGAAGCCCCAGACTCAATCCTCTCGAAAACCAAACCATCATAGTCGTCATCCCCTACAGTGATCCTAGGGGTCCTATGACCTCTAACCATAAAGTTTCGCTCAAAGTTCTCCATTACAGAAAGAACGGGAAGCAAAAAACAGAGAGGAAAAGACTAACCTTCGAAGAAGAACAGGGAAAGCTTCGAGGGAACAGAGTGAAGACGGCGAAGAATCTTTCGAAAGCGGACGGTTTACTGAAGATTTCGAGAATTCAAAAGGCAAACGAGCCTTAAAGTCTGAGGGAAAGCCCTATTTAAAGAAGGGAACACGCGTCCAACCATCGCAACACGTGGGGAGGGTCGCAACGATCCAGATCACCCAAAACTCATTGAAATTCACGCCCATCCGAAGATTCAATGGATCAATTTCGCTAGGAGCCACGTCTCTTGGAATAGACACATCCACAAGAGAACGTGACGACTCCCGAAAAAAGGTCAGTAGAGCCCAAGTCTTGACAAGGTCGAGGTGGTCTATTTTCTGAAGGGTCGTGGTCCCCAACCACTCCAGAGTAGCACGAAGATTAGGACGAGCATCACGCCCCTGATCCGATCAATCTACTATTCCCTGCATCGGACTTTCCGACCCAGGAAATAAGGGAAAACTGTAAAGGGTAAAAATAGCCCTCTTATGGGCTGCGCTCACACCGGGCTGATTCACTAGGGGACAGGCCCATTCGAATCATATCCTGAAGGAGCCAACCCTCCTTGAGCCGAGTGAAAGCCCATTAAGCCTAGTCTCATGCTAGCCTAGTCGAAGAGCCCACAATCAAGGAACTATAAAAGGCGCCTGACCTATCAAATCAGGTATATGTGAAAAAAAGAACCATCATTCATATACATTTTGACCTAATCCTTGCGGCGCAAGGCATATCTCACCTACCACCACCTAACTTGATCTTCGGAGGGTTCTCGACTGGTACCACACCGGTGCCCTTCTGACCGTCTCTCCCTCGAGTGTTTCAGGTAGCTCCATCGCTAAGGAATAACACGTGACGCGACGTGCTCAACTGCATGGAACGAGGCTCCGACGAGAAATATCCCACACATTTACAAATCAATTTCAAATTATATTAATTTAAATATATTTTTAAACAATACAATAGACTTTAAAAAAGATTTGATCTGTTGTAAAAAAAATTGGTTTAAAACGAATAAAGATAATGGGAAAGATAGTGAGAGATTTTAGGGAAGTACTTCTGAAAAGCAAAAGCAGGGATCAGACAGTTTTTAAAATATGACAGTTACATAAGTAGATTTTTTAAAAATCAATGAGATTTCATTTTACCAAACATTCAAAACAGTTGAAATTCTATAAAAAGTTGGCTAAAATCAATGCCAAACGGAGCCTTAATCCTTTCGTTAAGTTTTTCATTAGTTGATCGTCAATCAGCAGGGGCAGACTTAAAATCATATAAACCTATTTTTAAGAAATCGGGGGGGGGGGGGACCTTATATACTAAAAATATATCATTTTACATTAAAAAAAAACCGTTTTAAAAAGAATTAATTAAGTAAATAGCCATTTTTTAACATCATCTCATTTTTTGTCCACTTCATTTTTTTTTTCATTATTTAGCCAATATAAGATTATGGCTTTTTTTCCATATATGCCCATGATATCTTTTTTAATCTTTTTTTAAATTATATAGATTTTTTTTCTTCAGAATCTACCACATTTGACTTACTATTTATTTTTATTTTTAAAATTATAACTTTTTTTTTCAGAATCTTCACTTTTGACGTTTGTTTTTAAAATTCTATAGATTTTTTTCAAATATTTCCATGATTCACTTCTTTCATATTTTATTAGATTTCCTTTATTTATATATATTTTTAGTTTTTTAACTATCATCTCCATTTTCGATTCCAAGCTCAACATTTTTATCTCATTCTTTTGGTTTTTACGATCCTGGTAAGTTTAACATTTTTTTTATTTTCATATAATGCAATATATATTTTTTTTAATTTTTTTTCGTTTAATTTCTTTTTTCTTCCCAGTCATGGATATTTTGTTTGTCGACATTAAGTTTGGAGGTTCATGGGATGAACGAAAGAACTACGTTGAATTCATGTCTCAATTATTGCCTATCCCGTCTTCTCTTACTATTCATGATTTCAAGGAACGAATCATCAACGAGATTGATCTTCTTCAAAATTTAAGAGTTTATCGAATGTTCATCGAGTTAATATCCTAGAATAACGTTTCAAAATATGTGGGATTGGAGGTTGATGAGGATTTGATTTTTCTTAACAATTTTTTGAGCGTTGATTCTATATTATGTGCCATTATCTTCGATGATTCAGAAGCAGTAAGTAATTTTCCTCTTGATCAGTCTGTTATTGCACGTGGTGGTACAGTACATTGTAATGCATCCGAAAATGTATTGTACGATAACATTCATGATGCTGCTACTGTTATAGCTAATGTACACACTGTGCCTAATAGTGTCAACCAAGATATGCACAATGTACATGGTGACTTTCCCAGTGACGATGGTCCTAATTTTGATTTGAATTTAGACAATCACATGAACAATAATAATGGTGTTTACTGTCCACAAGATTGTCGTTATATTTACAAAATTAATATTCGCGATTATCGCAGTAATTTTGATGTTCTTCTTAATGATATTTACGGTAGCAAGCAAATTTTGAGGATTAGTCTTAGTGTTCTTGCTTTGAAAAATAATTTTCAATTTTATGTGGTTAGATCCAATGATCAGAGAATGTATGTAGCTTGTTTGGAACCTGATTGTAAGTGGCACGTTCATGCACATAGATATAACAAGTCGAATGCCTTCAAAATAAATAGGTTTGTGAATACACACACGTGTTCAGTAGATATTATTCGAAATGATCATCGTCAGGCTACCGCTGAAGTCGTTGCTAAGTTTATTAAAGAATTTTATCCCCCAGTTCGTGGTAAGGTTATGAAGCCACTCGACATTGTAGAGATGATGAGGTTTAGTCACGGTATTTTCATTAGCTATGGAAAAGCAGTTAAGGCAAAAGATATTGTATTGGCAGAACTCCGTGGAAGTCTAGAGGATTCTTACGCACTCATACCAAAATTTTGTCACATGGTTTCTCTAAGAAATCCAGGAACATATTTTTTTTTTAAAATTTCGTTTTATGTTGTTTATAGTCAGTACTGTACATTTCAATATGTCATAATGTACGTGTTTTTTTTGTTAAGGTTCTTTTTTGTTCTACGAATTCGACCTTGAGTTCAAATTCAAGTATGTTTTCATGGCACTAGAAGTTTCAATCAGGGGGTTTAGTAAATGTAGGCCAGTGTTGTCAGTCGATGGTACTTTCCTAAAAGGTAAGTTTGGTGGTACGATTCTTGCCGCCGTTTGCATGGATGCTAATAATCAAATCTTCCCAATCGCTGTAGCAATTGTTGATTCATAAAACGATCAATCTTGGGAATGGTTTGTTACCAAGCTTAACATTGCATTTGGTAAAAAGATTTCAGGACTAGCAATAATTTCTGATCGTCACGTAAGTATCCACAAGGCTGTCAAAAACGTTTTTCCATATGCTCACTATGGTTTATGTATGTTTCATTTGTCTAACAATATTAAGACTAGATTTAAGAAGGAGGGATTATTTGAAGTATTTATGTGCGCTGCCAAATCTTATTCTAAAGATGAATATGATTACCATATGAGAGAGTTGATTAACATTGAGCCTCTTGTCGAACCGTATTTAGAAGGTGTCAAACCCACCTGTTGGGCACGTGCTTTTTTTATGGGAACAAGATTAAATCTGATGACAACTAACATTTCTGAAAGTTTCAACTCAGCCATGAAACCTTACCGTGACTATCCTATTGTTGGATTATTAGAGGAAGTGATTTTTAAGTTGCAAAACTGGTTTTGTGAACGTAGATTTGATGCATCATGTTTAGCTACTTCACTATCTACTTTTGCTAATAGAGAGATACGTAATCATATAAAATGTGGTCGGCTTATGAAGGTTATTTTTTATTTTTTATGTTTTGGTTATTTTTTTTAATATTTCAGTTATATTTGTAAAGTGTGTACATTATTACATACTTGACATGGTCTACATTTTCATGATTTTTTTAATATTGCAGATTCGATCAACTGATGATTTTATTCATTTCGTCAGTGATGCACATAAAGATTATCAGGTCAACATATCTTTGCGTGAATGTTCTTGTCGTCAGTGGCAACTTAAGTTATTTCCGTGTGCTCATGCTTGCGCGGTGCTGTGTCGCAAGAGTCTTCCATTGACGACATTTGTCCATATGTTTTAAGGATGCACTCCTTCACTCTTATGCTGGTCTTGTTCATCCAGTTGGTCGTTATAGCCAGTGGGTGGTTCCTCCAGAACTTGAAGAATTTATTATACTTCCTCCCGATGTTCGGCGCCCTGCTGGAAGACCGCGTAAAAGGAGAATTCCATCAATTGGAGAACATCCGACAATCTCCAGGGATCGTAATGATTGATAAGCGGGAAATAGGCCGGTTGGGTTTTCAAAAAAACATAACTTAGGAAGCCCAAACGGTCACCTCGCTGAAAGGGCACATCAAGCCGTTTTGAAGAGTTTATGACAGACCATACAAAGCGTCACGAATCCGAAGCTATCACAGTCAAATTCCCGCACTGAAAACTTCCAACATGGAAAATAGGGGGGAAATCGTACAGGGTAAAAATCGTCCATCCTTGTATTGAGCAAGTTGAATCGGTTCCGAAATGGCCTAGGCCCAATAAAACATGTAGTGGAACCAGACCGACCAAAGCTAGGCTGGTTCAAGGCTCATTAAAGCTTAGTTTTAGCTAGCACGACCAAGCAAGCCCACGACGAACCAAATGGAATGAGTATATAATGACCGTTAACTCACCATCATCATATGGCTCACGGCCTAAAGGCCGGTCCTGACTCGGCTCAGGCTCGGTCCGAGCTCAGCTCGAAAGTTATCGTTTGATGGGCCGGCTCGGCTCGTTAATTGTTTGGATTGGATATGAGTCTCCCTTTTTTTGAACGGACCGGCTCGTGGGCCGGCTCGTTTGACCCTCTATAGAGCCGATTCAACGAGCCGGCTCAATCTCGGCCCAAATAAAGCTCACAATATTTATTTATTATTTAAATAAAAATTTATATTATTACCATTTTAAAATTTTAAGATAAAAAATTCTATTATAAGTTTAATATGTTAATTTTGTTAACACTTGATTTTTTTTAAAAAGTGATTCGAAAGTTATACATCTTTGGTTGTTGAGAAAATATAATACAAAAATGAACTTATATGATAGGCCGAGCTTGACTCGCTCCAATGAGCCAGACCCAAGCTAGGCTCGATGAGCCAAGCCCATGAGTCGAGCCGTGAGCCTTAACATTTTAGATTGAGTCGAGCCGGCTCGGCTCGACCAAAAGCAAAGGCTCGTTGGGCTCGAACTTGAATCGAGCTTGAGCCTTCTAATGTTTAAGCCGAGCCGGCTCAACTCGGCCCATTGATGATAGTGACTGTTAACCCATCAAATCATGTAAGTGCACAAAGACTTAATTCTAACGGGTTCTTATACACTCTCACTAACTTGATCGTCGGAGGGTCATTGGCCAGTACTACATCGTTGCCATTCTGACTGTATTTTTTTTGTCTATTTCAGATAACAAGAGTCGCGGGGATCAGCACGTGCCATCACGTACTCAATTGTGATAACGTCCCACACAAATATTGTTCCAATTTTTTTTTGTTATTTCACTTAAAAAGAATATTATTTCAAGTGCAAAATCAATCCCAAAAATGCTTTTACACCCATGATTAAACATGAACTTTATTAATCTTGTTGATCATGTAGTTGTCTTACACGGTAAGTAAGTGTTAGAAATTGAAAGAATGAATGAATTGTAGCTCTTCATGAATAGTCAATAGCTAGCAGAGAAGACTTCACTAATTATAATTTATAGATCAGATACATAAGGATTAGGACTGGTAAAAAGGGAATTAAAAATTTTATAAAAAAATCAATACAATTAATGACACATAATAAGGAAAATATTCTTTATTTATTGGAAATTATTTTACTAATCAAGAAATTTTGAAGTTTTAAACTTCATCTCATTTGAGTAAATATATTTATACATTACAAATTTTGATTGATTAGAGCTCTTAATTTTCATTTTATTAGATGACTCTCAACATATTTTCTTTGACATTTCTTCTCACACAGCTCTCAAAGTTTAAGAAAAAAAAATCATAAACTACATATTAATTAACATACATAGCATAATCAGATCATAAATAAAAAAATTAATATATTCATTCGGGGAGAAACTTACAAGAAGAACATTAAAAAAGAACAAAAATATTGAGACAGGTATGAAACATTATAGATTTTCTTACCTAACAATTACTATATACACATTTGCATACAAAACTCAATTGTCTGCATCCTCGACAGTTACTCTGTCCTGCCGACACACATGACATGCAGTGAAGGAGGAAGAGTGGCTACATATTCAAAATGGTATATATGACAGCAACAAGGTAGTGACCTTATTCGTTCTCCTTTAATGGAGTATTCTTGATAGATTTGGCATGCCTCCATTTCATACGATTTAAATGTATCGGAATGCGGATCGAATGTGGCTTCTGTCATTCAGACCTCTTTGATTGAAATCTGCTGAGGAGGCTGGTTTATTGATAAGTGGTGGTTGTACAGCCATTTCTATGTCGTTGTCAGTGTTATATGAACCTCATCAATGGGTCACATAGGGCTGACCCAACCCTTCAAATAAGTGGGCTAGGTAGAGCTTGGGTCGGGCGTAGGCCCGAGCCTTACTTAAAAGGGTGAGCCCAATATTGGCCTATAGGCTTGACTCGTTGGGTAAAAGTTTGGGTCGGGCAATTAGATCAGGCAAAGCCCGACCCGTTTTAATTTTAATAATTATTATTTACAAAAGAAATTGAATTTTTAATTGCCAGTTAAATATATTTTATTTATAAATTTTTAAATTAATTTTATTTAAAAAATTGATGAAAAATCAGTTTTATTTAATATTTTTGTACTTAGTTGGATTATTTTCAATTTATTAAAAATTTCAAACTAAACTTTAAAAGTTATAAGATAAAAATTGAATAAAAGTTAACGAAGTAAAGTAATGATTTTATTAATATATAAAGTTTAAATATTATAGAATTTAAACATAATATATAAAACCTATAAAATATAATATTATATATTATAATACTATAATTTTTAAATACTATTGATATTAATAATTTTTAAATTTTTATGAGTGGTCCTGGAGCCGGGCTTTGGACTTGGCCTGGGGCTGGGCTTGATGGGGGTCCTATAGATAAAACTCGTTGGTTGGGCTTAGGCTAATGAGGGCTCGAAGATTTATAAACCGGGCCGAGTCTGACCTACCAAACGTTGACTTACGGGCTAAGCTAGGCTCAAACCGGCCCACAAGCTTTGGGCCGGTTGATGAGGCTTAGTGTTATATGATGAGGAAGAAAAACAATATTGTCAAAAAAAACATTGGATAAGATGCATTAGAAATTAGGCCATGGGTGGTAATTTTACAAAAATGATTATGAGTATAGTCTTTAATAGGTAATATTTTATTATACTCACTGCCATCATCTGAGTGAGCATGATGCTGTCATAATCCATGAGATTTGGAGGGAAGGAGATTTTGACTTAGAAAGAAATAGATGAATATGAGAAAAGAAAACAAAAGTAATGTTCTTCATAATAGATTGAGAGGGAGAGTGATTTTGACAAAGAAAGAATATAAATGAATATGAGAAAGAAAACAAAAAATGCTCGTCAGAATATGATATTATAGAGGAGTTTAGAGAAGGATAAATTATTCAATACTCCCAGACTATTGAGAATGTCATTCTACAAGGCATTCACATTTGTAGGTTAATTATAGCTTTCTTTTTATATTACATTGCATCGACTAAATGCACCTTAACCTTTCTTCTATAACTAATTCATTCTAATGTCATTGTTAGTGTTATATAAGCCACCTTAATTAGTTGGGTCGGGCCGACCCAATCTTTAAAACAAGTGCTCCAGGCCTTATTTAAAAAAGTGAGCCTAAGCCCGACCAACAGGTTTAGCTCATTGGGTAAAGTTTTGGCCGGGCCCGGGTAGGGCCATTGGATCAGGTCGGGCCCGACCCTTTTTTTTTAATTATTTATTTTACAATAGATATTGAATTTTTAATTGTGATTTAAATTCATTTTATTTATAAACTTTTAAATTAACTTTATTTTAAAAAATTGATGAGAAATTAGATTTATTCAATATTTTGTACTTTAGTTAGATTATTTTCAATTTATTAAAATTTCAAGCTAAACTTTAAAAGTTAAAGATAAAAATGGAGGAAAAGTTAACGAAATAAAGTAATGATTTTATTAATATATAAAGTTTAAATATTATAGAATTTAAGTATAATAATAAAACCTATGAGATATAATATCAATATTATATATTATAATACTATAATTTGTAAATATTATTGATATTAATAATTTTTAAACTTTTATGAGCGGGCTGAAGCCAAACTTTGGATCGAGCCTCTGGTGGACTTGATGGGGCCCTATGGATAAAGCTCGTATGCCGGGTTTGGGCTCAAATAGGTGACCCATATACAGTATGAAGATTTATAAATCAGGCCGGGCCTCGTCAGTCAAACGTTGACTTACGAGTCAGGCCAGTCTAGACCGAGTTTATAGATGGGCTCAGACCGGCCCACGGGCCTTAGGGCGGTTGATGAGGCTTAGTGTTTTATGATGAGTAAGAGGAACAATATTATTGAAGAAAACAATGGATAAGCTGCATAAAAAATGGGGACATAGGTAATGTTACAAAAATGATTAGGAGTATGGTAGTATTTTATTATACTCACGAACATCATCTTAGTGAGCATGATAAGCATGGTGTCTGTCATAATCCATGGGATTGTGAGGGAGAGAGATTTTGAGTAAGAAAAAAAATATATGAATATGAGAAAATAAAGAAAACTGTTCTTCACAATTGATTTGAGAGGGAGAGTGCTTTTGACAGAGAAAGAAAAGAGATGAATATGAGAAAGAAACGAAAGTAATGCTCGTCATAATATGATATCATAGGGTAGTTTAGAGAAGGAGAAATTATTCAATACTTCCCGACTATTGAGGATGCGACCAAAATTGTTGTACATGTACTTTTCTACAATTAAATGCCCAAATCAAGCCGCTGAAGAGTTTGTATAACATAAAGCATATACATAAGTACCTTTTTTTTATTTTCTTCAATTTTTTTTAAAAAATTTTGGGATCGTTTTTTTGGTTTGGGCCATAACTAACCGAAATCGAGCAGATTACACTCCTAATAATTATATAAATTAAATTATCATTAAAATCAGTAATTTTTTTATTCTAAAAATTAGTAGGGGCTAGACTTTAAATAAAATGTGAAGAGGCTTGCATTGTAGGTAAGCTCATCAACATGGACAAAAAAACCCGTGGGCCGCTACAAGTCAACGTTGGACGAGCCTATCTTAACCCTTAAATTGTGAGGGCTGGATATGGATTACATATATATAAATTATCAATTAATTTCAATTTAACATATATCTTTTTAAGTTCGTTTTTTTTTTAAAAATTGAATATAATCAACCTAACCCACAATAATAATATATAAAGTTATGTTTGAAGTTTAAAAAGTTGAACATTAGTTTAATTTTTATTGAATTAACCTTTTCTTCATTTTAGCTTATATCTTTAAAAGTCATGTTTTTTTAAAAACAATTGAAAATAATCAAACAAAAAATAATTAAAAAAAGTAAATTTAAAAGCTTAAAAGTTTATTAAGAAATGAAATTAAAAATTAAATGGAAATTTTAATTTAAAAAATTTAAAAATTGAACTGACCCGACACTTTAAATGGGTCAGGCCCGACCTGACCCATATTTTATTCCATGAATTCATGTCTATGGACTATGTTTCAGCTAACCATTTAAGTCAGGTCCGGGAGGCTCATTAACCATGCCTTACAGGCCTGGCCCGGGCTAGCTCATTTAAGGGATTGACGAGGCTTACTTATAGGTAATTCAAAAAAATTCTTACAAACCATTTTTAGGTATAATAATATAGTACACCGTTAATGTTATAAATGTGATTAGTCGTTCCTAAATCACATTTGTTCTGGAAGTTATCGTGTGTAAACATACTTCTACGTTGAGCTCTCATTTCCAAGCTGGATTCATAATTAGATATTTGGGAAATTTCATTGGGTAGCAAAATTTTTAACAATATTTATAAATATAGCATTTTTAAAAAGTATTTGCAAATATAGCAGATTTTTAAAAACCCCCATTCATGTGATTAAATATATCAGTGATAACTTATAAAATAATCAGTGATTACTGTCAAGTAATCAGTGATTCCTGCACAAAATATCAGGATATCAGTAAATCAGTGATTACTAATCAATGATTACTTGTGAAGATATTACTGATTACCAGTGGCAATTTTGTAATATTTTAGGTGCGAATTTAATTTTTCTGCTATTTTTGTAAATATGTTTTTTTACTGCTATTTTTACAAATATTAGACCTATTTTTGCTATTTTCGCAAGAGACCCTAGATATTTTCATAATTTAAAGGTAATAATTATATTATATTTTTATATTTTAAAACAGGTTTCATGACATATAGATAACAGAATATTTAATCCCTCTATGTTATTTTGTAAAAAAAATATTTTGAAATATTATTTAATAACCGGATATATGACATCCAAAAATATATTTGCCATTTAAATATCTCAATATAATATCTAATACAATTTCAATTTTAACTAATATTGTGAAGGGTAGATTTCACAATTGAACACGTGACGACACGTATCATATTCCTGCAACTCCGAACAACTATAAAGATAATAGTAGAATAGTTTATGTGTACAAATCATTAGGTTAATTAGGGAGTATATCTTCTCTAGGCATCAAATGATTATTAGCAAAGTTAATTAGGGAGTTCAAGAATATCTAATCTATACCTATATATATCTATATCTATATATACCTATACTATATAAAAAGTGGCTTGAAAGGAAAAGCTTTTGATTTCCTTTCAAACCCTCATAATTTTTATTAAAGTCCACAATACCCCTCCCACTATCTCTTGAATTTAATTTCAAATTTAATATTATAATTTGTATTTTCATTAGTCTACTCTAAAATTTCATCCTTTTATTTCCTACTTTATTATTTATTTTACATACATTTAAAATAAATAACTTTATAGTTATATTTTTAATGATTATAATTATATTAAATTTTAAAAAACTAAACATTTTATTTTAAATATTAAATATACACATTACTGATAATTATTGATTTTTTGGACGTGAATGAATTGTTAGAATTGAAAATAAAAGAATACATATAAATATCATATTTTTATTTTTTTAAATTTAAATTATTATCAAATAAATATAATAATAAATAAAAATAGTAATTTTGAACATTAATATTCCATTACATGAATAATAAAATTCAAGAATAACAAATTTTTTAGCACTTTTAATGATTATTTTAATGTGAATAAATAATTCAAATTACTAATTATATATATTATTAGGTGGAGCATCATAAAACTGTAAAGTTCAGAAGAAATATATGAATCGATAAAAAAAGTTAAAAACTAAAGAAATGAGTAATTGAATAAAACATTTACTTTGTTATTACCTTTATAAATTAAAATTATAAAGTAATTCCAAAGAGCGATTTTGAAATTTATAATATATATATATATATATATATATATATATATATATATATTCATTTATAAAATTTATGATCCTAGATTTTAAGTTATGCTTCCAAATCTCTCTTTCCTTGATTTTTGATTCCTTCTCCAAGTGATTCTCTTATTTACTTGTAGCTCTCTCTGTTCACATAATTAGCAAATTTGAAAATCTCTAATCCAAGTATAAATTTACTCATTTTTCATTGAGAAATTGTTGGAAACAAGCAATGAAAAAAATCTGAATGTATTGATAACAATTCTGAGATTCACAAACTAAATCAGATTAGTAATAACGACGAAGATAAATTTAAAAGACAGAAAGACAACTTTTCCATCTGTGAAGAACTTCAAAGCATGAACATGTCGTTGTCCTTAAGTAAATAACACCCCACTCAGATTAAATTCTGGGATTAATTTTGTCTATAAAGTCATCAAAAACTGCTAAAAGTCATCAGTAACATATGTCGATGACTGGAAACGGCTATATCCCACCGTAATTGCTCGTCGTCGTCGGATACGACTATAGCCAGTAAGACCGTATGTTATAGTTTTTGAAAATCCAAAAAGAAATTAAATAATCTTTTAATAAAAATAATTTAATTAATTTCAAAGAGCCCGAAGACCCAAGACATGAGCCTGGCCTGGCCTGGCCCGACCTGAGACGGGCGGGCAGGGGCGGCCCCGCGCGTGTGGTCAGAGCTCCAAACCCACGATTGTGTACATGTTTGGTACTTGCAAAATCTTTGGTACCCCAAAGGGTCCAACCTTTAAGTCAAAGTAATAGTATGTATAAAGGTGGAGAAGTTGAGTTCTTTTCAACGTGGGGCAAAGTGACTTTTACACTTTTTCCACAAACTTCAACTTCTCCTCTTCACCTCATTACTTCACCTTTTAACTTACATTCAACTCTAAAATTTTACACTTATATATGTTTAAAATCCAACACTCTCCTACTTGAAATAAAGTAAACCCAAAAAACACGAAAAATAAAATTTTATCGCTTTGGAGAGCACCAGCTAGGTTTTTCATCAGGAAAGGTGTCTTTTAGACTGGAACCTTCCTTAGTGACTAACTATTGAACTTACCGAAGAAATAGTGAAATGTATTTCATGAACTTTCCTTATAGTGGTAAATTGAGACAATAATCTTTCACAAATAACTTAACTCATTCTATTGAGCTAAGTTTAGGATTACAGTTTCATGTTTTGGGGATAAATGTGATCTGAGTATTCTCTAAGCCCATAAGTGTTGTGTTCGATTGCCAACGGGCTAGGCAGTTTTGTGTAATGGATTGAATGTAAATGTGTTCTACATCTAGGTTAGGGAACATAATGTCTTCTGTGTGTAGTTGGTAATTATATATTGGTCAATTAACATCCATGAGCATGCTTGCTGTGTGCGATTAGTGCTACACTGATGGTATTCTTATTTGGGACGCCCCATTGTGTGAATAATTTTGTATTTGTGTTTCAGAGTTGAAGAGTTATGACTATGAAAGGTTATTGGTAATAAAAAACTGAGATTTGGATAAGTCTATGGATTATTGGGAGTATTTTCATTGGAAGTTGAGTTGGGTAGTAAAGAGTAAAGTAGGTCTTTGGACACGAATTCAGATTTGAGGCTTGGTTCATAGGTTTACTTCATCTTAGTTTATTACTCATTGGGTTATTATACTCATGATACTACACTTCCCCATTTTAAGTATTTAGTCCTTGCCCTAAGTCATCATCCTTATAACTTTGCGGTTTGAGAATTGAATTTCTCACGTCATTGTAAACCTGTAAATATAAGTTGTAAAAAAGGTCGTAGATCCCCAAGTAAAATCATAGATCACTTCTCATATTCTGGTCTCCATCTTTTTCTCTTTGATTGTAGTTTATGTATATAGATAATACTAATGATAATGACATGCATTAGTGCTTTAACTTTTTTATAAATCCCTCAATCATTCCTATCTTTGGCAAGAACCGGAGAGAGAAAAAAATTCGGAGGTAAAAAAATAAACAAAACAACCCAGGTGGTGTGGCATGATTGTAAAGTAAAACAAAATTCTCAATGTTTATTTTTAAAAGGCAAAATCTCACGTGTACTGACATAATAAAAGAATCAACACTTCTTTTTTTATTGAAAATGATTTGCCATAGGTAAACTATATTCTGTTTTTAGGCTAATTTTTTTAGGGAAAAAAAAAAATCCTTAACTTCATACTCATCATGTCTTCATGGAGAGAGACCTCCTACCCCTCACATTGATGTGGAAAAAAAAAATGTTAAGAAAAAAAAAACACTAATTTAAGTATTTTCTCGAAAAATTCTTTTGAAAATCGTCTAGGTAATCATAAGAATAGTATTTTTTTAGTCGTCAAAAGTACTTCTAGTAGAAAACAAATGTATACTCATACTTTCTATCTCAAAGTAAAGGGAGAAATTTAAAATCTTGCCTTGTAACCTGATTTGATTATTGCAAAAATACTACAAACCATAGAAACAAAGAAGGCAGATGGGAGTCCTTTTATTTTGTCTTCTCAAATTTCATATCAGTTCATAATTTGAGCCCTAACCCTATAATTAGGTAAACAAGCTACAAACAAAGCAGAATATGTACACTCACTCACTCACTCATTCTCAGGTAGTAGTGGCTAAATAACCCTGTACATCCATAAAGCCTTGATGGAAACTTCAAATTTTATGCTTTATAAAAAGGCCAAAATTCCTTTCAGACTTTGACTCCTATCCTCTCTGCAACCTGCATCAGCCAAAAACCAGTAATTAGAAGATTTGTAGTCGAATTCTTCTTCGTGTAATTAGAGGTGTTGAAAGGAATGATCATGGTATATGTTTGACAGACGTTAAAAATAATCTTTGCATAACCAAAAAAAAAATGAAGTTTTGATGTTTGGATTTAAGTATTACACTGAGTCAGAATGGAGAAATCCAGAGTGTCTAGACCAATCTAACTAGGCATGATAGGGAAATTGGATTATCACGGTTACGAGCCTCTTCTAACTCGTCAATCGATTCAGAATAGATAAATGGGAGCAAGTAATTAACTTTTTTCCTTGTATAGTAAGTGTAAGTGATATGGATTGTAACATACCTCCTTGAAAGAGTGAACATCACTTCCCCAAAGCCATGCATCACAACCCGCATCTCTTGCACCCCAAATATCGTTCCTACGATCATCCCCTACATGTAAGGCATCCTCAGGTCTCACCCCCAACAATTCACAGGCTTTTAGGAATATCATTGGATTGGGCTTCTCAGCTTCAACCTGTTCATGTTCGAGTTAGGAAGGACAGCGGATGGAAATTTAACTCTGAACATCAAAGTACAATTATATGTAGAAGCCATGAAAACGGTGACAATAGACTTTCAAAACAAGCTAACCGGCTATTAAACGGACTCATGAAATTTAGAAATTGCATCACGCTGTATGAAGCAAACTATACATAATGATATAAAAGCAGTAGCAAATTGTCATAGTTTCATTCTTCATTCTTTTACCCAATAAAAAACTATAATGTCTTAAAGGCATGACTACATCAAAATATTTCTTCACAGTGAAAGACCTACATCATGACAAAACTTTCAAGAGATATATAATTATTATTTTTTTGAAAAGTGAGATATATAAAATGAACTACTACTTCATATAAAATTAACAACTACTTCATGTACTTGTAAATGCAAAAGAAA
The DNA here is from genome assembly GCA_028015215.1 of Gynostemma pentaphyllum. NCBI lineage: Eukaryota > Viridiplantae > Streptophyta > Magnoliopsida > Cucurbitales > Cucurbitaceae > Gynostemma > Gynostemma pentaphyllum. Next base: position 29,569,011 of record CM051350.1, read on the forward strand.
ACGAGGATGTCCCATCTAAGATATAATTGCAGATTCACCAGATGTATGTCGCAGCAAGAAAGAAAATAATATTCTTCCCATGATCAGTTGATGACCATTCCCCTTTTAAACATAATCTTTAGAAAATGTTAATGAAAATAGAAATAAAAACAGAGCACACACCAAAAACAGGTACACACAGACACACACACACACACACATATATATATAGAAGTCCAATAACTCACTTCAGCTGACACTGCCACAGCATCAAACCAATGATCACAGTTCAAGGCCCGCAAAAGAGGTCTTAATCTAGTGTCGAAATTTGAAACAATAGCAATCTTTACACCTGCTTTTCTGAGAGCCTTAAAAACCCTCTCAGCTTCAGGATCACAAAGGTGCCAAGCCTTCAAAAGAATCATCAGAAGAGGGATCAAAACCATGTCTAAAAAACGATTGTCACTAGCAGGGGTACCTGCCCACGAAAGAGTGGCTTAAAGTTATTCTAACCTTGTTAGTTGTGTAGTAGTGATAGAGTTCTTCAAAGTACTGAGAATCTGAACAGCCAGTAGAAGAACTGACAATATATTGCCAAAAGGGTCTCCCATCACTCACATATCTGCAGGTTCCGCATGAACAAATAGTTTTAGATCATTAAAAAAAACAACAATTGTGTGTCATAACTGAAGAGTGCCTCGGATAAAAACATTTATGATTATCATGGATTCAAATTGAATAAAGCATCAAGAGTTTCATTATCATAAAGGAAGCGATAACTAGATTGCATAAAAAGAAATTAACTCATAAAAGAAAGGAGAACTGCTATATGATTTCCTACAAATTCTACAACCAGTCAATAGCAATATATCGTTAGATCATTAATGAGCAGGTGATTTCTCCAATTTACAAAACCTTGTTAGTTAATCAGCCATACTGGAAATTTGACGACGGAACTGTCTTCGGTAGAGATATATAGGCTAGAAGTGTTCACTTGTTCTATAATTCAAGAATATTAGAGGCCGTGTGGTAGTTATTCTACAAATTGAGTGACGTGTAAAGGTTGAGATTGGTATACACTTGAAATCACGACCCCGGTGATTTTCAAAAGAACAACTACTTCAGATCTCAAAAACTGGTAACATTTTACCTAAACATTCACATTAATAAGAACATTTCTAGTTTTATTACTCCATCAGCATTCACTAATATAAGAAAGAGATCTGAACATTTCTAATTTTATTACTCCACTAGCTCAAAGCTTAAAATTATCACTATAATAAGTCAAGGTCTTAGAGATCCAGACGAAAACATCAAGGATAAAACTACGTAATAATATTTAATCACCGCTAAACCCAAAAGCTTAAACGGTTACCCCCTCATCTTACGGCTTGATTATTAATATGATACACTAGATTTTTGAACTCGATAATAACTCCGGCTCTAATACCATGTTAAATAAAACATCTAAAAACTGAAGCTATTAAGTTAACGCAAATTTAATTATTAAAGGTATTCCCGACAAATAAATCATAAGAAACTGAATTATTTGACATTGATAAGGGAAAAAAAAAACAGAAGAGTTAAAAGAAAATTGAAGAATAAAAATAAGAAAAATGAACCTGAGGCGAGATCCACCCCAAGGCTTCTCGTAAGCTCTTCTGTATCTGTTTAGTATCTCATTCTCCGAATAATCCACACCATACTTCTCTCCTATTTCTCTATATATCTGTCACAAAATCCATAAAACAAAAAAAACAAAAAAAATTAGGAGGAAAAAAAAGAATTAATATTAAAATAGTATTAAAGTAAAAAAATTGGTAAATTAAGAAAAATCATAAATATTAAATACGAGCATCCGGTCTAAAAATGAGATCGGATTTAAAAATGGTGAGCCAATAAAGCCGTAGTCATGCATGTTGAGAATTGAGAATTTGAAAATGAAAAAAATGAGAGACCTGAGCCATGGGCTGAGAAGGAACAAGAAGAGTGCCAACAGCATCAACCAATAAGGCCTTATGAGTAATTTCACCGTAAAGAGACTTTCTGTAATCTTCATAATCTTTCACTCCCAAAATTTCAAACCCTAAATTTCTCGGCTCTGATTCCATGGCAGCAACCGCAGAGGAAGCAAATGAAGCAGCTCCGAAATCGAATCCCTTTCCCTTAATGCCATTGGAGGAAAACCCTGTTACAGAAATCAAATTCTTAACCGGGAAAGAGCTTCTTAAAATTCTAGAGATCTTGCTTCTTGATGAAATTAACGCCATTGAAGAAATTCATTACAGTTCTTCGAGCTCCAGCTGAGTAAAAATGCCAAGAAAGATTATTTGAAGCCGTTTTATAAAAGAAAAAAAAGGAAGATCCATATTGTGCGGGGTTTCCAAATCTGCCCTCCGAGTTCAACGGTATTACGGATAATGGGATCGTTTTGATTTCTTTGCCAATTAGATTCCAAATCTAATAGAAAGGGGATTGTATTTTATTTATTTGTTAATGTTAATTTACTCAAATAATATATATATATACACACACACTCATGTAGTATAATATTTAAAAATTTATTGTTATAAATATTGTTGAACTGTTTATTTTTATTTTTATTTTTATTTTAGATTATCTTTAATTTTTTTTGGAATTGAGATTCTTATTCATTAAAATGATTTTACTTCATTTTAATGAAGTAGCATAGTTATTTTAGTAGTTTATTAAATTATTAAACTTATTTATTAAATTTAATGAATTACTATTTAAGTAAATAAAGTAGTGATATTTTTGGTAAGTACATAAATCTACTATCTGTAATAATTTATCTACTAAAAATCTTAAATTCGAATCTTCAGTGATATTGTGTTGAAATAATCAACTCCTACTATGGAGGAAAAAAATCAATATATTTATTAAATTTAATTTTTAAAATTATTATGAAATATGTAAATAGTTTGATACTATTTAATAAATTAATTTAAATGCATATACTAATACTTGTAATGAAAGTATTATCATAACTATCAATGAATTTTTTTTAATTTCATAAAAAAAAATCACAATAAATTATTACAATCGATTGTAATTTACATAATATTGGTCTTAAGTATTCATAAAAAAAAAAAAAAAATCGTTTATAAAAAATTTAAGATGTAATAAAAAAAAAATGATATTCATGTAGATAATATAGATCATAAGAGAATCCATTTAAAATTTTGATAAAGCGATTGTTTAAAAATCAAGAAAATTTTACTTTGTCAAACAATAATTTTTTTTGTTTAAGTGGTCTAAATTCAATGTGGGCATATTGAAGGAAGCATGCAGGTCCTGTATATTTTATAAATCTGTTTTTAAAAAAATATATCAATGATTTATTATAATGATTTTGATTTATAAATTGACTTTTTTTTATCACACTTGTGGGGTATAGGTCAACAATTTGTTTCAAGAGTAAGCTAGTTCGTCCACAAGTTTTAAAAAATGGGCCAAGATGTTGTGGGGATGTCTTTTTCTTCTTCTTTATTTCGGTTAATTATATAATACGACATAAATGTTGTAGAAGAATTTCTTACAAATTGTTGTTTTTTATAATTATATTATTAATAATTTTATTTATATTGTAGAGGGCAAAATCGTCTACCGATAGGTTAAGCGAGATGGGTCAATTCCGAAAAGGCCCAAACAGGTAGTGTCTAAATAAGCCCGCAGCCACATTGGAAACAAGTTGGCCCAAATCTCATAGCAAAGCTTAGTCCTAACTAGCACGGTCAAAGAAGCCCACAATCGATCAATTCAAAAGTCTATGTAAAGTCAACTAACTCACCTAATCGGGTATGAACAAAAACCAAGACCTAATTTTTTGTGGCGCCATATTCATTTTTTGATTAGACTGACTTGATTGTTGAACCATTAATCGGTACCACACTGGTGCCCACCAATTATCATTTTCTTCCTGTTTCAGATACTTATAGTTGCAAGAATCAAGCACATCCCGTCACGTGCTCAATTGTGGAATCTACTCTTCAAAATAATGGTTAATTATATAATACAACGTGAACTTTATTATTATATAATAATTTTTAATATTTAAACTACGTTCACAACTTTCAAAATAGGTATTTCGTAATTATCTCATCATAATATGACTCCCCTATCTATAATAATTGATTTTGTATAATTATTTTTATCCGTTTGAGTGTCCTTAATAGAATCAATCCAAATAAAAACCAAAATTAATTATTAATATCGGTTCTGGCTCGATTCAAATTAAAATGAAATAATAATAAATAATCGAATCAAATTAGTTAGTTGGATTTGGATCTTGATTTATTTTACCATTTACAGAAATGATACAAGTGGATGGGTGGTTTTGTAATAAAGTGGAAAATAATGTCCATTGAATAAAGCGCTTTTTGAAGGCGACAGGGAACCTCCCGAAACTGGTGATGTGGCAGCCACTGAAGGGGTTGAAAACCACATCATCAATTTCCCGCATAATTCGTCCACAAATATAATATTTGCCTATGGTCCACCGTTCATAATAACTTTAAATTATTATTTTATTTGGAGAATATTTTGATACTCTATACTGAATTATGAGTTGGTACTTATCGTTATACGTGTCATGATACCCTTGTTATAAATTTTTTATTGTAAAATTCTACATATTTATTTAATTACTATTTATTTTAATCAATCAAAGTTATCATATTATTTTAATAATTCACTTACTTTATAATTTATTTATTTGATTCATAATTAATTTACTAAAATATCAAGGATAAGTTTAATGAATTTGTTTATGTTTTTATAAAATTATTTTAATGAAAAAAAACATAAAGAATAATTTGCTACTGGACAATTAGTAAAAGGAAAAAAGTAGGTCAAAAGGTAAAAATGGATTAAGATCGTATAATGTAATCTAAAAAATCTAAGTAAATTATGAAATTTAAACTTCCATATTTTAAGGGGTTTAAAATGTAAAAATGGATTATTTGTCCTATTAATTTTAGTTTAAAAAAATAATATGAAATAATAATAAATATTTTCTATGTGATGTAAGATTGTTGGCTTGTTGAAGATGACGATGCTATAAGTAATTAAAATATTATTATAATGGGTTCATTCATGGTCTTCTTCAATCATTATCTTATCTGGTCCATCCCGTATTACCCTCGTAAGTCGTAGTAAAGTGACCCAATCTCATCCCTTTGCCCGTTGCCGTTCCAATTCCGACGCATTAAGGTTGAAAATGACCACCATAGCCATAGCATTTTCAATATTCCCTTTCTTTTTTCTTTTCCATTCCTCCTATCTTTTTTAATATAAATTTAAACTTAATCAACGTTATCAACACGAGCATAATTCAAGTGTTTAGACACCTGCACTCTTTTCATAAGTTCAAAGCTCCCCTCTCAAGGGCGGATGTAAGGGTGGGCAAAGGGCATTCTTTTTATATATTTGAATAAATAATTACTTTATTCTTTTAAATAAATATATATAATATTTATATTTTTTAAAGAATGATTTTGATAATGTCTATTTTTTTAATCATTATTTATAATTATGATAATATTTAAAAAGATAATATTAAATGGGAGTTTTAATTTTTGGTTAAATTATACAAAATACCCCTAATCTATAATGTTAGTTTCAAATTTTGCCCATGACGTTTTAAAAGTTTCAATGTTACCCTCAACCTTTTATTTTGTTTCAAAAATACCCCCAATTGAGGAAATCAATCTTTAAATATATAGTATGCGTGCAATTCGGCTAAGTTGAATGAAAATTAAAATATTTAGGGTAATTTTGAAATATTTTGTTGTAATGAAGATAATTTCCCCAAAAATGGATATTTTGAAAGAGTATTTTTTTTCAAACAAATGGTATTTTGGAAACAAAATAAAAGGTTAGTATAAGGGTATTTTGTATAATTTAACCTAAAATTAATATATATTACTTCGCCCTCGCAAACAAAAATAATGGATCCGTCCCTGTCCCCTCCCTTAATGAGTCAATTTGATGTAGTATTTAAAAATAAAAATAAAACATTATATTCTTTATATTTTAAATATTCACATAAAATTATTATTTTATTAATATGTTAATATATTGTACTTTTTCAATCTATTAAATAGATAAGTAAATAACCTTTAAAATGAAATTTATGGACACTCCCTAATCTAACTTTGAACATGAGGTGACCAATTAAGTCGAAATTAACCAATTAATTTTGGAGGATTATGAGAACCCTAAGTTAATATTATAAACAGGGTAAATTCCAAAACAATACCCCTGTGGTTTCGGTCAAGATCATGAACAACCCTTACAGTTTAAAAATGACAAATCACGGTTCTGTAATTTTAAATTATGTCAATAAAACTTATCCCCTCAAACATTGTAAACTTTCATTTAGCCATAACTTATTTGTTTCAACTATGATTTGGATGATTCAAGATGTTTTGAAATTCTCATTTTGGGCTCTACGATAATTATTCAAGATGTCTTGATTCATCTAAATCAAAGTTCAAATGAATAATTTATGGCTAAAAGAAAATTAATGGCGTTGAAGGTGAGGGGTCTCATTGAAATAATTTAGAACTACCGGGGCATGATTTGTCATTTTCAATCCACATGAGATATTCATACATTTGACAAAAACCATAGAAGTCTTATTTATATTTTACCCTTTTTATTAAATATTTTCAATTATCTATACAATTTTTTACAATTAAACAAGCACCGTACAATTAAACAAACACCGTAATCTTTAATTTTTAAGTAGATATCCAGACATTTAGATCCCCTCCCATCATTGATTCCTTGCCTTTGGTATTTAGATTGCATCCAACCAAACAGATCCTCCATAGCAAATAAGAATCACTCTCTTCCTGGGTCCGTATGGATTAGGCCCTCTTGGTGGAACCACGTTGTGTCTTCCTTTCCTATATTTTTGTTTATAAATATTGATAAACTATTATGACTTATTGTTTAATTGCAATCTATTTACTCAAAGGAAGGACTTATCAATGGTTAAATCTATCCCCTTTTTTAATTTTGAATTTCCAGTAATATATGGATCCTGTTTTGATAGGACTATTCCAACATTATAATCATTAAATTACCTTTTCTTTTATAATATATTTAAAAATAAAATAATCATCAGTTTCAATGAACACTAAATTATTTTTATATCTGCAATAGAATCGGCAAGAGCAAAATAGTGAAACGTGAAGGGTACAATAAGGGAGCGGGTTTTAAATAGGAAGGGTACTGTTTTTTGGGAAAAAAAGAGATTTTTTTTACATAAATATGCATTTATTATTTTAAGAATATAAAGTTTTATGATTTTTTTTATAAAAATAGGAATTTGAAACAATAGCTTATAAGAATTTCAATTTTAAATAATAAACTTGCAACTAACATTTAATTCTTTAAGAATAATTTTTAAACAATAGCCAAATTTCAAAGAAAATTAGACAGAGAAATCAACTGAAAAATAAGTAATAATACAAAGAAATTATTAATAAATAAATATAAATATAATTTAAAAAGGAAAAAGAAAAACAAAATCATTGGTCCAAATCTTTATGTAGGTAATTATGATACAAAGAAAGATTGGAGCAATTGTGGCCAAGGAATTAAATTTGAGGATGAAAATTGAAACACAAATTTTGTGGTTACCAATTTTTAAAAGAAAAAGAAAAATCAACGAAAGAAAGAGACTTGTGAATGTGATAGAGGTCCACCGATCGGATTGTAAATGGGCCTCAAATGGTTTTTGTGCACAATTTAAATGATGGTTGGGCCCACTTCTTTGAAATTAGTGATTGGTGAGTTTTTTTTTTTTTTTTTGGTTATTTTTTTTGAAAGCCACATCTCAACAATCTTTCATCCTCTAGCTGGTGAATGTGAATGGAAAGGCATAAAAATAGAGTAAAGAAGTGTTCTGTTTAAGTAGTTTGATAATTATTTTAGTTTTATTTATTTATAAAAACATAATCATTTAAAAATCAATTGGTGTCCCGATATTTAAATTTTAAAAAACATTTTTTTTCTAAATTAGGTTAGTTTTAAGTTTTTTTTTTTTTTTTTTCCAAAATATCGAATACCCAAAAACCAATTGATTATTTAAACCATTATATTTTTTAAAAATAAAAAAAAAACAGAAATTAAAATGGTCATACAAAAAGACTTTAGAAGTTTAAAATTGAAAAATTAGTAGGTACGGTCATTTAATTGTTAAATATATATGTTTTATGAAAAAAAAAAAATATTTGTGTTTGTTTTTATAGCAACTTTTTTTCAAAAAATATTTAATCTTGATTATACTAGATGTGCAGTCAAGTAGAGTGTATCAATTTTAATATCAATAAAAAAAATAGAGTGTATCAATAAATTTTTACTTTCAAATGACCATAACGTAGAGCCGGAAATGAGAATTCCAAAACATTTTGAATCATCTAAATCAGAGTTCAGAAGAATAAGTTATGACTAAAACAAAGTTTACAATGTTGGAGGGGAGATATCTTATTAGCATAATTTGGAACTATAGATGTGTGATTTGTCATTTTTAAACCACAGAGACTGTTCATAAATTTGACCGTAACCACAAGGGTGTTATTTACAATTTACCCTTATATTAAATAGTAGGGGATAAAATGAAATTTATAAATAAAAGACTAAATTAGCACGAATGACAATATAAAGACCAAAAATTTTCTTCATCGCAACAAAAAATTGATTTGTTTTTAAAAATAGTTTTTTTTCTTTCCTTAAATGAGCTAATTGATTTTTTTTTCTTGTTTGTGTTATTTTTTAAAGTTCAATTTATACCTCTAAACTTAAGAGGTATCAATTTAAACCCTTAATTTTTATTTTTCGACAATTTAAATCTCAATTTTTTTATTAGTGGTGCAATTTATACCTAAATCGAAATTAAGTTATAAAATTACTTAAAACCAGTGAATAAATCACACAAAAATCAAGCTAACAAAAAAATTTATTATTCTAATCACAAAATACGCAATCTCAACAATAAAAGTACTCAATCTTAGTCATAAAATCAATGTGTACAGATTTTATTGTTCATCTCACACTATTAGGATTGTAGAATCAAGAAATATAAAATTTCTTGAAAATGACTTGATTAATGGGAGTGTTGGGTTTCGTAAATTATGGAACTAACCTGTTGTAGACACGCAGCGGAAAAACATGAGAAACCCGAGTATGAGAAGTATCGGTCGAAAGCTAATCACCGAGCGGACTCGCTTTGTTATCCACAACCTAGATCCTTTTTCTTTCTTCTGAGTGATGATATTGAGTTTTAAGACTGAGAGAATTATTTTGATGATCCCAGTTCTCTTTTTCACGTTAATGTTGATATGAGAAAAAACTTCCCATATCTTGGCAGTTCCATAAAACTGCCATGAGGCAGTTGTCTAGCAATTGCCTTCATCTCCCACCGCACATTATGGTTATCCATCATGGGCGTACCTCTAACATTGTTCCGTTTTGAACGAGAAATTTTATCACTCATCAATAAAGGAGAAACATATTCTCTTTCATCAACATTTAAGTCATACAAGAAAATAGGTCATGCGACCATCATACTTTCAATTCGAGAGCTTGTTACCTTACAACGGTTAAGTGTGTAATGTAACTCAATAGTGTATTATGTAGAGTGTATGATGTAGTTCCCTAGATCATTTAGTCACATTTGTAATTCCAAATCTCTTTTAAAATATCACCTTTGTATTCACAATTATATTACAAAAATACAATTGGTCGACCGGTGAATACAATATGATGTGACACTTAAAATAATCTTCTCTTTTCCTCAAAAAATTCCCATCCCAAAACGATTGCTCTCTAGATAAGTCTCATTAGATCGAATTTTTCATGACCATTGGTAACTTTCCAAGATAGCTAAATTGTAGAGAAACTTTAAAATTTTAGTCAAAGATCTCAAGGGTACTTGTAAGACTTCTTAGTCTCATGGGTCTCACATGATTAAGAAGTAGAGATCTAACTTCTGTTACCCATTTAGGTCGTTTATAGCACATGTGGTATGAAACACATGATACATTATTATTCTCCATTCTCATTGGAGTGTATGTCTCAATTTATACAGTACAGATGATAGTTCATATATACTTAATATCTAACTTGAGTCCACAACTCTACTTTATCAACTTATGACTGCAAAACTTCCATCTGGCTCATAGACAGTTAGGTGAATAGTGAGATCTATTCACCTTCAATTATAAATATAATATCATCTTGATTCTTTATCAAGGTGATATTTAGGTTAAGCATATGCTCTCATAGTGTTGTTATCAATTAACAACAATATTGCTTAAAATATCTAATTTATATTCGACACTAAGTCATAGAAGTGATTACCTATGTGAGAAGGTCAATCTACTGTCAGACATATTTTTTGTTTAATGTACTAAACATTCTATGTATGAAAATTTGAAAAAACAATACTAAATTTTATTTCATAACCAAAGTAAATCAGTAATACAATTTTCATGTCATGTGAAATTAAATTCTACGCAAGCCTAGAGATTTAACATAGCCATAAAAAACGTCTCTAGGTATGGGCTTTGTAAAAGGATTTGCAACCATATCACGTGTAGATATATATTGCACATTCTCTTCTTTCTGTGCAATTTTATCTGTGACGACCCGACTCAAAGTAAAATAAATAAATAAATATTAAAGGAACTAATTTCAATTTATAAATAAATCAGAGTAAAATCAATAAATGCAGAAGCCTTTTTTATTAAATAACCAATAAAAGATAAAAACAAAACATTTAAATGTGGCGCCATTTAAAGGATAAAAGTCTAATGAAAAACAAATAAAATAAACGAGTTTAATAATAAATATGAAATATCCCAAATAAATAGGAAAATAACCAATAATGAAAATCCGAAAGAAAAATGTGTAAATGAATAAGTCCTAAGGCCTCCATGTAGCACCATCCTCGCCACGCGCCTCGATTCCCAACATCATTATTGTTACTTGCAAAATTTAAATTTGCAGGGCATTCGAATACCGTGAGTTTTTGCTTAGTAGATTAATTTCAACTTATATAAGTAAGCTAAATTGAAATCACACCAAATGTAATAACTATTGGATACTAGTCCAAATCCCCAATTTCTCATTTATAAATATAGGTACTTAGCCTATTTATTTAGTAGGTACTTAGCCTACAACATTTCCTTTAGTCTTTGTTTTAATTAAATTTGCATATATGCATCATAGTGGGATATAGGGCCACTCATGATACGTGTCATACTATGCGCTTGACAATATGATCATAGTGGGGTATAGGGCCACTCATGATACGTGTCATAGTACACGCTCTACAAATTTAATATTTATCATGCATAGGTTCAACCCAAGTTGTAAAACCTAAAGGCTCTATTTATCACATATTGATAAACCAAACATAATAATAATTAAATAATATTCGGAAGTCACAATAATCACATAACAATTCCTAGAAACTAATGAATCATCTCCCAAGTCATACCATTAATCGAAGACAAAACAAACAAACAAAAGAAATTCAATTGAACACTTTAAGTAGGAATTAACCTACCTTATTCGCAAATTGAGCAAGCAAACGAACTCGAAATAACGCCAAATAAAATCCTAGAGATGCCCAAAACCTGTATTGACATTAACTTAAAGTCAATTTAATGAAAACCGGAAGAACAGGACGAAAACCATCCCGAAATGACCTAAAATCAAGTCTGGACTGACCTGGACAAGCTGAACCAGTCCAATTGGACCAGGCTCAGCCGGTCCAGTTGGACCAGTCGTTTTCCCCTGTAAGGACCCGAGGTTTTATTTCGGGAATTTAGAATTCTCTTAAATTGATTTGTTTATTTAGTATTTTTAATTACAAAAAATTGTTTGCTAGCTTTTGCTAAGTGCATTTTGGGTAATTGATAATTAACCATAATTAGTTCTTTTAAATTTTTTTTTTGTAATTAACCATGGTTAATTTTGTTTGAGGACTAGTTAGCAAAGAAAAGAGGAGGAAGGGTTTGAAATTAAAATTGGGAGGTGGAAGGATTTGATGTTAATTTGAAGGGGTGGAGGGACTTGTAATCAATTTGCATTTAGTTGTTTTTTTTTAAATTTGGAAAATTAAAAGTACAAAGGGAAAGAAAAGAAAAGACAAAAAAAAAAAAAGCAATTCCATTTTTTTCTTCTTCCAAGCTCCCCCCCCCCTTCAAATTTTCATCAATCATTTTCCACTCTCTTTTCTCTTTTCTCTTGGAGCAATTTGAAGGGGTTTTGTGTGATTCATGTTGGAATCACCATCTTAGGAAGATTCAAGCAAGTATTGGAAGGAAATTTGATCAAAACCTCAAGGTAATTACTAACCTAGAATGCCATTTTTGGCAAATTTTCCATGGTATTGATTGGAGTTTCTTAAGGGTGTTTACATGAAGGTTCTCTTTGATTTTAAATTCTGGAAATGGTGTTTCAATTGATGTTTATGAATCCTAAGTATCACCTCTTAAGTGTTCTTTAAAGGATAAAAGACATGGTTGGATGCAAGCTTTTTAAAAACTCCATTAATGGAGGTTTTTGAAGCTTTGGTGTTCTTTGATTTTTGGGATTTCTTGACCATGACTTTAAGTTTCTCAAATCTGGAATTTAAGAGTGTTCATATGATTATAAGATATATGAAAAACAACTTGGAAAGGAAGAGAAATGAATTTTGATAGATTCTCAAAATTGGCCAAAATGCCAGTTTTAAAACTTAGCTAGTTTTGGGTGTTTCTTTGTTTAATCTTGAAAGTTATAAATTCTGAAAATTTTGGATGTTTCTATGTATATTTTATACATGGAAAACACATTGGAAGATCAACTTAATGAGTTTTTGGTATATTTCCATTTTTGACCAAAAATTGCACTTTTGTTGGACTAGTTTTCTTGTTTCTGGAGCATTTGGTGTTTAAATATATATATATTTAAACAAGGAAACCACCTTAGAGCATCAATCTAATGATTATTGCATAAGTATTTCTTATTTGGCCGAAAGTTGCATCCTGAATCAACTAGTTTTGGAACTTGTATCACTAACCGGGTTTGGAGTTATTTGCGGTTGTTATGGCTGATTTGTAATGATTATATTAGCCTAAACATATATGGATTAACTTGTTGTAGGCCAAAAGCGAGTGGATATACGTGGAGCCAACTTTGAGGGTGAGAACAAAAAGAATCGGAAGAGTGTTTGGTGTTGATTACGCCCAAAAATGTCGATGCAAAGCGGTCGATTGTAGTTTAGATGGGCGGTCGATTCCACGGAGAGATGATGATCAAATAAGAATTTAAGGAGAAGAAGTTTAGAAAAAGAGAGATGGTTTGAGAATTTTGGTTTGGAAATTGTGTAAATAAATGATAAAAATTGATTTTAAAAGAAATTAATAATGGAATTGGTTAAGTGTAGGAATCCTTTTATGTTTTACAAAATTAGATATAATTTTGATTCATATAACTCAATTGAAAATTTCACATCCCAAATAATCAATCAGAAAATTTAGAAATAAAGAACAGAAAATATTTTCAAATGTATTTAAATAAATCAATTTCTCAAATTAAGAACATGTTATTTATTATATAAAAATCCAAAATCGACAATATAACAAGTCATAATGTAGTAAAGGATTTTTATAAAATAAAGAGATTGTCAATAAAATTATATTGTTAAAATCGCACATAAAAAGAGCATGACTAGATTTATATGAAATATAACACTACAATAATATTAACAAAGAAATTAAGAAAAAATGGAGAAATTGAAATTTACTTAAAATTAAGAATTACTTGAACAAAATTGAATCAAAACTATAAATAAAATTGCATTACATAAAATTCTTCCTACACTTTACCAAATAAAACTAGCCTAAGTTGCAAAACATTTTCTCAAATTCTAAAAAGAAAGTATGAAAATGCTAGCAAAAACTAAAGAGAAAATTGAAATGGAAAACTAAAATTGCAAAGAAAATTAGGAGGAAGAAGGGTGTGATTTTCGGAGTGGCAAATGGCCCTATTTATACAAGTTGAGGGCCCAAAATTGCATCTAAAAATTAAATACAAAATCTGAAAATTAAAAAGAAAATAAATTAGAATTAAATGTAAATAGGAGTAAATTGGGGAGAGCGAATGGAGGAATAATAGGGATTGAAATCTGATGGGAAACAGCTGGCCCCACGCGTCAGAAATTCAAATGGCCATCAGACAAGCCACGTGGCAGCTGCTGGTTGGCGAAGGATGACCCACTGACGCACGCAGGCGCTGACGCAGGGACAGCTGGGCGGTGACGCGTGGCGGCTGCGGATTGGCTGACGCTTTTCTGTTTTTTTTTTTTATTTTATTTTCTTCTTCGACACGTGTCAGGCGCAGACTGGGGAGATGGGAAAAGATCCGGTGCGACGCAGGCGAACAGTGAGCTCATTTCTGAAGACGAATCCATGCGTGCCACGTGTCATTCAAAGGGAAATTCTGATTTTAAAGCCTTTTTCTTGCTTTTCCTTTGGTCTTCTTCTCCAATTTGATTTCAACCTCCACCAAAAGTGATATTTTACCTATAAAAATAAATAAATCAACTTTAAGTCTAATATTCTCATATTTCAAAATATTCAATTAAATCCATGAAAATATTAAATTATAAATTAGTTTATTTTACAATTAAGCACAAATTAAGTGCATTTTCCTACACTTATCAGGTGTGGCGTTTTCGTTTCTCTTCGAGCTATGTCGGGAATGGAGTTTGTGGTTATGAATAATAATGAATTGTGGTATGGGTGGTAAAGTTTGAAAGAAAGTGAAGTAACGAGAAGAGATATCGATTCCGGCATTGGGTTAAAGAATCGAGATGCTAGATAGCATAAAATAGAATTATTGTTTTGGCTTGTTGACCATTTAAGCATGTCTATTTGCTTTATTCCTATTGTTCATAGTCCATGAACGAGTCATATACTGGATTTGTGGTTATGATTATGCATACTTGATACACTTTGTTTATGCTTGATAAATAGTTGTGATCACGAACCATGTGAATATGTGAGACTTGAACATTATATGAGCAAAGATTGAGTCATATGCCGGTTTTGGAAAAGTAGATCTATTTACACTAGTTGATTCTAAGTCCCGTTATATAACCTTGTTGTGAAGAAGCATGTTTTAATCCATTTCATGCCATTCATGCATATTATGTGATCGTTATGTGGTCATGGGGTTGTAACCCGTGTAACGGTGTATGGATGTTGGACGTTACACGTGGTTACCGTGGCGGAGAAGTGATGGAACTCCGGTGTGCTATGTAAAGAATGGCCCGGGTGCTAATGAATTGAAATAGTTTGAAACTGAGATGAGCTACGGCTCGAAGGTTGATTGGTTTTGTAATATGGGCGTAGTGAGACGTCGGGTTTGTATTGGTAATGCTTGTGATATCAAAGAGGAAGGACTTATGTATTTAAAGATGTTATTATGTTCTTTCGCATTCTATCACGGTCATCCCACATCACTGTTCATATTCTTTTGTTTTCACTGAGTGTCATGCTCAAAGGTGCTCTATATCACCTTTCAGGTAATGCTTGGGGGCGAGGGCGTGGAGCGGAAGGTGGTGCACGTTGATGGCCCGAGATGGATGATTTTGGATTGGCTTAGAGTCACGCGAGCCACGGGTTTTGGAAGTTGTTTGAAAGTCGTGCTTTCATTTTGGAATTAAAGTCTTTAAACCTTATGTATATGTATATTTTGTTATGTTTATCATTTAAACTTGGTGTACCAAACTTTGCTATTTTATTTTGATATTTGAACTTTTTTTTTGTGATCTTCTGAACCGGCCAATGTGCCGATGATTTATGGAAAACAGGTTTATTTTATGTTATTTTTGTATTTAAGGCATGGAATTTACGAATACTACATGCCGAAATTTTCGAAATTTGAATAAGTAATTATTTTTGGGTTTAAGTTTTTGATTTGCTTCTGCTTGCGTAACCGCGACCGGCTTTTTAAATAGTCGGGTCGTCACATCCTTTAGCCAAGCTGCTCGCGCGGACAGAGGGAAAACCCAAGTCTGCGTTTTCCCTTTGTTCCTTACATTTTTTTTTTAAAAAAAAACTTTAAATCCAAGGCTTACCAAACTCCAGGAGAACACCCACCCTCGTCTCGGATCCCACATACAATGAACTCGATGACCAAGAAACTGAGGGTTGAAAATCCCAGAATTCGGCGAGGAAAACAGTCCGGCGAGGCTAGATTCAAATGGAAATTCAACGAAAATAATGACCATTCAGCTTGGATTTTAATTGAAATAACAACGAAACTAAGATAGACCGATTCTTACGTAAAATACCAAAGAGAAAAGAGCAAATGGATGTCAACTCCCTTGAATCTTCAGACGAATTATGGAACTCGAATCTGTCCTTGAACGGCAGCCCAAAATTCGAACATTAATTCAGAATTAACGGAAAAGAAACAACGAGTTGATAGGAATCGATCATTACCTTGCGACAAACCAACACGAACACGCACGGCTTGAAAAAAGAACGACTGACGTGAGGAAGAGAAGAAGAAAATAGATAAATGAGGTTTGACCTAGGTTTAAGTGTCAAATGATTGGCTCAAAATTACAATAATACTCTTGGAATAAATATTATAAGTTAGGGACGTAAACGGTATTCAGGTCATAACTTTTTACTCGAAACTCGGAATGAAACGTAGTCAATTGCGTTGGACTCGTAGAGATGTGACGGTTCTGGAAAACTGAAGATAACGTCATTTGGATCAAAATTGGTGAAAAGAATAAAATGCCCTTGAGTGAAAATCCGGGTTGTTACATTATCTCTCACAAAATTGTATTTTGTATCGATGTGTTTTGTCTTAGAATGATACTTGGGATCTTTTGTGAATGCTATAGCAACTTGACTAATCCATGGTGCCCTTAAGGTATCGGAGAATTCTTTTTATGGCTTTCCAATGGGTTTATCCTGGGTTTGACTGGTTACTACTTACCATACCCACGTCAAAGCATATATCTGGTCTCGTACACATTATGACATACATTAGGCTTCCAATAGCACTTGACTAAGGAACTTTTCGCATTTGTTCTATTTCCTCTGGAGTCTTTGGACACAATATTTGACTTAAGCTTTCGCCTTTTGCGATGGGAGTATCAATAGGTTTGCAGTCTTGCATTTTAAATCTCTCAAGAATTTTCTTGATGTATTGACCTTGTGACAAGGCTAACATCCTTTTGGATCAATCTCTTTCAATCTTGACTGCAAGTATATAAGTTGCTTCACTCATATCTTTCATTTGAAAGTTTGATGATAGCCATTCTTTAATGGATAATACATACTCCTTGTCTTTCCCAGCCAACAATATGACATCCTCATATGAAAATTATATAAGGTGATAACTTGATGAAATTTGATGTACCACTGTCTGGAAGATTGTTTCAGGCCATAAATTGACCTCATTAATTTACACACCTTTTGTTCTTGCCCTCAGTAACAAAACCAATGGGTTGTTGCATGTATATTTCTTCTTCCAATTCACTGTTTAGAAATGTTGTTTTAACATCCATTTGATGTAATTCCAAATCTAAACTTGCAACTATTGCTAGGATGAGACGAATAGAGGTAAACCTCACAACACGAGAGAATGCCTCTTCATAATCAATTCCTTCTTGTTGTGTGTAATCTTTGGCTACAAGTCTGACCTTATATCTTTCGATAGAGCCATCGGCTTTACGTTTGATTTTAAGAATTCACTTGTTACCAATTGCTTTACGTCCTTTAGGAAGATCAACTAGTTCCCAAACACTATTTGACTTCATTGACTCCATTTCTTCTTCCATTGTATTTATCCATTTATCCTTATTAGAACTTTGAAGAGTCTCTTGAACATTATTCGACTCTTTATCGTCTTGAGGTGTAATTATGAAAATTTCATCATCATAATGACATTTGGGAATTCTACTACGATTACTACGCCTTATTTGTGATTCTGAATCACGGGTTATTTGTGGTTCTTCTAAATCACACAAAGTGTTCAAATTTCTCCCACTTGGATGAGATACTGTTGATAACTGATTAGGAGTATCGCTCAATTCGTTTGATGGAATCAAACTATTTATAATATTTAATTTATAAAGAGATGTCTTCTGATTAATCTCACTTCTTGATGGAAATTTATTTTCCAAGAATGTAACGTTACGTGATTCGAATTTTGTTATACTCTCACTTACTTGTTCTCCGATGAAAACGTACCCTTTTGAGGTTTCTGAGTATCGTATAAAAATACTCTTTTTACCTCTTAGACCTAGTTTTCCATGTTGATGTGACGGCTCATGAACATAAGCAGCACATCCCCATGGTCTCAAACCACTAAGGTCTAGTTTTCTGCCAGTCCATAATTCATAGGGTGTAGAAGTAACAGATTTTGAAGGTATACGATTAAGAATATAAGTAGCAGTCAATAAGGCATCACCCCAAAAAGTGATTGGCAATTTTGCTTGCGCCATCATTGACCTAACCATTTCTAAAAGAGTTATATTTCTCCTTTCAGCAACCTCATTCTATTGTGGGGTTCCGGAAATGGTTAGTTGCCTATGTATTCCCTTTTCTTCACACATTTGTTTAAACTCATTATACAAATATTCACGTCCACGGTCTGTCCTTAAAGACTTAACCTTTTTATCTAATTGATTTTCCACTAAGGTAACAAATTTTCTAAAACACTCTAATGGTTTAGACTTGTGGGAAATCAAATAGACATGACCAAAACGTGTGAAATCATTTATAAAAGTGATAAAATATTCACCCCCATGTCGTGCCTTCACATTCATAGGCCCACAAATATCAGAATGAATTAATTGTAATAGAATTTCAGCTCTAGTTCCTTTACCAAATGGTTTTCTTGCCATTTTTCCCGCTAGACAACTCTCACATGTTGGTAGTTCGACCCTATTAATTTGACCTAATAAACCCTCTTTAGTTAGTGTAACGTCCCGTTATTTTGTGATAAAAAAAAAAAAACTTTTATTTATTTTATTTTAATTTGAGTAATTAAAATTCATTTATTTATTATTAAATTAGAATTTAGTAATTTATTTCATTTTAATTCATTTTAATGGCTTTATTTATTTAAATACGTTTTAATGGTGTTAATAATTATTAACGGGCCAATTAATAATTATTAATCACCATTGGGATAGTTTGAGTTGTTCGGAAATCGTTTTTAAGTCAAAAGTCGAAAAAGGGCAAAGTTGTAATTACCCAATTTGCAAAATATCTCAAAAACACTATTCATTTGTCTTTAAAAACTCAACTTTGACCACAATTGACCAAAATCTTCATTCATTTCCTCCTCCTTGGCCGTGAGCTTCAAAGAGCAAAAAGAAGATTTTTGGTTTTTGTTGCTTTCTTCAGGATCGACTTGATTCTCGTTCCATTGGAAAGGTATCGATCCTACGATCTTTTCCCACCTAGCCTTCGTCCGTTTCTCTCGAGATCCGAGGAGTTCTCGGTAAGTTTCTCTTGAAACCCTAAGCTCCAAATAGTGTTTTAATGGAGTTTTACTTGTTTTCTTTCGATTTCTTGCCGTGAAACTCGGTGTTTGTCAATTCGGGAGTAGTTTTAAGTGTTTTTGGAAACTATTCCATAACCCTAAAACCGATTTTCAGTCGAAACCCTTCCCGTTTGAAATTTACCCTTTTGGGTTTGATTTTGGGTTAAAAATTAATGAATGAATGTTTATTTAAATTCATTTCGGGAAAGGGATTAATGTTCAAAAACACTATTCATCGATACCCATTGAAATCGGGATTATCGAATTTGATTAAAACCAACTCAAAATGTATTTAAATTGCCAAAAAGCCGAAAAACCAAACCCGAGACCCTTTTCTAGGGAGGGCCGAGAGCCTCCAAGGGGTAGGTTTGGTGGTTTTTCCGTCTTTTTGCTTGTTTGATCGTTGTTTAATCGTTGGTTGGTATTTTATTAATTTTCGGGATATTAATCCTTTTGTAGGTGTTTTTGAACCGTTTGTTTGATTGCTCTACCAGGACTTAGAAGCAAAGTCATCTTTTAACTAAGGTGAGAATGATTAGAATTTAAAGTAACTATAGAAAGCAAACAAGTACGATGATTTGTAGAATCGGGAACTAAGATTAGAATCCAACCTAAGATTAGAGGGTTGTGAGTTAGTGCCTTAGGATTTGAAGTTAATCCTTTAGGCGAGAAACTTAGGATTTCTCGTTGAGAACCTCGAATCTTAGAAGATTCTAAGATAGATTAGTCTTGGAAGTTTAGAATCCTTGAAGTTTAGGTTAATCGTTATATTTTGATTGTACTTTTATTATCGTTAGCGGAGTTCGATTGATATATCATTCATCCGGGATTCTATCTATTTTATTTATGTCCTTTACTTTATATCTTTTACCTTATACCCTTACTTAATGTCTTTTACTTTATGTTTGTATCGTCTACTTTAATTCCGCACTTTATTTATTTACTCCAATTACATCATATTACATCATAACATCTCGCATCATGAAAAGAAAGTGAGAAAGATATGAAGGGGGAAGAATGTTGGACCCTACGGGGAATGTCCGCATCACCTTCATAGAAAAAGAAAGAAAGTGAGAAAGAAAAGAAGGGGGAAGAATGTTGGACCCTACGGGGAATGTCCGCATCACCTTCAGAAAAAGAAAAGAAAGTGAAGGGGGAAGAATGTTGGAGCTTACGGGCAGTGTCCGCATCACCTTCATAGAAAAAGAAAAGAAAGTGAGAAAGTAAAGGAGGGAGAACGATGGATCCTATGGGATAGACCATGTTACCTCCTCCTGCATAAGGGCGTATGCGAATCCTACGGGATGCTCTCATGCATTTATACATATGATCGATGAAAGAGAGAATTGAGATGTTTAATATGATGCAAAGTTATTTACTTCTATTACTTATGTCATAATATTGTTGATGGATGAGTATTGACTATGATTTTAGCAATATCATCCTTTGGAAAGTTTAAATTGAATTTACCTAGAGTTTGGAGGACTTTAGGAGTGTAATCGTGTCAGGTAAGTTGGACACAAATCGAAATGCGAGTTTGAGGTCTATCTTTACTTTTTATGCTATTTATTCTCACTGGGCTTAGTTTGTTAGCTCATGATATTACAAAAATTTCAGGTAATACCTTGGCTAGAGGTCGAGGAGGAGGAGGTGGTGCTGCGTGATCGAGGGATGCTGACCTCGAGATGGACTATTGGATTTGTAAAGTCTATGTTTTATTTTGTGAATTTTAAGGACTTTGATTATTTTGTATCATATTTTGGCTCATAAGAGCTTCTGGATGATGTTTTTATGATATTATATATTTGAACTCCTGATTTGGACTTAAAGTCCATGAGATTTTATTAGATGTGAAAATTAGGATGTAAACAGGTTTTCGGCATGCCAATTTTCAAACAAAACCACGCCAATTTTTCGTAAATTAAAAGACTTCCGCTGTTTTCTCTGATTTTTAATTTATTTAAAAGTGCCGGGTCGTCACAGTTAGTCTATCCTATGTTGACCTATATGATCTAATCTAACATGCCTACATAATAATGTCAACATTCGCATCAACAAATGATGTAATAAGGGAAAAACTAGCTAAATTATCAGATATCATATCAACAACATCTAACATAATAAAACCATTCATTAAATAACCACAGCCATAGTGTACATTGTTCAAACTTAAAAGTAGTTTAGTACTAAACATAACAAAAATAAAACCAAGTCTCAGAAGAACAGATACAAAAACGAAATTCCATCGTATGTCAGGTGCATATAAAACGTCATGCAGAAACAGTGTACGTCCATTCCGCATATTCAATTTGCAGGAACCAATGCCTTTCACAGGTACTCTTGCATTGTTTCCAACATATAACCATTTTGCACCTTGTGGAATCCGACGAAATTCCACGTAGAGCCCACACTCTTTGGCTACATGGTCCGTGGCTCTTGAGTCTACAGTCCATGAAAGATGAGAATCAGTTAAAAAAATAGAGCTGGAAACATATGATCTACTTTCATAAAAAGAACGAATCTTAAATGAATTGAAAGTTGATACCTTCTTGGGTTCAGTACACTCGCGAGCATAATGACCCTTTTTCTGACAGTTATAACACTTGATCTTAGCCTTGTTCTTCTTTGGGCGAACCATGAGACCTTTTCATTTGTTATTTGGACCTTGATTATATTTCTTCTTCTTATTGCCACCCTTACCCTTATTTCCCCATTGATGTACGCTTGTTCCCTTTACCCTCATGAGAGCTTGGGCCAGCCATATACACATTAGCATTTTCTGGCCTTGTTGCCTCAATGCGATCATCCTCAAGTTCCAAGTGTGTGTAACATCAACGAGGGTTTTAATACCCTCATTATGAGATAGGTGCACCTTCATGTGCTCCTAGCTATGGGGAAGTGATCGGATGGCAGCTTGAACTTGTTATTCATCAGTTAGGACGTGGCCTGCTTCTTTAAGCTCACTAATCATATTGGACATTTCCCTCATGTGTTGTCGCATGTTATGATTAGGACGCTTCTTATAAGTGTCAAACTTAATTGTTAGTTGTCTTAGTTTGGTGACAGAAGTTCCACCAAATTTCAACTTCAAAGCAGCCCACATGTCCATTACAAGGTCATAGCTTCGAAACTCACGCATGATGTCATTCTCCATGCTACTCAGCAATGTAATGCGAGTTAGTGAGTTTTTATTTTTCCAAACTTCATAAGCTTCACGGTCCCTTTTGTGTTGAGCAGTATTGCCTTCCTCAGGCTCAGTCAACACATGATTCAGTAATTCAAGAGCCTCTTGCTCTTCCAGGACATACTAAATTTTCATTGCCCAAATTTCATAGTTATCCCCATTAAGCTTTTCCCATTTATTCAATTTAGCTATTGTGTTCTTAGAAACAGAAGACATCTTACCAAATTATACAAAACATACATAGATAATTTACTTTTCAGTTTATCATACATCTTATATTTTACATGAACTGGATAATTTCGATTACAGTTATTTGAAAGAATATTGAGTCGAAATATCACTTAGTTTCAAAACCATCGTCAATGGTCTTTAAATAACTTTATCGAAAAATTATCACCTTGTAAAATAAATAATGATACATCAATCATTATTAAGTAATTAAATTATAATGAAACTTATTCATTATTATAAACATAAATTATGAAACATATTCATAAACAAAAATTTACACAAAATGGAATAAAAGAAAAAAAATTCCAATACAAGTATAAAAAATATTTACATGAGAAATTTTAAGAGAGAGACAAACAAAAAAACGTATTTACAACCATTTCCTAGTAACAGGGAATTAAATATGTAAATCTTTTACAAGTTTATATGGAATTTCAATGTCAGTAACAAGGATCTTTGGCTCGTTGTTTTTCACAGGATGACATTTAGGTCCATATATCCTAAAAATTTCCCTTTTCACACCACGAATCTCAAGATGTTTAAGGAATTCTATCGTGATGTTGCGGTATTTTATAACTCCATTAGTTGTGTTCAAAATGTGATCAAGCAAGTCCTTGTGTCCTTGAAAAGGTAGTAAGGACTTCAATTTTTCAATTTGTTGAGTTTCTTCACGTAAACCTCCCCTCCATATTATGTTTTGGAAGTGCTTGTTTAACTTTATGATAAACTTTGTCATATGAACTAAGCTACATTGATAACCATATTCGATTTTTATCTTTAATAAATCTTCTATCATTTTCTCAAGCCTTGTTCTTTGTGCTTTTGTCTTAGGAACCATCGGTACTTTTAACATTCTTGACAAATTCCCTTTTATTTTTTTTTATCTGTAACATATACAGAAAAAAAATAATCAACAAATGATTATGACACCAAAAAAAATAATTAAAAAATGTGTTTTTTGTCAAGAATTTTCAATAAAGTATAAAAAAAATATTAGAATCCATTTGATTTTACCTTTTTTTTATTATATATTTATATTTACTAGCCAAATCAACTTGAACATGTGCCATTGGTTCAGTGGGTATTTGTGGCTAGTTTTTTTTGTATATAACCCTTAAGTCTTGGGTTCAAAAAGAGGCTGAGACAATTTTTATTTTATTAGATTTTTATATATATCTATATATTTAAATCATATTATTTTGAATTTGGGCTCATAGCCTAGTGGGCATGCTTATCTATTCTGTCATCCATGATCCTGGGTTTGAACAGAGTGGTGGCAGTTCTGCCTTTTTTTTTCAACGTACAGAAACGCAAACGCATGCAGCAGCCCAGAAAAATTTCAGTTTTTTAATCAAAACTTCAATTCAACATAACTTTCTTGATTGTACACCAAATTGAACATATAATATATCAATGGAAAGCTCTTTAAACATACTTTCATAATATACAAGAATCACAACCAAACGACAACTCTACAAAACGATATCATAGATCAAAGTTACTGTTATTAACAATTTGTAAGTTTCTGAAAAATAATGCCTTTAAAAATCTCATATCTCATCATTTTAATATCCAAATGGTACAAAATTTTGCAAATCAATTCGTAATTATATACATAATAAACATGCAAAATTTCATAAAGGATAATCAATAATTCACATAGTTGCCATTAAAGGATCAAAGCTTTTTAAACATTCTTTAACATTTTAAAAAAACAATTTTTCGATACTTTTTAAACCCTGCTCTGAAACCAATGTTGGGTTTCGTAAATTACGGGACTAACCTGTTGTAGACACGCAGCGGAAAAACACGAGAAACCCGAGTATGAGAAGTATCGATCGAAAGCTAATCACCTAGCGGACTCGCTTTTTTATCCACAACCTGGATCCTTTTTCTTTCTTCTGAGTGATGATATTGAGTTTTAAGACAAAGAGAATTCTTTTGATGATCTCAGTTCTCTTTTTTCACGTTAATTTTGATATGAGAAAAAACTTCCCATATCTTGGCAGATATGGAACTGCCAAGGCAGTTCTAAAAACTGCCATGAGGCAGTTGTCTAGCAATTGCCTTTAGGGAGGGATTCATTTCATAACATAGTTTATGAAAATGATCATTATGGAAATAATCACACTGTTCAAGTGAAAGATTGGTTGTCATTCATGCCCCTCAAGTTCAAACTGGCACTCGACATTCAACTGTTGAAAATCTACAAAGTACTGATATTAGTCCAGTAGATCACGTTGTTTATGTGGAACAACAAGAAATCGTTAAACAAATTATTGAGCAACAGGTTCCTCAAGAAAATTATGCTTTACCAATCGAGGATTCACCGATTCACCAGGAAGTAATGTAAGGTTAGTTCTTAAACCTTTGACAGTACCAAAAGGACCAACCTTGTGATTTTCACCAAGCGCCAAATACTGCTTCTGTGCGTGATCTTTTTCCTGTTCGACTATCCTCGGGTCCCTTGAAAGATCCTTGACACGCTTGTCCAACTCGATGTTCTTCTCTGATATTGAAGCAATATCATATTTAAGTATATTGATTCGTTCTGAAGATTCACATGTAGGAGACTGGAAAGAAAAAGATAGGAATTTAGATTATACAAAAATCTCCTTCGTCATGTCCTCGAATCTCTAAAAGATAAAAAATTACGATTAATAACAGTCCACTCATCATGCCGTGAGTATGAATGTAAGAACCAAAATCCATGGGCATTTTCTTGTGCAAAGATTCCAAATTTATGTTATTGTTGGCACATCTAAAAACTTCAGATTGGAAATCAACGTCAATGGAATTGTCGTCAAACTGGCCACTATGATAAATAAGAGATTCAAATGAACGACCTATCCTATAATGAACAAACAGAAAAAACAAAATAGTAAACAAATCTATATTGAGAAACAAACAAATTGTGTGAAAAAACAAAAATAGAAGTAAAAAAAAACTGATCACAGTGGAACAGATGATAGAAGAGATTAAGTAGCAGAGAAAAAAAGGTATGAAGATAAACTAAGAACTTACTTTTCGTAATAAATGGAAAAAAACGAAAAATAATGAAAAAAAGCTATGAAAGGAAATATTCAATTCAAAATTTAATTGAAGCAGTATCTTGGAATCAAATTTTGAAAATTGGAAAAAAATATGGCCACTAACAGAGAATAATGAGAAATCAAATAAGAAAATAAGAAACCGTTTGATTTGAATTTATTTTGAAAAATATAAATTTTTAAACGCAAATCAAAATTTTAAAATTAAAATCGGTTACAAAAGAACCAACTGAGGGTAAATCCATCTATTAAAAAAAGCTATAACCACCATTCACGACCTAAAATATCTAAATATGTAATTAATTGTGAAATCAATATATGGTTGTAATTATAAGCACCAATTTGATTTTAGATGAAAAAAATTCTTGTTCTTTTTTTTTTTTATAAAATATGTAGCAATATTCTCCAGGCTTCTCTTCAGCGTTTGGAGAGGATATGATAGGAAGGGGGTGACATGGTAATCATATGCCTCATTGACAATGAAGGCAGTTGTTAAAAAAACAACTGCCTAATGCAGTTATTTGGAACTGCCTAAATAGCAGTTCCATGAGAAGTTCCATATCTTTACAGATATGGGAATTTTCCTATTAACGTAAGAAACAGTGAGACAGAGTGAAGAGGTTAAAACATAATTCTCTCTAAAAGGAAATCTGTTCATTCTCTTAATTCTCGGTTCATCATACAATCTAAGAGGAAAGGATCTAGGCTGTGAACAGTAAAGCGAGTCCGTTCGGTGATTGGCTTTCGATGATCGATACTTCGCATATTTGGGTTTCGTGTTTAGTCCCGTAATTTATGAAAGCTAACATTGGTATCAAAGCCACTGGTTTAAAAAGTATCAAACATATTTTTTTTTTAAAAGCTTTGATCCTTTAATGGCAATTTTGTGTAATGTTGATCATTATTTATGAATATTTGTATGTTTGTTATACATATATTTGTAAATTGATCTGCAAAATTTCATAAGAATTGGATATGTAAATCATAAGATATATATATATTTTTTGTCAGTGTTTTATGAATTTTTTTTACAAAAGTTATGACACTAACTTTGATCTTTGATAATATTTTGTACAATTATCCATTGGTCTTGATTCTTGAATTTTTTAGAAAGTATGTTTAAAGAGCTTTCCATTGATATATTATATGTTCAATTTGGTTAAAAATCGAGAAAGTTACGATAATTCGAAGTTTTGATTAAAAACTAAAGAAAAAAATCTGGGATGTTCTTCTTCATACGTGGTCGGTTCTGTCTACAACAGCGTTAATAAAAAAAATCAGAAACGCCTCTTCTATGAATCAAACCCAGGATTATGGGGTCATGAGAAAATCTTGTTGGAGGTGCGTCCACTAAGCTATTAGCCAAACTTAAATGATAAATGGTCTTAATTTTATTAGATATCTCTGTTATATATGTGTATATATAAAATAAAATGGAAAAATGTCTCCATTGAGATTTGAACCCAAGATTTGAGATTGACAAGTTGGATTCACAACCACTGGGCTATGAGCCAAGTATTTTAAATTGTATGATTTTAAATATATCTACGTATATATAAACAGTAAAAATAAAAAAATTTCAAAATTATAATGTCTCAAATTGGTTTAGAACCCAAGATCTAAGAGCCAATTTTTAGATAGGCACACCCACTTAGCCATAAGCCTAATTTCGAATTGGTTTAGTTTTATATAGGATATATACATATACATATAAAAAAATAGTAATATAATTTATAGATTAAAGTTTATAATTTTTTTTTATAAATATTTTACTTAAGATTCTTGACAAGAGACACATATTTTTTATGATTTTTTTTTATGTGTCATAATCATTTGTTGACTAGATTATTTTTTTATAAATATTTTACTTAAGATTCTTAACTAGATTATTTTTTTTCTGTATATGTTACATATATATATATTAAAAAAAGGGGGGAATTTTTCAAGAATGTATAAAGTACCGATGGTTGCTAAGACAAACGCACAAAGAAAAATGGTTGAGAAAATGATAGAAGATTTATCAGAGATAAAAATCGAAGATGGTTTT
This sequence comes from Gynostemma pentaphyllum, assembly GCA_028015215.1. Classification (NCBI taxonomy): domain Eukaryota; kingdom Viridiplantae; phylum Streptophyta; class Magnoliopsida; order Cucurbitales; family Cucurbitaceae; genus Gynostemma; species Gynostemma pentaphyllum. Next base: position 29,597,101 of record CM051350.1, read on the forward strand.
CAATCTAGCTTAGTTTTATATGGCAGAGTTTATCATAATGTTAAACAAGCATTTACAAAATATAATATGAAAGGGAGGTTTACGAGAAGAAAACCAACGGATTGAAAAAATGAAGTCTTTATTACCTTTTCAAGGACACAATGATTTAGTTGATCAGATTTTGAACGCAACTAATGAAGTTGCAAAATACCGCAATATCACTAAACGATTCCTTAAACAACTTGAGATTCGTGGTGTGAAAGAGTAAATTTTTAGGATATATGGACCCAAATGTCGTCCTGTGAAAAACAACGAACCAAAAATCCTTATTACTGACATTGAAATTCCATATAAACTTGTAAAATATTTACGTTTTTCATTCCCTGTTACTAGGAAATAGTTGTAAATACTAATTTGTTTGTATCTCTCTTAAATTTCTCATGTAAATATTTTTATACTTGTGGAATTTTTTGTTTTATTCCATTTTGTGTAAATTTTTGTTTATGAATATGTTTCATAATTTACGTTTATAATAATGAATAAGTTTCATTATAATTTAATTACTTAATAATGATTGATGTATCATTATTTATTTTACAAGGTGATAATTTGTCGATAAAGTTATTTAAAGATCATTGACGATGATTTTGAAACTAGGTGATATTTCGACTCAATATTCTTTCAAATAACTATAATCGAAATTATCTAGTTCATGTAAAATATAAGATGTATAATAAACTATAAAGTAAATCATCTGTGTATGTTTTGTAGAATTTTATAAGATGGCTTATGTTTCTAAGAACATAATAGGTGAATTGAACAAACGGAAAAAGCTTAATGAGGATAACTATGAAATTTGGGCAATGAAAATTCAGTATGTCTTGGAAGAGCAAGAGGCTCTTGAATTACTGAATCATGTGTTGACTGAGCCTGAGGAAGGCAATACTGCTCAACACAAAAGGGACGGTGAAGCTTATGAAATCTGGAAAAATAAAAACTCACTCGCATTACATTGCTGAGTAGCATGGAGAATAACATCATGCGTGAGTTTCGAAGCTATGATCTTGTAATGGACATGTGGGCTGCTTTGAAGTTGAAATTTGGTGGAACTTCTGTCACCAAACTAAGACAACTAACAGTTAAGTTTGACACTAATAAGAAGCGTCCTAAAAATAACAACTGCCTAATGCAGTTATTTGGAACTGTCTAAATGGCAGTTCCATATCTGAAGATATGGGAATTTTCCTATTAACGTAAGAAACAGTGAGACAGAGTGAAGAGGTTAAGACGTAATTCTCTCTAAAAGGAAATCTGTTCATTCTCTCAATTCTCAGTTCATCATACAATCTAAGAGGAAAAAATCTAGGCTGTGAACAGCAAAGTGATTTCGTTCGGTGATTGGCTTTCGACGATCGATACTTCGCATATTCGGGTTTCGTGTTTTTCCGCTGCGTGTCTACAAGAGGTTAGTCCTGTAATTTACGAAACCTAATAGATAATGCAGTCCTAAATGCAGCCATGCTTGGCTTATTATGCCCAAATGCAATACAATTTGTTGTTCTATGGTGAGATTGGTTGAACAATGAAGAGATCAATAGGCTCAATGTGTACGTATATGCAGTCTTCTTATACATATGAGTGTTTTTTGCTTTGCTGGTGTGCAAATGATTATTTTTGGAAAGTACTAAGTTAGCAACTTAGCATATATCAAATAGTAGATTTTTTTAATATTATAAACACAGTCAATCATTCATGAATTCATCAAAAATACATATTATGTAAATTTTACATATCAATTTTAAACAATAATTTTTAACTATTCGGGACACGTGCAACACATGTGATCTCCGACTAGTATATGAAAATATGGCTACAAATCAACATCTTATATTTTTAATAAGATTTTTTAAACCATAAGTTTTTTAAAATAAAGAAGGTGAATCGATTGAAGATAGCCATCTATTGGAGCTTTTTAATCATGTATATCACTATCATACATGTGTTTTATTATGATATGCTTGTTGAAAAATAATATAAGGTATAGCAGTGTTATATTTTGTAAGTATAAAAAATTGTATAATAAATATGTTATAGTTATATAAAATATATAAGTATCCTAAATGTGTTTTATATTGATATTCTTGTTGATCATAAGAATATTATACATCAAGTATATCATTATTATATTATATCTATCAAAAGTAAAAAAATACGGTGGACAAAACATATGTAAGGAAAGTTTTAATTCAGAATTTGTAATTGGATATTGAATATGAATAATAAATAATTGCTTCTAGAAACAAAATATCATAATTTATGGATTTCTAGCTTCTTAGAATGGTGCACAGATTCATTTTAAAACTATTATAAAATGAAATTAGATAAATTCAAATTAGTCATAAAAAAAATACTAAATCATTAATACGCTATATTTTGAAATAAGCAAGTAAAACGTGACTATTTATGCGGTTATCTTTGGTAATTTTCATAACTACCCTTTTAACAATTCAAGATATAAAAAATATCATCAAAATATTAGAAGTTTCAAAACTACCCTAAAATTGGTTATTGGCTGATAATTAATTGCTACAATTATAATAGAAAATTGTCAAACAAGGGTAAAAAAGAAACTAAAATTTTAATTTGAGTAGTTTTGAAAATCCTTTTTGATTTTGGGAAATTTGTAATAATTTTTTGAAATTTTATCATATCTACCCCAAAATTAAGGTGTGTTATAAAAAAATACTCTCTCTTCTATGATACTTTCATTTTTACCCTTTGGTTAGTTATATTCATCCCACTAACTTTAATTGTCTAGCCTCCATGTATAAAATTAGGGGCAATTTTGATAATTTCTACATACATAGGGTAAATTTGAAAACGAATTTATCCAATGGAGTAGTTATGAAAATTTCCCCAATTTTTTTGTTATCTTTTGGGAATTATTTGAGCCCATTAGAGCATGAGCCCACCCAATCCCAAAAGAACCTTAAAAGCCCTAAACGTACTCTCTACACGCTTCCAGTCCAGACATCTTCTTGCCCCTTCCTTCAGCGTGCGCGGTTCTTCCATTTCGTCCGGCGATTGCTTGCGAGCGTCAGCTTTAAGTTTTCCGGCGGCTTGATTTCATTGCATAGTGCATACGGTAAAATTAACTCGAGGGTATTTTTCAGAATTACTCTTAAAAATCAAAGGCTTTTATGATAATTATATGGTCATTCAATTTCATTCCCATTATTTCTATTCTTTTTGCAGCCCTAAAAATCGCAATCAAAGTTTCTAATTTTCAATTCCAGGTACTCCGAATAATATTTGTTTGTTCTCCTTTTTTTTTAAAAAAATAAAATATTACCCGTTTCATATTCTGATGATTCTCTGTTTTTAACTGATTTTTTTTTCATTTGAATTTGTGTGAAATTGATTTATTCGTTGCTTTGTTTGTGTTACTTTTTTTTGTCGTTGCAGCAATCATGGCAGATGAAGCTCAGAACGATGTGATTGATCAGGTTTCAGAAGTGAGTTTTATCGTTCTTTTTAATCTTATATGGTTTAACCAAAGGAGAGCATTTTCTGATTTTCCAAACCTTATATTATTGTTTTCTAGTCCAGTTTGGATTAAATATAGGAAGGAAAAATAATAGATAATTTTAAGAGGATAATTGGCTTATTCGAGGAAACCCCAATTGTTGAGTTTTCGAGGAACTCTAAACCTCCAAAGGACAATGCTCGGTTTGCCAGATAAATTCTCCAACATTTCATTTCATTAATTTCATGATTTAAATACAATTACAAAGTAACCACTCACTTTTGAACACTTTAATACAAAGGAATTACTAACCCGTTATCCCTTTAAAATAGGAACCGTCTATTGACTAATTGACTAAATTGAAAAGTAAAATATTAAAATAAAATCAAATTTGTGATCGTAACAGATTCACGTGTATGGTTTTTTCTTTGCAGATTGCGCCTTTTGATCCGACTAAGAAGAAGAAGAAGAAGAAGGTTGTAATTCAGGATCTGGCTGATGATTCTGTTGACAAGTTAACTGAGAAGACTGAAAGCTTGGCAGGTATGAAAAATTGACTTAGCATGGTTCTTTCGTGATTTTTTATTTGCTGGCATCTAAGAGGTTATTGGAGGTTGATTTTTTACATATTTTGGCCTGCAGTTTCTGATGGACTCGAGAATAACTTTTCTGGGCTTAAAAAGAAGAAGAAAAAACCAGTAAGTTATAATTTTCTTCTGTAGAAAAATTGTGTTTCAATGGCTACGTCCTTGTTTGAGAATCATGCTTTCATCAGTTTTTATTTTTTAAAATTAAAAAAAATTTATATAAAAAAATATTTGGCCCGATAATTTTTATGAACAGCAGCAGAAAAAACAGTATTTTTCCATTTTCATGTGATATCATCCATGTTTTATAAATTACCTGCTCATAGCTAATTATTAATTGCATTTAAGTATTACACGATTTGAATGTGTTATATATATTTAAAATTTAATATGTAGAATAAGTAACTGAAAACACAAAATAAAAAATATAGTTTCCAGCAGTTTTTTGAATAAAAAAACATTTGGAGACAGTTTCAAAGTATTAATCTTTAAACATGGTTTGCAAAATAGTTTTTAGAAAATTTTACCAAACAGCCCTTGTTTATCATTCTGTTTTGCTTCTTCTCATTCTAGGTAGAGACTAGCACCTTGAATGATGAAAGTGCAGATGTCGGTGAGGAATTAGAAGGTAAACCACTGCATATTTTAATCACGTGGTTATATCATATCTATTTCTTATCATTTCATTTTTCTCTACCTTCTTTTTAGATTATGCACTGAATTAGCTTGATAGAAAATAAGTCATAATAATTTTTATTAAATAAAAATCAATGTTCATTTTTTTGCATGTAAGTGATTATTGGAACTCAGCCTTGTAGATTGAAGCCATATACATACCATGTAAATTTATATATATTATTACTGAGTTTCTTTGTGAAAAATGTGAGTGTTCATATAATAGAAATACATATTATCAACGAAAAGTTTGTTTCGTGTGCAAGAAAAAAAAAACAAAACAAATACATCGGCTGTGGATGTAGGACAACCCCACCCTTTACCTCTTCTTCTCATTCATCAATATTCTTTAGTCTGTTCTCTCTCATCTCTATTTTGGTTTTAAAATTGGGATCTTCTTCTCTTTCATCCCATTAGTAGTTATTACTTATTGAAAGCAAGATGAATGTTATTAAGTAGATGAAAAAGATGTAGATATTTGATTTATTGAGGATCATGGCCTTTCAGATCAACTAGGAGAGAATGAAGAACGAGAGGAAATTGTTCTGCAACCTCGTTATCCTTGGGAGGGAAGTGACCGTGATTATGAATATGAGGAGGTACTTTTATACTTAACGTTTTGAGATTCTTCATATTATATTATCTCTTAATTTGCATGTGTTAGCGTCTTCTAGGAAATTGTAATTATTTGTTCTTGATGAATGCCTTTTTGAGATTCTTCAAATTGTAATGTTTAATTTTAGTTGGATTTTTGCATCTTGGGAATATCTTGAATGAGGATGTACATCGGTGTGGTAAGCCGAAGAATATGGAAGTAGTAAACTAAAATTAAACATTTAACTAAATTGATTAACTAGATATCTCCCACGTCATTTTGTGAATATTCAAGGATGATAAGCTCAAGAAGCACATGAATTGTCATAACTGATGCCAAATGAGATTCCATTTCTTGTACTCTCCCTTCCATTTTCCCTATTCTTGGCATTCTCCAGAATACACTTTGATACCAATTGATAAGAACCAGATCGGCAATTGTATTGAACACTCAAAATAACATGTAAAACGTGATAAGTTAACCAAGTAATTTGAGGAAGTTGGATGCCTCCCACAATTCCCAAACTTTCGAAAAGATAGGTCTCCCCTTCACTGAGGATAAATCCTTCAAATTACTCCAAAATATTTCATTATCCCTTCCCCTCTTCCCTCATACATATTTATAGACAATAACTCACACAAACTACTCCCTTTTATTCCCAAATAGCTAACTCACATAAGTACTTCTTATCAACGTAATATCTAACTCACTCAAACTACTTCCTCTTATCCACAAATAACTAACACCTACTTCCTCTTATACACAAGTTACTAACTCACATAACATAATTAATTATAATGTTACCCCTATTAACAATCCTATCAGTGGGTCACTAATAGAAGATGTTAGTCAATGATGGAAGAGGTTGTTTTACAACCCCCTTTTAGAAGCAAGTGAAAATGTCTATGACAAGCGGGTTTCTTTGCCATTTTTTGGAGCATATGGCTTGTGCGAAAAGATGATTTTTTCAGAATAAAGAGGGTACATGGGAGTATGTGTGGGAATTTGCACATGTTAATGCCTCCTTTTGGGTTTCGGCTATTGTAATTTCCCGATCTTTTTTATTGAACAATTGGGCTGCATACTCAATCTTTTTTCTGGGTTCTTTTTTGTTTTCACCACCATTATTGTATTCTTTCATTTTTTTTCCCTCAATGAAAGCTGATTTTTTTCTTAAAAAAAAATTGCTGTGAGTTAGGGTTATAAAATTTTGGTTTCCTAGTATTAATTATAAATAATGAATTTTTGGGTCTCAAATTTTTTTCTTGGTAGTATTTGTACTTCCACTAATTGATTGCTGCCTCCTGGAGGTTTTTCTTTTTTCCCTCTTTCTTTTATAATTTAGTTACTGCATGTGTGCTGTGGTACAGTGGACAAGTGATCCTTTTCTTTGTCAACTTTCTATGCAGCTTCTTGGTAGGGTGTTCAACATTCTTCGAGAGAATAATCCAGAGCTTGCAGGAGATAGGCGTCGAACAGTTATGAGGCCCCCACAGGTTCTTCGTGAAGGCACAAAGAAAACTGTTTTTGTCAATTTCATGGATCTATGCAAAACGTAGGTGTTATCTGCCTCATGTATGGTTATAGTCACATGTTGCTTTTGGTGGAATTTTTTTAATTTCAGGATCCTATTTTCTGTTTGTTTGCATTTCAAAATCATATGGAATTACTATTAGATAGTCTCACTCTCACGGATAAGTTCATACAATTTTTTTTAATAAGAATAAGTTTATACAATTATCATACAATATGCAGTATGTTAGTTACCCTCTGTTTTGTGCATGCATGTAATAAGTAGTATCCAACTTTAGATGGTCTAGTTCCTTTTTTTCCTTTCAAACTTTGGAATATAACTACATGGCAGTATCTGGCTTATTATGTATTAGTTTTGATCTTTATCCATAGTGTGTACTGTGTACACTTGTCATGTTAATTACAAGTCTGCCGGTGCTATCATTTTAGGGAACAATGCATGTTAATGTTTTTTCTAATCTATGAAAAGCACTTTTTATGTGCTACCAAAGACGACACAAAATTTATTCTGTTTTTAAATAGTTGTTGAAAAGCGCCTTGCAAACACACAAGTAATTGTTTACAGGTTGGTTTCCTCTTGGACAGGGAAGTTGCTTATTTTTCGATTTTAACAAATTATATTGTTTATGCTTACATCAAATGTCATTGATTGGGGTTCTTTTTGACATTATTTTTGGAAGCTCTTGTGGTTGGTTGTGGCTTGTGTTTTTGTACTTACATTTTTCTTTATGAACTAAGGCAATATGTGCGTGTGTGTATTGATTTATTTGTTTGAGATCATCACATTTGTTTTGTGCGCTTTAGTCCTAGAGAACTATTGTGCTTCTCGTTTTAAAATACAGTGGCACAAAAGCTTATGGGTTGGCCCAACTCCAATGGTTGGTATTGTGTTAATGGTAGTGGACCTTGGTTTAACTTGGTGGTTAAGTTCAAAACCTCTTTGGGCTACATTGATTTTGAATTCGCACAATTATTTTGACTGAGGTTGATCCTGTCAACCATTGTGGGTATTAAAAATAACGTATGGGTTACTTTTGTGAAAGAAGTTGTCTTTCCCCTGTTAAAAATATATTCTTCCTGTTTTAGCTGACATCAATACCATTTTGAGAATTCTCTCATTGATTTCCCTTACATATTATGTTGCAAGATAACATCAATCCAAAATCAAGCTGGAAAATGAATCTCTTACACTCGGTAGTGCCCAGAAATTCAAACCTTTCTAAGGTGAGTGCTGTGAAAACAAGTGGTTGACATTTCAAAGGCAGCCCCGCAAAGAACACATCATTGAGGGCTGAGAAAAGTGGGGTAGATGAAGGGGGAGTATGTCACTTGGTTATCGTGAAAAACGTCTCTAGGTGAAGGAGGGAGGCTGGGTATTGGAAATCTCGATGTAAAGAATGTGCCACTTTTATCTATGTGGTTATGGTGTTTTCCTCTTGAACCATAAAGTCCATGGCATCAGGTTATTGCTAGTGGATTGGTATACACCCAACTGGTTCGGACACAAAGATAGTTGATCAAAGTACGGGTAGGAGCCTGTGGAAGGCTCTCCCATTGTTACCCTTGTATCTTCGTTGTGTGAATTGCAAAGTAAGGGATGATAATTTTATCCGGTTTTGGGAGGATCCTTGGTCAAAGGCCTTTGTCCATTCATGTAAAAGTTCCCTTGGTATCTGCAGCTAAAAATGCCCCTAGTGTGTTTTTCCTTGGGACTAAAGGGTCTCTTTCATCTATTGACTTTCATTTTTGAAGAAATATTTGAGATAACAAGATACGTGATCTTTTTTTTTCTCTATGGAATTGTTCTCATATCGGGAGGGTGTACAAGATGGAAGACATTGGTCCTTGAGTTCTTATAGGATTAGTTTTCCTGTTAATTCTTTTTTTTTGGTCCCTAAGTTTTGGACGTCGTGTCTATTTGGTTTCTGCATTTTCAATTTGTGTCCAAGTGGTCCCTCACTTTTAGACATTGTGTCTATTTGGTCCTTTAGTTTTCAAGAATTATTAGAAATATGTTTAATTGGTCCTTTAGTTTTCAAGAATTATTAGAAATAAGTTTAATTGGTCCTTAATTTAACATATTCGGGACCTCATTTACAAAATGTGGACTTAACACTGACATCACATGCCTTATTGGCCAAAATACTGACATGGAGTTAAATATTATTTCAAATCTTTCATGAATCCAGACCTAAGATGTGAAATAATAATTAATCTCATGTCAGTATTTTCTGGAATAATAAGTAATCTCATGTCAGTATTTTAGTCAATTAAACATTTTATGTCAGCGTTAAGTCAACATTATGTTGAGGTTTTAACAAATTAAGGATCAATTAAAGTTATTTCTAATAGTCCAGGGATCATTTAGACACAAATTGAAAACTTGAAGACCAAATAGACACAAGGTACAAAACTTAGGGGACACTTAGACACAACTTGAAAACGCGGGGACCAAATAGACACGGCGTCCAAAATTTAGGGACCAAAAGGGTAGTTTACCCTTGTTTTTTTCAATTCTTCATCACCTTTCCGCATAATGGTGGTCATCTTAGCTTCTCGTGGTAACAATTCTGATTTTGTTTGTTTTGACGCTGGCAATTGAAGATCCCGAAGAAAGTCATATTCTTTTTAAGGAGAGTCGCTTTGGAAAGAATTGACACACTTGTGATTATCTCCAACGATTTTCCTTTTTCATTCTGTTGCCACAATGGTATATGCAAGTGGGGCTTTGAAGATTGCATTTTTTTGGTCTTTTAGCTTTGGAAAAAAGAGTTTGGCGAGTATCTTTTTAACATCTTTGGAACATTTTGGGCCCCTTTTCAAAAATTTGGTTGACCGTGGATGAAATCTTGTTACACTAGAGGAAGACTTTTATGGCTAACCAGTTTTTTTTGCAAACATATACAGTATTTGGCTCTGAAAGGAATAGGAGACCTAGGAAGCACAAAGATCTTTATTTCCCAGGACATGCGTCCGACATGGATCCATTCGGACACGCCTTGGATACGTGTTTGATACTTCAAAATCAGTGTCCTATTATTTTAATTAAAAATTTGAATTTTGGAGACGGCTTGTGCACAATTTTCATAATTTTTCTTGTGGTCTTATGATGTTTTGTGCTTTTCCACTTCTTCCACAATTTTTCTTTTACTCTAAACATGTGTCCAAAGAGCTCATTTATTGCATCAAATGCAGGTTTTTATATTGAATATTTTATTGTTCATCATACAAGATAACTGCAACTTTTATACATTTCTTTTAGTTTATCCCACCTTATTTCTATGATAGATGCTTGATGCCATTTTTCTGGAAGGTTACAATTTAACTATATGCTGATCTTTGAACCCGTCTCTGCCTAAAATAAAAATTAAAATAGGATGCATCGGCAGCCAGACCATGTTATGGCTTTCTTATTGGCTGAATTGGGAACTAGTGGATCTCTTGATGGGCAGCAGAGATTAGTGGTCAAAGGAAGATTTGCACCAAAGAACTTTGAAGGAATTCTGCGTCGATACGTCAGTAAGTAACTTTCATTGATTTAGTTTGAGAACTTTGTCAGCCAATAATGACTTTAAATTAGAATGGTTCTTGCCTCTTGGTTTCTCTTTTGGTACCTTGTTTTCTACTAGCATAGCAGAGTCTGGTGGAATATTGAATGATACTATTATTTGACTGTAGCTGTCTACTCTAATTCCTTATTCCTTTGTCTCTATAGTTTATTTGTTTGGCATTTGCATTTGATCATTCCAACCTTTTCCATGATATTTTTCACTATTATTTTGCTTGGCCATATTTTATTTTGAGGGATTTTATCTTCCAGCTTTTGGGAGGCTACCTCTTGAAGGGTAAAAAAAGATTATTTGGTACTGTGATATTTTTGCTATTTATTGGATTCTTTGGCTGGGAAGAAGCAGAAGAGTTCTCAATGATGATGAATGCGTTATGACTGATGTGTGGTTTCTAATTTTTTTTTTGTAGCCTCTTAAGGACACCTTTTTTTAAAGTTTTTCCCCCCCTAATGTCTATCCTCTTTTTATGATTTTTTTAGGTTTAGGGTAATACTGAATTTATCAGCGGTACTATTCATGAATGAAATTTATCCATTAATTTAAGATGATAAAAAACTAATAGAGCATTGTGAAATTTGGTGCTACACTTGTACAAAGTCCTGATCTGATTTTTCTTTTCGTGTCAGGCAGAAACCATTTCCCCAAAAAAAAAAAAGTTTCAATGATTGAAAATGTTGCCCCCTATGAGCTATTTTTATTCACTTATAATTTCTATCTTGCTTGATTATTTTCTATTTTCTTCTTTCTTACTTCATCTTCCTTTCAGATGAATATGTGATTTGTATTGGGTGCAAGAGTCCAGACACAATCCTTTCAAAGGAGAATCGGCTTTTCTTTCTTAGATGCGAGAAGGTAAAGTTTTTGTGCTGCGTTTTTATTTTCCTCGATAAGGAAATACGATGCATATTATTGCTGAGTCAGTTTGCATAATGTTCGTTTTGTGCATGCAAATCTCTGTTGGGGTCTAAAATAATATGGCATTTGCCTTTGACACTCCCACATTATACTAGGGGGAGGAGGGGGAGGAGGAGGGAAGAATTATTGGGCAAACTTGACGTGTTTCCTACAATTCCAGTTTTTGGGGGTGTGATCGTATAATATGAAGTATAGACACTTCAACTTAGGTGATGTATCCGTATCCGACACACTTCGAACAGGAGTCGAAGAAAAGTAATAAGAGTTAGATTGAAAAACATCAAATTCTATATTTATTTTATCCTTTCTTTCTTATTGCCTTTCTAATATAAATATCATTAACTAAAACAAACAAATTTTAATGTGAAAATCATTGTAATGCATCAAAATATTTTAATATATTTAAAAATTGTATATTGTAAGTAATCAACATGTCTTTGCCGTGTCTATATGTTAGGTCTTTAGAAAATGGCGTGTCTCGTGTCCATATTCCGTATCCGTGTTTGTGGTTCTTAGATTGTATGTTGATGGGGGAACCAATGATTATGGATCAAGGGATATTTTCCAATTTTGTTAGATTTTTTAAATAATGATCCTGGATAACTCTGAGCTCTGTTATTTGGGTGCTATATTCTTTATTAACAGATAAAGAATACTGAAGATTTACACCCTTGTTTGATCATTTATTGTGTGTTCATATTCAGGATATGATCAATGTTATTCTGATTGACAATTCCCTAGAATTTATGATGTTTCTTGTAATGTGCCTACAGTGTGGTTCTGGACGGTCAGTTGCTCCAATTAAAGCCGGTTTTGTTGCTCGTGTTGGCCGTAGGAACGCAGGAACATGATTTTACCTGTTCATTCTCCAGATTGAAGTTCAATGTTATTGAATATTAAGTCTTGCTTGTTCTTGGTTTACTACTGAATTATCCAGAGTGAATTTTGAAGTGAATGTGATGTCATAATTAGCGATTGTTCTGTATCTGCGATTCTTCTTTATTTATAGCTCACTTATATACGTGACTGAGTTATAAAGTATTTCTTCTCTCTCCCTCTCTATTTGTTAAATCAAAGGCGCTAGTTAGAACTTAATCTGACGTTGATTTGTGGTGGTTGCCGTTGTCGTAATATGCTTGTTAATCCGAGGTTTTTGTAAATATAGCATTGCTTATCTTTATGTAGAAAATGGATTTTATGCATGTATTTAAGTTATTTATTATAAATAATGGTAATGCTTGAATTGGTTTCATTGATTATTGTCATTAGGTTGAAACATTAATTTTTTTTATTATATATAAATATTTTAAAACTATCTGAATGATTGAAATTTATTTTTTGACATTTTAAAGGAGACAAAGATAGCTATTGAGTTACGCCCAAGTTGACTTTTCGAAAAGTAATAAAAATAAGAAAAAGAAATATAAATTTTTTTAAACTAACTCAAACATAAGACCCTCTATTTTGCACAATCCAATCCGTGTGTCAAGTATGGGACTAAGTTTGATAAAAGGTCCTTTCTACATGTTTTATTGGCTTTTCTCGACATTTTTGCAAAATTTGAAGTGTCAAGTAATATGTAGTTTGTTGTAATAATAGCTGATAACAATATTTCTCCTTCCTGCTATTTCAATCCTCCCAGGCATTACTTTTAGAAAGAAAAAAAAACATTACGTCTAAAAGAGTGCTTCTGATAAAAAAGCTTAAGAAAAGATGCAACAAAAGTTTTCATCAATTCTGAATGGATTCTGATGTTCATGTGCATTATCTTCCGAGGTTGCCCCGCGTATACCCATGGACGTATCACCCATCAGTGGATGGCCATCGGCTCAGACCAGCTCATGGTTACCACACAGCTGCTTGTGCAGCCAACTTTTCCTTATTTTCAGCCAGTCTTGACATCAAGTTAATCCTATGGTACATTATCATAGTTATGCAGACACTTACAATGAGAAGGAAGACAATAGTGTTTATTGAACAAACCAATGAATTTACATACAGCTGGCAATAGAAGTTGCCTTCTGAATGATATTTATTAATTATCAGCCACACTAACTATTCTATTTATTTCATTATTCTACAAGGCATTGAGTTTTTATTAATTACAAAATATGCAAAATTTCACTCACTAGAACTTCTAGCCTCAAAAAGAGCACAACTATGAGACTTCATTTCATAAGCAACAGATCCTGGTGTCTCTACTGGCTCACCATCAAATGAGAAAAACCCTGGAAAAGGAAGAGCTGTGTCAATCAGTCTAAACCATGCCATTCCTTCTGAAGGTACAGGTAAAATAACAGCCTCAGATTGGTCAGATGCATTGAAGGCCATAAATATGTTGCCTCGAATTTCAGGACTCTCGGAGCTGGATCCATTTTCCTCTTTGTCAGCCCTCAGCATCACAGCCAGAAATTTACAAGAAGGATCTTCCCACTGTGGTGGCGTTTGGTCATTACTTTGCCATTCGATGTTCTCTTCTTTCAAAAAAATTTTGTTCTGGAAGAGGTCGGAATACTTTGCTCTAAATGAACTCAAAAATGAGATGAATTGTGTGGTTTGTGTACCAAAAACTGTACTTAGTGCATCCCAATCAAAAGACCTCCGATCATTGAATGAAATGGACCCGCCTGAAGATTGGCCACACTCATCTCCCATGTTAAGGACAGGAACACCAAGTGAAACAAATAAAACAAATATGAAATTACGAATTTGTTTAAGCCGCCTTTCTAGTACTGCAATACTATTTGTTGGTCCTTCTTCCCCACAGTTCCAACTCAATTCTGAAGCTAACTTGCTGCCACTATAGCTCACAAGGTCCACCAGAGGAAGACCAAAGTTTCTAGCAATAAAATTGAATGAGAATGCTGGGCCTCGGCCACCTGAAAAAATATCACCACTCCCACAAAGCCGAGTAGCAAGGCTACTAATAAGACCTTTTCCCCTTAAAAAGTCCCTTACATCATTACAATACTTTGAATTCACCTCTGCCCATTTCTTCCAATGAGGAAATTGAGTTTCCTTGGCTACCAAGTCATATGGATCCCAAAAATCTGCAATTATTTTAGTTTTTGATAGAAGGGGATCAAAAGCAATTGCTTCCACCAATGGAGGGCGAGATAACATTTCTCCATGATAGCCTAGCAACAAAGATGAAGCATTTATGAAACAGAAACCATCAATATGAAACTCGGTTACCCAATATCGAAGACTATCCAAAAGCAATTGCTGCACTATAGGGTAGTTACAATTCAGAGCATTCCTTCTTTCCAAATCCCCAACCCTATTCACAAAATAATAAGATGAGTCATCAATCCCTTGCAACGCTCCACCCTCAGCAGTGTGGGTCAAAACAACTTCCAACATAACCTCTATCCCATTGGCATGCAGTTCTTTCACCATCTCCTTCATGGAGTTGATAGCAGAAATAGAATCCCCGGAAGGACCATAAATGTTTGTTGGAGAAAAGAAATTAGAGGGAAAATATGGTCCTTTATTCTCATCATATGGAAAGACTGGCTCGAGAAGAACAGCATTCACTCCCAAATCTTTAAAATGCAACAATTTCTTTGTCAAACCAGCAAAGGTACCAGAAACATCAGTCGGAATCTGACTAGATTTATCCATGGTAAAACGCTTCACATTTAACCGGTAAACAAACAATTTTTCCATTGGCAAGTTAGGACGAACTTCACCATCCCAGTTGAAAGCAGATTCTTTGCATAATTCCCCAAGATATTTTGAAGGCAATACAACTTTGTTGACATTACTGCTAGAGATAGATTTTGCAAGGATCTTAGCATATGGATCCACAATAATGCGATTTACCTCAACTTCATCTTGACTTTTAGGAGTCTTAGATCCCTTGCATCGATAACCATAGCTCACAAAATTTGAAGTGCTTTCAAATGATGCATGCCAAATATTACCTGATCGATTGACATATTGATCTAAATCAAGCTCTAAAGTCGGTTTTTCTGACGCACTGTTATCATACAGACATAAAACCACACTTTCTGCAGCACTTGAGTAGAAGGAAAAATTTAAGGAACCATCACCTGAGAAGGAAAGACCCAATGGACTTGGATAACCACGACCAAAACCAACAGGTACACAAAACCTTGTCTTTCTGTGAGTTCGGGTTTCAGAGTTTCCTGAATCAACACGCACCGGATATCTCAACAGAAAAGAAAGGTAAAAAGGAATGTGCTTCACATCAAATTCTAATTCAACAGCAAATTTTCCTTCTGAATTTTTTACAAAAGGGGTTTCAGTAGTCCCAATTATGGCATCAGTGAGAGAACTCTGAAAGTTGGGAATAACAAGATCTGATGAATCGGATCTGTAAACTCCCCAACTAAGTATCGGTCTTTCATCACCCAGTTGTCGCAAGGGAGAAATCTCGATATACACTGTAAAACCGGATCCCGTTTTCCTCACAAAAACATTAACCAAATCACCAAATTCTGTCCTAAACAGATAAGTTGCAACCTTTGTACGTTCTTTAATTCCACTACTAACACCGAATCGCGGTCCAGTTCGCTCCACAGAAATTCGTGATTTCGCATACACCTTACCACGGTTGTGGTAAGGAGATTTTAAGAAACTTAGTTTACTTTGTCCAGAAGCCAGCAATGTTACATCATCCATTTTTCCAGATTGATATTTTATCTTGTATCCATATGAATGGTGGTCAATTAAAGCCAGTTTAAGCGATTCAGAGATCCCGAAAGGCTGTGCAACAAGCGTGGACAAGAAAGTTGCCATCTATACTTGCAAAAGCATATAATTTTACACAAATATCTGAAAAGAAATCTCCCAAAATAATGATCTTTTCCAAACTGATATTGATCAAGTGTTCTGAAACAAGCAAAAATGAATCATCATTTTCTTTTTAGACATAAATTAATTAGATTATTAAAATTGCACATAACACTAAACAATGCTAATCAAATATATCGGGTATTCAAACATGACAATTGTGAACTTAAAGCTTCATAAGAAAGAGAATTCATCATCAAAAACTAAAACTGAGCAATACCCAGATAGCAAAATCTTCGATAGAGTGAAAAATCTCTGGATTCTGCTCAACTTGAATCAGAAATTGAAATTGAAATTGTGGGTCGTTGTTGGGAAGATTAATCTCACTCTATACACTGCATAACGGAGCTAAGAAAATCGGAAATGGTGAATCGGAGAGCGACATTTAGAGAGAGAGAGTGTGTAACTTTACTTGACAAGAGTACAAATAGAGCGAATTCTGACCGTTAGTTTTCTTTTCAATGCATTATTTTGTTCACTCATTCTCAAATATGATTTCTCTCTCTCTTTTTCGACGAATGTAGAAGCCAAGTAGGGGAGGCGGAAAACAACAAACCTTAAAACGATTTTGGATGAGAGACATTCGAAAAAAAAAATTACGAGGGTGTTTGGTTGGTGAAAGTTAGATATGAAATTGTTGAAAGATAAATGTTTCAGAAACTTGTATTGACCTTTAAATTTCTCTTTTAATGTTAATAGACCCCTTATTTTATCGACTTTATAACATCATCACTACTTTAAAAATACAAACATACCCTTACTTTAATTTTATCCCCACGGGTTAGGAGCCCTATAGGGGCAGATAATCCTTGTTTTATTAGGGTTAGAGGGAAAAATTTCCCCGATTTTTTTCATGATACATGGATGAGAATACATTCCATGCCTCGCCTCCACCACCCCGACCCTGACCCCAACCCTAAACCCGGTATTTTAATAGTATCTTATGTATTTTGGTTACATTTTTTATCTTTATTTATTGAAAAAAATATATAATATGGTTATATTAACAAATAAATTATAAAATGTTTAGTATTATGTTTCATTTTGTCTTAAAATGTATATTTCAATTTTATATTCCTTTTTAAATAAGAATTAAAATATAAAACGGGGAATTTTCCCCGCGGGAAACCCGATCCTCGAACCCTCCTTCAATTTTTTTTTTATTAGGGGATAAGGTAGAGTATGAGGATTAAAAATCCTTGCGGGTTAGGGGATGTGAAATGCTTCCCTGACCCCGCCCCGCCCTGTTCCCATCTCTAATCTCATTTGCCTCCCTCAACTCATCTCCCTCAACAGGTAGCGAAAAGCAAGCGGCGACAGCGAATGTAGAACGACATCTCCCTCATCAAGCGGCAGCGTGAAAGGATTCCACACCTTTTTTTGCGATTTTTCAAGAGGTCGTGAAAGAATCCTATCTCCCTCATCGAACTCTATCTCCACGAGAATTCCAAGAGAGGTGGCGTGAAAGACGAGAAAGAGGAAAAAGGAAAAAATAAAGAAGAGAAAGAAGAAAGAAAAAAAGGTTGCCTTCCATCTTGGTCCAACTGTACCAATATTGATCCAGATTTTTTTTTTAAAAATAAGAGTCAATATAAGAAAAAAAAGAAACAAATATACTTAAAAAAAAACAATCTCGGTCAATCTTGGTACAAAATTTCAGTTCAAAATGACAATCTCGGTAAAAAATCTCAATTAAAAAGGTTAATCTTGATCCAAAATTCTCATCTCAGACACCCATATATTGGTCCGAAATTGCCATCTCGATTAATCTTGGACCCATATCTCAGTTCAAAAATCCATCTCGGTCAAAATTTTTCATATCGGTCTATCTTGGTCTTATATCTCAGTCCAATTTTGTTTTCGTGAAAAAGAACACTCTAATGCAGGCTTGTAGATGATTTTTTTTTTTTTTTTTTTTTTTTTTTTTTTTTTTTTTTGGTGAAGAGAGCAAGAGAGCGAAAGATTGAGAAGTAGAGAGTGTTGATATAGAATGAGAATGAAAAAGATGAGGTAGATGATATGAAGTGTTTAAGTTTAAGGGAATAAAAAGTAAGGGTATCCGCTTAAAAAAAAGTAAGGGTATTTTTATATTTTCACAAGGTAATGATGATGTCATAAGGTCAATAAAATGATTGGGGGGGGGGGGTCTGTTAACCTTAAAAGAGAAATATGAAGGATGTTTGTTTTTCATTATTTTTAATCGGGAAGAATTCTACACTCATATCATTTTTACTATTCATTCTCTGACATCATTTTTAGAGGCATCACTTTCACATCAAACACTAAGGGGCGTTTGGTATGTCTGCATCAGAATCAAATGCCTAGAAATTAGATGTCTGGGAATAAGTAGTATGAGAATATGATGTCTGTGTTTGGAGCGTGCTGTAAGCCTATGAGATTCAAATGTCGGAGAATACGATACCTGTGTTTGGAGTGTGCTGAAATGGATTTGGATTAGTGAGAATATGATTGTTGTGTTTGGTAGGAAGGAATATGATTTGATTTTTTATTTAATTATTATATAAAATTTAATAAAAAATATTGAAAAATTAATTAATGATATTAAATTTAATTAAATTAAGATTATCAACTCTATTTTATTTATAAGTTTGGATTTTTTAAGTTTATTTTAAGTATTATTTCATTAAATAAAATTGATGAATAATATACTTAAAATCATGTATTATAATATAGAATATTTGATATAATTTGACGATAAAAAATAGATGATTGTTGCCACTAAATATTTGGAGTATTTTAAAACATGACACATTTTTAATAATAAATTTTAAAAGTGGCAAAAAATGATTTTTTTTCAAAGTATAACTTTTTAACATTCATTAATTAACGAAACAAAATCATTAAATTAATGAACTAAAAAAAGTAAAATCTAACCAAATTTGAAAAATTAATAAATTCTATTTCATAAGATTCAAATAACCTTATAGGAAAGATTAGTGTGATTTTTATTGTATAATGACATGAGAGAAAAATTCAATGTAAATAAATTTATTAATTTAAACAAAATGAAAAAATGTTATTTAAAAAACAATTGCTGTATTTGAAATTAAGCTTGAAAAAAGTAGGGGCAATTACTGAAATAATATATTTTTATATTCTAATCACTTAAATATTAGAACTTTTTCAAAATTACACAAATAACAGCTCAATAAATTATAGAATTATAGTTCAATAATTTATTGAACCAAAAATTCATTAAAATTAACAATAAAAATATAGTTCAAAATTTATTGAACTGCTATTTGAGTAATTTTTAAAAAGTTTTGATATTTCAGTAATTATTATGTATAAAATATGTTATTTGATACAAATTTTTAACAAATTTTGTTTGAGCTATATATGAGAATAGGAAGAAAAAAAAACCTAAAATAAGGCTAATACTCAAAAAAAAAAAAATTAGAGTATTAGTCCTGAATCCTAATCTACGATTTTACATGTTAGGAGAGAGAAATCTATGGTAAGAAGTCTAAAAGACCAGAAAAAAAAAAGGCACAAATCTTAGAGATTCAACCTAATAATTGTCATAAAAAAATACAATAAAATTCATTTGGACTCTACTACACATCTTGAAACACGAATTGGACGAAAAGGTAATAATTTTTACCACTATTTTTTCTGATAAATTTTTTCTTCTCAATAAGTCTATCTTCTTTTGATATAGCGTGTACATCATAAGAATAAAAATATACATCATGAGAATAAAAATGTACATCATGTGAATAAAAAAGGGAATTTTTCAAAAATAACATTTTATGGATTGATATTTTCTAAAATAGTAAAAAATTAAAAATATTAAATATTAACATTTTTTTTCCTCCTTCACCTAAAGCAGGGGCACACGTCTTTAAAAAAAATGTAACTTTTATAAATTTTCAAAACTTTTGTTATTTTTAAAATATTCACTCATAAAATGTCATCTAGTGAAATTTCACAAATAAAAGATGTGGAGAAATATTGGAGAAAATTTTGAACAACTATTGTTATTTCCTAAAATCAAGGAATTATGAAATCATGAGACTTACAAATCCTACTTATCGAAGAGTAGCTCTCAAGAAATAAGGGCAATGTTGGTATTAATAAAAAGAAAACTTCGTTGAGGCTATAAGTTGGGAAAAGGGAAAAAAAATAATGGTGGCTAAATTTGAATATACTAGGGCATTTGTAAATCTAGCAGTTTTTTTAAAATTTATAAAAATATCAGCTTTAAAAAATATTTGTAGATATAGTAAATTTTGTAAAGATATCACTATACTAAATTAGCGGAATTTTATTATAATAAATTAGAGGGGAGACTCGAAACCTTCAATTTTGTGGAAAAAAGTATTGATGTCTAATAGTTATAGCTATGCTCAGGTACAAGTTTGCGAAAAATGATTATGAAGATAGAACACATAGAGGGTACTAAAAAAAATATAGAAAGCAAAAAGAAAGGGATATGATTTTTCTTAAACGAATTTTAAAAAAGTATTATGGAAAGTGGTATTAATTCATTTGATATTTAACTATGGAAACTCCCAAAAATTACTTTTTTTTTGGAAAAATAATAATAATTACCAAATCTCCATCATTTCAAAATACTATAATTAACTCTCCATTTCATCAGTATTCACATTTTGAATAACATTTTGAGGGAATGGAAAATGGCAGAGTTGGCAGAGTTCCTTCTAATGATCATGTACGACTTCTTTCTTTCTCCTCCTTCTGTTTTGACTGCAAATTTAATCAGTAACATACAAATATTGTATGAAAATATTTGCTTTTTTTTTTCTTCTATTTATTCTTTTAAAAGTTTTAACGTTTTGATTTCATTCTTAATGTATCGATATTTTAATTAGATTTTTATCTGATAATAATCTGTTATAGAATTATAATACAGTATCAAATTTATTTTATTTTATTTAGTGAATTAGTTTTTTTTTGATATATTACATCAAATTAGGGGAGAGGAGACAAGCTATGCTTGTGAATTAGTTTAATTGTGAACGAACTAGTTATTTTTATAGATTATTCCGCTGTTAAAGTGAAGATAAAATGAGTTGCTTGAAGTAAAAGACGTGAAGATAAAAATATATATTTTTTTTTCATTTTTTTAAAAATATTACATTATAAATATGTTACAAATTAATTATTGAAAAATATGAATACACAATATTTAAAAAAAAATACACATGTTTTACGTTCGGGCCTCCTCTTCTCCTATTTGATATAATATTTTTTTAAAATACACATGCTTTACAATTGGGTTAAACCGGATGAACAAAAGATGAAATCGAAACTTTTAAAAACAATAAAGATTAGATTGAAAACTAGTATATACTTCAAGGAGCAAATATTATGTTTAACTAATATAATTGTAATAGTATTTTTTCGTTTATCTTTCTCTAGTTTCTTTCTTCTGAAATTATGGTTTCATGTTTTTCTTGCTGCAGAGTTTTATCAATGGAAGAGAAAACTTGGATCCATCAACTCACATAAAAACTGGAGGAAAAGATGTGAATCAAATGAATAAGAAAGGAAAAGGGAAGGAGAAGATGGAGGAGGAAGATAGCAGTAATAATGGCGACAAACCAAGGAGAGTTGCGAGTGTTTATGGAAACCAAGTATGTTTGAGTAGTAATCAATTCAAACAACCAACCCTAAACCCTAAATATGTCAACTTGATTGATGGTTATTTGATTGTTAATTAGTATAGGTTTATATATATGACTGATGTAGTGCGAGGCCCGAGTCCACGACCTCAACTAAGTAAATTCATGCTTGAATGGAAATCCATCTCAAAAACATCAGGGAGAAAACCCTCTATTGATAAAATTGGATAAAAATGAGATGCAAATAAGATCTAGAGATGACTTTAGATAGCCTTACAAGAGAATAACGTAATGAATAAAAACTATTACTCTAAAATTATACTAATTAAATACATCAAAATAAACTAATATTCTAATAATAACATATATATAAATCTATACTAATTAACCTGTCATAATTCACATCATTATTCTTCTTGAAATTTACTTATAGTATTGTTTTTTTTAATTTTTTACACTAAAAAACAATATGATTGATAAATATATACATGTAGGGGTGCAATCGGTTTGGTTTCGATTGGTTCGACATATAATTTTGGAAAATGTCAAAACCGAAACTATCATACCGAACCAAAACCTAGTAAGTTATGGTTCGATTTTGGTTTGAATAGGGGGCTAATTGAGGGATTAGTCTAGTTAGGTTTTGATTTGGTTTTTTAAATTAGAATGTATTTTATTAATAATTAGTAAAAAAAAAAAAAACTGTTTGAATATTTTGTTTTTCTTATATGAAAAATCGAATTAAAGCCAATATTTGATTCAATTTTTATGGTTTTGACTTTTAGCCCTACATACATGTGACTTTGACTAAACATAGCTTGAGTAGTGTGTGCTTATTTACCTTAAATTATAGTTTCAGGCTTCAGCCTCTCTTCAGCACGTTAATAATGTAATATTTAATTATTATTTTTTTTAAAAAAAATGTCACCACACCATATCTATATTTCTTTTAAAATCTCTCTTTGATATCGACCAAGTATTCTTCATGCTTTTTTCCCATTATTTTATAAATATTTCTTTACAAAGAAAAAAAGGCTTTAGATTTCATTCGTAACCAATAAGATGGTCTAGTGGTATAGTGATTAATTTAAAATACTCATCCCTTAGGTCCTTGCATGAAATCAATCTTAGTTCAACATCCTCTAATAAGGTAAGCCTTTTCACCAATACTAGCATAATATAATTTTCCATAGAAGATGATCTCATTTTCCATCCCCTCCCTTGAGAAATTATTCAATGAGACTGCCAGAACATAGTTGTCCCTCTCCTATCAATCATTTATTTTAATCTTATCACTATGAAACATTATTCAGAGCAAGCAGTTTTGATGGTTCCCTTACCAAAAATGACCAGTCTCTCATTTATATTTCATGTCTTTGTGTGCAGATCTGTATCTTTAAAATGGACATCAGCTGCTGTAAAGAGTGTCCTATAAAATTAGAGAAGAAGCTTATGAAATCTAATGGTATGCTTCATATCTCCAACCCTTCATCATTTTTAGCATAATATTTAGTTTTTTCTCCCTCTCAAGTGTAAACTTTACTATGGTAGGAGTGAAATCCGTCGCCATAGACCAAAATCAAGGGACGGTAACAATATCCGGGGACATAGACCCGGTCATACTCTTAGAGAAATTAAAGAAGACGGGCAAAGAAGTTCAATTGTGGTCTTTTCAGAAGGAACCCCATCAAGACAAAGAAGATGACAAGTCAAATAACAATGTGGATGAGTGTGAAAGTGACAAACATTTACGACATAAGTGCATAGCAGAGTCAAAAGATGCAACAAAAGTTTCGAGCAGTTATCCTCTCCGCCCTACTATGAATTCTAATGTTTATGAGCATTCTATGTGGTTGCCTCAACCCCGATACCGACCCACATCAATGTATTATGGATCCATGAATGGCCATAGGCTCAGACCTGCTAATGGTTACTACTCACAACTGCCTCCGCCGCAGCGTTACCCTAATTATCGGTCATGGTCTCAACCTCGAGCTAATCCTATGGTACATTATAGTAATTATGAAGACAATTACAATTATAATTATAAGTACTTGTAGTTCTCCACTTACTACAAAAAGGTGCATATTGAACTTCAAGTTTAATTCAGTTTTCTCTCTTTTGATATGCAAAGAAAAACAATAGTTTTTATGGGACAAACAAATGAATTTAGATATAGAATGATTTTTGTCAGCCACACTTCATGTATTATTTATTTCATTATTCTACAGGCAATGAGCTAATATTAATTACAAAATGTGCACAATTTTACTTGATATAACTTCTTGTCCAGAAAAGAGCACAACTATGACACTTCACTTCATAAGCAACAAATCTCGGGTTCGTGCACAAGAATGATCATATATAAAGAGATGACAACGTCTTTGAATAAGGCATTTTGTGTAAAACCAAAAGTAAAGTTATGTGGTCTTAGACCCAAAGTGGAGAATATCTTACTAATTTGGAGATTATGAAGGGCCGTTGTCATAGCCATAAAGATATAGCCTTCCTCTTAGTCAGCCCTCAACATCACAGCCAAAAAGTTTGCAAAGAGGTTTTTATCCTAACAAAGGTCATGATACTTTCTAAAACTCATCAATGTGATTATCGATCAACCGCCTACAAATAGTATTAAAAAAAAAACTCAATATATTTACTTAATTTAATGAGATTCCACAGATTTCTCTCTTTTATTCCAGACTTTGTAATAAATTTAATTTCACCATTTACATTATTGATCAATGCTATTTGCCTACATTAATTAAGAGTGGTAAAATCTCTAAAAATATTTTCAGCTAAAATGATAATTGAGTAAAAAAAAAAAGCTTTCTTTCTCAATTCATTACCATTAAAATAACTCAGGTATTGGCATCAGAGCTATCTTCAGAAGGAAATTTACTACTCCTCTGAGAGTTTCTCTTTGTGGGAACCAAAGGATTGCTTTCTTCATCATCAATGGGTGTTGGTCTATCTAAATCACTGCCTTTGAAAACTGGGTGTATATAGGCATCTTGAAGATACGTTTTCAGGTTAAAATTTGGATCCGTTGCCTTTTCCAATGTATCCCTCACCATTGCATCCTGCCATCAATTTTCAATGACTTTTTGTAAATAACAGTATTTTGTTTCTTAATTATTTTCCAATTCCTAAAAATTTCTAAAAATATTGCACATGTCTTGGAAATAGTTTAAGGTAAGGTTTTTTGTTTCTAATTTTACAATATATCCATGACATGTCCCCCTCCCACACCCTTGATGTTAGACTTCTAGAGAAATGGTAATATGGTAGAGATTTAGAATATGAAAAACTATGCATGAAAGTGTAAATTGAAATAGTAGCATCAAGCATGATTCTGAATTTTTTTTTCCTTTTTTGGGAGGAAAAGCGAGAAAAAGAAAGAAAAGAATACAAAACAGCATCATGATCTCAATGAACAGGATAACAAATGTTCATTCTGCTTTGATCTTGAACACTGTGATATGAACATTGATTGATATAAACAGGAAGCATCGTTGTTTTAAATCTAGTAGACTTTCAAGAAAATCAAAATAATATTGATTAGAATAGCTTTGATTAGAAGAGAATCATACTCAATGCCAAGGTTAAATGACACTTGACTAGTTTTGAGTTTCCATATTGCAAATCAATTGAACAATTAGATGATCTCTCACCATACTAAGTCCAATTTTTGCATAGATTTCCTCACAAAACTTGAGAAAAGAACAAAAAATCTTTCTTGGTACTCACTGACCTGCAATGGGAACTTAACAAATGCTGATTCAAAACGCCCCTTGCAGAATTTGTGGACCCAGAGTGTCAAAATTGGTAGTGCAACAAGAGATGCTGATGATTTCTCTTTATTTCTCATGCTGAACAATCCCATCAGAAGAAGCTGGGATATAATGAGGCCAATAATCACACGGCGATGCACATGTGGCCAGAAGGCTGCACCGCTCTCATATTTTTGGTTGTATACATTAATTGTCTGACAAATAAGAGCAAGCACCATAAGCGCCATTCAACGATAAAATTCATCGAGCAATTAAATTATAAAAAAAAAAAAATCTTCAACTCTATTTGAGTGATTGAGTCATGTCAGACAGTACATACAACCTTTTATTGCAAATTGCATTGGCATTAGATTCTTAATCATCAAAATGGCATTATAAAAAAAGAATTTTCCTTTCCCTCAAAATTCTCAATTATCAAATATAGCACACGCATTAACATACTTGCAGGCATTATTTGTTTACTGACCTCCACAGTTTCACAAATGCCACAAGTACACTCAATTTCTTGTCATGACAAACCAGCAGGCAGCATATGTTATATAGGAAAGAAAATGGAATTTATTATTTTCCTCATACATCAGTAAAACTCTTTAGAGCGAGTTCTCTAGAATTATGAAGCAGCAAATAATTTGGAAATTATAAGTTAACATGGGAAAACATTAGTGAAACAATATTAAATGATGAGATGCATATATTAATGTTACTTGTCGTGTTTGTTGATAATTAGAAACAAGAATATGAAAGCCAATAAAATAGCAAACTCACCTGATGGCGGAAAACCAGGTAGGAGAAAGCAAAGAAGACAACGATGAAAGGGAGCAATATCGGTGTGACAACAGAGTACACAAACCCCAGCAAGATATATAGCTGTATTCTAGGTTCAGATGTGGCGAAGTCCAAGCAACCAGGATCCATTGCTTGATCCCTATCATGCTCTGTCTTAACTAAAAATGTATTCTTCAGGTGGAACATGACCAGTGGAACCAATCTGAGAATCTCCGCAGCAATTCCAGCCCAACCATCAATCATTATATATGTAATGAAAAATGTAGCTTTCATTGGAATGGAATCACCGACAGTTTTTGTGAACCTGCAAAAGTAGACCGACTTGATGCATCATCTTGAAGTACCTTGTGAGTTAGAAAATGGTATGCATATTTGTGGTTCTTTATCATCTTGAGAACACATTATACTTGACATGACAACAAAAACATTAGAGGAGTTCTCATCTTTAAAATGCACAGAGGTGAATAGCTTACTTTTTTAGATACTATTATACTAATATACATAACAATAAGGAATATTCGGTTTAAAAACAAATAAAAATAGTGCATGGCATATAAAACTTTGTTATCTAAGAAGATAAATGACTCAAAACACAAAACCTATTGAGATCAAAGGTTTGAGCTAGGCTCGCCTCACCCTAAACTGTCTATATAAATCAACTTTGATTGATGTATATAGTTTGTGGTAAAATATGCCAATATTTTTTTATAGGAAAACATAAATTTCTTTGATAACCATGTTGAGGTCCATTAACCTTAATTCTAAATTGCACTATAAAGATTCCATTTTCTTCTGTAACATAAAGAATATCTGTCATACAACAAGTTATTTGTAACATGAGGTAAACAAAGGTTTCCCGAGATGAAAGCAGTACATACTCTGCGGAGGGCTCCTCAAGGAACTTCTGAAGCTGTTGAAATGCTGTTCCTGCTATAACGCTTCCAAGAAACACATTGACCAGAATGAACAGATGATACTTCTCAGCTGATCTTCTATCTAACGCTGAGAGAGATGTGTAGCCTTCTATTTGTGACATGGCCATAAGGATTTTTGGGAGAAGAATTAGAAAAATCTTTAAAGCAATTCCGGGAAGAAATCCTTGGATGACAGACTTCAAAACCGTCCTGCAACAAATGTTTCCAGTGTTTGAAACTTTAACTGTTAGGCCATAACTGCCACCACAATAGCATATCTACCTGTTGCACGAAGTTTGAGAGAAGGTAATAAATTGTCGTATATTTTATATTCATGTTATAGCCTATAGTTCATTGTAAACAATGGGATTTTGCCTGGCTTGTGTCATTTTAAATTGCAGTTGCGTTTTTGTCTCTGAGAAGCTCGAATAGAATTAAGAACTAATAATATCAATGAATAAAAAAAATGCTGTGGCTGGAAGAAAATACAGGTAGGAAAGTACTTACTTTTCAATCACAGGCTTCAAGAAAGGAAAGACCTTCTCAATTCCTTCTATGTTTGCTAAAGATTGAACTAAAGCTATCGGTATCATGAAGAAAAAAGTGAGAAAAAATAAAGAAACTGCCATGAGCAACCTTCGAACAGTGAGCTTTACATATGGAATAGCAAGATTATCCCAAAAAATATCACGTGGTTCAGGAGCCCATTCTGTCAACCAAATTGTAGGGTTACTGGACTGCTGAGTTTGAGCACATACAGCTGCTCCCCATCGTGTCTTAAATGACACGAATGCTGCAGGAATTATGGCATTCGAATCGCTTATGACCCTATCTCTTTCTTCATCTTCCTGCACAAAAAATAAAGCTAAGAAATTGATTCAAGAAAAGAAACCGGTGCAAGGAAGGCAGCATTGTGAGAGTGGAATACTTCAACTAAAGTCAGATCATTGATTAGCCAAATCACTTAACAAGCACTCTCAATATAAAAGAAACAATGAAAATTCTGCAAACAATAATTTGAAAAAGTTATATGAGTATTGAAATTTGTTTGAGATAAACTTTTGAAGGAACCGTATTCCATAGGACAACTACATTTTTTGTGTGCGTGTGTGTATTATTATCTTTCCCATGACTAATAATGGTCGCAAATTATTACCAAAACATGTCTTGAAAGAAAGATAAATTTAAGTAAATGGATGACCTATAAAGCAAGGCTAGCCTTTTCAGATGAATTCTAATGAAGGAAGAAATCATTTTGAGAAAAATAAGCGTAATAAAGAAAATCTTGACATGTTATGAAAATAAGATCAAGTGAACTCAGTTACAAGATGAGAAAATTGAAAGGAAGGAAAGATAAGAAATATGGTAGAAGGTCATATTACTCACTTCTATACTTAACTTCTCAACCTCAGCAGTATAATAATCAATTGCGTCCACCCTACTTCCCAAGAGTCCCCAGAAACCTGTCTATGGATGCAATTCACTTCTTACAAGCTATTGAAAGTCTTGATGAATCCAGAGATACGAGTTTTCTGTGTGAAGAAAAATACCTTTGTTGTTGGTTTTCTCGTAGGATCCCTTTCATACTTGTTCTCATAGTAGACAAGCCAATTCTGTAAACTCTTCTTCTTTTCAACCAACGTTGCAAGATAATTTGCATTATAAACAAGCTACAGAAAAGAAGAAATACTTATTGATAAGAACCAATGCTTGAAACTTTGCGGAGAGACATCCTATTTCATCTAGCAACGTTACATGACCTGATGTGTCAAATAGTGATCAGGATGATTTACACAAAAGAAATGTTCAATATGCTCACTGATTGATTCATCAGGATCTAGGGGAACGTTCCTTAGAAGTACCTACAAAGAAACTTGATTCTGAGTTATCAACAACCACAGCTATCAAGTTATTGAGTAAAATTAAAAGGATTATAATGCAAACACATTCAAATCAATTCAATTGTGTATTTAACCAAATAAATTTTTAATTTTAGAATTAATATGAAGTAAACGAGAAAAATTTAAGAAAGGAAGAATAGTATAATACTGATGTTTGAAAAAATGCTATAGTCAACAATCAATAGATACAAATGATTGCCTGTCCTAATGTTCAATAAGTAATTTCAGTATGCTTAGAGTTGAGCCTAAAATCAACAAAAAATATTCGCTCTTCATTAAGATCCACATAAATCCACAGCGCCAGATAAATGATTGAGTTTCAATGCATATTATTAGTAAACTGTCAAAAATTTGCTGTGCAAATGTTCTCTTCTATTTTCTTAGGATGTGAACAGCAAATGGAACAGATAATGAAAACAAGAAAACTCACTGAGAATTGATCTGGACGGCGTTTTTCAGATGCTAAAAATCGTAGCCTCATGGAAGCTATGATCCGGTATTCCTCATATAGAACGTAATATGTCCAAAATGAGAAGACGTAAGACATAACTAGATGTGCCCAAAACCTGGAAGAGAGTTCCATGAAGCTTGAAAGTCATTTAAACAGGTACATAAAGCAGAAATATATTAAATAATTAAACTTCATTGGACCAATTGCTTAAGTTTATGCATCTATGACGATTTAGTAGGATACAGAGTAGAAGGTTTTAATTTCAAACCCTACAACGTTAATTATTTCTCATTTGTAGAAATAAAATAGAGATGACCTTAACATTCTAGTAAAACATTCCAGAAACATGATTATGAGGATAGTATAGTAATTCAGAAAATGCCAGCTATTTCTCTTGCTATCTTCATGAAAATAAGGGGAAGCAGATAGAGGATGCAGAAAGAAAGAAAGAGGGGAAAAAGAACTTCTTTGATTCTGGTGGAATGTTGGATATGGAGAGCTTGTCAATATCACTGAACGTCAAGCCCTTGGCATGATCTAACGTATTTCCAGTCCAATTGACGGGCACCAAAACAGCAAAAGCAAGCAAAGTTATGGGGACGAATATCTTCAAGCTGCATGTGTGTTGTTAAATGCATTATCCTTCCACATTATGAAATGCAATAGAACGTGCAATAGTACAAACAGACCATATATAAGCTTCTCTGCATCTAATTTTTCAATCTATACCTGGCCATTAAGATACAGTCAAACTTTATAGTCTTGTTATGCTCAAAGCCAATATGCCAACTTACCCGAGAAGGTAAATTCGGACAAAAACAGCAGAATCAAGTCCTGCGTGATCAATGAGCTCAGGTTCTGGCATTTTCAAAGCTGCAGGCATCCAATTTAGAAACTTAATATATGTCTTGAAGTCCAAATTGACAACATTTCTCACACTTGCTCCCGAGCGTCTTGGGCTTCCTCTTATTCCCTTTAGATACCATTTCGGAAAGTATACACGATCGTTGATTGGCTGAAGCCGTAATAGCGCAAATGTCACAAGAAAGGCCAATGCAGAGAGAAGGTTAATTACTGCAGAAACACTTATATCCAGAAGAGTGGCCATTTATCCCCTTGATTGTTGATCTCCTGCATTTTTTTTTACCAAATAAACCATGACACTTCTTAAATTTCCAGATAGATTATTTTATAACACTATGTTTCCGTGATACTGGTTTGTGAAATTATTCATATGGATGACTATTACCGAAACAAAACCATATATATTATTGTTTCAAAAAACGTTCTGTCTAGTTCTACTTCAGCAAACCAGACTGAAAACCGCTCTATATCGCAAACCAAAGTCGTATAATTTCTCAATTATACATTGCCTCACATTTCAATCTGAGATACACACGTGAAAAAACAAATTATAAATATCAATTCATGGTCATTCTCCCTTGGAAAAATAAATACAAATGAAAAATGATAAAGCCGTAAATCGCAATTAACCATTAGTTCTGTAAAGCAATAAACACGAACAAAAGATTCGTAGAATCTACTCCAACAAAATATCTTTAACTCCTTTCTCTTTATCTCTGGTTTGAGAAGAAATGTATAAAAGTGAGAGAAAATCATGACTTGAAACTGAACCAGACATGAGTATTGATCTTCTCAAACTAATCCAATCCTACTAATTATTCTTATCCTTTTCCGAATATTTTCTCGGAATCCAAACAGAAATCTTCAGCTGAAACAATTAAAAAAACAGAGTAAAACGCCGGAATAAAATCTAACCTTTCAGCGTGAAAAATGGAATTGAAAGAAATTGATAATGCGAAGGAAAATCGATCGATCTAGGGAACAAAGGCGAATGAAGAAAGAAGAAAAATGAATTAAAAAAAATAGGGAAATCAAAGAGCGGTTTCAATGGCGGCAACAACTCAGGAAAAGAAGTCGTTAATTTCGCGCTATTTAGACTATACCGTTATGAACCCAACTTAACAAGTTTTTGAATTGCCTTTATGACCAATTTGTCCCTGTTCTTTGTTTTTTTTACCGATACAATTGCAAATCACACCGATATGATTTAAAGATAATTTTCAACACCTTTATGGTTTATTAAATTTCAAATCATATCTCTCTAACAGTTAATTTTAACAAATTTGAAACATGTGATGTTTATTCTATGTTTACCGTGTGTCAAAAATGACTGAGAAATTTAATATGTGAATATGAATGGTAGATTTCTTCCTTATTACAAAAATAGTAAATCATTCCAAAAATTACATTTGTTTGTTATATTTTTCGATCACTTTTAATGAAATTGGTACACACGACAGACGTTGAATAAACATGTGCCCCGACTTTGTTAAAACTAATTCGTAAATGGATATGTTTTGTAATTTTACAAACCACATGGGTGTAAATATCATTTATAAACCAAAAGTGTGTGATTTATAAATTAGGTAAATTATAAGGTTGTGATGTAAAATAGAATATATCGAACTATTAGCTTTTCAGTTATTAGTTAGTTTAGTTTGTTATGTGTAACTAATTATTGTTATAGACTATTGTTAGTCTATAAATAACATTGTATTCTTCTTTTGAAATCTTAATGAAAAACTAGTCATTGAGTTTGTGTAAAGTTACATGGTATCAAACTTAAATCTCTCACCGCTTCATTTCTTAATTCGAGAATCTTCTAATTCCTTTTCGATCTCTCTTTCATTTCATTTTTTAGAAATTTTCTCTCTCATTTCCTTACTTTTCTCGTCTTCTCCATCTCAAGCAAATCTCTAAAATCTCTTAACTTCTTTGTCTGAAACTTCAAATTCTTCACATTATTGAAGTTTTTGTTGATCGAATTGTGGGTTCTTGAAGTTTTTACTCAAATTCTTGACAATATTTTTTGCGATTTCTTCTGATTTCTGGTTCGAACTGCTGCTGATTCCTCTTCCTCAACTTGCTAATGAAAGTAGTACTCCAATATTTCTTTCATCTTGATGCAAGCAACTATGTTTTTTGGCAATATCAGATCACTTCGATTCTGAAAGCTCACAAGATATTCTGCTATGTTGATGATTCCAAACCACAACCTAGTCATTTTCTATCTTCAGGATCATCTATTCCTCCTCAGGTTAATCTTGATTTTGATCTCTGGAATGTTCAAGATCAAGCTATCATGATCTTGATCAACGCAACGCTTTCTTCAACCGCTCTCTCTTATGTTGTTGGTGTTGGAAGCAAGTTTGTTCAGTAAGTTTGGCAGACTCTGGAAAAGCATTTTGTCTCTACAACTCGATCAAATATTTTGAATCTCAAGACGAAACTTTAGACTATTTCTAAGAAATCTGGTGAATATATTTATGTTTATGTTCAATGTATTACGGAGATTCACAATTGTTGGGAAATTGAAGGATTTGCAACTCCTATAACTCCCTAAATCAAGAACGATAAATAGCAATAAATAATCTATCTATTACTACTTAAAAAGTGTGCTAATGGGAGAAACATTTTTGGACAAGAATACCCTCTCACTTTTAGTTAATATTTAAACTACCATTTATCCTCCATTTCAATATTTAAAAAATTGTTAAATATGATATATTCAACCAAACATAAAAATTATCGTAAAAGATTTTAGATAATTCATAATTCATAATTAGTAATAATAATCTATTGTTTTAAAAATTATTACTAAATTTTCAGAAAATATATTTTAAATTTAAAAAAAAAACTATTATTATAATTAATTGTATTTAAAAATTAAGATAAAAAATTATCGTAACAAATTATATTAGATACAAAAAATTATCTTATAAAGTTTTTTAAAAAAACATGTCACACACACGTTAATGATGAAATATACATTAAAAACAAACCAAATGTCCCATTAAATTCTAAACTAAAAACGATTGTAAAAAAGGAATATATAATAAATTGGTAAAACTTATTAAGATTGTCATATTGGATTCCAAACTAAGGAAAAAAAAAAAAACTATGATGATTATCATAACATTAAAATTTTGCAATTGTAGTAATTGAATGCAAGGTAGATGAACCAACTCTTACTTTAAAAAACCTCTTATGCAACAATTATAAACCTTTTTGGTATCTCAAATCCATCAAATTGGGTACTATAAATCCCTTACTTCATACCCCTCCCCTCCATGGCTCAACTGGTCCTCGCATCGCAATACCATTTTTTTAAAGTAATTTATTGATGGTAAAGGCCATTAAGTCCCCCTTACAAGCTTGAGTGGTGGGTGCAACCGATATGAAAAGACTATAGCATCATCTCAAGTACAAGAGGAACATTATCATAAAGTAAGAAGCTTGAGAGATTTCATTGGGGTCATGTAAGCTTAGGATTGTAAGTGAAAGAAGAAAAAATGGAAGAAATTCTCACAGATTGCTATTATTATGTAGAAGGACCATCAATTTTTTTTACACTGGCCATCAACTTCAGTTGTGGTGTTGTTTTCTTTTGTTTTACAATTATGTTGCTTTTGTGTTTTATTAAAATATTATAAATAATAAATATTTCTTACATTTTATAAATACTAATCATTATTTTTTGCCGTGTTAGAATTAGAATAGTTTTGAAAAAAAATAAATTAGAATATTACAATCAATTTGATTGTGATTTATACTACTCTATATTGTAAAATTGTAGTGTCTTCTATGTTTTTATTATTATTTTAATTACTACTTTGTATATTATTATTTTCTAATGGGTTCATTTTATTTTTCTTTTGAATAATTGTTCTATTCAAATTTTTATTAATTTGATAGTGTATTATACCTGCTAATAACATTTATTTTTAAGGCATAGACTTTATCATTTATTAAAAAAAAATTATTGTGACAACAAGTAAACATTGTATGATTAGGAACTAAAAATGATTAGATGTTTTTTGAATGTGTGTAATCTTTAGATAGTAATAGTGTAAATTTGTGTAATTTTCTCATTGGTCATAGATAAATAATTCCATCTTCAAGAGAGTGGTTTATTCCTCACCTCCGACATTTGTATAAAAAAAGTGAAAATATTTAAAATTTTATCCCAATAATATTTTATTAAAAAAACAAATAAAGAAAGTCACTTTTTCCTTCAAATTAATTCTTTTTTTTATTAATTTTATTATTATGTTTGTATAAACATAATTAATATCTATGAAGATTAATTAGGGAGGATTGATCAGTTTTGGGAATAAGAAGTGCAAGAGTCGTCCTCCTAAAAAAAACACCACTTAAACACAATTGATTATTCCAAAATTTATCAACAATAAATAAGGACTTTTGAAATCCTTAGTGATTAGTGATAATGGTTAATTTATGTAACTGAAGTTGAATATACATGTAAATCGTGTGGGCTGACAAAGATGATGACGTTGGAAAGGAAAGAAACCTATAAGAGATATAAAAGGTTTATTTTATGGTTTAGGGTTTTATGTTGTTGACATATTTGGAGCCCCCCCCCCCCCCTACAATTGAAAAAGAGTTCAATACATGTGTAAAAAAATTGTTATGTAGTTATATTATGTTTTATGTTATTTTCATGAATTATAAATTTTAGTTTAATTTGTAAATATCACGTGCATTGCACGTGCTAAAAAACTAGTAAAATAAAAGCGAGAGAGAATGACACCAGAAATTTTATACAGGTTCCCAATTGGTAAGTCATGTCTTCTGCAAATTTGCAGGTTCCACTATGAAGTTGAAGAATTTAAATGAGACGAAAAATAGAAGTTTACAATCGATCACAACTCTCTATTTTTCTCTCAATATTGAACAAACCACACAAAATTAATCTCCAATTAATTTTCGTCAAAACACAAAATCCCTTTGCTGCCACACAATTTTTCTCTCGCCGTTGCTTGATGAAAAATCACGTCTGCACCTTGCCGCACCAATTTAACATAATATATATATATATATATATATATATATATATATATATATATATATATATATGTTAATAAACTTTGTTATGCACGTACACAAAGAAAACCTAGCAAAGTCAAATTGGATAATGGGCTTTAATTTGAATAATGGCCCAAAGTGATTTGTCTTCAAATTACTTTTATTTGACTAATTGATTTGGAACCACCAAACTCAACAATCTCCCACTTGGAGACAAATCAATCATCTTCAACTCCCACTGCATTAACAGTTTACCATATTCTTGGAACACCAAGACTTCAAACTGCAAACTCAAATCGATTTGCAATACCATATACCTGTTAGAATCCACTAACATAATTGGCCCCTGCAAGACCACCGCTATGAGCTATCTCCCAGGCACGAAAAGATACTCCAGCCACTCCCACTCCATCTATGTGGCGGGATCAACTACTTTACCAACTATCTGCCTCCAACGAATATTAGTAAAGAAATATTTCATCATGTGCTTGACATTAAAATTCAAGCCAGTTGCCAAATTAGAGATTCCATCTCTGATGCTTACACCCTCTTTGACTCTGAAACTAGCCAAAAGTGCCCTATTGCCCTCAGGCAACTTCACCAGTTCGCTATCTTGCCTGTCAGTTGAGGCTATTTTCTGAGCGCTTCCAGATTCTCCAAACTGTACATCCCCATGAACTGATGGATTAGGATCTAACTGTCCTTTCTGCGTTGTCGGCTTACCCTTCCCATTTGAAGGAACATCAACAGCTCTCCAAATTTGCACTTTACGTGTAGCACCCTTAACTTTGACAACATTCAAACGTGTCACATACAGAGTAGAACGTTTGTAGCCTCTCGCCACCAATAAAGATCCTCTAGTGAGTTTCCATACCCCTCTACTAAACTCACTTCGATAACCAACATTATCAAGTTGACCAGCAGAAATAATATTCAACTTGTAATTAGGAACATACCTGACATTCCTCAATAGTAGCCTGCTTCCTGTATCAGTCTTCAAACTTACATCTCCAATGCCAGCTGCTTTAGAGATATTTCCGTTCCCCATTTTCACTAAGCCAAAATCACCGGAAGTAAAAGATGAGAACAATTGTTTGTTTGAAGTAATATGAAAAGAAGAAACACTATCCACAACCCAGTATGTCATCGGCTCATTGACATTAAAACTCTCATCAATACAGCAAA
Source organism: Gynostemma pentaphyllum (assembly GCA_028015215.1). Taxonomy (NCBI): domain Eukaryota; kingdom Viridiplantae; phylum Streptophyta; class Magnoliopsida; order Cucurbitales; family Cucurbitaceae; genus Gynostemma; species Gynostemma pentaphyllum. Next base: position 29,633,845 of record CM051350.1, read on the forward strand.
GAGCATGTGTGACCATATTAGCCTCTGAGTTGTTGCCGTTATCTTTCTAATCTTGTTTCAGTTTTCTACAGTCTGATTTTTTGTGACCCTTCCTGTGGCAGTAGTAACACTCAATCCCCTCGTTCCATGTACCTTTACCTTTACTGTTGTTACTTTGATTGCCTTTTCCTCTACCGAAATACAAAGCAGTATCATTGTTAGAGGCCATACCAGAACTCTTCAAGCGAATTTCTTCTGCTAGAGCAGCATCTCTGATATTTACAAAACAAAGCTTCCCTCTTCCCTGAGAATTAGCGATAGCGGTTTTCATAGTAGACCAACTATCAGGTAAAGATGCCAAGAATGCAACAGCAACCATATCATCAGTCATTTGAAACTCTGAAGCAACTAACTGATTTATGAGAATGTTGAATTTATTCAGATGATTTGCTAATGGTTCATCATCAGCCATCTTCATATGCACGAGTTAAGTGTAGATGTATATCTTGTTGTTGACGGTGGGTTGTTCATACATATCAGACAAGGTCTTGATCAATCTCGCTGTAGTTGTCTCTTTTGCCACATTATGGGCAACATTCTTTGACAAGGTCAATCTCACAACTCCCAATACTTGTCTGTCTAATAGCTTCCACTCTTCATCCTTCATACCCTCTGGCTTCTCCCCCAATGGCAGATGCAACTTCCTGCTAAACAAGTAGTCTTCAATCTGTATCATCCAGAATGAAAAATCTGAACCATCAAATTTTCTGATCCCAATATCCTTTGTGCTATCCATCGATCTCTAACACAAGTCCCTTGAACCTGACGCTCTGATACCAGTTGTTGGGAAATTGAGGGATTTGCAACTGCTATAACTCCCTAAATCAAGAACGATAAATAGCAACAAATAATAAAATAAAAGCGAGATAGAATGACACAAGAAATTTTATACAGGTTCCCAATTGGTACGTCCTGTCTTCTGCAAATTTGCAAGTTCCACTATGAAGTTGAAGAATTTAAATGAGACGAAAAATAGAAGTTTACAATCGATCACAACTCTCTATTTTTCTCTCAATATTGAACAAACCCCACAAAATTAATCTCCAATTAATTTTCGTCAAAACACAAAATCCTTTTGCTGCCACACAATTTTTCTCTCGCCGTCGCTTGATGAAAAATCACGTCTGCACCTTGCCGTTGTTAGGAATGGTGTCCTAGAACTTGTAATTATTTAATAATAATAATTTATTAAGAATGAATTAAATAAATAAACATAAGTTCTTTATATTATCTAGATTGATTCAATTAATGATATTAGGAATATATGGAAATATATAAATATCAAACATTCAAATAGTAAACCCTAAGTTACTCTTATGAAATCACGACTTAGTATGTGAGTCATACAAGAGGATTAAAGTCGAGATGAGTAACTTAAACGTGTCTACAGTAAACGGATAACGTTTGGAAACCTTATCCTGGTAACACTGTTGATATCTTCGCATTTTGTTTATAGACAAATGATCTAATCCTAATCATTCATGTGGAAGACATGAAATGGAAGTATCATATACAATGTTGATTGTATAAGACAGGACCACGATGCTCGATCAAATTTCTCATTAGTACCGTTTACGAGAAATAATCGAATATCAAACTAAGTTTATCAACCGTGATAGATCTCAATCCTGAGTGAAATGCGGACTCCTATTTGTGGAGTTATGTTCTTTGATTCACATAGTTGAGAGCGATCTGTAAGAACGCTCAATACACTCCTGTTTTGGGAACATGACTAGATAAGTTATCTGGGAACTCATTTTCACGAGATGGAATTCATAACTTTCCTATAAATTAACGGTATTAGTGCGATACCTAAACATTTTAGGAACTTTAGGAAACTCCCTTGATGTACTGATTCGAGACATGAACAAGTGACGTCACGACTTCTATTGATCACAGAAGTATCTTATCTCTAGTTCGACTAAAGATAAAGTTCATTGGAGAATCAGCGGGAACACAAGGATAAAGAGGTAATTACATGGGCAAAACGGTAAATTTATCCTTTTGTAATTATGAGGGTTCCACGTGAAGGATATATCACAGATATAAATAAAAGATAAACTAAATGAACATAACTCATCTATAGTGAGGGGAGTTCAACTATGAATCTATAGTGGAATTATTCATAGTTAGATAATAAGTAATTAACTGATTATGTGTTAATCACTTAATTGACTAATTATTAAGCCCATGATCTATAGGTCCATCGGGGTCCCTATACTAGCCCAAATATCGTAGTCGCGAAATCAAGTAGAAGAAATGGAAATTTTAAGTAAAGTGAATTACTTAAAATAGGCAATATTAATTGTTTAAATATTGAATATATTTAAACGGTAATTAATATAAACATTATTAATTGTTTAAATAATGAGTTTATTTAAACAGAAAATTAATAATGAAATATTATTAATTAGATATTATTAATTATTTAAATATTGAGTATATTTAAATGGTAATTAATAATTTGAAATTAATTAACAATTATTAATTGTTTAAATAATTAATTTTATTTGAACGGAAATTAATTAATTAATAATAAAATATTGTCAATAAAATTATTAATTAAATAATGAGTTTATTTAATGGAAATTAATAATTATAATATTTATTATTAATTATTTAAATAATGAAAATTATTTAAATGGAAATTAATAATTAAATATAAATTTGATAATATTTAGTCAGGAGAAAATATTAATATTATTAATTGTTTAAATAAAATATTTTATTTAAATGGTAATTAATAAATAAATTAATTAAGTTGGACTTATTAATTTAAGAGAGAGTTTCAAGCCCAATTGGATTAATGAACCCAATTGGAATTGGCCCAAAATAATTAATTAAATAAATTGTATTTATTTCTAATTTTATGATGATAATTTCGGCCATGCCATGTATTTTGAGGAGATAATTGTTTGAATTATATCCTAAAATAATTACATAGATTTATTTACCCAAGATAAATAAAATAAAGAAAATAAAATAATCTCCTATTTATCTATGGCATTTTCGAAATTGCAAGATAAAGGAAAGAGATAATCTTTATTCTTTTTGTATTTATCTCTATAGATTAATCCTAATGTGATTAGGATTCCTATTTTTCTATAAATAGGAGGGTTGGGTCATTCATAAATCACACAATTCAATTCTTTGAAAATTGAAAAATCTCTCTTCCTCCTTTTCTCTCCCTTTGCCGATTTTGGCTTCAAAATTTGGGAAGAAAAATATTTTTCTTCTTCCCAATTTCTTCTTAAGTTCGATCCCACAATCGGATTTCGTTTGATCGATCGGGATATAGCGTAGAAGATCCGGTGTTGCTGAGGATTTGATGCTGTAAAGAAACCTCCAACCGATTCTCCATATTTTACTCAATGTAAGTAAAGGGTTTTAATTTTCGAAAAACGAGCATGAATCTACATGTTTTTATCACAAATTGCATGATATTAATATATCCTAAATTAAGTGTTAATTTTTGTTACTAAATAAATTCCGCTAATTTAGTAAATCATCCCTTCAGCCGCACCAATTTAACATAATATATATATGTTAATAAACTTTGTTATGCACGTACACAAAGAAAACCTAGCAAAGTCAAATTGGATAATGGGCTTTAATTTGAATAATGGCCCAAAGTGATTTGTCTTCAAATTACTTTTATTTGACTAATTGATTTGGAACCACCAAACTCAACAACAATAAGCTTGCAAATGTTGTTATATTGACCGATGATGCTATGAACGAGTTGTCTGATGAATTTACAACTTTTCAAACCTCTCTTTGAACTCGATCTGATGCGATTTCATCTGAAGAATTATGTGTTCTTCTTAAGCCAGGAGAAGAGGCAATTGCTAAGCGCAATAAACGCGATGATGTATTCGCTCATCCAGCAGCAATGCTTGTTGTGAATTTCAATGGTAATCACTCTAATCAATCTCAATTCAATAATCATCAGTCTAATTTCAATAGCAACCGTTGAAGAAACAACAATTATAATCGAAATGGAGTGGTCGTGGAGGAGGTTATGGTAATGGTAATCACCTTCAATTCTTCAATAAAAACAAATGATGAAAGGCACCTGTCTCACCTACTTATTCATCCTCTTCATCCACTGCTATAACAAGATGAATTACTCATATTAAGGTCGTTATCCTCCGACACAGTTAGCTACTTTAACTACTTCTTCATCCTCTGGACCTTCAATGATTCATGATCGATATCAACATTCCCCTAATCCAATCTGGCTTTCTGTTTCTGGTTACAATGCTCACATGACTGCTGATTTGGTAAATATATCTATCTCATCTAAATATAATGGTGAAGATCATATCTCTGTTGGCAATGGTCAGGGTCTCTCTATCACACACAGAGGTCATGGTAATGTTCAAATTCCTTCTAATTCTTTTAATCTATCTAACATTTCCTATACCTGTTATATATTCATCAATTTTGTATTATTATATTTATAGGAAAATATAATATGTAATCTAATTAGAATTCCTTATTTCTTAATTATAGAATAAATAATAAAATAAAAGGTAAATATATATATATATAATTAATTTATTATTTATTTGCTTTTCCCTACTTAATGTAGAGGGTAAAATTAACCCAAGAACTAGACCCAAGTTAAAAGCCCAATTTCTTGATTAATGCGCCCCAACTAGATTCGGATGACCCGAGACCAATCACGATAAGTATTCATAACCCGACTAGAGATTCACGAGCAGCCATCACGGACTGGGCTACACGTTCAAGTCGATTCAGGCCTGACTCAGACTTCTGAAGGAGGTCAGCTTAGCCAAGGTCCAGAAAAGGAACATTCCATGTTAGATAATATGATAATTATCTTCTTCCTTAATATCATGGTAAATATATTATCCTCATATAGATTATTCTTCAAATACTATAGAAGCCCACCGAAAATAACCCACAAGGTTGGCGGTAAAAGGTAAAAAACCTAAAAAACGGGTAATGCACAATTTATCTAAGAAAACTATACTATCTCTCATATTATTGAGCCTCCAAATTTAATGACTTGATCGTCGAAGACGGTTTGGCCGACACCACACCGGCGTCTTCTCACCTTTGTTTTGGAGACATTCGAAGAGTGGAGAAGATGAATGCACATGAGACATATGTTATTAACTGTAACGTCCTGTTACTTTTGGAGGTAAATTTTTTTATTTTATTTTAAATAAAGTATTTAAGTTTAGTTTAAACTTAGTAATTTCGATTTTAGAAGTTATTTTCGTTCGAAAACCTTTTTAAACCTTTTACTACTTTAAATTAGTTTTGGTGACATTAATAATTATTAACGGGCCAATTAATAATTATTAATCACCTTTAGATTATTTTAAGACCTTCGGGTTTCGTATTTTAATCAAATCATTTAAAAAGGACGTAGACGTCATTTTCCAATTTCTTAAAATTTTACTATTCATGATCATCATCCTTAAATAGTCAACTATTGGTCAAACTTCTCATTTTTCCTTCTTCTAGCTTGGGCCGAAACCCCTCCCCCCTCTCTCTCTCTCTTGGCTTTTCTCCGTTACTCGGTGGATCGCCGTAATTCCGGTTCCGTTGAAAAGCTCTCATCCCGAGGATCGATTCTAACCTAGCAATCGAGGTTTTCGTTCGTTTTCTCGAGACCTTAAGGTATGACAAAGTTTCTAAATTTTGATGTGAATAGTGTTTTAATGGAGGTTTTGAGTTGAAATCTTCAAATTCACACACCGAAGCTTAAAGATTTCAATCGAGGAAGTCGTTTTAGCAAGTTTTAGAAACTTCCCTAAAATCAAGTTTGAGTTGAAAACCCTTCCCGTGTTAATTTCTCTCACTTGACCAAGATTAGGGTGTTTGGTTTGCTATGATTTTACGTTTTACTTAATTTTTTTCGGAAATCGATTATTATGTAAAACCCTAAAATATTGTGACCCACTGATATCTCGACTTTCAAAGTGTCTTTGATCAACCCAAATCACCTCTAAAAGTGCATAAAAGACGGAAAACCGAACCCGAACCGTCCCTTCCTTATTAGGCCGTGGGTCCTTTAGGGTTTAAATCCGGGGTTTTCATCGTTTTATGCTTTTAGATGTCGTTTGATCAATTTTTGGATAATTAGTGGTTGTTAGGTGTATTTGTTATGTAGGTTTGTGATCGATTGCGTGACTTTGACTCCGGCACTTTGGAAGCTTGGATTTCACATCTAAGGTGAGTTTAAAATGGAAGTTAGTAATTTTATGAATTATGTTTCATTACGTTATTGTTTATCGAGGTTAAGAGGGGAACTAACTTCCGGAAGTTATACTTGGTTGGAGACTTTAAACTCGGATGTGAGTGGAGTGGTTTTGGTGTACTTATGGTTTTGGATGTAAAAGAGGAATATGAGTGGTTTGAAAGTCTTGTAAGATGATTTGGAGACTTTAGATGCAAGTGAATGAATAAGGAACTTTAAGTGATTTGGGAGTCAAAGTAGCTAGAAATTACACTTGAGTATTGACTCGTGTAGTTCAAGCGGTTTATGTTCTTTAGTAGTTTATTAGAACTTTATCTAGCTTACTAGGGAGCTTGATGGACTCTATACGGCACTTGTGATATGGCACATAATAGTATGTGATACACTCCATACGGTATCATGGTGCGAGGTTATGTGATATGGCACATGATAGTATGTGATACGCTCCATACGGTATCATGGTGCGAGGTTATGTGATATGGCACATGATAGTATGTGATACGCTCCATACGGTATCATGGTGCGAGGTTATGTGATATGGCACATGATAGTATGTTGATACGCTCCATACGGTATCATGGTGCGATGATTTATGGTATGGCACGTGGTATGTCGACTTCGGTCCATACGGTATTATGATACGTTGTGGTAAGGTGGGCACTCTACGAAATGAGCGTATAAATGCATTATACTTTATAGCACTATACACGCTGTGGTGAGGTTGGCATTCGAAGATTTGAGCGTGTATGGATGCGTTATTATTGTTATCATTATTATAGTACTACACATGCGGTGATACGGGTGGCACTCGAAGATTTGAGCATGTGTGGTTGCGACGTTTTTCTTTAGCCCTTAGTATATCACATTCTTTTACTTGTATCTTGGTATGAGTTTGTTTTTATGATGATAGAATGTTTTCGAGGAAATCCATGACTCATAAAATTCGTTGAGCCACGAAGATGAGAAAGTTTATTATGTATGTTGATTATATGTGGACTTTGGAATGTGGAATGGGTAGTAAAAGTGAAATCTAGGCCTTTGGACACGATTTTTGACATGGAATGTTGTTCATAGGATTACTTGCTTTCATTTTACTCTCACTAGCATTTTTATGCTAATGTTGCTACAATTACAATTTTTCAGGTAAGACTCGTGGTAGAGGACGAGGTAGAGGAGGTGGCGCCGCGTGACCTATCAGGACGATGAATGGACAAGAATGTTTGTGGTTTTGGGCTAAGCATTTTGAATGCTCTTGAACTTTTCATATTTTATTTTGTTCATTTTGAGCTCGATGGAGCATTTGTATAATTTGTATCTGTTTTTCGAACTTTAAGCTTCCTTTAGCATTTTCATCACATTATGGAATATGAAATTCCGGTTTACTGCTTTTTCTGGAAAATTGGGTTTCCGAATTTTAAACGGACCCATGCCGTTTTTTCTGTAAAATCTAGTTTTTCCGTTGCGCATTTGTTTTAATGGATTTTACGAAAAATCGGGTCGTTACATTAACAGTAGAGGAAATCATCTTCTACAGTTTGGCGCCCACTGTGGGGCTTCGTAAAATACATTCACGCAGGCCTTACCATAGCAAATCAGACGAAAAAGATATGAAGAACAGGAGAAGTAAGCAACTCTTTGTTACTGATAATCCCACTAGAGATTAAGCCAACAATGCGGTAGACGAGAACACGGAATGTGAAGAGACTAACCGTGAGACTGAGCAACTGACTATAATGACACAAGATGTGCTAATCCGAGAGTCATGCTAAAGGCGGGAGATTTTCATGATTAAGAGGAAGAAACAGATGAAAGAAGCTTTCGAGAAGGGTTTTAGTACCGGGAAAATCAACCCTCACAATCAGGAAACAATCTTGTATAATGACCCGACTTAATAAATAAGCCGTGAGCAAAACAGAAGCACAGACCCTCTATAATTCATTTATAACACCTTAATAAAAACAACCTAGTGACAACGGTTAAAACTTATTCATCATAAATTCCCTGTTTTGTAAACGCTAGGCATGTCTGCCTCTTTTACTTTAGCTATCAAATTTATAACTCAAAAGCACATTGTGCATAAAACATGTTTAATAAGTCATTAAAAGACGTATACAAATTTACACACTAAAACGTCTCAAAAGACGCAACAAAGCTTTTAAATACAAAACATATTCTAAACTCAAAAATTCTAGGCCTTGGAGTACTCTAGCCAATCCAAAAGTTCCGCCTCGAAGCCTCAACGAGCACCATCTGCCCTGCCCCGTCATCAACCTCTACCACTACCTGAAAGGTGATATGTAGCACCTCTGAGTATGATACTCAGTGAAGATAAAATGAATTTAAAGTAATGGTATATCTTATTTGAAATCATCTAAAAGCATAATGAGTTAATGTGTTTGTAATGGCTCAAGGTATAATGAAGTAATGTGTGCTAATCAAAGTAACATAAACAACGAAATTGTATGAACATAGTGTCACCAAACCATTATTTAAACTGAGCACCATTCCTTTCTTACGCTTAGCACACATCTTAACTATGCGTGTCTTGGAGGCCATCTCGATAGCTCACTCCAAAGTTCAAACCATATCAATAATTCACTTCACAAAATCTAGGCTCACACTAGCCTCTTGAGCTTCCGGGCCATCAACCACACAGCGCCACGAAACTTCACTCCATCTACCACAATAATCATATGTAATGTCTCACTCCTCACAATATTACATAGGCTGCAACCTCATGGCGCTCAAACACAAAAAATGAAATGGATGTATGATGAGTGTCAAAACCACCAAAAATAAATACTTACTCTTAGAATTTAGAATTTTGTAGTAATGGTGAGTAAGGTCGATCTCCACAAGGAAAAGAGAATTAAATTAAAGTTAACAAAAAGGGGTTTTGAGTTTTGGAAATAAAACGGAAAATAAATTAAAAAGAAAGAAATCAATAGAGAAAAGCTTCCAACTAAAGGTTAATCTCGGTTATGGTTCATGGATTTGACCATCGATTACTAAACATGCATTCCTAAATTCTTATCTAAATTAGTTAGGAGTTGCCGGAACAACAAGTGTTCTTCCTTAGTTTCTCGATAGTCAAGATACAATCTAATGACTACTTCCTTAATTAATAGATAACCCTAGAATACGATAATAAGATTTAACCCTTTAAAAGCATTAAGATGAGAAGAACCCAATTCTAACTAACAAACACGGTACGATCGATTCATTTAAGTTAGATCATAAATTCCCATAACATAAATCAAAAAGTGTCCTAATCAATTTATGCTATTATGCTACTTGTATTAGAACAATTAAACAATTACAGATTTAATGTTCTAACTAACAATATGTAGGATTAACAATTGAACAACGAGCCCTATTGCACAAGAATCACTACAAAAAAAAGCCAATTTGCGACCAGTAATTTGCGACCAACTGGTCGTTTTTATTGTAGAATGCGACCAAAAAAGCGACCAACATGATGGAGGCAAAAAAGCTGGTCGGTCCTGAATTTGTGCGACTGTATAGTCACAAAAATACGACCGGGAATGTTTGGTCGCAAAAAAGTCAACATTTTGAAAAAACGACCAGATGGTCGCTTAAAAAACTGACCATCTGGTCGTAATTTAAGTTGAAGACAAGTGACCAGTTGGTCACATACAACAGTGACCACATGGTCATTTTTATAAGCGACCAAATGGTCACTTTTGGACTCAGACAAAATCCGACCAGATGGTCGTTTGTTTAGGGATAAAATACGACCATCTGGTCATAATGTAACTTGAAAAAAGTGACCAGTTGATCACATGAAGCAGTGACCACGTGGTCTTTTATAAGTGACCAAGTGGTCACTTTTGTACTCAGACAAAATGCGACCAGATGGTCGTTTATCTTAGAATAAATGCGACCATCTGGTCGTATTTAATAAATATTTTTTTTATTTATTTAAATTACAATAATTAAAATTTAATATTAATTAAATTAATTAGTTAATTAATTATTATTTATATATTTAATTAGTATTAAAATTTAATAACAAAAAATTGGAATAAAAATAAAATATATATATATCAAATATTCAAAAAATGTTTTATACAGAAGAAAACATCCTAGAACTACTGCGGAGGGGCGGGGGGTGGCGGAGGAGGCGTCGATGATGAATGGCCGCCGTCTAGGGATCTGAAGTACGCGGTCAAAGATGCTGCGACCTGGGCCTCGACACGTGCCTGCATATCAGCCTCAATAGCAGCAACTCGAGAAACGAAGTCGTCGCACATAGCGTCCATGTCCGTGTGAAGCTGCTGAACCTCCGCGCGCAGCTGCTGCTCAACCGGAGAAGCGCTGGAGCTAGTGCTCACTCCGCTCCGCTGAGGCCGGGGCACATTCGCGTAAAGGCGTCGCCCATACGAGCCGAGCCCAGGAACTGATCCATCAGGCTGAACCCCTCCAACAGCCTCCAAGAACGCCTCTCTACGGTCGTCCTGAGTCGGTTGCGAGTCTGGTGTGGGCAACCGCTGACTCAACGACTCCGTGAAACGTTCCTAAACATTTAAAATTCAGAAAATAAAATAGTTAATATATAAGTTAGGAAAAATTTTAAAGAAAAAAAATAATTGAAAAATTAGTAAATACTTAAACTTCTTTCGCCTTATCGTCGACGAACGTCTCATCCTTCTTCGTGTGAAGAACGCGGTGCAGCTCATCGGGCGGGATAGGACGACCGTGCTTCGCTTCCTAAAAATATTAGAGATTGAAGAAGAAAAAATAATAAATTAATAACTAATTGAAAAAAGAAAACAAGAAAAAAGTACGTAAAAAAAAAAAACTTACCAATCGACGATGGTGCTCGTCGTGTGTCAGGGCCCCGGCTGTGTGTTTTGTGGGATTCTTCGCGCGGTTGGCCTTATTCCTCCTTGACATTGCCATGCCCTCGGGAGTGCTCAAGCTCGCGATAAGCCGCGCGTGGTCCTCCAGGCTCATTCACACGGGGCGGTTTGCTGCTTGCTTTCTGCGCCCGGTACATGAGGTCCTTGAATCGATCCCGGACGTGATTGTCCCATAGGGGGAACAATCTACCGTCCATGATATCGGGATCGATAACAGGAAACTTGCCCTTAAAAAATTGAAATAAAAAATTGTTAAAGTAATAAAGTAATAAATTTATTTCTATAAATTTTAAAATCAATTAATTATAAAAAGAAATGATGTTTTTTACCTTCCAATTGTCGTACATCCGACGTTTCTCCATCGTCGGAATCTTCTGCCAGCGAAGGTCGCTGGGTAGAGGCATGCTCTGGAGGACCTCGCGAAACCGTTTTGAAACGGTTGTATGCGGCTGTACTCTGCAAAAACATAAAACTATTTTGATATTAGAAACTATTAGTTAACAGAAAAAAAAGAGCACTTTTAAAAATGTACTAAGATTTAAAAATTAAGTAATTAAAACAATAAACAAAATTACTTACGTATCCTCTTCAATCCGAAGGGTAGAGTTTGCGGTCCGAGGAGGCTGCGTGCCTAAAATGCAGGGTCCCGCTGGATCAGACCCTGATGCTACCCCGGGAGTCATGGCCTGGGAGTCCTGCCCCAATCGTGGTGTCGCAGGCTGGGTCTCAGGGACTGCAACATCGAGAGGGCCAGCAAGGCCCGACTCGTAACCGAAGAGGATGCTGTCCAACTCCTCTGTAGTCAGGTCCGCATCCGGGGCGGTGACAGTAGGCGGCTCGCCTCGTCAATCGCGTCGTTAGGCTCATCTGACTGGGGAGGACGTCGTGTGCCCGTCATAATCCTACAACTTAAACTAAACTAATTTAATACTAATAAGTAATTAAAATATTGCAATAAATTAAATTAATTAATTAATTAATTAATGAAATAATCTGAATTAAATCAATTAATTAAATAATCTAAATTAAATTGATTAAAATTAATTAACTAATTTAATTAGCTTAAGTGAACTAAGTAATTAAATAAAGTAAACTAAAATTAGCTTAAGTGAACTAAGTAATTAATTAAAGTAAACTAAGTAATGAAGATTTCAACTATTAGATTAAATTAAACTAAAATTAATTAAATTTAACTAACATTAATTAATAAAAACTAAACTAATTAATTAAGTTAAACTAAATTAAAATTAGATTAATTGAACTAAAATTTATTAAATTTGACTAACATTAATTAATAAAGACTAAACTATTTAATTAAGTTAAACTAAATTAAAATTAGATTAATTGAACTAAAATTTATTAAATTTGACTAACATTAATTAATAAAAACTAAACTATTTAATTAAGTTAAACTAAATTAAAATTAGAGAATTTGCCTATAATGACACTTTTATTAGGGTTAATGTCTTAAATAACTCAAGTTTTCAAAAATGCCACAAATAACATTTTTTTTTAAACCTTTCTTTGCCCAATCTTCACCTCTCAAAGACCCTTCCCCTCCACTTCATTCTCCTTCAAACTCATCAGATTTCTCCGGTTCTTTTCTCCTACCCATAATCCCTCTTCCATCTACGAAACCCTAGCTAATCCTAATCATCCATCTCCAATGCCCAACGCACCGAATTGTGCCTAGCAATCATAGCTGATTATCGTAACGAAAGTTGATAATGAAATTCAAGACGTGAGAAAAGTTACCCTCCCGACTAGCAGCAATTGGCAAAACATTTTCTCAGGTGATTTTCCCCAAAACCTTGATTAAGCTCAGCTCAAGCCCAACCCCATTAAATTTCTTTGCAGATTTTGTTACACACACTCTCTTTCTTTCTTAATCTTAGAAGCTATCGAGGTAACCTACCATTTTATTTTAGCTCATAAAAGTTTTGTGACTTTAATCTTATTATTGATTTATGTTTTCCCATACCATATTTTTATGATCTATATTTTGGATTCTTTATTAGGGAGTATTAAATTAAGTTTCTTTCAACATATTGATTACTTAAAAAAGCAATCCTTTAAGAAGGGAAAGATTATGCAAACAAGATGAAGACACAATTTTGGGAAAGCTCAATATGTAGCTTTGTTAAGAGTATAAGAGAAGAACAACTTTGATTCATTCAATATTAGAATCCATCCCAATTACATCAGGTCCAATGGAATATGGACAGGGTTGGGAATTGGAAATATAAGACAATGGAATGAAGCTTTTTTGGCAAAACAGGTTTGGAGGTTGATAGAAACCGAACTATATTAATATGGAAATAGAACAATTACAGAACTACTAAGCATTCGAGAGGCTTAGAACTCTCCCCTCAATAGTCTCAAGACTACTATATCATAATAATTGGATACCTTCACACCCTCACATTCACTCTATTTATAACCCCAATACCTCTAACTAACTGCCCCAATTATTTACTAATATGCCCTTTTCCCTTCCCTAACAGAGGTTTACTATGGAAGTTGGACAGATTTTGCTACAAGTGATTTTTAGTAAATTTGGGTTTGATTCATTTGGATGAGGCTACGGAAGTTAAGAATAATGGTCATCGGTGTAGCCTTTGGTTTTCATTTCCAAGAGCAGAAAGTTGGTTTAAGATTTTTCGTAAAATTTGTAAATGTCATAAGAATTTTCTTTTAGGATGATAAATAGCTTGAAAGTCAGCCAATTAAAAATATCAAGAATGTACAAAGTTCTCCACTTAGTTACATCACCTTTTTGTTTTATTGATGGTGAATTTTGAGACATAATGGAGTATAGATTGGCTATTTTAGTCAACAATGTTTCACCGTCTACTTACTTTGATCATATCAACATATAGAAAACATGAAGAACAAGAAATAATCAACCTTGATTATGCTCTGCCTAAGGCTGTTGGTGATGAAAATATCAGTACACATGATAACCATTGGGTTACTTGTTATTTTGTTCATATACTATAGAATTTTTGGAATAGGTGGCAAGAAATGTTTTTGTTTTTTATAATCATGCATGAGAGAAATGATTTATCTGAACACTACTTGTTGTTTGGTTTATGAGAACACAGGATTGGAGAAAATTTGAATTGTATTGAATTCCTTCACTTCCAAGCTGAATTGTCTTGGTACCATGTTGTTTGGTCTACTTGGGTACGAGAATTCTACTTTCTTTATCTCTATCTTTCCCATTATCTTTTCTAATTTGGTATCATCCCCATCATGCCAAATCAAACAATATTGATTGAGATTTAAGTTTTAATTTGTGGGAAATGATGGGAATGTTGGAAATGGTTGTGTTTTGCTTAGGTTTGATGAGCTAGAAATGAGTGATTTTTGGTCGAGAATCTCGAACAATGAGTCGACTGCTACCGACCCTGTTCCTAAATCTGTTGTCATGCTATCGGCTTCTGCAATTACTTTACCGGTGCTTACTAAGATAAAGAAAGTTTTGAACATGTCTCCGAGAGATATTTGGCCTTTTTTCACCAGTATTCCTCCATACCAGAAATCCAAAGCCCATGACATGAATGTTAGGCATTGAGCTGATCCTATGCCGATGTGGCTTCCTTTCTTGGTGCTTCTTGAGCTTTTTCTTGAGCTTTATCAAAAAGCTGGAGAACTTTTTCAGTGCTGTTAAATGATGTTATTATTTTGTGGTTATACACTGCTTCTACCGTGATATGTGCACTTTGATTTTTTAACTTAATGAAGTTTGTGGAAATGCTAGAGAGCAAGACTTTTCGTGTATAGAAACATAGAATTGCCAATGGTTGGACGACTCATAAATTATCTTATCTTTTTAGTTATGATTTTAATTCAATAAGTTATTGAATTAAATGGATTAATTTATTGAATTAGTTTAAGTTGTACACTTCAATAATTTATACCGTGTTGTTCACTAAATTATTGAATAAAATTTCTTTTAAAGTTTGTAATAACAAATCTTCATTTTTGTGTCAATTTAGTTTTTCGTTGTACAATTCAATAATTTATATCGTGGTTCACTAAATTATTGAACTTCTTTGTTTTATTTTGTAACATAGCTCATTGAGCTTTTGGAAAGAGAGATAGACGGCGTTGAGAACGAGCGGCGAACAAATAATTAGACTGAAACTCGAATAAAAATATGGGAGTTCAATGATTGAATGTGTTAATTTTGAATGGTGAAGTTTCAACGCGAACTCTACAGAGGGTATTATTTATGCATCATCGAGGACACCACCATAAGCTTTTTTTTTTCGTTGTCTGGTGTTTGCTTTTAAAAAAAAAAAAAAAAGATTACTACCAACTTAAACAAAAGATATTATGATTTGGGTTTGAAAAAGATATTATGATAAGTTATTGAATTAACTTCAATTCAATAACTTATGAAATGAAATAATTTATTGAATCAAAAGGAATAATTTAGTGAATTAAAGGGAATAATTTAGTGAAATAAATTATAATGTACATTTGAGATACCTTATATTGATTTTAATTCAATAAGTTATTGAATGAAAGGGAATAATTTAGTGAATTAAATTATAATGTACATTTCCTCCGAATTTTTGTCCTTCTGTGGGACTCGATGAGATTGATATTCCAGATGATATTGTGGAAGAGGGTTGTCATTTGTGGGAGAACACCCTTGTGGGTCAATTCATTGACTTAAAATTACCGTTCCTTGTTGTTTCTAGTATTGTGAAGCGCATATGGAATAACATTGAGCTTCCAAAAAATCACTTTGCTTAAGAATGGTTTGTATTTATTTAGTTTCTCCTAGGATTTTGATTGCGCTTGGGTGCTAGATAATGGAACATGGCTTTTTCGGGGAAAACCCATGATTCTACGTCGTTGGGAGCCCCTCATTGGGCCTGAAAAGTTTGAATTTAAGAAGTTGGCTATTTGGGTTCGTCTGTTTGATATTCCCCTTGAGTTATGGGGCATTAGAGGGATTGGTATGATTGCTAGTATCATTGGTCGCCCTCTTGGGCTTGATGAAGTGACATCTTCTCATTCTCGTTTATCCTTTGCTCAGATCTGAGTGGAAGTGGATGTTGGCTCAGATCCCCCTTCGGTTGTAACTATGAAGGTCCGTGGTGTTTCGTTTAGGGTGAGGGTGGACTACCCTTGGAAACCTAAGAAATGCTCTACTTGCTTAGTGTTTGGCCATTCTCTTGTTTCTTGTCCTCAAGGAACCAAGAAGTGGAAAGAAAGGGCCCCCCTCTCGGGAGGCGGATTGTGTTGTTCTTCCTATTCCTTCTGATCTGTTGGCTTCTTCTATGATCAAGGAGACGAATATGGGAGATGTGGGGACGCCTCAGCCAGTTGTTTCCCCCAGTTTTGCTGAAGTGGTTTCAGATAAGAAAAAAGATATTGTAGGTGCTCTTTCTTCTTCATCTTTGAAGCATGTGGCTTGTTCTCTTGGGGATTGGATGTCGAGGGTAACTTCTCCCCGAGGTGGCTCTATTTCTGATCAGGTTGATTTTGCATCTGGTGATAGTGATTTTTATGCTGAGTCTTCGTACTTTGAGTCTACTTATGATGCTATGTCTGAGCGGATATTTGATAGTTCTGGCTCCTTTTCTGCTAAAGCAAAAAGGAAGCTCAAGAACCAAAAAAAAAATCGTGATCGTGTTCCTTAGTTCTATATCTTCTGCTTCCTTTCGTGGTGACGCATGCTTTGGAGCGAGATGTAGTTCTTTTGGTTTAAGCCTTTGGTACTTTTCCTTCTTAGCCTTGTTTGGCTCGTTTGTTTCTTGCATTAGTACCCTTTTGGTTTTGTTTTGGCTTGTTGCCTTGTTTGTGTTTGGCTTGTTGCTTGTTTTGTTTTTTTACTGTCTTGGTTTTTTTTTGGCTTGTTGCCTGTCTGGTGTCTGTCTTGCTTTGTGCGGAGGATGTCTTGTAGCCTTGGTCTTTGGCAGTAAGACCTTTTTTCAATGCAATTCACATACATTTTGCAAAAAAAATATTGATTCTAATTCAATAAATTATTGAGTTAAATGGAATAATTTAGTGAATTAAATTATAATGTACATTTGAGGTACTTGATATTGATTTTAATTCAATAAGTTATTGAATGAAAGGGAATAATATAGTGAATTAAAGGGAAAAATTTAGTAAATTAAATTATAATGTACAATTGAGATACCTAATATTGATTCTAATTCAATAAATTATTGAGTTAAATGGAATAATTTAGTGAATTAAATTATAATATACATCTGAGATACCTGATATTGATTTTAATTCAATAAGTTATTGAGTTAAATGGAATAATTTAGTGAATTAAATTATAATATAGATCTGAGATACCTGATATTGATTTTAATTCAATAAGTTATTGAATCAAAGTGAATAATTTAGTGAATTAAATTATAATGTACATTTGATATACCTAATATTGATTCTAATTCAATAATTTATACCGGGTTGACTAGGTTATTGAATTAAATTTCTTCCTTTTATTTTGAAGCATAGTTCATTGAGCTTTTTATCTTGCACTGCTGCTTTACAAGTGTTAAGCTATATGTGAATTGGAGATAGAGAAGAAAAAAGTGTGAAGAGAGGCCTAACGAGAGTCGACACATGAAGATGTCATTTTTTTAATTATTTTTTGTGCTTGCTACAAATTTTAGTGGATTGTTGATGTTGTATAGAGGTGTAAATGGATATTTGTGTTGAGATTTACAATTCAATAATTTATTGAGTTGAGTTCAATAACCCATTGAATAAAAATCTTGATACTATCTTACAACTACATGAAAATATTATTTCAATTCAATAACTTATTGAATTAAAATCAATATGAGGTACCTCAATTATATATAGTAGTTTAATTCAATAAATTATTAATGAAGGGGGAATTTTTATTAAATTAATTAAACTCAAAATTTTAATTCAATAAATTATTGACTAAAGGAGAAAATTTAGTGAATTAATAAAGTTCAGATTTTAATTCACTACATTATTGAATAAGAGAACAAATATAGTGAATTAATAAATGAGTGATATTTTTGTAAGTTTAATGAAAATAATTAATTTTGTTATATTAGAAAAAATGTCATTTGGGGAATTATGAAAATGAGCTATATGGGGAATTAGCTTTATAAAATATGTCTTTTGAGTCTCTGTCCCAAATTTTAATTCAATAAATGATTGACTAAAGGGGAAATTTTAGTGTATTAATAAAGTTCAGATTTTAATTCACTAAATTATTGAATAAAAGAACAAATATAATGAATTAATAAATGAGTGGTAGTTCACTAAATTATTGAATAAGAGAACAAATATAGCGAATTAATAAATGAGTGGTAGTTCACTAAATTATTGAATAAGAGAACAAATATAGTGAATTAATAAATGAGTGGTAGTTCACTAAATTATTGAATAAGAGAATAAATATAGTGAATTAATAAATGAGTGGCATTTTTGTAAATTTAATGAAAACAATTAATTTTGTTATATTAGAAAAAATGTCATTTGGGGAATTATGAAAATAGGGTGCTATTTAGGGAATTAGTTTTATAAAATGTGTCATTTGAGTCCATGCCCCTTAAAATTAGATTAATTGAACTAAAATTTATTAAATTTGACTAACATTAATTAATAAAAACTAAACTATTTAATTAAGTTAAACTAAATTAAAATTAGATTAATTGAACTAAAATTTATTAATTAATTAAAGTAAACGAAATTAGATTAATTAACCTTAAGTAAACTAAAGTACTTAATTAAACTAAATTACATTAATTAAACTAAAATTAATTAAATTAACAACATTAAACTAAACTAATTAATTAATTAAAGTAAACTAAAATTAGATGAATTAAACTAAAGTAAACTAAGTAATTAATTACACTAAATTAGATTCAATAAACTATAATTAATGAAATTAACAAAATTAAACTAAACTAATTAATTAAAACTAAGTAAACTAAATTTAAAGTTAAACTAAAACTAAAACTAACTAAAAACTAAAACTAAAACTAACTTAAAAACGTAAAATCTATACGAAAACTAACCTCGCAATAGAAACCGGGATTGGAGGTTTAGGGTTTTTAGGTTTAGAGTAGGAACGGGGAATGGGAAAGGGGAAAAAATAACGAGGGACGGAACAGGGGAAAGAGAGAAAAGAGAGAAAAAAGAGAGAGAAAGAGAAAGAAAAGGAAAAGGGAAACGGGGGAAAGAAAAACTGTGTGGAATTTAAATCAGAATTTGCGACCAACTGGTCGCAAATATGTAATCATGACCATAAACGAAAGGTCGCGCGTGCTGGGGAAATTACGACCAGGTGGTCATATTTTTATACATATTTGCGACCACCTCGTAGCATTTATTGAAAAAGCGACCATCTGGTATCCACTTTGCCATTATCCAGAACAACTGTCATATCACGAGTCCCATCAACAATTGCGACCATCTGGTCGCAATAGTGAAATTCACCGCCAAAAATTGCGACCAGAAGGTCGTAATATTTAAATTCACCGCCATAAATTTCATGAAATTTAAATTTACCGCTAAGATTTACGACCATCTGGTCGTAATTTCACTTATATTTTTTGAAAATATGATTCTACTTTTTCACAAATGCGACCAACTGGTCGCCTTTTCCTCTTAAATTTCACTTATATTTTTTGAAAATATGATTATACTTTTACACAAATGCGACCAAGTGGTCGCCCTTTCTTTCTAAGTTACTACCAAATGGTTACCTTTTGTGTTAAATTCCGACCACATGGTCGCAAATATTAATATATATATATTTTTTAAATCATTCATTAAAGAAATAGTTTTAATAAATAAACACATACACAGTGAATAATAAAGTTACGAAATGTCTCATTCATCATCCTCAGTTTCTTCGGTCGTCGCTTCTTCTTCTTCTTCTTCTTCTTCTTCGTCGGATTCATCGTCTCACAAAGAAGTCTGTCACATAAAGTCTTCTTCTTCTTCTTCTTCTTCTTCTGTTTCTTCATCGGATTCATCTTCTCGATATGCATTACATCCAGATTGTGTCCAATCAGTAGATCTTCCCAATACGGTAGATCCCAAAAAATACTCCGCTTCTTCCAACCCTTGTTTCTCCCAGCCGCATTGTTTGCACTCTCTGCATCTTCCACTGTAGTCTTCTACATCCCTATAGCATCTATACCGTGAAGAATCTGTCTTCCATTGTACATGGTCGGGGGGTTTGTTTTCTTACTCGTCGACCCTTCTTCCAGTCACTGCCGTTTGAACGGAAAGTCTGATTCAACGGCAAAAATGGACGGTGACAATCAAACCAACAAATTTTCTGACCATTTCTGAGATAAAATGCATCTGTGTCTAGCATGCAATGTGGACATGCGTATTTCCCCGCCATAATCCATCTTTTAAGAGGAGGAGATTGAGGTTCACACAATTAACTACACTGACTAAGGAAAGCAATAACAAAAGCTAAACACAGACTAAAAAAATGTATATGAAAGCAATTAAAGATCAACATACCTGACAACATTGAATACGCAGGGAAGTCACTGATCGTCCAGATTAACGTGGCGCGCATCAAGAAATTTTGTTTCTTCGAAATATCGTACGTCGTAAGACCGTCAGTCCACAACCTTTTCAACTCTGCAATAAGTGGTTGCAAATACACATCCAGTTTCTGTTTTGGACTTTTCGGCCCAGGTACGATCACTGTTAGAAAAATCACCCGGGTCTCGCATGCACATCGAGGGAGGCAAGTTATACGAGGTTACCATGACTGGCCAAACTGAATATTGTGCCTCGGATGCCCCGAACGGGTTAAAGCCATCCGTGCATAAGCCCAATCTGACGTTTCTCGGATCTTGTGCAAAATCCGGATGACAATTATTTAAATGCTTCCATGCTGCAACATCTGAGGGATGTTTCATAACACCTTCATCCTTTGAATGCTTGTGATGCCATCTCATGTGCGAAGCTGTCACATTCGATGCATACAACCATTGCAGACGTGGGGTCAGCGGTAAATAGAACATGCGGGCGTTCGAAATCAGGCTGTGTTTCCCTTGTTTGTATCTTGGAAGAAAACAAAATTTACAATGATGCAGGTCCTCATCCACATCCCAGTAAATCATGCGTCCGTTTTGACACGAATCTATTTTCTCCACGGGTAATCCAAGTCCCTCCACTAGCTTTTTCGTGTCGTACAAACTGTAGGGCATATTATTTTCTTTTGGAGCGCATCGACGAAACCACGATGCGATCGCATCAAATCCTCTACCAGGTATGTTGTACTGCGCCTTTATATTTAAAAGTTCTGTAGCAGCAGCAAGTTGACTTACCTCACACCCATCGTACAATGGTCGGCTGGCTGTCTTTAGAATCTCGTGCATCTTACGTGCTTCGGGATTCATTTCCTATTCTACAACCCATTCATCTTCGTCTACGTTTAAACTTTCACGGAAGTTTTCATTGCCCCCATATCCCGCACCATCAAGTATCATTTGCTGCATCTGACTATAATGTTGTTCATCATTCCGTTCTTCATCAACAACCTCTACATTCGAGCTGCTACCTTCGTATCGTCTCGACTATAAAGATGAACCTTCAAATTTGTAACCGGTATGATTCTCCTATTGTAGCATTTCCTGCACGGGCAACGTAGCTTTCCACCATACTTTTCATAATAGACAGTTGTCATGCAAAACTCAACAAACTATTCAACCCCGGCCACGAACTCATCGTTCAAATACCCGTCTATCAAACGAACATACATCCACTCTCTCATTTTCTTTTTTCTTAATGCTAACAAACAATGGGTGGAGGGGTTTTTATAATGGACTCCTCTGCTCATTTGCGACCAGATGGTAGTATTTTTGCTACCATCTGGTCGCCTTTTCCAGCCAAAATTTCCCGCCATTTTCCTCACTGCCCCGGGTCACTTTTTTTGGTGACCACTTGGTAGCTTTTATCCCACCAAATTATTTATATATTACTGGTCACATAAAATCACAACAATTGTGACCATCTGGTCACTTCTTAATGTGACCACGTGGTAGCTTAATTCCCGCCAAATTTTTAAGCTACCACTGGTCACTAAAGGTCACCAAAATTACGACCATTTAGTCACTTTTAATTCTGACCACTTGGTAGCTTTCTTCCCTCCAATTTTAAGCTACCACTGCTCATTAAAGGTCACCAAAATTACGACCATATAGTCACTTTAAATTGTGACCACTTGGTAGCTTTCTTCCCTCCAAAATTACGCGTCATTTTTTGCTACCAAGTCATATTTTTAGTCACAAACATGCGACCAGTTGGTCGTTTTTGTAGGTGACTAATTGGTAGCTTCTTTCGCGCCATAATTTCGCGCCATTTTTTATGACTACTTCTGCTTTTGGTCGCAATCTGGTCGCAAAAAAAGTGACCAGATGGTCACTTAGAGTCAACCTTCAAAAAAAGTGACCAGGTGGTCACCAAAAAACTACCACTTTTGTTTGGTCGCAAATTTCTGGTCACATTTTGACAGTTTTTTTGTAGTGAATTAACTAACAATAAAATATGCAAAGAGAAAGCATGAATAAAGAGAAAATAGGAATAAAATTAAGAACAAAATCTCACAAATTCATAAATCAAACCTCGATAATCCTCTAGTTGGAATAAATAAATTAGCTAGAAAACATATTAAAAACTATCTAAGAGTCCTAAGAAAAATTGGGGAGGAAGGGATTTTGAATTAGGGTACAAGAGGGGCTTTAAATAGGCTAAAAAGAGATAAAATATGATAAAAAAACAAAGAAAATCTCTTCCTTTATTCGCTGAAGCCGTGAGTCGATCCTCAAAGCCGAGTCAAGCCAAACACACCGCCTCACTGTTGTGTCTGGAGCCGCACGCGCGCTGGAGCTGAGCCGCATGGAAGCTGGTGGACGCTTCTTCCTTCACAAAATGTTGAGCGATGTGTCGCTAGTCAGTGAGCAACACGTCACTCGCGTGAACTATTTCCAAGAATTTGTTTTTTCTCGCGAGAAAAATAGAAAAATAATAAATAGGTTGTGATGACATCATCCAATGGAAGAAGATAGTGCTTGATGATGTCACCATTTTTCTATTTTTCTCTTCTCCGCGGCGATGGTTTTCACTGCCGCAACGACCACCCTCGGGTTTTTTTTGCTCGGAATTCGATTTTTGGTCTCAGTAGTGGCGATGGGTCTTTTTCAACACTAAAATGGGCATAACTTCTTCGTTTTAAGTCTGAATTGAGCGTCGTTTTCGCCTACGTTCATGAAATTCAACAATTAATAATAATATGGACATTTGAATCAATTAACATTCATATTTTAATTATTTTGGAGATATTATCACTAATAAACACGTGTAAATTATGAGTTATCAATGTATGTAGTCAAGTGCAAGTAGTCAAACTATAACCATACCATTATTTCAATCTTTAACTTCAAACTCGGCAAGAATATAAACGAATGCAACCCAATCAGTATATGACTCAATCTTTCACTTGACACAAATGAAAAACACGAATAAACACTTACTAACAACTCAAAATCAGAATAAAGGCATAGTTACAATATTCAAAATTCTTCTCATTCCGCTTCCTTGATCAACTCGTCGCTAGCTCGGCTAATCACTTTTCCTTTCAAAAACAAAAACCCTTATCTTTCTTACTTTTAAACACATATTTACGACGTCAAATCAGCCCCTAAGTAAACAATTAACTCCTCTTTCTTTACAGTCACATCGACGTTCAAGTAACCATACCGTTACCAAACCCGCTTTATCTTCACCTTGGTTAGTTACAAAAAAATGCTTGATTATGCTTTACTTCCTCCCAAAAAAAATCATTTAAAAAACTAACTTAAGTCTAAAATATCACAAGTATCTCGGCCATTGATAATCAAATAAAACCTGGAACCCGGTTTAGCCTAAAAAGACACAAAACTAGCCAAAATAGATGATGGTGTTTTCGGCCACTTGAGTGATTTTCTAGAAATTATTGGCTTGACTTCCTAACTTGTTTTTCCTATAAATTTTCCAGAATTAAAAGAAATTAAGTAAAAGTTATGAAAACCTCAAAATTGGAAAAACTAGAAAGCTTGAAAATGACCGCCAATGGAGAAGCTTAGGTTCATCCATGGCTTCCTAATTCAAGAGGACTTTTGAAATGGAAATCCTAGGGTTTGAAATTTTATTTTGAAAGTGATTTTCCAGGATTTAAAAGTGATGAAAACTCAAAGCAAAAGGGTTTTACAACATCAAACAAGAACACCCCAAAAACTCATGAAAACCTAAATGAAAAGCTTGGGTTCCATGAATGGATTCTTACCTTGAAGACTTCAAATATAATAAATTTTTCTTCCCATCTTTCTATCCACTTGTTTCCTTCACTAATCAACCAAAACCCCTTCAACTAGACCATGAAGAATTGATGAACAAAACCCAACTTTTCTTTGCTATCTTGGGCTGATAGTGGAGGGGAAGAAAAGAGATAAATGTATTTTGTTTTTGTTTTTTTTAAAAATTTATAAAAATTTTCTAATGAATTTAATAAAAAATGGTTGAGTTTTGAAGTTCTTATAATTGCACAAAGCTCCTTTCACTATCTAAAATCAAGGAAGAAACGCTACCCCTTGCTAAAAGGCCATTGCTAGAAGTTTAATTGCTAAATAACCCTTCTCTCCTAACTAACCATGGTTAAATACTCTTTTCTTATTAATTTTCACCCAAAGTTAACTTTTAACCATAGTTAATTATCAAAACAATTCAATCAAAGTAGAAAATTATATCTACAATAATTAACGATAAACACATAAACAACCAAACTTAAGAAAATTTAAATAAACACTCTTTAACGAAACTCGGGGTCTTACACCTTGAGAACGGAGGAACCACCACCAATTCATCCCACTAGAGAACTCCTGAACAGATGTCGATTAATGGCAGCACAAAAGTAAAAGTGGCACATCACCGAAGACTCAAAACCTTTAAAAGCACAGTAAACTAGGGAGGCGAACCAAGATCAGGTCACAACAAATTCTACAGGGTGAATCTCATAAAAAAAAAGGTTGGGCCTCAAAGGTGTGAAATATATGGAGGCAGATAGTGCCAAAAGAGGGGCGCTAACCGGAAAGAAGCAGAGGCAGAGAGACGAAGTGGATCTATCCTCGAATGAATGCTCTTCAAACCAAGGAAGTTTTAGAGAAAACTAGAAGCTGGACAGGGAACAACCTTGATCAGAGCTCGGATCGAAAGAAGCAAGGCGAGTTGATGAAAACATCATGAGACGACTTGGGTCAAGGGGCGAAGAGAGTGTGGTTAAAATAAGAGTCCCAGGAGAATTTCCATTGGACCCATACATCCTGGCTTTAGAACAACCGGAGAAATTCTATCTACCTGTTTTCGAACTCTACGGTGGAACGGGAGATTCGACTAAGCACATCCCACACTTCATAAACCTTATGGAATCGACATGCATTCCAGGTTGGGATCTCGAGAGGATGACATGTAAACTCTTTCCCGTGAGCTTGAAAGACTTAGCACTGAAGCGGTTTAATAGCCTTAGTAGATGCTTGATATGAATCATGAAGCCTCACAAATAGCTCGAGAACCAATCAAACGTTCAAGATCCAAACAACTTGTCAAATAAGAACGAACAGATGAAAAGCTTGCCAACCAAGAATATAGCCTTGTGAATCAATGTGTGGAAAGTGAATATTCAATGATAAGCTTTAAGACATCAAGATACTCATCAAAGAAGACAACTTTGAAGAACAAATGTGTTAAAAATCATTTTAGGAATTTTTTCGATGATATGAATCATGAAGCCTCACAAATAGCTCAAGAACTAATAAAAAATTCAAGAGCCAAGCAACTTGTCAAATGAGAACGAACCAAGAAAAAGCTTGTCAACCAAGAAGATAGCCTTGTGAATCAATGTGTGGAAAGTGATAATTCAAGAAGAAGCTTTAAGACATCAAGATACTTATCAAAGAAGACAACTTTGAAGTAGAAATGTGCTAAAAATTATTTTAGGAATATTTTCGACCATTTTGGAAACTTTCCTCAATTGGACCACTTTTCATATTTGTCTTATACTTTCTTTATATGGTGTCAATGAATTTACAATGTATTTAGACATGTTTTAGGCCTTTATTTATCCGTTTTAATGCTTAGAATATTTTAGGAATCATATAATATCTTATATGGAAAAACTTTCCTAAAGTGCACCAAATGCACTTAAGGAAAGTATTTGGCAGATTTTGTTCTTCTTCATTTCAAATTTTGAAGCTTATTTTAGTTTCTTTTGTCTATTTAAAGGCTTATTTGTAACCTTAATGGGGAGAATTGAAAATGTAATGAAAAGTTGTCTTTAGAGCAAATGGAGAGTCTTGAGCCTTGAGCCTCACTCCTCCGTCTTTTCTTTTTGTTTCTATCCAAATTTCAATTTTTCTTCATCTTTTTATTCTAATTTTGTTTCTATTTTGAAGATCAAGTTCTGATCTTGAATATAAAAAAAAAAGGAAGAAAGAAAACCTTGAATTCGAGAGCACCGTTTACTAGTTATTTTGTGTTCTTCTTCACTAATCTTTTTAAATTTTGAGTTTGATTCATATATTGCGTATAAATCTGAGTTTATTTTGTTCTTACATCAATTTATGTAACAACCCAAAAAATTTCAAAACATGGAAAAATATATAATTTAATAGCGGAAGCAATATTTAACCAAAAGACTCTTCTCATTTAAAATAATAGTAAAAATTCGTTCACAATCTATCAATCTTATTTTAAATATAAAAATCAATAAAAACATCTTTCTAAAAATCCTCAATCCATGTGAACCGCCCACCATTTACAAACATCGTCAATGACCAACTTTCTTCTTCTTTTTACTTGAAAAAATTAGTGTATCATCATGAGCTTACGCCCAATGAGTAGACAATATTTAAAGAAAAGTAATGCCCTGAGAAGTTTTCTAAATTCTTTAAGTCCATAATCGTTCTCACCGACTTCCGACAAAGTCACTCAATCTAATCAAACCAACTTTTACCCAATGCCTTAACTCATCTCCTTATTCGCAAATAAAGGATTGAGATTCTCGCTCAAAAGCATCAAACACGTGTTTCCACGCTTCAACCCTCTGAGGTATTCTTCCTATGTGTTTGCAAAACACACAAGCGAACCTACTTGTATATTCTTATTTAATGATCCGATGGAATGAACCTGCCCCGCAAAGTGATATTAAGTTGTGCACAAAAACAATCATCCCCTTAGCGACATATTCTTCATTAAGTATGGACTTACTTAGTGTGAACGTCCAAACATGTTGTTTAAGGCACCAAAACAATATGATGTACCTAAAAGCATCACTACCAGAATGTTTGATAAGCCTAAGTTCGGTTTCTAGGCTAGAAATACTGTTTCTACCCAAAAACCGACTTTTAAAAGGCTTAAACTTGGAAAATTAAATTCGTGGAAAAATATCATTTTCCCAACCTTAAAACGATCTAAAATCACCCAAGATCACAAGCCTAACTCACAAAATGATCTCCTAAAGATTTTCCACTTAAAGAGCAAAACTAGCCTAAACTAGTGTAGTTTTGCTCTAATTTCAGACATTAGAAGTTAATAACTTTTCTAACAAAAATCCAGCAGCGTAACACCTATTTTATCACTCCCAAAAATATTCTACAACATCTAGGAATAAACCAGAACTCAACACAATTCTATTTTACAAAACAATAAAGTGCCTAGCCTAGTTTTCCTTCCTATTGGGCACTAAGCATGCAACTTTATTCATAAAACCAGCAGCCCTAAAACACATCTTAAATACCATATAATAGTTCATAAAAATTCACCAATTTGTTACATAACAAAAAGATACAAACTACTCACTAAGCATGCCTTAAATCCAACTTTTCTCCACTTTACATATAAATTTCTGCAACTTTTAAAATAGCCCTATAATGTCCATAAACATGCTTAGAACATATTCTTAATGCCCAAAAATCATTAACAATAACTTTTTAACATAAAATAATACAATTCATGAAATTATTTAACCTTAAACAATTTCCACTCACCTTAGATTCTTGAAATTTTAAGGTTTTAGCCCTTTTCTTTCCAAGAAATTGCACCACCTGATCCATCATAAAGCACACTTAAAACCCAACTAAAAATAATATTCTAAATACAAATAAAGAAAACACAACCAGTAGACAACAACCGATGCGCAGAACGACACAAAGCAGCTCCATAATGGGGCTCCCTTGCCCACGCAGTTGGGCTGCTGCTGCTGCTACTTTGAAGAGGCAGCGGTGGCTCCACGATGGTTTCCGAGTTTGTTTCTTGGCGATTCAATGATTAGGGAAGATAGGCTTTTCAATGGTTCTTGATTTTAAGGTTCTAGGGTTTGGACAATTCAAGAAAAGAGTTTCCAATTGGCTAGAAGAGAAAGAATTCAAGAGGCTTTTCAAGAATGAATTTAATTAAAACTAAATTCTTAAATTTCGAAGGATAAATTGAATTTATTTACCTCTTCTTGGATCTTGGGAAATCGTCTCCAACAATTTCGATACTTCTCCAAATCACACTCCACAAAAGACCATGCCTAAAGCACGAGAAAACGGAAGAGATTCGATCAAAACACGCCCAATCAACCCTGTAAGGGCGGCGACAAGGAGGAAGAAGAAGAAAAAGAGATGGAGGAAACCCTTACCTTTTTCTCTGTAGAAGCTTCACGTTTCACTTTCACAACTGAGGAGTCCATATTTTTGTCTTTTTTTTAATCATTTTCCCTTTTATTTTTCTTTAAAACCAATATTGATATTTAAAATAATTAAATTCCTGAAATAAGAATGAATAATTCTTTAATTCCCTCAATTATAATATTTAATTAAAGAAAATACTCACCGAGAAAACGGGTCGTTACAATTTAGATCCACAAAATAAGCTTTCATTGAATTCTTATTCATTTAGAATTCAAATTATGTAACTACTTTCCAAAAATTGAAGCTTTCATATTTAATCCTCTTTGTAGCAGTTTGAACCGCATGATACTGTACGACTTAGCTTGCACATTCATAATAGGAAAGTTATTTTTTCAATTAACTGTCTTACTCTAAAAGGAAGTATAAGCAAATTCAATATGGAACCGATTCAAAATCTGGATATTAAAACAATGCGCAAATTGCTCCTAAATTTCAGGATCTTGTCTTTTGCTGATATACTGTCTAAAACACGTGATATTTTTCGAATTGGCTTCATTTCCTACATAGAAAATTTTATTCATTTAGTTATCTATCTTAAGTAAGAAGGGTGAATAAGAAAATTCATTCATATTCCGTTTCAAATTCTGGACATAAAAATAATGCGAGATTGCTCTTAAATTTTAGCACTTTGTCTCTTATTGATTGGCGTTTTTATTTGTGATTGAATTTTTGAATTTGGCCAATTGTAGGCTCTTCATAACTGATTGATTGACATTGTTCTCGGCTGCTTCATTAAATTTCACATCCAATCTTCATGAATTTGATTTTGAGCGAAAACACGAGTAGATTACAATTTTAAGAGTTTTTAAAAGTGAGGGAGTGCTTGTGAGGTCTAATTTTTTTTTTTCTCTAACTTTCTTTGGCAGCCAAATTTTTTTATTCAAGGACGAATCTCTTGAACAAAGGGAGAGTGATATAAATCATGAAGCCTCACAAATATCTCAAAAACCAATCAAAAGTTCAAGAGCCAAGCAACTTGTCAAATGAGAACGAACCGAGGAAAAGCTTGCCAACCAAGAAGATAGCCTTGTGAATCAATGTGTGGAAAGTGAATATTCAAGGAGAAGCTTTATGACATCAAGATACTCGTCAAAGAAGACAATTTTGAAGAGGAAATGTGCTAAAAAAATCATTTTAGGAATGTTTTCGACCATTTTGGAAACTTTCCTTAATTGGACCACTTTCGATATTTGTCTTCTACTTTCCTTATATGGTGTCAACGAATTTACAATATATTTTGACATGTTTTAGGCCTCTATTTATCAGTTTTAATGCTTAGAATATTTTAGGAATCATATAATATCTTCTATGACAAAACTTTCTTAAAATGCACCAAATGCACTTAAGGAAAGTATTTGGAAGATTTTGTTTTTCTTTATTTCGAATTTTGTAGCTTATTTTAAGGTTTCTTTTGCCTATTTAAAGGCTTATTTTTAACCCTAATGGGGAGAATTGAAAATGTAATGAAAAGTTGTCTTTAAAGCAAATGGAGAGCCCTCAGCCTCACCGCCTGACATATCGCTTTTTACAAGACAGCCACAAGGGGTGGACTTTTAAAGGGTAGCCACCTATCAAGCTCATTCAGGATGGAAAAAGGATGAAAAGGCCCTTTTAGGGAACTGGTTAGATCGGAGAAGGTAGCAGAGTATACAAAGGGTCAGCTCCTCATAAATAATAGTAATGATTACGTTTTGGATTTTAAAATTTAAAATTTATAATAAATTAATAACCGCGAATCCATTATAAGCTACTCATAAAAATCTAGAAAGGTGTCTTTTGAAGGAAAACTGAACTTTTAAAAAAACTTATGAAATTATTTACTAAAAATGAAGGAAATCGATAACCCCCTTTTAAGGGATTAGCATCAGGTAATGATTTCAACACACTTGAGTTGATATATCAGTTATGATAAAAGTTGATGACATACTAGCCATGCTATGAAAAGGGTGTTATAGGGATTTTAAAAAATCAAAACTCAATTAGTGGCTATAATATTAAAATATAAAAAAAATGGGTTAACACACCAACTAGCCTATTTTATATGAGAATAAGAGCCCATGGCCATGCTTGGAAAAATAAGAGCCCATAGCCGTAAAAAATGTGCCAGCTCCTAAATTGAGGGAAAAAATTACAATTTTACCCTTGATGAAAACTGAGCTGACATGAACCTTCATTGACAACGTGGGGAAGCGAAACGACGTCAGAGATGTCACATCAATTACATTGGAAACTGAAAAAGTAGCTGTTATAGACAAAAGGGAGTACATGTAGTACACTGAGTATAGTGACACATACATAAATTCATAAAAAAAATATCAAAATGGCAGTACGTGCAGTACTCTGAGTACAGTGACACAATGATAAATTCATACAAAAACATCAAAAGGCAGTACGTCCAGTACGCTGAGTACAGTGACGCAGGGATAAATTAATACAAAATAACCAAAAAGGAAGGAACTTGAAATGTCTAAAATTTGAACACAGTAATATTAGGTGAGATTTGATGGGTTGGAGATGATTGAGGCGCAGTGTACGGAAGAGAGAGAAAGGGAATTGGAATATTCATTGACTTAAGGGGTAAATTGAGAATGGAATATATGAATAAAGTAAATAGTGGCTATTTTTTGATATTTTGAAGAAGGTCGCCATCCTTTGATACCACAAGCAAAAAAGTGGCTCTTTGCTCAATTAACTAAAAAAAAATAGGTTTTTCTTTAAAATGGAAGGATGAAAAGTGTCATTTTAATTTCCCTCCTATAATTTATACTGATAAATTTAAAATAGACAAAGTGAGAGGAAAAGTGGTGTTTGGTAGGGTAGAATCCTTTCCATTTTTACAATGATTCCTTTTCATTTGTTTGGTTGGCCCTTTTAATAAGGGAATCATTTCTTATTTCCTTTCTTATTACACCATTTCAATTGGAATGAGTTTCATTAATTGAAACTTAGGAAACTCATTCATTTCCTTCCTTTTTTTTAGATAATTTGTTTAATTATTAATAAAATATATAAATATTTATTATCATGGAATAATATTATATTTTATTTGAATATTAAAAATTAATATTAAATTAAATATAAAAAATAAGTATTAATGCCATTTTATTATTAAATAATATTTATATATTAATTAATACTTATTTAGTTATTTATGATATTGATGTTGATGTTAAATATAAATATCCTTAAATTCAGTGTTAATCGCGTCTAAAAAAATTAGTATTTATCATTAATTATTTAAAATTATAATAAATATTTTTAGCTAATATTAATAATAATATTCATATTATTAAAATTGATAAAATAATATTATGTAGTTAAAATTACTATTTAAAAATATTTATAATTATAAATTTGATTGCTTCGAAGAATAAGTCATTCATTTCTTACTTAAACCAAACAAAATAATTGATTTCATCACTATTCCATAAACTGCATCAAATAAAGTAATTGATTCTGATCCCTTTTCCTTTTCTCATTCATTTCCTTTCTTGATTCCATTCATTTCCCTTCTAGTGAACCAAACACCACCTAAATTCTTTAGGGTTATGTATATTAGTAGCCATGAAAATACCTCAAATAAATGTTTACAGTCAAATTTAAAAAAAAATGGTGTACAACCACTTGAAGAGAGAAAATTAGTGAAAATACCAAACAGCCCTCCAAAGCAATCAAATTAGACTTTTTTCCCTTTCTCTTTTATTTTTATTTTTAGGGCAAATTGCAAAGAACACCTCGGTGGTTTTGGTCAAATACAAACACACCCCCTTTAGTTAAAAAATGAATATTTATACCCCATAGTGTCAAAATTATGCAATTTAACCATACCCACTTACGTTGTCAACTTTTTTTTAGTCATAACTTATTCGTTTGAACTCTGATTTAGATTATTCAATATGTTTTGGAATTATTGTTTCAAGATCTAATTAATGGTCACTTTAAAACTTCTAAAATATCACTAAATAAAAGGGATAATGACTTCAATCATACTTAATATTTTGATGACGATAACTCTTTCATTTATTAAAGATTTATAAGTTTTGAACTGATCATAACGTGGAGGTTGAAACAAAAATTCCAAAACATCTTGAATCATCCAAATCAGAGTTCAAATGAAGTATTTATTACTAAAACAAGTTGACAACGTTTGTGGGGAGAGGTCCAATTGTATAATTTTGAAACTATTTGGGTATAAATATTTATTTTCTAACTATAGCGGATGTGTTTGCATTTGACCAAAACCACATAGGTCTTATTTGCATTTTATCATTTTTATTAATCTCTCACTCATCACATCACTTTTTTTTAAAAAAAAATCTCTTCTCCCTTTTCTCCTTTCCCACCGTCCCCTTTCTCTCTCACTCTTTTTTCTCTTTCTAAAATTTGCATAAACCAAACTATATCTCTCTCTTCTTCTTCCAAAACCATTTTTTTCACCATTTTTGCATTCAAAAGACTTTGAAAAATGCCAATATTGAAGATTTGGGCTCGTAGATAGATTTAAGAGAGATTTTGAAAAAAAGTTGTGTTTTTCCTCTTCCAAACTCATTCTTTCTTTTACTTAATTTTTTAAAAAATCTTGGATCTCACACAAATCTTGAAGATCTAAAATTGGAAAAATATAAATTTTGACAAAATATTTGATTTTTTTTCGTTATATCCATTTCCTCCATTTTTATTAGTTTTTTTTCTCTAATTTTTCTAGATTTTACTGTAAAAGATTTTTTTTCCTAAATGTATATTATGTACATACATATTGTACGTGTAGTCATATTAAATATATTTTGTACATTACATATTTTCTGTATATTTGTTAACATTTTTTTTTTCAAATGCAGATTAAATGACATGTATACATACACTTTCTCTTTACTCAAAAGCAAGTATGAAATGGAGGACGAATCTACCAAACGTAAAAAAAAATATGTAGAAACACAAATATACCAAATATACAAAAATGAATTAAAATTGGAATATATACTAAAAACTGAATATAAAAGCAATAAACGTGATATGTACATTGAAAAATAACACGATACAAATGCAAAAAAATGTTACATATACTATACATTATGTACGATATAGTACATAAATAAATCAGATTTAACGTGGAAGCTTGTGAGTAAGTCTGAAAATCCAAAATGCAATTGTAATATCCATTGTATCAGAATGTGTTAATCTAGGAAAATTAAAAAACATAGACAATGCTCACTATACATGTCAGATAGACTATTGATTTTGCATATATAACAGACAGCTTTTGAGGGCAAAAAGAGATTTTTTTCCTGTAAAGTTGAAAGTGGCTAAAATCTATAGTTAATGGTGGCTAAAATTTGGCATGGAAACTTAAAAACTTGTTATTCTCCATATTCTTTGAATTCTTTAATCAAATCTTATCAATATAAAAAAAAAATAGAAATAAAAAACTTGGAATGTGATTTCAATGGGATTTGAACCTTGCTGGCGCACTCAACTAGAAAGATTGGCACAATTAACAATCAATGTACCAAGACAAAAGTTATGTTCAATTCCTCTCATTACCTATATTAAATATAGAACTTTCAT
The DNA here is from genome assembly GCA_028015215.1 of Gynostemma pentaphyllum. Lineage (NCBI taxonomy): Eukaryota > Viridiplantae > Streptophyta > Magnoliopsida > Cucurbitales > Cucurbitaceae > Gynostemma > Gynostemma pentaphyllum. Next base: position 29,668,326 of record CM051350.1, read on the forward strand.
CCTAATTTTGGGCCCCTAAATTTTGGAGGCCTGATTTTGTCACACCGCTGAATCAGTGCATAGGTTGGGCCTTAGGTAGAGAATCAAACTGGCATAACTGACCAAACCGAACGAATGACTGCCTTGTCAATTTCAGTTCAAATCTAGTTTGAAATTTCTAAATTGATTCAACCGCACCTAAACCTAGACCTAGACCAAAACCAAACCGATTTTTTTTTTCAATATTTGCCCACCCAGTCCAGCCCACTTCCCCCATTCCCTCTATATTTTTTTCCTTACGATTTCTGTCTTTTTTTCCTTTTAATTTCAAAACATATATATATATCTGCCCCCTTTCCTTGTCTTTTTCTTAAAAAAAATCACACTCGCATATATATAACTAATTTAACATAGTTTTACAAAATTATATATATTATGGGTAGTTGCAAATCTAACAAATTTTTAGTGATATTTGTAAAAATAACCACTCTAAAAAATATTTGTAAATATAATAAATTTTGATCAGGTAAATTCAGTTTTACGCTAAATTTATCACTAATACACACATTAATTAGTAATTAACATAGTAAAAATTACTATATTTGCAAATAGTTTTTAGAGTTGTTATTTTTACAAATATTGCATCAAAATTTGCTACCAAATGAAATTTTTCTATATTATATTGGTTGACCTACCACCTACTTTATAAATTCTCTTATCCTAACATTTTAAAATTGTACTTTTCCTCTTTTTATTATTCTAATAAAATTAAAATATTATATTGTTGTAGGATTAATATCACAATAACCACCATAAGTAATAAAATAGTATTTTTGGTTTAACATCAATTCTAAATTAAATAATAGAGTTATTTGAAAGAAATAATTCAATATTAGAGCTATTTAAATATAAAATATGATATTAATAAATCTCATAGTTATGAAAATAAAAACAATTTTGTTTTTAAAATGTTTCGTATATGTTAGATTATGCCTTCGTAATTGGCTCCCCAGAAAAGTAGAAACATGCCTAATTCATGCTAACCCAGCAAAAAACCAATATCGAAACATTGTCAGTTTGGTTTGAAGAAAACCGAAACCAAATTCTCAACTCAAGATGTAGGGAAAGTAGTATCCACTTAATTTTCTAAATTTTATGCAGAGGGGATAAGAAAATGGTTATTCTAGTAGATTGCCACTTTTTAAATATTTAAATGAATAATTTTTAGTCCACTCTTAGAAGATAATATTAAGTGGATAACCTCTTTTCATTCCTCTATAATAAAGAATAGACATCTATTTGAAAATAAAAAAATTTAGCCATTGCTACACCATCTCATGAAATCTTGCAATTTTTCCTCTCGATTTACCCTTTTTACTCTCTCTCATATTTGCCGGTGCATTTATTGTCCATTTTTCTTTCATTACTGTTTTTTATTCAATTTAGGAGTCAATTGCTGTCACATTTAATGCTTGTTGATAGGGATGGCAACGGGGCGGGGCGGGTTCGGGGATACATTTCTCATCCCCTAACCCGCAGGGATTTTTAATCCTCATACCATACCCTATCCCCTAATAAAAAAAATCGGGGACGGGTTCAGAGATTCCCTGTTCAGGGATCGAGTTACCCACGAGAAAATTCCTTGTTTTATATTTTAATTATTATTTAAAAATGAAATATATATTTAAAATATACATTTTTAAGACAAAAGGAAAACATAATATTAAAAAATTTATAATTTATTAGTTAATATAACCATATTATATATATTTTTTCAATAAATAAAAATAAAAGTAAACAAAATACATAAGATATCGGGTTTGGGGGCCGGGGCAGGGGAATGTATTTCCCATCCCCGAACCCTATAAGAAATCAGGGGAAATTCCCCCCCAACCCTAACCCTAATAAAACTGGGATTCTCCGCCCTTATAGGGTCGGGGCCCTGCGGGGCCCCTAACCTGCGGGGAATTTTGCCATCCCTACTTGTTGACTCATTTAATGACCACTTAATTTTCTCTTTCTTTCTTTTTTCTAGTAATTGAGATAAAAAAAATGGATTTATCGTATGTAATGTACACACCCCGAGCAATATATACAAATGTATCAAATGTATATAATGCTATTATTCATATAGTGTCATTCTTATTTCCAAATAGAATATTATGTTACAACTATTCTATTTTCATTTTTATGTGTTTATAATTCGTTTATTGTTGGCTTTCCCTTGATTCATTTCTTCATTCTCTCTCCTTGATTATTTCAATTTTATCTTGTACATTGCTTATACTCTATTTATTTTTCCAAAATAGAATATGCTATAATTTTTGTTTTGTTTTATATGAAGAAATTATTCTTTTATTCGTTTGAAGATTGTGTTATAATGATCTTACTTGTTATTTTTACCTTTGAATATTTTTTTTGTCAATGCGTGTTTGTTTGTTATTTATTTACTCGTTGTATACGAAAAATGTTCGATAGTATTTGGTTATTTGTTTATAATAAATTTCCACAGTATTTGTTTACAATTTTTGTAACAAAATGTGTGGTTCTGTCTTAGTGAATTTTCTTGTACATTAAATATATATCTAACATTATTTACATAATATACGATTGATATTGTATATTTCTATACATTATGTACAAAATATTTAATCAACAACTTAATAGAATGTTTACAAAAATTGTTTGTTTCATCTACAATATTTGATCAATCTAATACTCAATATGAATATATTCATAATGTTGACGAAGATGAACTAGTCACACGTACTTCACATAATACAACGTATATACCGAATGTACCACATGTACCAAACATGTCAGTACCACATCAGATACAACTAAAGATCTTTATTTTTTATATTCTCCATATCTACAAAATACTCTTTATTATATTGATTGTACATGTATAACATTAAATATATATATACACACACACACACACACACATTCAATATACAAAATGAGGGTTCTTAACTCTCTTTTGGCTTTTGCCTTTCTTCTCATATCTTTAATGAAAAGTGTCTCTTTCTTGGCAAAAAAAGGATTTACATTCAATATACAAAATATGGGTTTTTAAGAAACAAAAACATATGAATCTGCAAAGTATCCCTCATATAGAGATAAAAAAATGAATATGAAAAAAATACACAAGATTTTCACAATTTAAAAAAAAAAAAAGAAAATACAGAAACATCACAGGTTTTTAAATAAGTTTTACCTTAATCTTATAAAAGGTTTAGATTCTTCAAGGTTTTATTGTTTTTCTTACCATTTTGTTTAAATCTATGATGAAAACTGAAGCTTGAGAGAAAAATGTGAGAGACTTAGTGAGATAAGATATTATTTGATAAATGAAAGAGAGCGGGAGAAAAGAATGAGATTTTAATGATTTTCAAAAAATATTTCTTGATTTTATGCATGATTCTTGATATTTGCACCCAATTAATGCTCCAAATCTGCCAGTTAGCTCCTTTACGAAATTGAAAGGCAAAAAAAGTTTTTTTTTTCTTCATCTCATTATCTCTCCAAGTTGCTATTTGGTTTTATTTTTGAGATTGTGGCTACTCACCTTTATGAGAGGGGTCTTAGTGGTTACTAATATACATAACTCTTATTGAAAGTAAGACTTTTCAAGCAAAATAGATGCCATGAGATATGCAAAATACTCAAACAACTCTTTTGAAGTTAAGAAAGATTGAAAGAAAAGAGAATAAAAAATTGAAATTGCTTAAATCAAGGAAATATTAAATATAAAAAAATTCATAAAGAGAGAGGGATAATGAGGATTTGAAAAAAATCAAAACTTACAAAGTATAATCTCAGTGTCAAAACGGATGAAGCTTCCACCATTTATTCCGGTGAACATTCAATTATTTTTCCATTGTTCATTATGTACTCTGATACTATACCCTCATTCAATATTCTACAATACCAAATTTTTACTTCTCCTTCGTTCTTTCGCTTTATGAGAGCGTACAATACTTACATTGGATACTGTACTCTATCAGATAGAGTTTTTGATACTATAGTATAACAAATTTGAGGTTTTCATTCGTTCTTCAGCCTTATAAATGTTATATCTACATACATTCGATAATGTACTATATTGAATTTGAGTTTCTCCTTAGTTCTTTAGGCTCATCAGCGTATTTCTTTCTCCCTAATTCCATAAAACTAGTCAAACTCCCTACCATCTTCTTCACCACATGACCATCTATTTAAAATTTTAAACCATTCCGACCTCTCCCTCTTCTGGTGTCGCCTTCAGAAACCTAGATATTTTCCTATGTCAAGTTCTTGTGAATGTATCCATGGTATCTAGGTTTTTTGAATCTCCAAGAGAAGAGAATATTTGTATTTTTTCTTTTTTAAAAAAAAGAAAGATCTATTTTCACGTTCTTGTTGAAGCATCCATGGCATTGAGGTTTTTTGAATCTCCATTTCTTTTTTAAGATTTGGGTGAACTGGGTTTTGCCGTGAAAATCCCCACCAAGCCCCATGCCAAATATTGACTGGTGGTCAAAGGAAGTATTTTGCTGCTGATTCGTTTTCATGTTGTAAAAACCCATTGCCAAGAAGGATTTTTTTTAATTATTATTATTTTCTCAAAATAATATTAATTAGGTTGGATCGACTAATTAGAACAAAAATATCTTTTTCTTTCGAAAAAAGTATTTTGGTATTTGTCCCGAAAACCTCGAATTTTAAACTTTGTAATTTAATTAATATTTTGGCTTAGAATTGATCGTCTCGATGTCAAGATTTCACACAACTGACTATTTGTCATTCTGAGACTCGGTGATTGAGATATAGACGTTTTAAGGTGAGTGGCAGTTTCGTAAATACTGTAATTAAGGATTTTTAACCTAAGATGACTTCCCATTTCCAGATTTTTGGACTTCTTCGTCTCCTCTAATGGCAGTCGCCCCTCACTTCTTATCTCCCTCTTAGGCTCGATTTTTCTTACCAATTCGTGACGTTTTCGACAAAGTCATGATTTTGTTTATCTGTTTGTTGTAGAAGTGAATTATTTTATTTTTAGAGTTTGGGTAAGAATTCATAAATCTCCTCTTAGTTGTTTTTGAGTTCTTGAATATTGAAAGTTTATGTTTCGATTATAGAACGTTAGATTGATCATTAATCAATTAAACCGAATCGCCATTAATTTTCTTTACCTTATTCGTCAAACTTTTTAAGCAAATCAATCAGCCCCTTAACCACATTTGTTACTGTTCATAAAGCTTTTTATTAATCCATTTTTAGTTTAAATTATGTTACCAATGATCAAACCTATTCCGAAATCGTTTAAAAGCAAAAACCCGCTAAACTAAGACATTCCTTACCAAAATTTTCCCCAACTGATCAGCCCTAGTTAAATCCAACCTTGTGCTAATTTTATTTAATTAGGAAATTTAGTAATTAATGTTAATAGGTTGGTTTGTGACAAGTTTGTGATTTGGTTTCGTTTCTGAGTTGTTGGAATTTTGTTTAAGCTTATAAGGTGAGTGAACGTTCCCTAAAGGATTATTCGTAGATATTTTTAGTAATTTTATTGAACCTTTAAGCTGCTGGAAGTTTAAGGAACGATGTGAATTTGAAATTTTAATTATTTTAGTTTATGTGAAAACAACCGTTTTTACTAGTTTTGTCGAATTTGGAGTTTTTCATTGATTTGGAGGTTTTAGGTTGTTTAGATGTTTTGGATCATGAATTATGGAAAATTTGGATTAAAGGTAATGTTTTGAGTCCGTTAAGGAATTTTAAGAAAATCGATATCGATATAGGCTAGAATTGTCGTTTTCAACGAAAAAAATAAATTTTCTAACTTTGGATGTTCTTGATATGTTAATTATGGAGTTTCTGGAAAAAAAATTTGAAATATATATGATTTTTTTTTATGGATTTATTTGTGGAATTAAAAGGATGAAAAATGGTGAATATTGGTATGTTCACGATTATACCGATAAGCTAGTTGGAGTGAGATTTTTTGACTGCCTTGTGTTGTTGTCTTGTTTGCTTATTTCTGGAATATATGTGATCCAATTATGTATTTTAGATGATAAGAAACCATGGTTGAATACATATTAGGTTGTTAAGGGTCGGTCATAGTTTTGAACAAACTTACAACCCGAGTACTAATGTTGTGAGTCTCACAAGCTTAAAACATTAGATGTTTACATTAGTTATGGATTCATTCATAACTAGGTACTCATTAATGTGAGGAGTCTCGAGGGACCGCGTTTCTAGTGTTGTGAAATTTATTCTATTGAGATAAATTTTAGTGAGTTTTTGGTGCATACCGGTATAAGTCACCGGTACCTTGAAGTGTAATTTTTTAGTGTTTCTTGTATAGTTGAGCTTGCTAATTTATTATGGTATTTTAGTTATTAATTTGATACTATGACTAACTTACATGTACTAATATTGAAGTATTTGCGATCTTGCAATATTCGGCGATTTAGTTATGAATGATTACATAACCAAGTACTAATATTTTCTTCTCACAAAAAGGAAATATTAGGCGTAGTGTAAGGCCCCGGGTTTTTAAAAGTAGTAAATTAAAATTTTACTTAAATGTTATGCTTGTGTGATTAATGATAAGCTTTTTAGAAATTACTTTCTATTTTCTATTTGATTATTTGGTGGTTAACCATGGTTAAAATTAATTAAGGTTGGGAGATTTGATTAAAAGAAAAACTTTTAACCATGGTTAAGTTGAAGGGAAGGGTTGGATAGCAAATCATGTGGAGCAAGGGGTAGAAAACAAACAAGTTAGTGGGGGAGGCCTTAGAAGTTAAGTGAATAGGTGGAGGGACTCTATAGTAATTATGGAGTTTTAATTTCAGATTTTTGAAAAGTGTAAAAATGGGTTTTAAAAAAAACAACAAAAAAATCAATTCTTCTCCTTCTTCCATCACCACCATCGCCCCCCCCCCCCCCAATTTCACCGAGAGGTGAGTTTTGACTTCTTCCAATCTTCATGGTTCTTAGCTAAATCAAAAGGGGAATTGGTTTATTTGTGTAAGAAACATCATAATAGGAAGATTGAAGCAAGAATCTATTGGTTTAGAAAGCTCCAAAGGATAAGAGGCAAGAACGAGCTACTGAGAGCCTTTCGCAAAGGTGAGAACATAAAGAATCGGAGGGGTGTTGACAATGTTGTTTGCGATTCTTAAAGTGTTTTCGTGAATTGCATTTGGCTATGGTTGTGGTTAGTTTGGAGACTATGGGTTATGAAGTATAAGAAGATCAGAGTATGAGGAAGTGACAAGGAATGAGAATTGATCTTGGTGCTATTTAAAAGGCTCACAACGAGCAAGTTTGCTCGAAACGATGTGTTATTTACTTATTTATGTGTTTGTTTGAACATGATTACTTGCTAGTGTTTACCTTTTCTTTAGTCCATGATCGAGTCATATTCTGGAATGGGGATGATTTCATTTTTATATGATATGCTATCAGTTATTGCACGGTGAATAGTATATTAATGAGATGTTAAGAGTTAGTACTTGAAATGTGATTTTTATGCTTTATGTGAATATTGAGCAAGTCATATGATATGAAAGAGTCATATACGGTCTCGAGGAATTGGCCTACTCGTACTCATTGAGCCCGGATTTATTACTTTTGATGAGAATTGTAAGAAAGCATGATTAGCCATTTCATTTCATTTCATCTTATAACACTTCATTTATGCATATCATGCGATCGGTTTGTGGCCATGGGGTCATAACTCGTGTAACGGTGTGTGGGTGTTGAACGTTACACGTGGTTACCGTGGCGGTGATGTTGTGGAGCTCCGAAGTGCCATGTGATGAATCCGGATGCTAGTGGTTATTGAGATAACCTGAGGTTGTGAAATGAACTTCGGCTCGGATGATGTAAAATGAGTTGCGGCTTGAGTGAGATATGTGGCAAATCATGATTTACGCGTAGTGAGACGCGGGTTGTAAGTAAGGAACCAAAACAAAAATGGTTGAAAGGAAAAGAAAAAGTGGAGATGGCTTGTGCATTGTTGTTTGGTGAAATCCTAAACTTGAAAGTTGATTACTTGCATAAGCATTCATGTTATGTGTTGAGCATATTTATGCAATATTTATACATCCATGTTTTGTTAGCTCTTTTGCTTTGATTGTGTGTAATGAGAAGTGGATGCGTAGTGGAGAATGAAAGAGACTCGGAAAGTAAATGGAATATGGTAGTAGTTCTTCGAGGCTTGATGTAAAGCTAGGGAGTGTAATACTTTAAAGGCTATGGGTCGGTACTGATTAATGAATGTATGTGTATAAAGTGTAGTGAGATGCCGAGTTTAGAAATGGAAAGGTTTGTGGACTAAGAGGAAATGGAAAGGTTTGTGATATATGAAGTTTGTACTGGCTAGCCGATATTGCACGTTTGAAAGGCTTATATTTTGATCATATTGTCTATCTACTTTGTAATGCTCGTTTATTTACGTACCTAAGCATATCATTGTACTTGTGCATTATGTTGTGAACATTTCCACATCACCGTTCATATTCTTTTGTTTTCATTGAGTGTCATGCTCAGAAATGCTCTAAATCACCTTTCAGGTTCTGGACGAGGACGGGAATGAGGCACAGCAGGTGGTGCTCGTTGATGCATCAAGATGAAGCTTTTGGGATTAGGTCTCCGGTCACACGAGCCGGGTTTTCTGGGAAAGTGGTTGTCTTCTTTTGGGTTATGTCGTCCTTTGTTTTAGGGTCGGAATTTAAAGTTAAAGTTTGTACATTATATTTGTATAACAGTTTTAACTTGGTGCACCAAACTTTATTTTGGTTTGAAAATTTATGTGATACTGTGAACCGGCCGACGAGCCGATGTTTCTGATAAACAGGTTTTATTTTGTATGTGAGTTTTGGAATTTACAAATACTACATGCCGAAATTTTTAAGGATTTGCTAAATCAATTGTTTTAAACTTTATGTTCTTCGCTTCCGTATGCGTACTCGCGTCCTGAGCTTCTAGAATAAGTCAGGTCATCACACATAGTTATATGTTCGCCTATAACCAAGTACTAATAATGTGAGGAGTCACTTGAGGGGCCACATTATTAGGTGATCCATGCATGTGATATTTTATTGTATGAGTTGTGAAACAGGTTAGTGTGTTGATTCTATGAGGTGGACTGATGTGAGATTAGTGAGATTGATATGTGGAATTATTGTATGAGAAAACTTGAGACTGGATACTTGACTAGAGTTTAGATGAACTAGATTGAACTCATGATGCTACATTTTTTTCAAGGTAGTAAAAGAACGGGAAATGGTGGACGATGAGAATGTGGAGAAATGTTCTAGACTATGGCGGCCGTTATTGCTCATGTGGACTTATTCATTTTCTTTCATTATAATAAGGCGTGTTATGATTTGTGGATTTGTTTTCAAAACTTGTTATTTATTCTTGATTTATTCATTTTTTTTTTGTTTTTATGAAAATCCTATGATTTGAGATTTATGTTGTTAAATTTGAATTTGTTTGAATGGATTTAATTCATAACTTTAAATAAAAAGGTTTATTCAGTTTAAATGTCTTCCACTGCACTATTAGTTAATGTTTGTAAAGTCGGGTCTTTATACATGTGGAGATCAAGGAGAAACCTAGATATAATATAATACTGTATCAAATGAGAATCTCAAATTCGATGTAGTACATTAATAGATGTTAATACTGTATGCTGATTAGGGTGGAGAAATATAGAGAAGATTGAATTTGGTATAGTACAATAATGAATAAACAAATCCTATAGAACAAGAAGATTAATTCAAAGATTTGAAAATAGAAAGGAGGGAAAATAAATGGAATGAAAACATATATATATAAAACTCAAAGATGGGTTAGTAATGATGGAGAGAAAATCTAAAAACTGAAAAAGAAATATATAAGAAAAGGCAAATTAGGTATAACCACATAAATGGGCTATAATTCCAACGAACTAAAAGGTCTTGGCAATTTAGCCAAAACTGGATTATCCCTTAAGAAAATTAGAGATAATCCAGCATATAGCCTATTTAGGCTATATGCACTGGTTCTTAGCCCATCTAAAGTTTTTAATGTTTTTTATACCAATTTAATTTTTTTTTAGTATTCCTGATTTGCTCGTATTAAAAAAAAAACAAAAAAGAAAAGAAGAATTAAAAAACGTAGGGATTTTTTTTTGGTCTGTTACACTCTCATTCCTCCATAATTGTAGAATTTTTTTTTTCCCATTTCCTTTTATATTTGTATCCATATCAATTTCTGATTTTTTCCCTTATCTTTCTATTTTCATATCCATTTTCCTCTTTTCTAGGGTTTGTTCATTTTCATTTATCTTCTTCTTCATCTCTTCTAGGTTTTTTCATCTTAATCTATATTATTTTTCCTGCTTTTAATCTCTTTCTTTTTTTCATTTATCGTCTTTTTCATTTACATTATTCTTGTCGGAAATAATCCTCTCAGAATCTAGATTTTCTCGTCAAAAATTTGAGTTTTTCCTCATCGTTTATCAAGTTCTTGAGCGGTTTCATGTTATTTTGCCTATGGTTTCTTGTTTTTACTTAGATCTCAAATGATTTTGATCCATATTAAGTCTTTTCACTTCTCCATAAACGTCGTCATCACAAAATGAGGTATTTTCTACACCTTTTTTTATTGTAATTTTGTACACTATTATGCTTTTTGTTCTTCACTTTTCTAGGTTTTACAATTACGTATAGTATGGTACAGTACTATATATTTTTATAAAACGTACAATATTATGTATAATACATATTGTTCACAAAATGTAGGGTACATATATTGATATATTTTATTATTATGTACTATACTGCACGTAATATATAAATATGCATTACGTACAATATACTATTGTAATATCTTTTATTTTTTACTTCTTTTCTCATTTCAGTGTATAAATATGTTTATTGTATAAACAATTAAACTATATTTTTTCTACATATATATACCGTACAAGTATTTTAGTCTTTTCTTCAAATTCAATCTAAATAATTTTATTTCGTGATATTATTACTCGTCATGTCAATACGAATTCAACGCAATTTATTGTAAATTGTGTTTGCTTGTTTATTGTACGATTATAAGGATGTCTTGGGAGATGATTTATTAATTTTAAATAATATTATTATGTGCTCATTTGATTTACTAATATTGTATTTATTTAGTTTATGTTTGTAGTTTGTTAAGTGCTATAATTAGAGCCTAATAACGGTTTAAATTTAAACTAACATAATAAACTTCTATTAAATTTGTAGAGCTGCATGCGTAGCATGGCACGACATTCGTGGCCTTATACCCCACTATGATACATATATGCAAATTTAATAGTAAGTTGAACTTAAGTAACATCTATTAAATTTGTAGAGCTGCATGCTTAGCATGACGCGTATCATGAATGGCCTTATACCCCACTCTGATACATATATGCAAATTTAATAGTAACAAAGAGATGTCTTAGGCTAAGTACTTACCAATGATTGACATTGAGGCAAGGACGAATATCCTTATGTTATTACAGCTATGTAAAATCTTTGAATTTGATTCGCTTATTTGAGTTGGGAGTTAATCTACTGATCTAAAAACTCACGGTATTCATATGCCCTAGTTTGCAGGTAATACTGGTAATAATGGAAACTGAGGCAGTTGACGAGGATGGTGCTACACTTGGAGGCCTTAGGTTGTATGTCTGTTCGTTTTACTATTTTTGGATACTTCATCTTTTGATTACTGAAGTCAGATAACTTTTGGATTTCCTTTTATTTACTTCAATTCCTTTAAGTTTTAAAAATTGGAGCAAAAAACATAGATTTCGTTTTGAACTCTTCTTGGTTATTAATCAAATTCTTCCGCAACTGTTCGATTTAGTACGATTTATTTATAATTTAAAAGAACTTCCTTTATTATTTTCTGGATATTTCGAGTCGGGTCGTTACAGTACCTAATCATCTACTTTTTTCCCTAAAAGATTTCACATCACTATATGATTTTATACGGTACATTATATTATAAACTATACATTTTTTTTAAAATCGTTTTCATAAAATGGAATCAGTGTTTTTTTAGTAAAACAATCATGTGTTAATTCTTTTTATTTTTCTGAATCCTAACTTTTTTATTTCTTTATTTTATTTTCAAATCCTCATTAACTCTCTTTCTTCTTTATTAATTGTATGATTCCTTGATTTAAGTATTTTCAAATCTCCATTCTCTCTCTTCTTTCCTTCTCAATTAAGTTAGTAAGGGTTGTTTGAGTATTTTACACTTTAGATAGGCCAAAAAGCTTTATTATTAATGAGTAAGCCTTATTTTAATAAAATATGGGCTGTATACTGGATTAACCCAGAAAATTACCCTAGTTCAATGCCCAATATGCTATATGGGCCTTAAATCAATGGGCTCGTAAATAGTTCAAAGCCCATAAACCCCACTAACAAAAATTTTTTTTATCATAAATACCCCTCAATGAAGTGTGGTTTTCAAAACTACCCTAAGAAAAAAAATAGTTTCTTTTCTACCCTTAATTGGTAGTTTTTATATAGCTAGTTATAGTATCTCACCAATCAATCAGAACCACATCATCGATTTTAGGGTAGTTTTGAAAAGTTTAAAAACATTAGGGTACTTTTGATAACTTAAATAATAAAAAGGGTAGTTATGAAAATTACCCAAACATCACAAAGATGGGCCAGGCCCAAGATTACAAAATAATTGGTTTGGTGGGTCACGTGTAGTATACACAGAGCATCTAAAAAAGCCAGATATTCATCCATTCCCGAGTATTATAGCATCCCAATTCAATAAACACTATCATACGCTTCACGGCGTATTTTAGCTATTCGCTCACCTAACCAACTCATATCTCTCTGTGTGAAAGCGCTCCTTCCACAAAAAAAAAAAAAAAAAAAAAAAACTCTTCAACAGTCTGTTTCTCTCTCCTTTTCTTCTCCCGCTTGAAGAATTTTTTTAGGGTTTTCTCGGACTTTCTCTTTCTCTCACTAGAACCTTCTTCTTTCTCTCACTAATTCCTCTTTCAAATGTCTGCTGATAACTTGAACGAGTTCTTTTGTCAATTCCTTAACTTTCATTTTTCTGGACGATTTCTGGTTTTTGGTGATTTTCTGCTTTCGATTGAGTTCAAATAGCCATTTTTTTTTGGTTTTCTTAGTTCAATCGAAGATTTTTTTGGGGGGTTTTTTTTATATGGCGCCGAATCGAAAAAAGGGCGCCGGAAAAACCGCTTCCTCTGCCGCTTCTCGCCGGCAATGGAAAGTTGGGGATCTTGTTCTTGCTAAAGTGAAAGGGTTTCCTGCTTGGCCTGCTACGGTATGGTTTAATTTCTTTGTTGAAGTGCTTTTTTTTGCTGTTCTGTAAGTGTTTTGAATTGTTTTTTCTTTTTTTTTTGAGAATTTTGCTTTTTGGGATGATTGGTGGTTTGGAACTGTGTGGGAAACTGTTTGGGAAGGTTTTGATTGTAAAGTTTTTCGCTTTTTTGGTGTTTGATGGGTTTTAATTGCATGATTTGGATGCTGTTGTATTTCTTGCTTAGAGTATTTGGAGGAAAAGTCTGCTTTGAAGGATATGGGTATTTTGATGGGTTATTGGGACGTGCACAAGTGCTGAATAGAATATGGGTTTTTTAGCTGGTTCCAGCGTTCTTGTATTTTTTTGCTTTGCCTTTTGCTTTCGGATAATAGATGAAGGTGTTTGAATTTGATCGACTTAAAATTTAGAAATAAGCCTTGGGAAGATTTTGGAATGGTCAAGTGTCGCCTTACTGTGCATTTACAATGAGCAATTTTATGTTTTCGATTGCCAGGAAAGGCAGTGTTCATCAGTGTTTGTCAATATTTTTATGGATTTGACATTTTCAAGTCATTCTGTAACTAGTGAAGATTGTGGATTGGTTCTCATGTGCTATTTAAATGTGCTCAGCGAACTGATCTTGATGACAGGTGAGTGAGCCAGAGAAATGGGGCTACTCGGCTGATTGGAAGAAAGTACTTGTCTACTTCTTTGGAACCCAGCAGATGTGAGTACTCTATTCGATGCATGCTAGATACTTGATCCTAATGATTTTAGAGCTATATTATTATTTTAGCACGGTATAACGGCGAATTATGCACGTTGTTGTCTGTTGTCTAGTGCTATATTAGTAACCCAGCAGAAGTGAATTTCAATATATGTTTTAAAAGTTTTCTTTTATTAGTGCTTAATTTTTTTTTGAAGGTGAGCTTGATTGTTCAATAATTCTGCTGCCATTTGAAATTTGAAAACTTTGAGGTAGTTACTAAATTATTATGTGCTGGTTGGCCACCCTACTTATTCTTGTTTATTTTTTATTGTTTACATTGATACAATTTTTAAGTTTGGTACCTTTTTCGTTCTGCTGTTCCATGGCATTATGTGTGTGTTGACCCCAACTCTCCTGTGATGTGTTGTGGAGTTCACAATACTTTTTAAGGTTGCAATATCTGTTATTAGATTACAAGTTGTGTACCATACAATCAACATATTTTGCAAGATTGGACTTAATTAAATACACATCATGAATTTTTTGTGAGAACATTCTTTTGTTTCTTCAGCTCTCTTGCGATTATGATTTAGTTTTCCATAATTGGTGCTTTTTTTAACTCAACTTGTTCTTGTAGGCTGTGTGTCATTTTATTTATTTGTTCAATGAAATGTTATTCTCTTATTAAAAGATTGTAGTTATAACATTATGGTGAACCATGCATGTGTTTTTGGGTCACAAATACTGATGAGATAATTACTCATATTAACACATGGCTATCTGTTATTGAATATATTGTGGATGTCTAGTGTAAACTATGTTGATCATTACTTTACATTTAATTCACTCATGAGTATATAGTGCATGCATTGGCTAATCCCTCAATGAGTTCCACTTGACGTTGCTCGATTGGTAGTTTTCTTTTTGGAGTTCTTTGATCTTAAACATGACCTATATTATCCTATGGAATTTAGTTTCTTGTAATGAAAAAACTAGTGAGAAATCAATGATTTGTCCTCTCCAAATGTAAACAAGTTCATACAAAAGAATCTTATTGGAAGTAAACTTGCCTCTTGTTAGTAATGAATAAGAGAGGAATGAAGGTCAGGGATGAAAACCGGATCCGCTTTTGGGAGGATGCTTGGATAGTGGATAATTCCTTTCAATCTCTACCCACTTTTGTATTCCCTAAACTTAGCCAAAAACTCACAAATCTCTTCTCTTATTCAAAACGAGGGCTTGAGTGTGAATGTTGATGTCCACTTTCCGGGATAAGGAATTGTTTGAGCTTTCTCTAACATTACTTCCTGTGATGGTTTCTTGGTCGTGATAAAAGATTGTGGTCTCTTAATTCCTCATACATTTTCTCTTGCAAATCTTTCTATGAGTTTAACTGCCCTCTCTCTTTGAGTTTCCCCTCCCCCTTCTTTTCCAAATTGTGGCAGGTAAAGATTTAGAAGAAAATTAAGTTTTTTAAGAGTTAATCTAGCGCTCTTAATCTTCCTCTCACACTCTTAGTCCTCGTTGGTGTAGTTTGTGCAATCAAGACTTAGAAGATCATAATCACATCTTGCGGAAGTGAAAATTCTCGAGGCTTTTTTCAAACTTTTAGTCTAATTTGGGTTGACAACGATATTTTTCGCCATTCAATTGAGGAAGTGTTATCGAATCCTCCCTCTAAAGATTGGAGGAAGTGTCTATGGTTAACGAGTTTTTGTGCAGTTACATGGGGCATTTGGAATATCTTGGGTGAATAATGAATCTATTCGTCTCTCTTTAGAAGAAATGATCATCTTTCCCCCACTCAATGATAAAGGGAATTGTTTAGGGGTTGTGGGATGTTGTGCAATTGTATGTGGAATTTGGGTAGGAAGAAATAGAAGAATCTTTAGGGAGGAAATTAGATCTTGAGATTACGTTGGGGAGTTGGCACATGTTAATGCTTCTTTAAGTCTTTTGTAATTATTCTTTAGGTCAAATTATTAATAGGTGACCTGCATATTTGTAATTAGGTGGCGGTGTGGGTCTTTTTGGTTTGGGGTATACGGTATACCTTTAGTTTGTGGCTTTAGGATTGTTATGCTACTATATTGTTTATTTTCTATTTGCTCTTTGTTTCTTTCATTTTTTCAATGAATTGGCCAAATGAGGTGTTTTTATTAAAAAAAATGGGGCATTTGGTTGGAAAGGAATAAAAAAAATCCTTAGGGATGAAAAGAGATCTTGGGATTATGTTTAAGATTTGGCACTTGTAAATGGTTCTCTTTGGGTGCCTGATATCTAACACTTTATAATTATTCTTTAGTTTTGATTATAAATTGTTGGCCCGCATATTTTTTATTAGGTGGTGGTTCGGGGATTTTTGGTACAAAGGCATATGGTTTCTTTGTTTTTTTGTTGCTTTTGGTATGATTGCCACGTTGTTGTATTTTTATTTCATTATGTTTCTCTTTCATTATATTAATGAAATGGCCTTTTGAGGTGCTTTTTAAAAAAAAAAAATATGAGAGGAATGTTAGAATCTCTATGTAATTGAGGCTCTTAAAGGAGAGCTCAAATGCAAAAGACTTTAGATCTTTGCCTCATTTATACTCTTATCTTAATATCTTCGGTTACACTAATCAAATCAGATGCCATGAGTAGCTAAGTTACACTCCATTCGTTCGTCCTGTGAGGGAGGAAGGGTTCCGGGATACCTCGAGGCCCTTTTTCGTATATTTCATCATTAGCAACCTCCTCTTTATCGATCGTCAAAAACATATGCTCGATCTGCTTCCCTAGTGGTATTGCCTTGTAACAGCCCAACATATACCTTTACTAACTCCATTGCTGCTCCCTCAATGCACAGCTATGCTATGCAGAGGCAGCTAAAGCTTCAATTAATTGTAGATTCCTTGTTTTCTTGGCATTGTTATTACTCCTATGTTGGCATTATACTCACTCCAATTGATTGTCATTTATTGTAAGTCATTGGGAATTGAACTCATTTGTAATGCCGATTTCAAGAGCTTTCCTTGCTAAAGATACACCACGTGGGTCGAAGTCGTAGAATATCTAGTCTTGCATATCCTGGAGTAGTATCCTTTGAGTTGAATCTACTTTAAAAAATCGGTGAGCTTCTCGATGAGAGAGGAATACCCTAACAAAAGACTTTGGTCTCTTAGCCCCACATATATCTTCTCTTGCAAAATCCTTTTTGGATTTTAGCTATCCAATCCCTTTGAGTTGCTCCTCCCTATTTTTCCCCACTTTGTGGAGATGAAGATCTAAAAAAAAGTCAGGGTGCACTTCGTTAAATAAATACCCTCAAGATCGATCTTCCTCCTACACTCTTAACCTTCACCGCTTTGTGCAACCTTGATTCAGAAGACCATAATCACATTATGTGGATGTGCAAATTCTTGAGACTTATTTGGTAAATTTTTTTTCAAACATTTGGTGCGACTTGGGTTGACAATGATACTTTACGTCAATCATTGGAGGAAGTCTTACTAAATCCTCCTTTTAACGATAAGGGGAAGCGACTATGGTTTGCGGGTTTTTGTGCAATTACATGGGGATATGGTTGGAAAGAAATAGAAGAGTCTTTTGGGATGAAAAAAGATCGTGGGAGTATGTTTAGGAGTTGGTGCGTCCTTTGGGTGTCAACTACCAAACTCTTTTGTAATTATCCTTTAGGTTTGATTATAAATTGTTGGCCCGCATACTTGTAATTAGGTGGCACTAAACAGTTGTTAGTCAAAGCTGACATGCAACACTGTCCTATCCACTATGTTTCTCCTACATAAATTAATTTGTATTTTATTTTCTTTTTGTTAAAGTCTAGACTCAAATTTTTATAAGAAATTGATTGACTTAATACGTATTTTAATGTCTTAAATATTGATATTTGGTATGTTTGATGTTTTAATTTATTTATTTTCTTTGTAAACTATTGTATAATTATAAATTATTACATTATATAATATTCATTCATTCATTTATTTAAGTGCGCCTCACTTCACTCAGGCCACGCCTTTTATGCGCCTCTCGCCTCAAAAGACTTGTCGCCTTGCGCTTTGAAAACACTGCCCATATCTAAACATATCTAAACAGTTCTTCTATTTAGAAGAGTGTGATCAATGTTATTAAAACAATCTCTATCTAGTAAGGTTTGTGCTTTGATAAATCGATCTACACGCCCCCACCTATCAACATGCGCGGAGGAGGTAATGGCTTCTCACCCCTTCCTAAAGCCATGAGATAGGTCAGAAAGACCTTCTAAAACCTTTTTGTCAATCACCCTTTCCTTTTGTTTGGTTGATCGGCTCATAGACATGTTTTCTCCACTTCCAATTGTATTCTAGGTCTCCGAGTTCCATCACATTTTGCTTCGTCCACTCCCCTATTCCCTCTCTCCGTTTTCCCACCACGCTTCTTGATTTCAAGCACCATTGTTGGTGAAATTAGTCCTTGCTACATTCAATTCTTTCCCATAAATCCAACTTTAATCTTTTTAGTAATCATTCTGTCTTGAATTAGTAGTTTGAAAATGTCCACGAAAGATCATGACCAGTCTTATCTCGTAAGATCTTTCCAAAAGAGAGACTTTCCAAAAGAGATAGGAGAGATGAGGGTTCCTCCGGTTTCCTATCTCAGATGTTTCTTCAAAAACGAAAATCATAAGATTGTTTGGAGTCTACGGGCCCTAGAAAAGACACATTCAGGGGTGTTTTTTTACTCTGGTCAAGGAGTAAAGTGAAGGGAATTTATCTTGAAGGAGATCATTACAATGTTAGGAATCCTTCTTGAATCGGATGCACTTTCCATTTTACATTTTTTTTAAAAAAAACGGCTCAAAAGCCCATTTCATTGATATAATGAAAGATAATACAAGGAAAAAATAAATAGGTCAAGATCCCACTAAATACATCTAACAGAACGTATACCCCATACCCAAAAATAAACCTAGGCCGACACCTAATTATAAGTGTGTGCTGGTTATTTATTATCAAACTAAGTGGGTAAATACCAAGTTTGGTTGTAGACACCCAAAAAGATGCAATTACATGTGGTAACTCCCAAACATAATCCCATGATTGCTCTTCTTCTCTTATTATTCTCCCATTTTACACTCTTGAGATAATGAGGATAGCATTTAAAGATGGTCTTTCACGGGCTTTTAGTAACGCCATGAATAATCATTCATATGTCATATTCATTAGGATCGTCACCATGCCTGCTTGCTTTTTAAGCAGAACGTTTGGAAAACTGTGAGAGCTTGGCTCGAACAAATCCCCTGGTCCTATAGATACATGGTGGAGTTCTTGAAAAAAAACCTTGAATATCATCAAGGTTGACTTGATAAGTTAGTGTTCCAGTATTTTTTTCATAATGAAAAAATTAGAACTTGTCTTAAAGAGGCGCCTTCATATGCCTTTTTCCTAAAAAAGGCAAAGCTGGCATGTCAAAGACTTTCAGGCCCATCAAGCCTGGTTCATGGACTCTCTGACCGTCTCAAAGGGGTCCTTTGCTCTACCATTTCTCAAAACCAATTTGTTTTGTCAAGAGTAGAAAAATTCGGGATCCGATCCTTATTGCCAAAGAGATCATTGAGGAACGCCGCATCAAGAAAATTAGAGCTTTGATCCTTAAAGGTGACCTTGAGAAGGCCTTTGATCAAATCAATTGAGACACCTCTTTCATCCTTTCAAGGAAAGGCTTTGGATCAACTGGATCTGTAGTTGTATTTCTAACACCAGTTTTTATTAATGGCAAGTCTAGAGAGGAAATTAGTCACCTCCTCTTTGCAGCTGACATTCTTCTTCTCCGCCTTCCCTTGACAATATTTTTAATACTGTCTCTACTTTCTCTACTCACACTGGGTTAAAGATGAACTTGAGCAATACTTCTCTTATGGGAATTAATATTGACCAAAATGAGGTGGAGATCAGAGTCTCCCTTATTGGTTGCTCAGCCAGTTCTCTTCTTAATACCTATCTTGGCTTGCTATTGGGGGTAACTCAAAGCATCTTAGCTTCTGGCTCCCTATCATTGAAAGAATTGATGAAAAGCTTTCCAAGTGTTTCAACTTTAATTTCTCTAAAGGAGGCTGCTTAACTATGATTGGAGCCACTCTTTTTTCTATCCCTAGCCACTATCTTTCCCTCTTCAAATTATCCAAGAAAGTTGCAAGCATTTTTGAAAAAAAATGAGGGATTTCCTCCTGGGTTCCAAAGGCATTAAGGCTCTGTTTGTTTCCTCTAGATTTTGTAGGATTTTAAATCCAAATAGAATTGAGATGAATTCCACTATTTGTTTTCTTTAAAAATATTAAGATTTGAAATCAAATGGTAGGATTTTAAAGGATTTCAAAATAAATTACCTATCTA
Source organism: Gynostemma pentaphyllum (assembly GCA_028015215.1). NCBI lineage: Eukaryota > Viridiplantae > Streptophyta > Magnoliopsida > Cucurbitales > Cucurbitaceae > Gynostemma > Gynostemma pentaphyllum. The sequence continues at coordinate 29,688,705 of CM051350.1, forward strand.
ACCTCTCTATCATTAACTTCCCAATGACTATTTAGAATCAAAAGGTTAAATTAGTAATATCTTTACTTTCCTTTCATTTCCTACAAACATCCAAACACAAAATGGAAATTAAATTCATTTCAAATCCTATTAATGCCAAACACAATTAAAATTTTAAAAATCATTTCTAGTATTTCAAATCGCTGAATTTAAAACTATTTCCCATACTTTCTTAGAACCAAACAGAGGGTAATGGAGGAAGTCACTTGGTCAATTGAATCAAAGTTAGTTAATCTGCATCAGGGTGGCTTGGGAGATTCATCAAAGAGCCTTCCTCTCTGGCACAGGGTAAAGGCAACTGGTTTACCAGCTCCCCCCTACATTAACTCTAAGAGTCCTTGGAGTTTTGTTGCTACCTACAAAAATATTCTCAAGCCTTTTAACATATACCATCTGGGTTATTACAAACCAAGGAGAGGGTTCCCTAATTTAAGTCTTTGGTCTCTTAGCCCTATTTTTTTTTTATATCCGTGAGTGTCCGGGCCAGCTTACGCGCACCTCAACTAATCTCACGGGACAACCACACGACCCTACAACATTTGGCGTTAGGAAACTCGTAGCCCTATTTTCACACTCTCTTGCAAATCTTTCCTTGATTATTACAAACCAAATCCTTTGAGTTCTTCCTCACTCTTCTTCTCCACTTTGTGGAAGATGAAGATCCGAAGAAAGTCAGATTTTTTATCTGGTTTGTGGCACTTGGTAAAATTAATACCCTCGAGTTTTTCTAGTGATCTTCTTCCTTCACACTTAGCCCTTTCACTGGTGTAGTCTGTGCAACCTTGGGTCAGAAGACCACAATCATATCATGTGGAAGTGTAAGTTTTCGAGGTTTATATGGAAAAAAAATTTCAACCTTTGGCGTAACTTGGGTTGATAATGATACTTTCCGTCAATCTTTGGAGGAAGCCTTGCTAAATCCTCCTTTCAAAGAGAAGGGTAAGTTACTATGGGTTGTGGATTTTTGTGCTATTACTTGGGGACTATGGTTGGAAAGGAATAGAAGAGTATTTAGGGATGAAAAAAGATCGCGGGAGTATGTTTAGGATTTGGCGTATGTGAATGCTTCTTCTTGGGTGTTAACTACCAAACTCTTTTGTAATTATCCCTTAGGTTTGATTATAAATTGTTGGTCCGCGTACTTGTAATTAGGTGGCGGTCTTGATAGGGTATATGCTTTCTTTTGTTTTTGTGGCTTTTGGTATGTCTTGCCACGTCTTTGTATTTATTTTTCTTTTCTCCTTCTTTCATTATTATGAAATGGCCTTGTGATGTTTCTTTTTCAAAAAATAACAGAGACCATTTGGGAAATGGAAAACCCATTCTCTTTTGGACGCACAGTTGGACAATCTGGCATCCTAAAAAATAACTTCCCTCATCTCTTTTCTCTCTGAAACTCCCAATCTCTTTATATTTTATGATTGCTAGGATAGTGGCAGTGAAGGCTGTAATTTTTTTTTATAGAAGAAATTTTACAGAGAGAGTTGCAGGAATGGTCCATGCTTTCCTCCTCTATTGACAAATTCAGGCCTGATCGCTTAGAGGATTCTTTCTCTCAGAGCTTTGATTGAATTGGTGACTTCAAAGTTCTTCACTCACCTCACTTTGAAGCAAAGTAAGCAATCCTCTCCTCTCCTGGCTTCAAGAAGATCTGGAGGTCTAAGATTTCCAAAATAATTTAAATCTTTGGTTGGTCTCTTCTCCATAAAGTCATGAATGCAGCCGAGAAAATACAAAAACGGCTTCCTTACTTCAACATCTCTACTAGGTGGTGCATTCTTTGCAAGTCCCATGAAGAGATTAAGGATCACTTTTTGCTTCATTGTAATTTTAGTGGCCAGCTGATCTCCCAGCTCCTCGTCCTCTTCAATGTTAGTTGGTGTGGCCCCAAATCCTCCTCGGATGGTCTCAATCAGCTCCTTATGTAGTCTTTTGGAAAGGCAGGAGGAGAATACTTTGGTTTAATGCTGTCATTGCCACTTCTTTAAAGAAAATCATATTATTCTTGTAGACATGGTAAGATTTTTTTTTATTGTTTTAGTCAGGCCATGCTTCTGCTACTAAGAGAAACTATGAAATATAATGTGAATATGTTCTTACAATGACATGACTGCTCTCCCCTAAAATTAAGATTTAGTTGCAGAATGTAATTACCCCTCCCAAAAAAAATGTGGAAATGCAAAAAATACATTGATATGCCTTTTTTTAATCAATATCTAAGAAAAGACCATCAATTCAATAACTTTTTCATAATATTACTCTTGATTCTACGATAATTTTTTATTTAAAATATTTATTTTTTATTTATATATTACGCGCCTCACAAAAAAAGCCCTTGCTTCTCTTTGGACCTTGCGCTCAAGTCTTAGGGGACTTAAATCGCCTTAATGTGCTTATCTCTTTTTTAAAACTTTGGTTGAGAATCTTTCTTTTGGATAATTTGGATCACAACTGTATTGTATTGTTGCTATCCCTTTTTATGTTTGTTCTTTCTACTGTGGGCTACATGCGAATTCTTGTTACTTTATTTATTTGTTTTTTTGGTGCATATTTCCATGCTTTTACTAAATGGCTTAATCTCACGTGAAAAACTCATTATTGTTGTTGTTTTTTTTTGGATAAGGTGTCCTTAAAATCAGTTCTCTTATTCCCTACTTTCTTGCTTGGTACTACTGTAGCAATGGATGTTGGACTATTTTGGCCTTTTTCCTTCTTTGCTTTAGTTATTGCATCCCGAGGTAGTATGACCTGTACAATGGCGCTGCAATTGACAATTTCTGTTATTCTCACGAATATTTCTTGATGCAGAGCTTTTTGTAACCCCGCTGATGTTGAAGCATTTACTGAAGAGAAGAAGGAATCTCTTTTGGTTAAACGTCAAGGAAAGGGTGCAGATTTTGTTCGTGCTGTACAGGAGATTATTGATTGTCATGAGAAGTTAAAAGAATGTGATAATAATGATGACGTTATCTCTTGTGATGATGTAGCTCGAGCAAATGGTGGTAGTGTAGTTGATTCATCTACAAACTTTGGTTCTAAAGATGAAATAGAAGCTCCCGTAACAAATAATAACTATCTGCAGTCCAATAATTCACTTTCATCTCGAGACACGAGTGAACCAGTTCTTCCTGTTAAATTTGCTTCAGCTACTGTTCAAGGCAGTTCTTTGCTCGACAAAGAGGCCTCCAGGGAAGAACCTACAGATGCTGCTGTTTCTGAGCAACCCTTTCCTGCTAGTACCACCTCAAGGAAAAGATCTGGAGGGTCAAGACTTAAATGCTCTGTTATAAGGAGAAATGTACCAGTTGTTCAGAGATCTAGAAGCTCATCTCGGGTGGAATCTCGTAGATTACAACACTTTGCAATGCCATTTTCTGGTGAAGACATGGTGGCCAATAACATTCCTGAAGAATCATTTAGACGTAATAAGCGAAACAGGAAATCTCCTGATGGATCTGACTGTGATGATGCAACTTCAGAGGCTTTGATTTCAAATGTTAGCATTGAAGACAATGCTTCTGAAATTGTTACAGCTGACTCTGATACTTATAGTCTGAATGAATGCAGCACTATTGATTCTGGGTGTAAATTTGAACACTCTGAGACTGCTGTGGAGTGTCTGGAGAGAGATGTTGAGTTGGGCAAAGGGCTTGATCTCCACATTAAGGCCATAGTCATAAAGAAAAAAAGGAAGCCAAACAGAAAGCGAGTGGTCAATGATGCGTCTGAAGATAATGGTACACATGACAAGGAGGTTTTGGAGGCTGTGGTAGACATCTCTAATCAACATTCTCAAAATGATTGTGAGAAAACGATGGAAAGATGCTCTAAAGAAGATGGGGATGAACATCTTCCTTTAGTGAAACGAGCTAGAGTTCGTATGGGAGAATTATCTTCTTCAGAAGATTTTAAAAGACATTCAGACTCAGAGGAGCATAATCCGAGGGAAGAAACTCTTAATCTTGCTGAAAAAATCAGCAACCATTCAAATGGTGCTGATGGTAGTCATTCTGATAGAGGCTTGTGTACAGTGAATGGTGCTTTTGATTTCCCGTCACCCTCTAAAGTTTGCACTCAATTCTCAGTAAATCGGTCTCATCTTTGTACATTTAAGAAAGACCAACCATTTTGTTGCTCTGTTGATGGTGAAGCTGTCTTACCTCCTTCAAAACGCCTTCATCGTGCTTTGGAGGCCATGTCAGCTAATGTAGCTGAAGAAGATCGGGTTGCTGTTGAAACAACCAAATCAATGCGAACTTCTATGAATGGGTCCCTTCTAGCTTCTACTTGCAGCTCCTCTCATTTGCCAATGGAAAACAAAGACGGAAGTGACTTGGTGCTACAGAGTGAAACTTATTTTCATAATATTCCTTCTCCAGTGGAAGGACAAGAATTCTCTACCAGTTTGAATCATGAGATCACTGAAGAAAATGGTAAAACAATTTTAAAAGTTGACTTTGGTGATCAAGTGGATCAAAATTCCAAGATTCCACCACGTGATTTCCAGGATGATGACTTGCTGAATGTTAGGGAACATCAATATCTCAGTAATCAGTGTGATTCACTGCTAGGATGTCATTCAGATGGAACAGTAGTCCATGACAATGATGTGAAAAAGGAGTCTCCTTTTGAAGAACAAGGTAATTTTAGGTGTGATGGTGGTTCAATGGACCGGTTACTTCCATCAAAGGATGAAGCAAATGGTAATGATGCTGTTCCGAGCATTATTAAATCTGAAAATGCTGATGAACAATTTGAATCTTCTGGGAAGGACGGGATGATTTATGGTCTTGTTTCAGATGCCAGCGAAGTTGATAACCTTTTACTTCAAATTAGATCTGATGTAGTCAAGTGTAGTGCAGATGACAACAGTCATGAAATAACCAAGTCTTGGAAGACTAGATTTGCGGATAGCTGTGAAGAAAATAGCATGTAAGCATGGTTATATGTCTACTTATACATTTTTGCTAAATCCCTTGACTTCTCGTTTTTCCCATCTTTATGTTTGCGTTTTATTATCAGAGTTTTTAGGAAAATTTTTGCCACTTAGTTGCTTTCCCTTTTTCATTTGTGATAGAAGACTTCTTCATTATACATCAATCATTTTTAGGAGAAATGTAGAACAAGGTCAATGTGGTCAACAATTTATGGGAGATTATTCATTTTAAAGTGCCTCTTCTATCCTCTCTTTCAAAAGTTTTTTTTTTTTGTAACGATGATGTTCTTTTGATTAATGCCGACTGGAAAAAATAATTGTAATTTGGTGGCTTGGGCTGATTTCTAATCACCTTTTTTGTATTTCTTCTTTTAATCTTAATGAAGTTTCTGTTTCCTATCAAAAAATAATAATTAAAAGATATTTCAGGAGAAATGTCGAACATAAGATGGTAAGTGGTGAAAGCTGGAAAGGATTGAAAATCTCTTGATTTATTAAGCCAATAAATTTGAAGAATATTTGATGATTTTGAGCATATTGATAGTTTCTTTTTTCCATTAATTCTTTTTTGCAGATCCAATAAGAGATTAAATTTTTAATTTTTACATTTCTTCACCACATAATAACATTACTGTTTTATTTAATTTTGATATTTCTTTGCCGCATAAGGACATTTGTTGTAATGAAAGCACATCTCTGTTTGTTTATCTCAACCTTAATGGCTTTTCCAATTATATTATGTTTTTGGACATGTAATATTGATCATCCAGATACATATAGGCTTTTAGCATCGTGGTTCCTGCATTTTTAATTTTCCAATTTTAATCAGACAACTCTTCTGCTAGCCCTGTTCTAAATGCCTTTCGTTATACTTTTGTCTTAGGTTTGATGTGAAAGAGGTTAATGATAGACAATTGTTGAACAATCAAACATCTCCTTCTGTTGATCATGCTGTTGAAAAAGATGCATCAGAAATACGGTCAAGTCTGTCTGTTGCTGGCATGGGAAATTCTCTTGTGCTGGCATCTCCACCCCATACTTCAGTTGGTCGTATCTCTATGTCAGATAGTTGTAGCCTTCTTCAAAATAATAGCAGCTGTAGTCCTGACATTAATGTAACTCACAAGCAAAGTTTGGGCATGGAGGAAGTTAAAATTGAATCTTCAGCAATTCAAAATTTAAAACCTTGTAGTAAGGATGCTGAGGCATATGCTGCTCTTTCGTCCTTTGAGGCAATGCTTGGGAGCTTAACTAGGACGAAAGATAGCATTGGTCGAGCAACACGTGTAGCCATTGACTGTGCAAAATTTGGTGTTGGCCCCAAGGTATTATAATTGCCTTTTTGGAATCGCGTTTCTTCCCTTATTGGTTATGTTTTTTTTATTCTTAATTGCAAGTGGAATACCATTTTGAGTAGTCATACTAGAAGGTTTGTTTTTTGGCATTTCTTGTTGCAAAGTTATATTTCATATATGCCTTCATCTCTTGGCGTAAACATATGGTCTGGGAAAAAGAAACCACGATTTACATGGGTTAAATATAGCATGGACAATCATGAAGTACAACTGGTTATACAGGAAGACAAATGTTTTGATTTATGTTAAAAGAACAAAAAGGACATGTCTTCATGCACTGAACTGGGAAAATTCTTTACTTCTTTTTGCCTATATGCAAGCTATTTAGTAATTTGAACTTACAATTTCTGTGTCAGCTCTGAGTTCAACCTTTATCAGTTAATAGATGATGTGTGGTGTGTTGATAATACCTTTAAAGACTAAGTTTTCTGTTAGGATGGGAATAAAGGGCATATTAGTAAATGGTATGAGAGTTTGTTAGAGAGGGTGGTTATAAATAGGGTGAGTGTGTATGGGGTTAGGGTATCCATATTTTGAGTATTGTAGTCTTTAGGCTATTGAAGGGGAGAGTTCTAAGCCTCTCGAATGCTTAGTAGTTTCGTTGTTGTTCTATTTTCTTATTAATATCAGTTTGGTTCCTATCAATTGGTATCAGAGCTTTTCAATCCTTGGGAATGGATTCTGAATCTAGGACTAAATTGATGCTGGAAATCATGGATAAATCTGATGAGTTCGTGAAGGAAGAGAAAGAAGACTGAGAAGCGGTTAAGAAGGGTTTTGATGCAATTGCAAGATCATTTATGGATTTGCAAGAACTAAAATCTTTTGGTGAAATGTGTAAACAATGGCAAGATGAAGATGAAGATGAAGTTGAAGAAGATCGACGGGATGAAGATGAAGCAATGCGTGAATTGAGATTTGAAGGATGTAAAGCCAATTCTACGAAGCCACAATCGAGCAAAACAGAACGATTTCAATCTGTTGATCGAAGATGGCGTGAAATACATCAGAGAAGATGCCGATCAAGTAAAATCAAAGTGAGAAGAGAAATTTATCAAGTGGATGATTGCAATACCAACCAATCTGAGATCAAGACTCAGAAATTTGCATACAGACAGGTTCAAAGGAAGAATAGGAAACCTCAAGTGAAGATAAGAATATGGCGTTATCAAATACCGAAGGCTAGCAAAGTAAAATCTAAGTCAAACAAACTCAAATCGGTAAGTTTACAAATGAGGGACTCGAAATATAACTGGAAATGGAGTAGTTCATGGTTTGTGAGTAAACGGTGGCGCCGGAAAAAGAGGCGGTGGAGAAAAACAGAAAGGGAAAAGAAGTTTCGAGATAAATGGACGGATCTGAAGAAAAGATGGCGTGAACGGCGGAGAACTGGATCCAAAGTTTCTCCGATGTTGGCGCGGTGGAGCAGACTTGCGGCGAAGCGGATGAAGATGATGAAACCTGTTAGCAAGGAAGGGAAACCCTACCTCATCAGTTATGGTCACACGTGGGAAGAATGGGCTGAAGAATCTGGTCAAAAGCTGCTTGGTGGGCGTGGTTTTAATAACAAAGCTTTGGAGCCCAGCTTCAGGAGAGTTCACTCAAAACATGAAATGAGGTCCGATGGGCTGCAACTTCATAAATCAAGAACAGGTATTGAGGCCCAACTTAATTACAGAACAAAGTTGCCATATATTTGTGCTAGAATTAATGTGCATAATGGATATTTTGAGAAAAAGAACACTCGGGGTCTCTCTAACATGGGTGGGCCGAAAATCAAATGGATGGGTCAAGCCCAAATAGACAGTCAAGAATGGAATCATCTGGGCTGGGGAATGGACTTCGCCCGTTTGATTAATGTTGATGCAGCTCTGGTCTCTCGCCTCTTCAACTTTGAAGGACAGCTCACAGATGTAGTTGGGGTTAAAGCATCAGAGATGCAACACAAACAATCTTTCAAGCGTCTGGTGCGGGAAAGTCGGAAACTTCTGGATATTTTTGAAAAAAGGAATAGACTTTTTACTCCTCTATGGGTTTTTATTTAGGGATATGGCTTCTCTCATGCTCCTTGATTTCTGTTCAATGCCAGAGATGTCAAAGAATACGATTGAGGAAGACATTTTCTCTGAGTTTCATTGTGATCAAGGAGTGTGCACACAAGGATATGACTTGGGTGGTGCTCCAGTTCCCAATAGGTTCGAATCTGAACAGAATATTAAACGTCAAATTGCATTGAAGGAGCAGCTGGAGTGAACACATCATCGTCATCAAGAAATGAAGAGAGTGGATATGGCGGAGTTATTTGGGTTTTATGTATTATTTTTCCTTCATCCAATTGCTTCTGAATCAGATAATATCACGAGCTATTTGGGTCTAGAGTATGATTTCAATAACATGGTCTTCGTTGTTCATCAATATTCAGTTCTTGAAATACAAGAACACATTACTGAGACATTTTCTAAATTGTCAGTACAGTCACCATCGATGATTACATTTGATTCAATCGACCTTTCTGCTACTGGTGTTGAGATTGTTTTCTCTTCAATTCTAAACTTCAGTTTTTTGGAATTATCTGATTTCCCATTGTCACTACTTCAGGATAAAAATAAAATCTTCATACAAGGGCAGACACAGGGACTAAGTGGAACATTATATGGCAATGTCCATGAGCGACACATGTTGCACATGCAATACATGGATTTCCCATTTGGAGGAGCATGGATGGGATGTATTAGACTTGCCTTCTTGCTTGGTTGACCAGTGTAATTTTTTATTAGTTAACTTTTTCAACTTTGTGTATCGGGCCTTGCTTTTCCCTATTGAGATCTGTGACCAAGGATGGGAATAAAGGTTTTGGAGTAATTCAAGAAATTTTCCGTCGGTCTCGAGTTGAGTTTTCTTGTTATGAGGTTGTGAAACCGAAAAGCATGATGACCTTCAAATTTGATCACAATGGATTGTTGTCGTTGAATGCGGAAGTTACTGGAGCTGACTGTTTTACTTTTACACCTGCATTTGATGATGACCATGGTATTTTCCTCTGTTTTTGGCCTGTGGTTACTGACTTGGCAAAATGGGGACAAGAACAACCATTGAAGGAGGAATCTGGTGTTTGATCAGACCCATTTTTCTTGTTCAAGACCGTCTATTTTGGCTTTAACGAGCATATATCTTGCTTCTTAACTCGAGGGGATTTTTTTTGTTGTAGTTTCCTCTTTTGTATGGCATTATATTGGTAGGGGTTGGAGTTGTTCGAGTGTTATTATTTGAACCACACCTTGAGGACAAGGTGTCTTTGAGGGCCCGGTAATGTTAGGATGGGAATAAAGGGCATATTAGTAAATGGTATGAGAGTTTGTTAGAGAGGGTGGTTATAAATAGGGTGAGTGTGTATGGGGTTAGGGTATCCATATTTTGAGTATTGTAGTCTTTAGGCTATTGAAGGGGAGAGTTCTAAGCCTCTCGAATGCTTAGTAGTTTCGTTGTTGTTCTATTTTCTTATTAATATCAGTTTGGTTCCTATCATTTTCCTTAGCCTATTAGCTTAAGCTTTTGGGTCTATTGGTGATATAACATGGTGAACATGTGTAATTTGGGAACACTTCTTTCTTTAATCTGTTTTTTCAAATTATAATGTGCACTTAAGAAATAATTTTTTAGTCATAGGATAGCTTTCAAGTTTTAACTGATGTTTCATTTCATCATTGTGTTTTTCCCTAGGTGGTCGAAGTTCTCACCCGTACTTTGGACATGGAATCAAGCTTGCATAGAAAGCTGGACCTTTTTTTTCTTATTGACTCAATCACACAGAGCTCTCAGAACTTAAAAGGCAAGTCATTTAACCTCAATAACTTATTACTATTATTTTAAAAGATAATGCAGTAGTTTGATGGTGAATGTTCTTTCCAAACTACATATGAAGAATGTGTTTGTGAATGTTTCAGGCAATGTTGCTAGTATTTACCCACCAGCTATTCAGTTGGTGCTCTCTCGGCTCTTGTCTGCTGTTGCTCCTCCAGGATTCAGTGCACAGGAAAATCGTAAACAGTGCATTAAGGTCTCAATGATCCCAATTTTTTTTGAAATTCTATTTCGTCTAACCCCATTTTTTGTTTCTATGTTTTGGTTTCTTTACCACTCATCTTCTGCCCCATGCACAGGTTTTAAGGCTTTGGTCACAGAGGGGGGTTCTTCCAGAGTCCGTAATGTGTCGTCATATGCGAGAACTTGAGTCCCTCAATGGCTCGACTTCTGTTGGTGCCTACTCTCGGCGTTCATCAAGAACAGAAAGGTCATTAGATGATCCTCTCAGGGAAATGGAGGGCATGCTTGTTGATGAATATGGAAGGTTTGTATATATTGAGCCTCTTTACTTAAATAATCTGTACTGCCATAATTTATTCATTGAAATTTTTTATCTGCTGCAGCAATTCAAGTTTTCAAATTCCTGGTTTCTGTATGCCTCGAATGCTCAAGGATGAAGACGAGGGAAGTGATTCTGATGGTGGGAGTTTTGAGGCTGTTACTCCTGAGCATAATTCTCAAGCTTGTGAAGAACTTGAGACCGTTCCTGTTCTGGAAAAACGTAGGCATATTCTTGAAGATGTTGATGGAGAGCTTGAAATGGAGGATGTTGCTCCCCCTTGTGAAGTTGAAATGAGTTCTTGTAGTTCTGCAGCTGTACATGTCACTGAGTCTCTGCATGATAAGTTTGAAAAGAACTTTCCCTTGCCTATTGCGGCTCCTCTACCTCAGGATGTGCCACCGTCATCCCCACCACTGCCGTCATCCCCTCCTCCCCAGCCGCCACCTCTACCCCCTGCATTCACCAGGAATAATTCCCGTGCCAATGATTTTGAGTTGGAGCATTATATGGAGACCAATGTTAGCATAATTTCGTTTGCCTCATTTATTCTGCTTTTTCATTCTGCAGGTTTACGATAGGGTTAAAACTTTGCTAACCTTTTCCTCTATTATTAATGCATTATGCAGAATGTTCAAGATAACGCGACTCAGTCAGTGGCTCAACCATCCAATGTACCTGGAAATAATCAAAGAACAAGTGATGTAGCTCGTTACAGTGCTTCTGAATGCAGAGATCTTCAGATGCAGATGTCTGAATCTACTTCTCGCTCTTTCAGTAATTTCTCTGCTCGAGCATTGAATAATGCCCAACGAGATGATGCTTCTGGTTTGCACAACAAGGGTTATCCCTTACGACCACCTCATCCGGCACCTCAAGATCAGTTTACCTATGTCCAGGGAGACCATCGCATGAAGCCTCGGTGGGAGGACTCACCCACTTCCTATTCCAATAGATTCCGCTATGGGGAAGACATGGATGGAGAAAATTTCTACAATAACCATGAAAGAATGAGACCTTACACTTATGAACCACATGATAACTGGAGGATTCCTCGACCTTTCTATGGTAAAGTCAAATCTGTATGAGAGAGATTTAGAATTTGCAGTTATTTATTGTCTCTGTTTACTTATGATAGCTGTAATGTCATAATGCTGATAAACTTGCGCCTCTCTTTTTGATGTAGGTTCTCGCTATCACGATAGAAGCAGAACATCCTATGGACCTGTTTCTTGTGGTGGAACTCCATGTGAACCGTCTAGATTACATAACCAAAGGTGGAGATTCCCTTCTCGGGATATAAACAGTAGAAACTCCATGCCTTACAGACAGCCCTATGAAGACATGCGTGTTTCAAGTAGAGGTGACATTCCACAGAATTCCTTTTCATCCAGCAATAAATCAAAGAATATAATTTGATGTCGTAGAAAAATGATCAATTCTTTCTAAAATGAATGCACTTTTATGTAATCATTTTTTTTTTTTTTTTTTTTTTTGATAAAAACACCTGAATAGCCATTTCATTGATAAATGAAAGAAAAATGAGAATAAATACAATACAAAAGTGGCATAACCAACCAAAAGCCACAAAAACAAGGTATACCATATACCCCAAAACCAAAAGACCCAACACTGCCACCTAAAACAAGTATGCGTGCCATCTATTTAAATTTGACCTAGCCAATAATTACAAAAGTGTTTTGGATTGAATTGTTTGTTTGTTCTTTGTATTCCAGGCCCTAGCTATTGGCGGCCAAGATAAACACGGTCTAATTATTAGAAATGGTAAATGATTGTTATAAGCTAATTTTCTTTTATGTTTCCCCCCAATAGAATGTTGCACTAACTTCATATATCATTGTGTTTGTATAGGTAGAAATGATTTTTTAGTCTACTCCTTTATATGACGGCACAGATCCTCCAAATTACAAGCACAAATAAAAGTTCTCGTGCCGGCATTGTACATAGGTAATGTATCCTCTCCTCCCCTGCCGATGCAGGGCAGCGGGTAGGTCGGAGAATCATTGTAGAGATGGTTGAGAACTGTAATTAAGTAGGCTGTTTATGCAGTTTTCCCATTTAGGACTTTGAGAATCCCCCAATTTTTTTTAGCATAATTAATCACTTGAAAGCCCTTCTAGGTTGGGGTGGTTTACCAATATACAAGGGCAGTTATCCATCTCTCCCATTTGCCTAAAATATTGGAAGAACTTTGCATTGTATCCTATTGCCTTTTGCTTTCTCTGAAGCAAAGTAGTGGCAGACCGAATCCATTGAACATAAAATCCTAATTTAACATAATGTAAGTTATTTGATGATGCCTTCTGCTACTTCTTGTTCTTATCATTATTAGGGTGTCAGCTCTAAAATAGGTGATTTTGGATGGACTATTTAATATAATTTTAAAAAAATATATATTATTTAAATAGTTGATGACATATCAAGGTTGATTAATTAAATTTTATTGTATCGATAATTGATATTTGGATGGTAGAACGTCGAAGTCATTGACCGGTCACTCTGAATTTAAAAAAATCTATTAATTTAACAATTAAGAGAGATTGATATTTTGTAGTAATTAATGAAGAGGTTAGCCACTTTAAATTTATATTTTGTAGTAATCACCTTTCGTGTGATAATACAATGATTATTATGATGTTTAATTCTCTTAAATTATTAGTTTATGTTATTTTTTTCTGTATTGTTTTAATAGAATGGAACTAAATCGACAATTATATTAAATAAAATTACAAATAATTTTTTTTTTTAACAAATTACTTGTGAGCTAGTTTGAAATGTTTTTTCATTTACACAGTAGAAAGTGGAAGGGAAATTTGCAAAGATAATCTCAAAAGTTGGGCCATAAAGAAAATACACTTCTATTTTGATTTTAAATAAATAAGGTCTTATGATGATGTCACTGAGGTGTGAATTAATCAAAATACCCTTAAAATTTAAAACGCATTGAGAAGTGCAAATGTCAAACTCACGATTTGCCTCTTTAACATTATTTTATAAAACGTCCTTCAAACGTCAGACCTTTCAACGCACGAAGAAGAAACCCACGAACCCATGATCTCTGCCTCTTTAATCGAGCATCTCCTCGACTATTTCCGCGACTCTTCGAATTGAAAACCCATTTAAATTGAAGTTTTGAGTTTTAAAATCCAGCGCTGAAGATAAAGAGGAGAGTTGAAACTAATTTCGAGGTTTTCTGCTACTACGATTAGAGTTTTTCAGGTCTAGAAAAGGTATGTTTTCATTCAAAATTGTAAGCATAAAGTTAAGGGCTTAGGGTTTTTTTTCTTATGATCGTTCAGATCATTGACTATGATTTGACCGATCCTCAATTTAAAGGACAATGGTTATGAACGACCATGCCTATGATTCTTGAAATTGAGGATCAGTCCGATCGCAGTCAATGATCTAAATGATCATAAGCAATGATCGGTCAGATTACAAGCTATGATCGGTCAGAACATAAACTATGATCGATTAGGCAATAAGCTTATGATCGATTAGGCAATAAGCTTATGATCGTTCAGATCATAGCTATAATCGTTAAGATCATGATTGGTCTGATCATGAGACTGTGATCTGACCGATCTTAGCTTGCGATCTAACCGATAATATATTATACTATATTGTCTTGTATCCTAATGATCTCTAATTTTTTGTATCCTCCAGTTTGTTAAAATGGATTCTAAATTAAAATGGAATCTTGAGGATCATTTCCGCGCCGCTATAACTGGGGTTTCACATTTAACTGCTAATGTGAAGAATTTTAAGGGTCATCTTACGGCAACACAACTAGAAATGTTGAGACAATCACCCATCGGGCGTTTGATTGACATAGATTTTAAGTTCTGTGGTCCCCTAATTCACTTAGTTTTATTGAGAGAGATTGAACAACTGGATGAGGAGGTGATGAGTTTTAAGATTAGATGACGGGACATTACATATACAAAGGACGATTTCGCACGCATAATCGGGTTGCCACTCGGGAGGAGCTTCGTACGTAGGGATGACTCAATTAGACTACGAGAGTTATTGTTTAAAGATCAATATGGTGTTAGCAAGGGTGATTTAGAAAAGAAGTTCATTGATCACTGATTGACAGATGAAGAAGACATAGTCAAACTGACACTAGTGTACATTGTGGAGCTAGTGTTGATTGATGGTTTGAGGAGAAAACAGATTGATATGGAATTTTTTTCATTGGTAGACCATGAAGAAATGTGGGATAGTTTTGACTGGGTGAATACGATTTATGCGATCACGCTTTGTTCGCTAAAGGATGTAATAGGCGGAAAGACAAACAAAAGAAGAAAATCCTAAACTGGATGAAGAACCTGGGGAGAAAAAAAAAGGCAACGGAGAAGCAACCTACTCCTTAGCCGGATTTTCTTATGCATTCCAGGTATTTAATTGTATAGATTTGTGATATGAATTTAATTGTATATATGAACAAATGGTAGGCATGGATTTACGAACAAAAGTCAGAGCTTGTTGCTAAAAAATATGTATTCGGAGTAGATACAACATTGCCACCAGTATGCTCGTGCCATAATTTGAAGGTCATGATAACTATTGGTCTAAAGAAGAATGTTTTCCCCCTCTTAACAAGGTATTTATTTTATTTGTTTGTAAAATATGTTTTATCATTTAGTTATGTCCGCTCATAATATACGATCTGACCGATCATACATTATGATCTGACCAATCATAATGTATGATTTGATCGATCATACATGTATGATCTGATTGATCATTTGGACAGTGTGAGGGCCCTTCTTTTCTTCTTTTCATGTGCTTAGTATTATAATATACATGTTAAACTATCAAAACAAAAAGTAGAAAAAATGGAGAAGAAAATGGAAAGACCTGTAGAAAAAATGGAGGAGAAGGTGGAAAGGCCTGTAGAAGAGGAGAAAGTTGGGAAGGTGAAGAGGCCTCGAGCTGAGAAAATGGAAGTTCCTATGAAGGACTTCCTGAGAGATGAGAAAAAGAGGCACAATTTGTCATCAAAGTATAAAGAAACAATTCTGAATTGCGAGGCACGCTACGTAAGTAATGAGGCTCGCCTTGAATAGGTGGAAGTTGATGTCCGGTCGATGATGTCCATACTATCCAATATTGAAAAGCTATTGTTGAAGGTAAATAAAATTATCACTATTATGTTCCCATATATTATATATTCTAATTATTAATGACCATCTATACATCTATGCTTTTATAGGAAAAAAATTTGCATGATCATGAGGACAAGCATGATCATGATCATTATATAGATGGTGATCAGAGGGATGATTATAACCTCGACGACCGAGTTGATGAGTTCTTTGAGAATGAGAGTGAGATGGTCGAGGAGAGGGTTATGGGGATGTCAAAGAAACGATTGAGGGGGACGTGAATGAGAGGGTTGAGGGGAGATGAATGAGATGGTGGAGGTGGAGAGGGACGTTTCAGAAAGGGTTGAGGAGGTCATTCTAGAGAGGGTTGAGAAAGTTTTGGAGAGGGTTGAGTGGGACATTCCGGAGAGTGTTTTGGAAGTTTCGGAGAGGATTGAGGAGGAAGTTAAGGAGATGGTTGAGGGAAAGGGGAGGTGAAGGAGAGGGTTGAGGGAGATAAAAGGAGTATTCAAGGGTAGGTGAAAGACTTCTTTGATTCTTAGCGGGGGGTAGTAGGAGATGAAGTTATTATGATGGTTGAGAACATTAAATTTAATAAGCGTCCCCGAGGTAGCAAAAAATCTACGTTTGTAACGGAGAAGAAAGAGAAGTAGACAAAATATGACCCCCTATATGTGAAACTCGAAGACTGATGAAGTAATTATAATTCAAAGTTATCGTGCGTATTTTCAGAACAAGAAGACTGATGAAACTCGGGTCCCATGCCAGTATTACTGTGACAAGGATAAACGCTTTTTCCTAGACTGGATTAGGATAACCGATCCATATCTCGGTTGTGATGCAAGTGAATATTTTTTCAAATATTGTTTTAAGTAATGTTTGTACTTATTTTATGGTTTGAATATTCTTAATAATGTTTGTATGTATTTTTTAGCACATCGATACCTCATTTTTATTTATCCAAGATAAGCTTAGAAGGCGGCCAGAATTATTTAAGCAACGTTTCACAGTCGTTGACTCGTTTTTTGCGATTTCGAATAATTGTCTACTTATTTACCTTCAAATTTAAATATATTTCTTACAGTAATACTGCACCATGAGTTGGTCCAATTTTGAAACGGCCGTGCGGAATAATACAGTCTACGATTGGCAGGTATGTTTTGAACTCATAAATTACGTTGTAGGCAAGCACAGACATTTCACGATCGAATGGGGTGACTGCAATTGTTTGCTTAACTCAATTCACTTCTATTTAAAGTTAACGTTTGCTTAACTAACTAACATTTATTATTTCCTCAGATATATGCACCTATCAACGTCAAAAAGAATCATTGGATACTACTAGCTATCGATCTTCATCAGTAGCAATTTGTATACTACTATTCACTTCTGACTTATAGTATTGAAACAGAGATTGATGTGATGCTAGCGTTGGTTCGTGATTGTGTTTCACATGTACTGGCAAATATCGGCCTTTGCGCAAGTGTGGAATGATGGCCAATCAAGCGTATCACTAAAACCTTGATACAAGACAACGATGTTGATTATGGCGTGGCGTCTACACAATTAAGTTTTATGAATGTCTCGTAAGAGGAAATAGTTTTAAAATCCTAACCCCAAACAAAATGAAACAGTTTGGGCTTATGTTGTCTGCTGAGGTTTGGTCAAACCAACCTGTTTTTTTGATGTATTATGTTAAATGACTTTTTCTCTCCATCTACAACTTTGTTCTTCTATATTATACTCTGAAGGTTGTCTCTCTGTCCAAATGATCGGTCAGATCAATGTTCATGATCAGTCTAATCACTGTAAATGATCTGTCAGATCACTGTAAATGATCGATCAAATAATTGACTACTCTGACCGATCATTGTAATGATCTGACCTATCGTTTGGATAGAACACCTAACGATCGGTCAGATCATGTGCACATATCTTACCGATCATTGTTATGATTTAATCGATTAGTTGGTCCGTGTTATGTCCAAACGATCGGTCAGATCATTCAATAATCTGACCGATCATTTATCAAAAGGGCAAAGTAATCATTTACACCGAAATCGCAAAGTAAATAGTTTACACAAATAATTTATTTAATAAATTTATAAGTCATAAGATATCGGATTACGACACGTCTTTCTATTATGTCCGGTTGAATCACACCGACCACAATGTCGTGTTTTCACAATAGTCTCTCCTAAGGACAAGATCCTTAGTTTCTTCCAATGTCCAATCCTTGCCATCATTTTCGGAGGTAGCACGCGTACTATCTTAAAGTCCTCTTAGAATCTATACTCTGACTTGTGAGGAGCTAGATTTATGGGCTCCACATATGCATTCAAAATGAACTCGGATGTAAAATACTTTGAGCATATTGTATATGGGTCCACATTCCGGTTTCTAGCTGCTGCAAGTGCATGTTTACAAGGCAAATGGTCCAAATCAAATTCGTGGCAAGTACATTCCATAGATTAGATCAACAGTATTAACACTATCAATATCTCTCACATGAGTACGATAAATGTCAATGGACGTGATAAACAATGAAATTGACCTCGCATGATTTGCTCGAAGTTTATTCTCTACATGATTTGTTAAGATTCCTTTCAGCTTTGATACTTCAACTCGACGTTCAAAAAACCATTTTTGTAACTTTCCACGAATACCTTTTATTAGTGCAGTCACTGGTAGTTCTCTATCATTAACAAATACACTATTGATTGATTATGCAATATTCGTGGTCATTATACTATATCTGTTTTTCGGCGCATAAACTCGTGCCCATTTATCCAGACCAACATCATTTTCCAAGTATTCACACACACCATGAAACATAGCAAGTGCTCCCCAATATTGTTGAAAAATATGCTCTCGATAGGTGATACGAAAACCCCATGGAATTGCTTTTAAAACACTTAAACTTAACTAAGGACCCCAAAATAACAAACCATTGAACCCACATATGCCATTCGAAACAACCCAAGGTGTAAGTAAGGGAAAAAGGATACCTTGATGATCAAATATCAAGAAACAAGAATGACTTTTTACCCCATGATTTGAAACACTCCACAAACAACTTGATCAAGGTTGCTTGAATGCTCCTAAGCATGCAATCTAAAACAAGATTACATAGTGAGAGATGCGGCTCTCAACCAAGACAAGCACAATCGGCTAGTTTTCTTTAATTCATCAAATCTGTTTATTAATTGAATAATAAAAGCCTTTAAATAGTCAAAACAAGTGTCCTACTCCTAATATGACTCTAATTTCGAAAATATGAGATAAAATGTTGATAAGTATGACTTAATCATGACATCACCATGATGAGTCATCAAAAATAAAAACTACAACTCCTAGAAATTTAAAAATGCCAGAATTAAAGCCCTATACTACTTGGAACTTCCATTTCTTTATTAAGTCTTCAATCCTTGGTGTTGAGCTTCCTTTGAATGTAAATTTGATCTTCTCCACGAATTACCATATATGAAAAGTTTTTATTTCGGGAAAGATTCCATTTCTGGAAAGTTTCTATTTCTAGAAAGTTTCCATTTCTCTTCATTTATAGCCAAGCTCTTCTTTCATGTTCCAACTTCTTAGCTCTTGATCCTTGAGTGAAGCTAATGTCATTCATCTCTTTTGAGACTCCATGATTCATATCAATAAGCCTTGGTAACAGGAAAGAAAACCTTATTGATATCATCGTTTTTGAACTTATGAACAATGTTTATACTCAAATGGTGCATGCAAACAGCATGACTCGCAATCAGAATGACACTCACAATGGCTTTCTCGATGCTCTTGTGTCTCTCCAAAACAAACACCAGATTTGCAACATCTCCAATTGTGTATTTGAGTTTATCCAAAAACTAATTTCATGATTCATCAGTTTCTCTATCCACAATACCAAACCCTACTGGATAAATTTGATTGTTTCTATCTAAGCATGTGCTAACTAGTAATGTTCCTCGATATTTTTCTTTCAAGAACGAACCATCCAACGTAACTACCGGTTGTATACAACTAAGAATTCCCCTAATACAAGGCCTAAATGCAATGAATAGATATTTGAAGTGACAATTATCTTCTAATTCAATATAATAAATGGTTCCAAGATTTTCACATTTCACCGCTTCACAATACGACCACAATAGATTGTAAGACTCTTCATGAGATCCCCTTATAACCTCATAAGAATCCTCTCTTGCTTGCCACACTTTATCATAAGATGTGTTAACATCGTACTCAGTTTGCATGTCATCTATTATATCTCTCAGTGTATATCGACGACTACAATTTTCAAGTTTACTTCTAATAATGTCTCTGACTACCTTACTGCTAGCTTGTCGGTAATCATGGTTTAACACACATCTACAAACTTTTTAATATAGAAAATGTCACTGGCTGTAAACACACAACACGTAATCTCCACTTACAATGTGAATCAACACAACCAACAGAGTATAAAATCTTCGTCGATTTTTCACATTAAACTCAAAGTTTCTTCTGATCGCTAGCCTGGACAAACTACTTACTAAATATTGTTTCGATAAGAATATGAAACCAACTCCAAACTCCTCAATAGAAACCGTTTCCTTTAAATTTATCATTGAACTATTCTTCTGTTCATAAACCTTATTGTTCAAATCAGGAGCCTGAACTTTACATTTTCCCTTCATATCACGTACTTTAATGTGATTACTCGGTTCACATTCATGGTCTGCATTCATCTCGAGTTTCACTCTCACTGTATCCCTCTCTATATGAACATCACGAAGGTAAAAAACATCGTCCAAGCCAGGAGAATGGTCATTATCATGCATATTGTTGTGCCCAACCCACCCTAACATTATCATTGTTCCCTAAATCATATGGAGCTATAGTATCATCCAACGGACTAGTAGATGCAATATTACCAGAATAAAGACAATGATTCTAGTTGTTAGTTGTATTTCGTCCACTCATCGTATCTGGGTCTCTACGTTTAGAGGATATACATATCAGATCCAAAGGTTCGGAACCCATAAAGTAAAATTGCAGCTCTGTATCATTTCTAATTTCAAAAGGCGGACATACGGTTGTAAACTTATATATACACTTCATTTTTATAGTCATCGATGCAGGGTCAGCTCCTACAACTTCATATAGTCGGTCTACTAAATTTGCATAGCTTATACCCTTATCCACAAGTATTCCTCCCAATGAGCCACCGATATAGTTGTACCTAGCAGCGTCTCAATGTCCACCATAACGAACAAAGAGTCTTACCATTGCCATCTGAAAAAGATTCACAAATTCAATTAGATTCCATAGTATGATGTTTTTTGAATTTTTTTGTGAATTCATGATCTGACCAATCATTGCTTATAATCAGTCAGATCACAGGGAACACTAATTGGATCTGACTGATCATTTAGCGATAAAACAGATCTGAATAGGAAAAAATATTGTGCGATATTTCTTTTTTTAAATCTTAACACGAGCATTGAAATGCTAGAATGAAGCGAAATGATATAAAAACTTACCTTTTTCTTCCTTGAGCAAGTTTATAATTGAGAGAGAGAGAGAGAGAGAAGTGAGTTTTTCTTTAGTGAGAGAGAAAGAAAGAGTAGTGTGGTGTGTTAATAAGATATAACAAAGCTGCTTCAATGGGCTTTTGGACTTTTCACACTTGGATTACATCAGCATAATGTCTTACTTATAAAAATTGAAAAGTGAGGTCAAGTTTCATTAGAGCCTAATTTTCAAGGTTATCTATACAAATTTCCCAAAGTGGAAGGAATATGAGATACTTGTCGTTTGAAAATTGAAATAGTGCCTATCAATTTCTATTTTGTCCTTCAAATTCTTAGTTTCAAATATTGTTTTAACGTTGCCGAAAAAAAATACTTTTTAACTATTGTAATTTAATAAACAATGACATCGTCTATTTTGGGTTTTTTTCGTTTCAAAAATGTCATTTTAAGAATTGATATTTTTAAAAATAGTAAAAACTTTCAAAAACGATATTTCTCAAACTGAGATTTACCAACCTTAGACTAGGGTTGGTGTACTTCAAAACATTTGTTATTTTAAAACTACCCGTAAAAAATACATTTATTGAAATTTCCCATTTTTTCCTTATATACAATGATCTGTGGTAATTAATAATCAAATGAATCATATTATTTATTTCATTAATCTCTTAACTGCAAGATTTTTTTCTGTAAAGAAATAAAATAAAATAATTAACAGACCAAAATAGAAATCTAAACAAATTTTCACAACAAAGATATAATACTACCTTTTATAAATCACACCGCATTGTAAAAATGGCTTAAAAACCACCTAAATTATAGATCTATCAGTTACATATTTCAACTTATTCTCTTAAAATTTACCAACATGAATATTATTCAACTCCATGAATATCACTACTATTTCTACTAAGATTAAAGATTTGACGTCTCTACTTGTCTATTTTGATATAATATCTCTATCTCCAATATATATATAAAAGTGAAGATATTTTAGAAATATTTTAGGTCCATTATACCTCTTTATTAATTATGAAATTTATAAAATATGTCACTACAATAATTAATTACCACTAACAATTATTTTTATATTCTTATAATATATTATCTTATATAATATAATTGGTGGATTTTATACATAAAGAAGTATAAAATTTAAGAGTGAAAATAAGAGGAAGTGTAGAGAGAAAAGTTGAAGTTGTGATTTGTGGGAAAGTGAAAAATTCACTTGTCCCACATTGGAAAGATCACAAATCTAACATCACTTTATATATCCTACACTTGCACTTTGGGTTAAGCCCTTTGGGGTTCTACAGATTTTGCGAGGGCCGAACGCGCACCCAATGGGCTTCAGTCCACATACCCGCGCGCCGCCCGCCTACCTGCCCGTCACGACCCGGTCGGGTCGGGTATCTTGATTAAATAATATTCTTTTTATTTAGAGAATATTTATTTAATTTCTTTTTGAATTTCAGAAAGTGTAACAGCAAGTATTAATGGTCTTTGCCGTTACCGGTGACATTGAGCCATTACCGATCACCGACGGACGTTTCAGGCGACGTTACCTTTTCCGGCCAGCTGTTACAGAAACAGATTTAATTCTGGAATTTAATCCAGAATTAATTTCCGTTTTGGAGTTACAGAATCGTCTCCCTATAAATAGAGACGAGTTCTTCACTCCAAATCACAACTTAGAATCTCTGAATTCTCTTTTCTGTTTTTTCTCTTCCGTTCTTCGTTATTCATTTTTTGTCAAGTGTTTTAGAGCTGTTCTAGAAGTGTTCTACTAGGTTCTTGAATCTCTGGTTGTTGAATTCAAGAACGCTTCATCGAATCATGTCGAGCCGAATTGCCGTCGAACCACAAACAACCTTAGCGAGGCAATATCGACTTTAGGACAACAACCTTGTCTGTGCTTTGAAGTATTATACAGTAACGTTGTCCTTCCTTTCTGTTTTATTATTTACTTGTTATTACTGATCCTTTTGTTGTTGTAATCAGTTTCGATTAATAAAAGTTCGATTACTGTTGAAATTCCGCTTTTGTTCCAACAATCTGAAGTCGATATTACGGAATTTGTGAACATCTACGGATCGAACGACTCACCAATTACTGAGATTGTCGCTGCCCTGCTGCCGACAATGTTGTTGCGGCTACTGCCGCCCTTAGTGCCGCCAATACGGCTGTAGCTGAAACTGCTGCCGCTCTTGCAGTTGTCACTGCCACTGCACAAAACAGTGCACCAATTCTGGACACCACTGTTGCTGCGAACTTCTTACCTGCGAGGCCTCAAGGGGATGCTTACAATGCTGCAGCATTACAGGCTAGTAAGTATCCTCCTAGCTACCAAACGAAGTCGGTCCACTCTAAGGATCAGCCTCAATTCAATGGCCAATACTACAAGCGATGGCATCAAAAGATGATGTTCTTCCTCACAACACTTGGTCTCGCGTATGTGCTCAAAGTACCAATGCCGGAAGTGCACGAGGACTATGTCACTTACGAAGGACTTATAGAATGAGATCAATGGGAGAATTGTGATTATCTTTGTCGCAATTACATTTTAAATAGCTTAATTGATAGTCTATATAAAATGTATGAAAACTGTAAGAGTGCGAAAGAATTGTGGGATGCGCTTAAACTGAAGTATAGATCAGTTGGTGCAGAGGTTAAGAGGTTCATTACGGGAAAGTTTAATGATTTTCAAATGGTTGACGACAAGTCCGTAGTCAACCAAGCTGAGGAGGTACAAGTCATCATTAGTGACTTGCATAGCGAAGGAATGGGAATGAGTGAACCATTCTAAGTGACAATTATGATTGAGAAATTGCCACCTTCCTGGAGTGATTTTAAGAACTATCTTAAACACAAAAGTAAGGAGTGTTCCATGGAACACCTAATACTAAAACTCTGAATTAAGGAAGACAACCGAAAAGGGATGGGTAATAATAGAGCCCTAAACCAAAAGAGTGTAGAGGCTAAGGCAAATCTCACCGAGGGTAAAAAAGCAAGAATAGGTCAACCAAGAAGCAGTATGACCTAGGCCCCAAGCATGCTAACACTAAACGCATCACTGGGAACTGCTACACTTGTGGCAAAGCGGGACATAGAGCTGTTGACTGTAGACATCGCAAGAATCCTGGAAAGAATAGACCCAGTAATAAGTCTAACAATCAAGTCAATCTGACTGTGGATAATGGGATGATATTCCGCTTGTTGCGATGATCTCCAAAGTGTGCATGACTACCACTGCTAAGGGTTGGTGGATTGATTCTGGTGCTACTAGGCACGTGAGTGCGGATAGATATCTATTCTTCAACTACAAAGAATCAAACGACAATGAAATGCTGTACATGGGAAAGTCTACCACTTCTGATGTGGTTGGCAAAGGAAACATCCAGCTGAAATGGACATCTGGGAAAATACTCACCCTGAATGATGTCTACTATGTTCCTGACATTAGAAGGAACCTTGTATCTGGACCACTTCTGAACAAGAACGGGTTCAAACAAGTCTTTGAGTCGGACAAGTTTGTACTGTCCAAGGGCGGGATGTATGTGGGTCGTGGGTATTTTACTGAGAACATGTTCAAGCTGAATGTATTGGCTCAAAAGCCCAAAGTTATCAATAAAGTTGAATCTTCTTCTTATATTGTTGAGTTATTTAATATTTGGCATTCAGGATTGGGACATGTTAATAATCGATCCATACAAAGGATGATAAGTTTAGGATTAATACCTAAATTAGAAATTGATAATAGACATAAATGCGAAGTTTGTGTTGAATCAAAATTCGTGAGAAAAACTCATCCTTCTGTTGAACGAAATAATGAATTACTTAGTTTAATTCATAGTGATATTTGTGATTTTAGAAATAATCCTTCACGAGGAGGAAATAAATATTTCATCACATTTATAGATGACTTTAGTAAATATTGTAAAGTATTTTTACTAAATAATAAAGATGAAGCTTTAGAAGTCTTTAAGATTTGCAAAGCAGAAGTTGAGAATCAACTTGGAAAGAAGTTAAAAATACTTCAATCAGATAGAGGTGGTGAATATGAGTCCACTTATATGACTGATTTTTGTGCTGAAGCTGGTATTATACATCAGACAACAACACCTTATACACCACAACAAAATGGTGTAGCTGAAAGAAAGAACCGAACTCTTAAAGACATGATTAATTGCATGTTAAATAGTTCATGTTTACCACATAACTTGTGGGGGGAAGCTTTGCTTATAGCAAACTTTATTTTAAATCGAATCCCACAAAAGAAGACTAATAAGTCGGCTTATGAGTTATGGAATGGAAAACTCCCTACTTATAAAATGTTGAAAGTGTGGGGGTGTTTAGCAAAGGTACAAGTTCCTTTACCTAAAAGGACAAAACTTGGACCTAAGACAGTTGATTGTGTGTTTATAGGCTATGCCTTAAACAGTGGAGCTTATAGATTCCTAGTAGTTAATTCACAAGTATCTGAAATTAACAATAACATTATAATGGAGTCTATTGAAGCTAAATTCTTTGAGGATGTGTTTCCATATAAAAAACATAGTGACACTGGAACCAAGAGAAATTATGAAGCAAGTACTTCAAGAATTCAAGATGGTCCAGAATCTGAACATGAACAAGAAACTGATCATGATCAATCTGAACCCAGAAGAAGTAAAAGAAGTAAAACGGCTACTTCATTTGGTCCAGATTTTATTACCTATATGGTAGAAAGTGAACCTCAAACATATAAAGAGGCAATGACTACTCCAGATTCTGTAAATTGGAAGGAAGCCATTGATAGTGAGATAACCTCCATTATGCAAAATAATACTTGGATATTAGTTGATTTACCACCTGGGAGTAAACCAATTGGTTGCAAATGGATCTTCAAGAGAAAGCTTAAAGCTGATGATTCTATAGATAAATATAAAGCTCTTTTAGTAGCTAAAGGTTATAGACAAAAAGAGGGAATAGATTTCTTTGATACCTATTCTCCTGTGACAAAAATCACATCCATTCGTGTGTTGATTGCTATTGCATCTATACTTAATTTGGAAATTCATCAAATGGATGAGAAAACTGCGTTTCTAAATAGAGATTTAGATGAAGAAGTCTACATAGAACAACCAGAAGGGTTTGTTGTAAAAGGGTATGAAAATAAAGTTTGTAAACTTGTAAAGTCATTATATGGCTTAAAACAAGCACCCAAACAATGGCATGAGAAATTTGATTACACTATGATATCTAATGGGATTAGAATCAATGAGTGTGACAAATGTGTCTATTACAAAAGTGTAAATAATCAATGTGTTATTATTTGCTTATATGTGGATGACATGTTAATCATGGGCACCACCAAAGAGATAATAGAATCAACAAAGAAAATGTTGAATTCTAATTTTGATATGAAAGACATGGGTCTTGCTGATGTTATTCTAGGGATAAGAATAACTAGAGATTCTAGAGGACATATACTTTCTCAGTCACACTACATAGAAAATTTGTTGAGAAAGTTTGGACAATTTGAAAGCAAACTTGTATTCACTCCGTTTGATCCTAGTATTAAACTATGTAAAAATACAGGTGTTGGTGTATCATCTTTAGAATATTCTAGAGTGATTGGAAGTCTTATATACATAATGAATTGTACAAGACCAGATATAGCTTACTCTGTATGTAGATTAGCTAGATACACCAGCAATCCAGATCGTGATCATTGGGATGCACTAGTGAGAGTGTTGAGATATCTCAAATATACTATAGATTATGGATTGCACTATACACAGTATCCACCTGTACTGGAAGGATTTAGTGATGCTAATTGGATATCTGATAGCTTAGAAACTAAATCAACCAGTGGGTATGTCTTTACCTTAGGTGGAGCAGTTATGTCTTGGAAGTCATCTAAACAGACGTGTATTGCACGCTCTACGATGGAATCAGAATTCATAACTTTAGATAAAGCTAGTGAAGAAGGAGAATGGCTAAGGAATTTTCTAGAAAACATTCCATTATGGCCAAAACCTGTAAATGCTATATGTATATATTGTGATAATTTTAGCTGCGTCAATGAGAGCTAAAAATACAGTTTACAATGGCAAATCTAGGCATATACGGCGTAGACATAACTCGATTAGACAATTGCTCACTAATTCAATAATCTCAATAGATTTTGTGAAATCAAAGGAAAATATTGTTGATCCTTTAACCAAAGGAGTAACGAAAGAGAAAGTGTTGTATACATCGAGTGAAATGGGATTAAAGCCTAAGAAATGAGTTATCTGGTGGAAACCTAACCTTGTTGACTGGAGATCCCAAGATCTAGGTTTAATAGGCAAACTAAACCGGAATAACTCATAGTAGACACACTAAGACTTTTAAAGTCAAAACCCATTTTCATTAACATGTGTGTGTATCTGTGGATGTTAAGATAATATTGATACGTGGATATTTTGAGAATATATAAAATCAATCGTTATCTATATGAGAGAATAATTGGGTCGGTTCAATGAGAACAATACAGGCTTGTGTTCTCTAAATCTCTCACGAACTGCAGGATCGAGTCCATGACCAAAAAGGACTCAAACGAATAGAACTCAGTAGAATGAGTTAAATTATGTGTGACAGATTGTTGCCTCAATTTATCAACAGAAGGAAAGTTTAAGAAATACGTTTCACTATTTCTTCGGTAAATTCGATAGTCTATCACTAAGGAAGGTTTAAGTTCAAAAGACACCTTTCCTGATGCATAACTTAACCAGTGCTCTCAAAAGTGACAGAATTTTTGTTTTCATGTTTTCTGGATTAACTTACTTTCATGTGGGGGATTATTGGATTTTATACATAAAGAAGTATAAAATTTAAGAGTGAAAGTAAGAGGAAGTGTAGAGAGAAAAGTTGAAGTTGTGATTTGTGGGAAAGTGAAAAATTCACTTGTAAAGATCACAAATCTAGCATCACTTTATATATCCTACACTTGCACTTTGGGTTGGGCCCTTTGGGGTTCCACAGATTTTGCGAGGGCCGAGCGCGCACCCAATGGGCTTCAGTCCACATGCGCGTGCCGCCTGCTCGTCACATCACGACCCGACCCGGTCGGGCCGGGTTCGGGTTGGGCCGATCTGGTTATCTTGATTAAATAATATTCTTTTTATTTAGAGAATATTTGTTTAATTTCTTTTTGAAAGAAAGTGTAATAGCAAGTATTAATGGTCTTTGCCGTTACCGGCGACATTGAGCCGTTACCGATCGTCGGCGGACGTTTCAGGCGACGTTACCGTTTCTGGCCAGCTGTTACAGAAACGGATTTAATTCTGGAATTTAATCCAGAATTAATTTCCGTTTTCGAGTTACAGAATTGTCTCCTTATAAATAGAAACGAGTTCTTCACTCCAAATCACAACTTAGAATCTCTGAATTCTCTTTTCTGTTTTCTCTCTTCCGTTCTTCGTTCTTCATTTTCTTTCAAGTGTTTGAGAGCTGTTCTAGAGGTGTTCTGCCAGGTTCTTGAATCTCTGGTTGTTGAATTCAAGAACGCTTCATCGAATCCAGTCGAGCCGAATTGCCGTCGAACCACAAACAAACTTAGCGGGGCAATATCGACTTCAGGACAACGACCTTGTCCGTGCTTTGAAACATTATACAGTAATGTTGTCCTTTGTTTCTGTTTTATTATTTACTTGTTATTACTGATCCTTTTGTTGTTGTAATCAGTTTCGATTAATAAAAGTTCGATTACTGTTCAAATTCCGCTTTTGTTCCAACATTAATGAGTTTACAATATTTTTTTTAATAAAATAGATTTTTTTTTTATTGAAGTTGAATATTATTTTGAACTATATCTTCAAAATTATATACTAAATATTAATTTAAAAATAATAAAATAAATATATTTAGTATATTGAATACCATCATCCCATATTTTATACTATTTGCAAAAATCCTTTCGGTTTATCAAACACCATATTCTAAATGTATTACTTTGATTATTCTTTTATAATCAAATTTTGATATTTTTTTAAATCGTGTATGTTAGAAAAAAAAACTATTCTTCAATTGATTGTGAATTTTATATTTTATTAAAAAGTAATCTATACTATCTAAAAAGTGGCTTAGAGGAAAAACTTTTGATTTCCATTTTTACCCTTGTAATTCATTTAAATTTCTATAATATCATCATTCAAAATTAATAATCATGTTATTACCAATTAATTAAATCTATACTATCTAAAAAGTGGCTTAGAGCAAAAACTTTTGATTTCCATTTTTACCCTTGTAATTCATTTAAATTTCTATAATGTCATCATTCAAAATTAATAATCATTTTATTACCAATTAATTAAATACAATAAACAAAATTTATTTTAAAAAACAAAAAACTAGATGTTTGAGGATAGAGTTATGGAAAGGAAATGAATATTAGGCATGAGTAACGAGATGATATAAAATCATGAAATTTAAGTTTTTTTCATCTTAAAAATATTTTTTAATATGGGTTACGTTAATTTCTTCCATTTCACTATAAAATTTGAATTTTCAAAATATTAGTTAAGAAAATAACTTCATAATAATATTGACATTTTTATTATAAAATTTGAAAGACAAACTACATGTGCCCCACGTGCATGGTACGTGTGAAAAACCTAATAATAATTAAGAGTATTGTTTATTAAGTGAATATAATTTTTTTGTATATTCAATTGGTATTATAATGTTCAAAACATAGTGGCTTGTCGATGAGAAATTAAATAACTTAGAGACAAATGAAAGAGAATATGAAAATCTAGAATATAGAGAGTTTGAATATCCAAGTTTAGTCTTTTCATTTTTTAGATAGTAGTTTTGAAATTGTAAAGGTTTTGCGACACCTTTATTTATTATCTAAGTTAATTGTGGAATTTCATGAGTTTAAACTCCCAATCACCTACTATTATCTCTTCATATTCTTAGAGTTATTATTTTTCTCAATTTTCTCTTCTTTTATGGTTAAGGTTCACTCTGATGCACGACTCTGGCTCACTTTATAAACTAATGAATCTGTGTAATCTTCGTTGTTTGTAGTTGTTGGAATGCAATAGCAAATATGAGCACACAAACCTCAGCTTCTATTGTTGTAGATTTATTTATCGGGTTTTACTATACATATTATTTTATAATATTTTATTATTATCAACTAATATTATTATTTAAGTTATTACTATTTACAAATATTTATATAATTTCTCAATTTAATTTAGCTATTTTAATTATTAATTTCATAGTAATGATGTTTCTTTCTAAAATCTAATACAAACCATAGGTGTGATTTTCAAACATACCCCAAAAATAGTAATAATTCAATCTTACTTGCACAATAAAAAATGAACATATATATATATATATATATATATATATATATATATAATGCTGTTGAAAGAACACCTGTCACCAAATCATGGGATTGAGAAATTGTAACAGCTAAGACAAAAATTGTTGGTTAGAACCATTAAAGGTTCCCCCTTTTCCTTTCATTTTTTCCATAATCGAGTTGATAAGGATTGCTGAAATACGAAAGAAAACATGGGTTCTTCCCTTTCAGTCACTGAGAAATCCATTCATGAATTCACTGTCAAGGTTAAAACAATTTTTCCTTCAAAACCCATCTCTTCTTTTCCCCTTTTATCTCGATTTCTGTCTTTTTTTCCTTTTGAAAATTGTTTTTTTCTTTCAAAGATTTCATTTTGATGGAACAATGATGGTGGGGTTTGTACAGGATTGCAAAGGCAAAGATGTTGATCTTAGTGTTTATAAGGGAAAGGTTCTTCTTGTTGTTAATGTTGCTTCACAATGGTTTGTCTCTCTCTTCCCTGTTTTTTTTTTTTTTTAATAAATTTATGGATCTTAGTTTTATTGGTTGATTTATTGCCTTTTTTTTTTTTTTTTGAATAGTGGGTTCACAGATTTGAATTATACTCAGTTAACTAAGCTTTATAACAAATACAAAGATAAAGGTTTTGTTCCCGTTTCTCCTCTTTTGATTTATCAATCAATGTTTATTATTATTATTTTTTGTTCTAATTTTTCTTGATGATTGAATGATATTGTATTCCCATGTGATACATAGCCAAGAAAATTGAATATAATTATTTCTCTATTTTGGTTTTTGACAAATCATTTTGGATTTTCTTGTAAATTTTTATTGAATAGAAGTAAAGGTTTTATCATCAATTTTTTTATATCCATGGGTGTACGGTGCACACCTCAACTAATCTTATGAGGCTGCCATACAACCCTACGAACACTTGAATTGAGAATCTCGTAGAATGATATCCAAGGTAGGTGGCTACGCATAGATTTGAACCAATGACCTCAAAGCTTATAAAATGCTCATTGACCACTAGGACAGCCCATGAGTTTGAATGTTCAATTATGAGTTTGAGTTATTTGAGTCAGAAATCTCATCTCTTTCTTCTCTTCACTATATGTGCTACAATACCTGAAGGATTCAGTTTGGATACATGATATGATATTGTTTCGCGGGAGTTCCTCTATTCAGTCCTTTTCCTTTACATGATAGTATAACACATATTTAGTAATTTCCTCCTTTTACTTATTAGCTCGGGTAAAATGATACCCTAGAGCTGTGGTTCAAGGTGCTTGCAAACACACCGCGTATCGTTGAACCCACATGGTTTTTTATTTATAAGTTTATACCTCTTTATCCTTATTATTAATTTATCAACCTTTCAATACCCTAACCCTTCAATTTGTTATCACAAGAGTAGTGGTCCCTAAATTTTAATGTCTTGCTGTAGCATAGATGCTTGAAATCAAGTTGTATAAGTTTATAATATGAAGGTGTTCACTAATAAAGGTAAAAATTTATAATTCGAAAGATCACGTGGGTATAAAAATACATTTTTAAACTATAGGGCTGTGTTTGCAAGCACCTTAAATCATAGAGATGTTATTTGCATTTAAACCACTATTGATCATATATCACTGAGATTTTTTTCTTTTCCTGTTTAACTCATTGCTGATGCCCTTTTCTGCTACTTTTAGTTATGGTGTTGATACATATTGTTTCTTCTTTTAGTTTTTTTGTTTGCATTTATTTCTTTGTAGAATACTTAGATTGACTGTCCTATGTAGTCTATTTTATTGGATCAAACATATAAGTGGGGGGATCCCTGTATTTATTACTCAACTACTATGTTTGATCCAATAAAAATGGACCACATAGGATAGTCGGAGGAGCTCCTCTTGATTAGTCAGTATCCTAGAATTCTCCTATTTCTTTTATTTGATTCTTAAGTTGTATGCATTTGCTGATTTCAGGATTTGAAATATTGGCATTTCCATGCAATCAGTTTCTGAGGCAGGAGCCTGGAACCAGCCATGAGGCTGAACAATTTGCTTGTACAAGATACCAGGCTGAGTATCCTATCTTCCAAAAGGTTACACCGCTTTTTCGGTCATAACAGATTTTTTTTTTTTGTTTTCAGCTTCACTGAATGTTAAGAATTATGTTCCTGATGATTGTGCCAATACTCTTGTTGATCTACAGGATTAATTTTTTTTAAAGATTTTGAATACAAATATGTATTGTCTGATATGTTTTTTATCCATGCTAACGAAGTTTCACCATTTGATGAAGTGAGGAATTTTAACATTACCTGTATTGTCTGATTAACTTCTCCCACTTTATCATGTGAATTAAGCTAGAGTAATAATTAGAACTGATGCAAGAAAATGATTGTTTAAATACTTAAAGATGATGAGTTTGATAAGTTACGCATAATGAGAGACCGGAAATATATACTTATAGATCTGAAATCATATAGGTACGTGTTAACGGGCCAGACACAGCGCCGGTCTATAAATTCCTCAAAGCAAGTAGCTCTGGGCTCTTTGGTTCTCGAATAAAGTGGAATTTCACCAAGTTCTTGGTTGATAAGGAAGGGCATGTCATCGACCGCTACGCGACGACCACTGGTCCACTGGCAATTGAGGTACTGTGCCCCAAACAGCTTCATGAAACACCTTGACTTTCAAAATCAACTACTTCATAATTGATTATGATTGTCGTGTTTTTGCATTTCTGGACGCAGGATGATATCAAAAAAGCGTTGGGAGATGCTTGAGTGATCTTTAACCTCATACTCGACGTAGGTTGACACGGCTTGAATTGACAGAAGATGTGTATAGAATATCATTGAACAATAAATGTCGATGTTTCTTTGCTCTGACTATGGTATAAGCCGTAACATGTTGATGTTCTTATCTTCAAGAATGGAGAGAAGTAGTGTTCTATATTTGTTTTGTTGCAGAGTGTAATGTTTTTGGAGTATTTTAATGGTTATGTATATTTGTTTGATTGATTAAGGTTGTGCATTATTATGTTATGTTGGCTTTTCCCAAGAAACTCTCTCAGTGGTGTAGCCATGACTCATAATCATAGTCAGTATGTTATTTTAACAGAAGAAATTATTTGTAATCCTTTCGCTTTCTCGGGTGATCCGCTCATGAGTCATCGCCCCTTTTTTGTCTTCTTTGATTTCATTAATGAAATTCTCGTTTCCTATAAGAAAAAAAAGGGAAAAAGACACTTTTGGTGTTATTTTAAGTAATGAACATATATAATTTACTAATTATATCAATAATTATTAATATAGATAATTTTTTTGATGTTATTTTAAGTAATGAACAATTTAATGTTTTATATAACAAAAAAAAAGAAAGTAAGACTATAACAAAAAAAATTAGCTTCTGAATACGTAGTTCTGTAATTTTTTAAACAGAAACAATAAAAAAAAACTATGAAAATGCGTCATATTGAAACTGAAAGCTTGAATACGTATCCTTTTTGAAAGAAAAAAAAAAATCAAATCTGATTGATGAAGGAAAGAAAAAAAATAGTGAGGCGCGTGTATTGATGGAGTTTAAGTCGAAGAAACCCATGGCAATCGAGAGATTTGGAGATTACAGGGTTTAAAGAGGAGGATGAAGAAGATTAAAAATCAAATCTGATTAATTAATATCCCTAAATAAAGGAAGAAAAGAAAAACAATAAATGCGTTAACAGAAAAAGAACGAGAAATGTGGAGGTATTCAAATAATGTTGAATATCAGAATCAACAGGATCACAACTATAAATGGTGGTTTTTGGGCATTTTTGAAATTGATTGTAATTTGTCATTAATTTTTAAAATTGAATGAATTAAAATGGTTATTGCAATAATTAATTCTTTATTTTTTATAGGTTCACTAGTATTTAATTTATTGAAAATAAAATAATATTAATCTATTAATTTTCTTACGTTGAAAACCACACTATTCTTATTAATAATAATATATATGGAGCAATAAATAATAAAATATAATTATTATAATGATATTTAAAAATAAAAAATTTTAATGAATAAAAGCATTTAAATTAGATTATATTTTGATTATATTATAATTTAAAAAAATATGTTTTCTAAATAAAAATTTATAAAGTAAAGAATATATATATATATATATATATATATAATTACATCCATTAATATTTTTTTCACAATAATTTTAATATAATAAAAATTCGATTTATTAAAAATTATATATATTTTTTCTTTCAGTAAATTATGATTTTTTATAAATAAATTTGTTAATAAATTTACTTTTTTTTTAATTAAAATTAAATGAAAAAAAATAATTTAACGCATCTTAGTGTATTCTCTAATGATTAATCTCAATATTAATACCATTTTCTTATTAAATCGATCAATATAAGGGTAAAATGCAAGAATGACCCCGACACTTTCACCTAATTTTCAAGTATGACCCATGCATTTTTTTTTTCTAAACATACCCCGACACTTATCAACAAGTCATCATCTATTAAAAAACCATTCATTTTAACATTGATATATTATGTTTTTTTTTAAACATTTTAATGAAAATATTCATATTTTTAACATTCGTAACTAACCTAGGGTAAAAAAAAAACAGGGACCATATTATGTACATTAGCTTTCAGATTAAGGAAATAAAGATCGTTCACGACCAACCATTTTACCTCTCATATTTTTGCCTTCTCCTTCATCACGATTCTGTCTCTTGATTCAAACTTAGACGCTAAACCTTTGTCATAAAAATTGCCAAACAAAAATTGTTCTGGTTCATTCCTTGTCTTTTGCAACTTCGTAGCTTGTTCCTTGCAATCTTCCAAAGTTTCATATCCAAGTTTGTGGTTGATTCTAAAAAATTTACTCATCTGACACAATTTTGTTATTTTTAACGAAATTGGAATATGTCATTATGTAAAATATGTATGTATCTCAATTTTATTAAAATTAATTCATAGAAAAATAGATTTTATAATAATACGGAGTATTTAAAAATATTTTTAAAATGTAAAGTATGATTTAACAATAATTTAAAAATACAGGGATGTACTTTACATTTTACGCTAAAGAATTTATTCTAATTGGCCATATATGTGATACGTAATCAATTTAATTAATAATGCGACATTGTTTGTGTTAAAGTTTTCAACTTCTTTTGTTTTTGTTTCTCAAGATTTGACTAATTTTTCCCGGATCAATTATTGGTATTATTATTGTTTAAATACCATTTTTAATGATGATTTGCTGGGAGTTTTTTAATCTTATTGTTGTGGGGTGAAATTGTCAACACATGGAATTTTACAACTTAGCAAAAATGTCTACACACCTCGTCCGACCGTAGTACCAGGGCACCTGGTCTGATCGCAGTACTTGGGCACCTGGTCTGACCGTGGTACCTAGTCATAAAGTCCATGCACCTGAAAAAACCCAGCTACGCAGTCTCATACATAGACCTACATATTTAAACCGAATGCAAGTGTTCAATTAGAAAATGACATGTGGCGTAACCCGCAAGGGACACGTAATTGAGAAGTAACATGTGGTCCAATCCTGACATAACATATGGCATGATGATGTCATCAACATATGAAAAGAAATTTATTCATTAGGTAACTAATTTCTACTACAATTCTACTCGAATTCTCTCTGGCACACTAGCTCTGACTTAAGCATCAGAGGGTGTTAGGCCGCCACCACACCGATGCTCTTTTCCTTTCCTGTGCAGGTACCTACGTAGCATGCCGTCGAAGCAGCGCACTACCTCCGACTCGTCCCATATATAAAGTTCGTTGCCTACATAAAAGCTCTCTATTTTTACGCAACAACATTTGGCACCGTCTGTGGGAAGAGTATATAACTAAGTGCTCTACTATCAAGGATGAGTCGAAGAAGTCAACACGGTGATGATATAGATGACGGTGAAAATCGTAATCCCTGTAATAAAAGATATCAAACTCGTAACACCAGGGAGCTATAACAAGCTGATGAAAATCAAGAAGTAGTAAGCGTTGTGCCAATGCCAGATGGAAGGGTTGATGCTCTAGAAGAGCAAGTTCGAGGTGTGAATCGAGATCTTGCTAAAGTACTCGAAATTCTTACACAGAAAACTGATCATCAAGCCCCCGCTGACAACTAGGAAGTACAATCTAAAAAAGACAAAGAACCTATAGAGCGTATAGGTGAATCGCGGAATCATGAGAATGGTGGTTCAAAGGGGAAGTCAAGACTAAATATCCAGGACAATTCCTCTTCCTCTCATAACTCTCCTCGCAACAAACATCCTAGTCAGAAATGAAAATCCGACCTCAGAGAAGTTCTCATTCAAAAGAGAAAAGAACATGCATATGTTGTGAAGTCTACTGCAGAAAGTGCCCAGCCTTGGGCACCAGAGTTGAAAAAACTCCAAGATCAACTTGGTCATATGAAGAAATAATATAGAGGAAAGACCCCTCTTGCACTAGAAGATCTACTTGAGCAAACTGAGCCGCCATTCACCGATGATATAATGGAGGTGGAGCTTCCCACAAAATTTAAAATGCCAACAATGACAACCTACGATGGTTCAAAGGATCCAATTGAGTATGTGATACATTTTGGACCTGGATGGAGCTCTAGGGAGTTCGAGATGCTATCAAGTGTAGGGCATTCCCTCTTACATTAGGTGGCCCTGCGTGTGGGTGGTACATACAGCTCAAGTTGAGATCCATCTCTTTATTTAAAGATCTAACTAGATCTTTTGTAACTCAGTTTTTTGGCGGAAAAGATCATAAGAAACCAGCTACACATCTGTTGACCGTACGTCAAAAGTCAGATCAGAGCCACCGAAACTATGTAGTGAGATTTAATAGTGAGGCGTTGAAAGTGGAAAGTTATAGTGACGACATAGCTCTGACTTCTGTGATTGCCGACTTGAAAGATGAAAAGTTCTTGTGGTCATTAGGTAAGAAGACGCCTGCTACATACACCGAGTTCCTCGCTAGAGTGCAAAAATATATGAGCACTGGAGAGTTGCTTAATGCAAGGATGACTTCAGATGAAGAAGGTAGTAGTAAATGATCAAAACACAAGAAGAGAGATCGAATAGAAGAGTTTTTCTGGGGGACTGACTGTCACGAGGATGACAAAAGACATAAGTCAGGAGATCAACTTGAGAAGCTGAGTCTTCCTCAAAGTAAGTTTAAAAAATACACTCCCACCACGGTTACGATTGAACAACTACTCTTGGAGATCAAAGATAAAGACTTGGTTAGGTGGTCACCTAGGATGAAAGCAGGGTCAAACAAGAGGAATAAAGACAAGTATTGCCTCTTCCAGAAAGACCACGGTCATACCACCTCTGATTGCTTTGATCTCAAGGAAGAAATTGAGACCCTTATTCAAAGAGGGTACTTGAAAGAATTCGTGAGAAGTAAAGCATATAAGAAAGACTAAGACCGCGATAATCAAAATTTTCCATATGGAGAAATAAAAACCATCTTTGGAGGCCCGACTATTGAAAAATAGTCCAAGCCTTAAAAATGATCATGCTAGGTCACTGAGGTATTGGTCAAGGCATCGACACATTGATTGATCTCATCTGAAAAGCTCTACTACACCCATGAGGATGTCAAGCAACTTAAATTTTATTTATTGTAGTTTTCATTTCCAATAAAGTTTTTTACTATAAGAAGTTTGAAAATAAAATGAATAAGATCGTACTTTTTCTACTTATTGCATCTATAAGAGTTAAATCATTCGAGAAAAATTAGACTCGAGTTAGATTTCCAAACATAAAACTCTACTCGAGTGGGGGCCAACTATGTGAATCTGCTACAACAAAATGAAAATGTTCTAAATCCACCAAGGTGGAAGAACAAAATGAAAAAGTTCTTAGTCCATCGAGGTGGGAGAGCTCTACAAAAAATTCTAAGTCTAATAGGGAGAGCAGGGCTCGCAGAAGTTGCACCTAGTAGAAGAATTTAAAACGACTAAAAAAATTCTAAGTTTACTAGGGAGTGCAGGGCTCGCAGAAGCTGCACCTAGTAGAAGAATTTAAAACGACCAAAAAATTCTAAGTCGACTAGGGAGTGCAGGGCTCGCACGAGTCGCACTTGGTGGAAGAATTTAAAACGACTAAAAAATTCTAAATCTACTAGGGAGTGCAGGGCTCGCACGAGCCTCACTTGGTGGAAGAATTTAAAACGACTAAATTTTTTTTAAGTCTACTAGGGAGTGCAAGGCTCGCACAAGCCGTACCTGGTGGAAGAATTTAAAACGACTAAAAAATTTCTAAGTGTACTAGGGAGTGTAGGGCTGGCAGAAGCCGCACCTGGTAGAAGAATTTAAAACGACTAAAAAATTCTAAGTCTACTAGGGAGTGCAAGGCTTTAACGAGCTGCACCTAGTAAAAGAATTTAAAAGAAGAAAAAATTCTAAGCCTACGAAGAGTGCGGGGTTTTAGAAAAATCAAATCCTATCAAGACTCAATAAGAAATTAACTCTTAAAAACCAAGTTGAGTTTGGTTGAAAAAAAAAAGTCAACCAGTTGACCTGTCAACACGGGTCAGTCAAAAACCTACGAGTCACGCGGGTTTGGCTTTTACCCGGGTTAATATGAGGTTTGGCATAAAACCCTTATATTTTTATTTTTGAAGTGCAACAAGGAAGGAAGGAAGAGAAGAAAAGAAAGGAAAGGAAAGAAAAGAAAGGAAAAGAAAGAAAAGAAAGGAAAGAAAAGAAAAGAAAAAATAATAATAAAATGAAAAGATGCTGCGTCAGTTTTACTCAGCAGGCAAAAAAAAATGTAAGTGGAGCGCGGGTTAGGCTTTGACCAGAGGGTAAAAGACCCAGCAGGTCTTAAAAAAAAAAATTGAAAGGGGGAGGACGTGGGTCTGGAACCACTCACCCCTTATTTTTTTTTTAATTTTTTCTTTTCTTCTTTCTCTCTCTACTCCCTCTTTATTCTACACTCTTTATTAATTCAATGCCTTTTTAAATTTTTTGATGATTTGTCCAATAATAGATGAAAGGATTTAGTATATTTGATTTCAAGAGAATTTTTACTCTTAAAATCAAAGGGGGAGAAGTATGTGATGATTAAACGTGACGGCTTGGACATACAACCCAACTCCAAAATGAAACCTACCAAGCTTCAACACTTAGACACTTAGTATTTTCTCAAATTTTTAATGACAGAAAATTCAAGTCACAAAGGGAGACAATTCAAGCTACAAACTCTCAAAATTTTGACGACTGCAATGGTAGAAAATTCAAGCTACAAAGTTCAGCACTTGGAATATTTTCATAAATATCACTGAGGCAAAATTCCACTTTGAAAGAATACTCCCAAGCAGCATTGAACTCACATCTCAACTCAGCTCGGGAGTAGGGGGCCTTTGTTGTGGGGTGAAATTGTCAACACATGGAATTTTACAACTTAGCAAAAATGTCTACGCGCCTCGTCTTACCACAGTACCTAGGCACCTAGTCTGACAGTAGTACTAGGGCACCTGGTCTGACTGCGGTATTTGGGCACCTTGTTTGACCGTAGTGCCAGTGTACCTGATCTGACCGCGGTACCTAGTCATAAAGTCCATGCACCTGAAAAGACCTGGCTACGCAGTCTCCAATATAGACCTACATATTTAAACTGAATGCAAGTGTCC
The DNA here is from genome assembly GCA_028015215.1 of Gynostemma pentaphyllum. Classification (NCBI taxonomy): domain Eukaryota; kingdom Viridiplantae; phylum Streptophyta; class Magnoliopsida; order Cucurbitales; family Cucurbitaceae; genus Gynostemma; species Gynostemma pentaphyllum. The sequence goes on from CM051350.1 coordinate 29,729,052, forward strand.
AATTAGAAAATGACACGTGGCGTAGCCCACAAGCGACACGTAATTAAAAAGCAACACGTGGTCCAATCCTGACTTGACATGTGGCATGATTATGTCATCAACATATTCTCCTATAAATAGGAGAAGAAATTCATTCATTGGGTAACTAATTTCTACTACAATTCTACTCGAATTCTCTTTGCAGGCACACTAGCTCTGACTTAAGCATCAAAGGGTGTTAGGCTGACACCACACTGATGCTCTTTTCTTTTCCTGTGCAAGTACCTACGTAGCACGCTGTCGAAGCAGCGCACTACCTCTGACTCGTCCCATATATCAAGTTCATTGCCTACGTGGAAGCTTTCCATTTTTACGCAACAACACTTATGAATGAAAACTGAAAGTAATTAAAATATCCCTTGGATAATTTAAGATTTATAGAAACGATGTCCTTTTTAAAACATATATTCGATTAAATGGAGACTTTTTTTACTGATCAATATAAATTAAATATAAATACTTGTTAGTAATTGTAACATCCCGGTTTTTTTCAGGTGATAAATTATTTATTTTAAAATAAAATAAAAGTTCTCAAACATTTTAATTTATAAATAAAGTTTTGGGTTTCTTCTAATTAAATAATTTTATCCTTTATTTATGATGGTGAATAATTAATTAATTTGCTAATGGTGGTTTATTATCTAATTTTGGTAAATTATGGGTTGTGAGGTTCAATTATTTAGTGATAGATGTTGTTTTGTTAGTAAAACTTGATTAATTATTTTAAAATGGGTTTTCTCCACTCAGCCGCAGACCCACCCACCTCACCACTTGGAAGGATTTTCCCTCAGCCACTTGGAAGGAGGAAGAAATTCGTGAGTGCCTCTCCATTTTTTATGTATGAAATGTGAATTTGTATATGGAAGTGGAAGTGGAAGTTTAGCTTAGCTACCTTGAATCTTTAAAGGTTGAGTAAAATGATGGTGATTTTTGGTGAATTAGTAATTTAGTAAATACTAAAAGGTAAGGGATAAGTTGAGGTTCAAATGATTTTTTGGGGAAATCCAAAGGGTCATTTGATTGGTTAAATGTGTTTATTTTCTATAATACATGAGCTAGAGTTTGAATGTAATTTTACATGGTGTTCAATATGCAATATTGAATGGGATGTGAATGGATAATTTTTAGTAACATTAGTTGCTATTGAATGTGATATGTGAATTGAAAAGTGCTTTAAAGCATGAATGTGTTTTGACATAGGTTCATGAATGATTGTGGATTGTTGAATTTGGCAGTTATTGTTTGGTAGAAATTGTTTGACTTATGTGATGAGGTGTAATGCAAAAGTACTATATGAGTGTGAAATCGATGGGTCATTCCCGGAGATACTTGAGTGCTCCAAGGTCAGCAAAACAAACCCAGAGACAATCTTAAAGGTGCTGGCAAACCCTGGATATGTGCTTGTGTGAGACAGTTGATCATTACACCCTGATGACTGTTGTTTAATGTGTTTCGTTATTTATTTTGGATTATGAAATGATACGAGATATGGTGGAATGATTTTGTTATGAGATATCGAAAGATGGAATTTATTATGAGAATTTTTATGAGATTGTGATATGGAGCAATGAGATGATGATATTTATTTTTTAATTGATTTTGATAATGGGTGGGTTGGGAGTCAATGTTAAGGGCTACTGAACGTCCACAACTCCACATTGGTCTGATATTGTCCCTTTTGGGCTTAGGCCCGCATGACTTTGCTTTTGGTTTCACCCAAAAAGCCTCATACCAATGAAGGTGTGCCCTTCCCTTATATTCCCATGATCATCCTCTTCCCTAACCGATGTGGGAATTTGTTCGCACTCTTACAATCCTCCCCTCGAACAAATCCACCGAGCCTCCCCTCCATCCGTCCACTCTATCCAGGCCAACTCCCTTTCTTAGGAGCGCACCGCCTGTCTGATAGAGCCTACCACGGACTGGGTCTCCGAGGCTCCTCACTTTGTTCGACACTTGAGGATTCCACCCACATCGTTAGGATCGGGGCATGGCTTTGATACCAGTTGTTAAGGAACACCGGGCCTCCACAACTCCACATTGATATGATATTGTCCACTTTGGGCATAGGCCCACATGGCTTTGCTTTTGGTTTCACCCAAAAGGCCCATACCAATGGAGGTGTGCTCTTCCCCTTATATTCCTATGATCATCCCCTTCCCTAACTGATGTGGGAATTTGTTCGCCCTCTTACAGTCAAATGGGTCTTTAGTTAGTATTCAAAGAGTCCTTTGAATCTTGGTTTATTTATCCTTAGCGAGCGCTAATGTTGCTACATTAAACATATTTCAGGTAATCGCGAAGGTGCCTAGGCGATCGTTGATCTACGATGGATGATGGCTTATAATTTATCGTTTAGAAACAAAACTTTTTAGGGACTTTATAACTTGTCTTAATTGCACTTTATCTTCTTGATGGTATTTAAAACTTGCATGACATCTTGACTTGAACATCATCTTTTGATTTCATGAATGATTTTTAGACTTGATTATTACCCTTTAGATCAATTGAGCATGTTAGTGATCTAAGAATAGACAAGACTTGATATCTGTTTGATTGTGGAACTGTATGTTATATATTTTTTTTAGCTATTTGATAAGAAAACTGTATTTTCAGGTTATTCAGATAGTCTATGTTTTAAACGTTACCATGCCGATTTTTTTTTAAAAATTAAGTCTTCCTCTATTTGTTTTTTTTTAATTATAATTATTTAAAATGAGTCAGGCCGTCACAGTAATTCTTCATCTATTTGTGTAATTATTTCAACCGGTTTTAAGCTTTTTATAACTAAAGAATTAAAAACGTGATTTTTAAAATTGAGTTGAAATATATGGATTTGGCATTAAATTTGGATTTAAATGAAAACTACTTAAAGAATAGAACAAATGAATTTGTAGTAGCACATTGGAAAATCATTATAGTCGAGAGATCGCTTTAATATCACTCTTCATCACATTATAGACAACTTATTTTTTTAGTTGATTCCACGATATTTTTCTTTTTTACCTAAGCAGTATTTTTCCATGATTTTTTTCTCTAAATAGCCCTTGGATAATTTAGGATTCATAGAAAGAATGTCCTTTTAAAAACATATATTCGATTAAATGGAGACTTTTTTTATTGGTCAATATAAACATTTGTTAGTAATTCTTACTCTATTTGTTTTAAGCTTTTTATAATAACTAAAGAGTTAAAAGGTGGTTTTTAAAACTGAGTTGAAATACATGGATATGTCATTAAATTCGGATTTCAATGAAAACTACTTAAAGAATAGAACAAATAAATCCACAATAGCACATTGGCAAATATATTATTAATGATTTCGGGTTCAAATCTTGGCGGTGAAAAGTCATTTTAATTTTTTTGAACTTATAGTATGACCAAACAATTCATTTCAAAAAAAAATTGAACAATTTTTTTTTTGTTTACAGTCGGAAGATCACTTTAATATCACTCTATAACATATTAGAGCAACTTATTTTTTTTAGTTGATTCCACGATAGTTTTCTTTTTTACCTAAACAATATTTTTCCATTATTTTTTCTCTAAATTAGCCCTTGGATAATTTATGATTTATAGAAACAAAGTCCTTTTAAAAACATATATTCGATTAAATGGAGACTTTTTTTATTGATCAATATAAATACATGTTAGTAATTCTTCCTCTATTTATTATAAAAATTATTTCAAACGGTTTTAAGCTTTTTATAACTAAAGAATTAAAAAGGTGATTTTCAAATTTGAGTTAAAATATATGGATTTGTCATTAAATTTGGATTTAAATGAAAACTTCTTAAAGAATAAAACAAATGAATCCGCAGTTGCATATTGACAAATCTATGATTAATGATTTTGGGTTCAAATTTTTGTTGTGAAAGTCTTTGTATTTTTTTTAACTTTTAGTAATGATGACCCCATCAAACATCTTATTTAACAATTATTTTTTTTGTTAGAATTCAAAAATTGTTTTAATATCACTCTTTATCACATTACTGATAACTTATTTTTTTACTTGATTCCATGAATTTTTTGTAAATAGACTTTGGATAATTTAGGATTTATATAAACAATATCCATTTAAAAACGTATATTCAATTAAATGGAGACCTTTTTTTCTTGATCAATATAAATAACCTGTCAGTAATTCTTCTTTTATTTGTTTTAAAAATTATTTCAAACGGTTTTAAGTTTTTTATAACTAAAGAATTAAAAAAAGGTGGAAAATTGACTTTCAAATATATGGATTTAGCATTAAATACGGATTTAAATGAAAGCTACTTAAAGAATAGAACAAATAAATCCGCAGTAGCATATTGGAAAATATATAATTAATGATTCCGGGTTCAAATTTTGGCTTGTGGAAAATCATTTTAATTTTCTTTTTAACTTATAGTATGAATGACTACATCAAACAATTTATTTAAAAAGTAACAAATATTTTTTTTTTGTTAGAGTCAAGAAGTCGCTTTAATATCACTCTTTATCACATTATAGGCAACTTATTTTTTAGTCGATTCCACGATATTTTTCTTTTTTACCTAAACAATATTTTTCCATTATATTTTTCTCTAAATAAACCTTGGATAATTTAGGATTCATAGAAAGAATGTCCTTTTAAAACCAAATATTTAATTAAATGGAGACTTTTATTTTTTTATTGATCAATATAATACCTGTTAGTAATTCTTCCTCTATTTGTTTTAAAACTTATTGATGTGGACCTCTTCTAGCATCTGGGCCACGATGGACTAGTTGGGCTTTATTAATGTTTTATTTATGCTTTGAACTTTAGTTTTTTGGTGTGGGCCTCTTGTTGAGCCCTTTTAGTTTACTTTTGTCTTTTAGCTTTTTGTCTTAGTGGAAGGGTTCTACCCTAGCTCAAGGTCACTATTTAAGCTGTTGTTAGGGTTTTTGACAAGACACGTTATTTTGAATCAATCTTGAAATGAGAGTTAGCCCCCCAAGTTGTTAGTGATATTCCCAACTTGGTTTTTTTATCAACTATTGTCTACACTAATTGGTATCAAAGCCCATAAATTTTCTAGGAGAAGAAATGGTATCTGTTGGTGGGGGAGACAACGAACCACGAGTGGCTGAAGAAGAATAATGACTTCCAGCATTGTGGGTTGCCGTGGCTAACGTGGAGCAATGGTTTGAAGAACGTTTAGAACATTTTTCAAGTGACATTCAGCGAAGCCTTGCTGGAATCTAAGGGGTTCTCGCAAATCAGAGGGGAAATTCGGTACCTGAGCCTCGTGAGTTTGCACGAGCACCCGTTTTTGAAGGACGAGGGAAGAGACGTGGTAGAAGGCATGGAAGACGACGACAACAACCAATAGAAGAAAAATTCGTCATCAGAGAATGAGGAAGACGTTTCAGAAGGTGATGAAGTTGTAGAAGATATTTTGTTGCGAGGGAATAGACAAGTGCGAGACATACCTCAACGTTTTGGCAACCTGCTGCGCGAGTCTATTGACTACAAAATCAAAATTGTTATTCCATTTTTTGACGGAAATTTTGGGATTGAGGAATTCATCCAGTGGCTACGGACAGTTGAACACTTATTCGAATATATGCACGTCCCAGAAGAATCCAGGGTCACGTTGGTAGCTTTCAAGTTGAAGGACGGTGCTGCTGCCTGGTGGGATCAAATGGTTAACGCCAGAAGACGGGAAGGAAAATCAAAGATACGAACATGGCCAAAAATGAAGAAGTTTCTAAGACAGAGGTTCTTACCTGAAGATCATGATCAGGTACTTTACCATCAGTATCACCAGTACCTGAATTTTATCGCCTTAATGCAAGAACTGATCTAAATGAATCATCGAGAATCCAAGTCGCTCGTTTTGTGGGAGGGTTGAAACAATCCATACAAGAATATTTAGTCTTGAAATCTGTAAAAAATTTGTCAAAAGCTGTCACCCTAGCTCAAAGGGTTGAGGAATTCCAACCAAAACCTCAGATTTGCCCCTTTCTTCCCAAAAGAAACTTTGTTGACAATTTTTTCGCAAAAGGGAAACTTCCAGCAGCCACACCTAATATGCTAACCCCTTTACCAACGTCAGGTGAAACATCTAAAGCCCAGTTTAAACCAGGCCCACAGAAGCCCATTAACCCATATGTCAAACCCAGCCCACTTCGTTGTTACAAGTGTAACAAATAGGGTCACAAATCCCACGAGTACCCCCTTCGTAAAACGCTAGCTTTGGTTGAAAACACGGAATAAGAAGATGAACATGACTCGGGGGTGGAAACGCTAGAAAACGATGAAGTAGAAGAGGTTTGTGGAAATGATGGAGAGCGCCTTATCTGTGTAGTCCAGCGTGTCTTACTCACTCTGAAGCTACCGGCTACTTCACAACGCTGCCAGATCTTTCAAACTCGATGCATAGTGATGAACAAAGTCTGTGATGTGATTATCGATAATGGGAGTACGGAAAATATCGTATCAAAGGCTTTAGTAACTGTACTAAAACTCCCAACTGAAAAACATCCCAGTACATATCGAATTGGTTGGATTAAGAAAGGGGGAGAACACCGTGTCGCCGAGGTATGTAAAATCTCATGCTCCATTGGCAAGTTTTACAAAGACACAATCTTATGTGATGTAGTTGATATGGATGCCTGTCACGTGGTATTAGGTAGGCCATGAAAATATGACAAGTCTACATTATACAATGGACGGGATAATAGCTACAAGTTCCAATGGGGAAACAAGACAATCGTTCTTTTACCTACCAATGACTAATTCCTTTCTTCTAAACTTGTACTTGTTTCCACAACGTCTGGCTGTCAATTTGACTCTATCCCTGACCACCCTGAGCCAATTCTCACAATTTTAACCACCACCAATACTGGAGTAAAACCTCGCCATTTCGAAGTTGAACGATTGCTAAATGAATTCTTTGATATCTCACCAAAAGAATTTCCAGCCTCATTACCACCAATCCGAGATATCCAATATCAAATTGATCTCATCCCTGGAGCAAGCCTACCCAACATGCCACATTATCGCATGAATCCTCAAGAACATGCCATTCTGCAGAAGCAAGTGGATGATTTGATTGAGAAGTAGTTGGTTCAAGCTAGCCTGAGTCTATGCACTGTACCTGCCTTATTGGTTCCAAAGAAAGATGGTTCTTAGAGGATGTGTAAGGATAGCCGGGCTATCAATAAAATTATAGTGAAATACCGTTTTCCAATACCCAAGGTCTAGTCGGCGACATCTCGACAAAATGAGGTTACCGATACCGATAAGGGGGGAAGAGTCGTTCTTCCGAGAAGTCACCGGAATCGGTCGAATGTCGGTGATGTCGGTAAAATATTGGCAATGTTGTCAAAATGTCGCCGACACCGGCGACATTTGAACCCCTGCAACAGCTTATTCTCAGATGAACGAAAACAAAAATGGAAAAAAAAGTTAGAGAGGAGAGAGGGGGGAGGTGGCTGAGAGTTAAAGAGATTGACATTAGGGTTTTTTTGATTTTATATGTGGTATTGAATGCCCTAGGGTTTGGGTTGGGCTTTTATTTGGGCCTGAGAAGTTAAAAGTGCTATTACTTATAAGTTTTTTTATAGAGATAATTTTTCTAAATTTGAAATTATAATATTTTACTATTTAAATAAGTGAGTTTTTTTTTTTATAATATTTAATAAATTTCATATAAAATTTAAAAATCTTTATCTACATAAAAAAAATTAATTGGCAAATTAATATTATTAAGGCCAATCAACAACCCCGAGAGCGTCTTGCCATTATTAGATGTTCATATAATGTAATTGTTAGTTGTTCTTCTTTGTAAACAATATTAATGGCTCTATCATTTATAAAAAAATTATTTTGCGCTTAAATTTTGATATTTTGTACTACTAATGTCCATATATGTGTATTTTATTGATATAACTATTTAAAATGATGGTTTAATGCTTAATTAAGCTCTAATGAAAGTTTCATCCACAAATTCAAACAATTTATATGGTTATCCGTGATATCCGTAATTTTTCCCGAATATCCGTCGACATCTCCATCGACATCCGACATCTCCGTAAAATTGACTTGTTGACATCGACATCGACATTTTTATCCTTGCCAATACCTCGCTTGGAGGATTTGTTAGATCAATTGGTCGGCGCTTGTGTATTTTCTCATTTAGATCTCCGTAGTGGATATCACCAGATAAGAATCAGGTTTAGGGACGAGTGGAAGACAGCGTTTAAAACCCGGGAGAGTCTCTATGAATGGAAAGTGATGCCCTTCTAGCTGAGCAATGCCCCCAGCACTTTCATGTGGCTAATGAACCATGTTTTAAAGCCAAAGATGGGCAAATTAGTCGTGGTTTATTTTGACGACATTCTGGTTCACATCACATCTTGGGAGGATCACATGAAACACTTGCGGATTGTTTCCTACAAACTTATAAACTATTCCTGGATTCTGGAAAATGTGATTTCTACTCTGAACGATTGTTATTTCTCGGCTTTATAATTGGAAAGGATGGAATTGAGATGTATTCTTCAAAGGTAGAGGCTATACGAGATTGGCCTACCCTTAAAATAATGACTGATGTTAGGAGTTTCCACGGATTAGCAACATTTTATAGGCATTTCATCAAGAATTTTAGCAGCCTTGTGGCTCCCATGACTAATTGCCTCAAAAAAGGAAACTTCCAGTGGGGACCTGAACAGGATGAGAGTTTCAGTCTTATAAAGGTTAAACTCACCATTGTGCCACTGCTTCAACTGCCAAATTTTGACAAAGTTTTCGAGGTAGAAACTAACGCCTCTATGATTGGCATTAGGGTTGTCTTAATGCAGGACAAACACCCAATAGAATTTTTAGTGAAAAGTTGAATGAAGTGAAGCAAAAGTGGATGACCTACGAGCAAGAACTGTTTGCCATAATCCGCACGCTACAACACTGGGAGCATTACCTAATCCCCAAGGAATTCATTCTTCATTGTGACCATAACTCCCTACGTTTTTTAAATTCTCAGAAAACTTTAAAGAGGATTTATGCGCGCTAGGTAACTTACTTGCAGAAGTTCCAATTTGTATTTCAGCACATACCAGGCAAACAAAACGTGGTAGCTGATGTTTTAAGCAGAAAAATATGCTTGTTGGTAACTTTACAAACTGAGGTCGTGGGCCTTGATTCTTTAAAACCTCTCTATGCTGAAGACTCTGATTTTCAGAACATCTAGGGACTGTTGTTTGAACAAAACACGAAGCAGAGACTTCCATGTCCATTCTGTTTTTTTGTTTCAGGGAAACAAACTATGTATTCCAAACACTTCACTGAGATCTCACTTAATCTATGAAGTACATAGTGGTGGTTTAGCAGTGCATACGGGGCAAGAAAAACATTACTACTACTTCATGATCGTTTCTATTGGCCTTAAATGCGAAAGGATGTGGTCACTTTTGTGGGGCACTATGCTATTTGTCAAAGGTCAAAAGGAACAACTAAGAATACTAGTCTCTTCACCCCTTTACCTGTCCCTGAAACTATTTGGGAAGATTTATCAATGGACTTTGTTCTTGGTCTTCCAAAAACTCAGCTCGGAGTCGATTATGTTTTTGTGGTGGTTGACCATTTCTCGAAGATGGAACATTTCATTACTTGCAAATGAACAATTGATGCCAGTGCTGTAGCATACCTTTTCTTTCACGAGATTGTCCGACTCCATGGCATACCAAAGTCCATAACTTCTGATAGGGACGTCAAGTTCATAAGCCATTTTTTGAAGAGTACTCTGGGGGCATTTCAACACTAAATTGAAATTCAGCAGCGCCTATCATCCCCAATCTGATGGCCAAACTTTAGTGGTCAATCGAACTTTGAGAAACATGATCCGAAGCATAGCTGGGGAAAAGACAAAACAGTGGGATGTTTCCCTTGCTCGGGCCGAATTTGCTTTCAATTCCATGACCAATCGCTCAACTGGCCAATGCCCATTCTCAATTGTCTACACAAAACTGCCTAATCAATTAGTGGATTTATTCAATTTAAAAAAAAAACAGTCAGCAAACGAGCAACAGACTTCACAGAATCATTCACTGACCTGCATGCTCAAATCAAAAGCAAAATTGAGGAATCCAACAGAAATTATAAGCAACAAGCTGACAAAAAATATTTCAGGTAGGCAATCTTGTGATGGCCCATCTCAAACGCGAGCGATTTCCCACAGGTACTTATAACAAGCTGAAAGCACGCAAAATTGGCCCTTTCCAAATTCTTCAAACAATTAGAGAAAATGCAGTCATCCTCGACTTACCTCCGGACCTTAAAGTCTCTCCAACTTTTAACATCTCTGAAATTTATGAGTATTTTCCACCTGATGAAGCACCAACAACCATTTCCATGAAAGAACTAGAGGACGAGTTCTAAAAAGGGTGGAGAAGAAATGATGTGGACCTCTCCTAGCATCTGAGCCACGATGGACTTGTTGGGCTTTATTAATGTTTTATTTATGTTTTGAACTTTAGACTTTTTGGTGTGGGCCTCTTGCTGAGCCCTTTTAGTTTACTTTTGTCTTTTAGCTTTTTGTCTCAGCTGAAGGGTTCTTACCCAAGCTCAAGGTCACTATTTAAGCTGTTGCTAGGGTTTTTTACAAGACATGTTATTTTGAATCAATCTTGAAATGAGAGCTAGCCTCCCAAGTTATTGGTGATATTCCCAACTTGGTTTTATTTATCAACTATTGTCTACACTACTTATTTCAATAGGTTTTAAGCTTTTTTAACTAAAGAATTTAAAAGGTGGTTTTTAAAATTGAGTTGAAATACATGGATATGGCATTAAATTCGGATTTAAATGAAAAGTACTTAAATAATAGAACAAATAAATACGTAGTAGCACATTGACAAATCTATGATTAATGATTCTGGGTTGTGCAAAATCATTTTAATTTTTAAAATTTTTTAAACCAGTATGAATGACTGCATCATACAATTAATTTGAAAAAAAAAATTAACATTTTTTTTTGTTATAGTCGAGAGATTGCTATAATATCACTCTTTAACACATTATAAGCAACTTATTTTTTAGTTGATTCCACGTTATTTTTCTTTTTTACCTAAATTGTAATGCCCCGGGTTTTTGGAAGGTTTCGATAAAGAATGTTTAGTTAAAATTTCTTAAGTTTAGATGTTGGTGTGGTTTTGATTTTATTTAATTATTTAAATTAGTTAACCATGGTTAGAAGTTAACTAGAGGTGGAAAATGGAGGAAGAATCATTTAACTATGGTTAATTTTGGAAGAAAAGGCTAGTTAATTATTAAACTTGTAGCAAGGACATTTGAGTAAAGTAGTGAGGTTCCTTAAGTGATTCAAGTAAGAGGAGGGACTACTTAGCAAAATTGACAACTCTTATGCTCATCTTCCTTATGCATTTCATTAATGATGTGTTTGTTTCCCCTAGATTTGGTAAGATTTTAAATCTAAAAGGAATTGAAATCAATTCCACTGTTTGTTTCTATTAAAAATATTATGATGATTTCAAATCCAATTTTTACGTAAAAAATTTTCCTTAACAAAATGATAGGATTTTGTATGATTTTGAAGGATTTTAATATAAATTACTTATTTAACCTTTCTTCCATTAACTACCCACTAACTATTTATAAATAAAAAGGTTAAACTAGTAATATCGTTACTTTCTTTTCATCTCCTACAAACATCCGAACACAAAATGAAAATTAAATTCATTTCAAATCCTACTGATTCCAAACACAATTAAGAATTTAAAATCATTTCTAGTATTTCAAATCACAGAATTTAAAATAATTTCTCATACTTTCTTGGATCCAAACAAAGGGTAAGTCATTTTAGAATAGAAATCAAGAATACATTTTTCTCATCTCTCTCAACCCCACTGTCGGCTTCAAGAGATAGGGGTTTTGATTTTCTTGCTTCAATTCTTCATCTCTTGTATGGAATCAAAGGAGTTCTTCAAGATTTATGAAGGAAAAGTGATTTTAGGAAGATTGGGAGAAGGATCTGCAAGTTTTAGACAACTCAAGGTAAGAATCCATTCATGGAAATTCAAGCTTTTCATCTAGTTTTTATGGGTTTTGTTGTCCTCTTGCTAGTTGCTATAAAACCTTTTGTTTTGAAGTTTAAATCTCTTTTAAAATTCTGGAAGTTTGCTTTAAAATATAAGTTTCAAACCCTAGGATTACCTTTTCAAAATATTTTTTGATTTAAGAAGCCATGGATGAACTCTAGCTTAAAACTCCATTAATGGCCATTTTCAAGCTTTCTAGTTTTTCTAGTTTTGGGGGCTTCTTGACTTGTATTTAAATTCTTTCAACTATGGAACATTTGGGTGTCTAAATATGTTTTTTGAATAGGGAAAACAAGTTAGGAGGTCAAGCCAATGGTTTTTAAAAAATCGCTCAAAAGGCCAAATTTAGCGTCATCTAGTTTACCCAGTTTTTATGCTTTTTAGGTTGAATCGGGTTTCGGGTTTTATTAAGTTTTTGTTGGCTAAGTTATTGTGATATTATGAACTTAATAAGTGTTGATATGAATTGATCTAGGAGGAAGCCAAGCTTAAGTAGGTTTTGTGACATTAGCCAAGGTGAGAATAAAACGGGTTCATGTTGCAGTATGGTTGGTTAAACGTGGTTGCAATTGAGGAATATAGGGTTGTAATTGTTGATGTGTGGGGGCTGTTATGGAACCATTACCATGTATTTTAAAGTAAGAAAGGAAAATGGTGAAAGTGAAAGGGAAACCGATTAGCCGATTTAGTAGTGAATTGTTCGAGGAAATGGAACGAGACGAATTGATACTATTTTAACCATGCTTTTATTTTGATATTGAGTTTCTATTAAATGCTTACTTGTGTTTATAAGATGTTTCAAGTGAAAGATTGAGTCGTATACTGATTGGGTTGTATTCATTTCTATGCTCGATATGTTAGAGGCTAAAGATCGATATGTGATATGATTATAGAATGGCTACTCGCTTCTCATTTCATTCATGCATTTCACTCTTTGTTGTTTAAAAGTCATGTAGTTTTCACCTATGTAATGGTGAAAGGGTGTTGGACGTTACATATGGTTACCGTGGCAGGTTGAGCAAAGCTCTGTGGGGCTGTGTGGTTGATGTCCCGAAAGCTTTAGTGGCTTCTGGGATAGCCTAGAAGTGTAAAGTGAGCAAAAGCTCAAATGGCTACTGAGATAGCCTAGAATTTATGAAGTGATCTACTGAGATAGCCTAAAATTATAGAGTAAGCTACTGAGATAGCATCTGAGATGCGCATAGTAAGATGCGTGAAAAGTGTAAGCAAGATGTGGTATCGGTTTGATCATAAGTTCTTGCTGACAACACTTTTTGTTTGCTTGTGGAAACTAATTCTTTAAACATACATGCTTTAGTCATCTTGTCATTTTGAATGCATCATTACAAACATACCATTGCTATAATTCATTTTATTTTCACTGAGTGTCATGCACAGAGGTGCTGCATATCACCCTTCAGGTACCGATAGAAGTCGAGGACAAGGCAAGGCGACTGGTGCTCGTTGAACCTTCGAGGTGAGACTTTTGGATGGGCTAGAGTATCTAATGGCCTAAGATACTCTTTTGTCTTGTTTTTAGTTTTTTTTTTTGGTAATGTTCATAGTAACATACTTTTATTTTAGGTTGTAATAACGTGTACCCCTAAACGTTTTTAAAGTTAACCCAAACTTTGTTTCTTTTCCATAGTTTCAATTGATGTCTTTAGTTGTTGGTTTAAATTAAAAGAGGCAGACGTGCTTATTGATTATTAAATATTTAATTTGTTTATAAATATTGTCCTTAGCATTTTTCAAAATATTAAATTTATAAGCGAACTATCGAGGATCCACAATCTTCTGCAAAGTGCACTCGCGGCTTGGACTTATTTGTTAAGTCGGGTCGTTACATAAACATTATTTTTCCATTATTTTTTCTCTAAATAGCCATTGGATAATTTAAGATTGATAGAAACAATGTCCTTTTAAAAACATATATTCGATTAAATGGAGACATTTTTTATTGATCAATATAAATACCTAGTAATTCTTCCTCTATTTATTATAAAAATTATTTCAAAGGGTTTTAAGCTTTTTACAACTAGAGAATTAAAAAGGTGATTTTTAAATTTGAGTTAAAATATATGGATATGGCATTAAAATTGGATTTAAATGAAAACTTAGTAAAGAATAAAACAAATGAATCTGCAGTAGCACATTGGTAAATCAATGATTAATGATTTCAAGTTCAAATCCTGGTTGTGGAAAATCTTTTTATTTTTTTTAACTTATAGTAATAATGACCTCATCAACCATCTTATTTAACATTTTTTTTTTTTTTTTGGTTAAAATTTAAAGATTGTTTTAGTTTCACTCTTTACGACATTACCGTCAACTTATTTTTTACTTGATTCCACGATTTTTTTCTTTTACTTAAACAATTTTTTTCCATTATTTCTTCTCAAAATAGTCCTTGGATAATTTAGGATTTATAAAATCAATGTCCTTTTAAAAACATATATTTGATTAAATGGAGGACTTTTTTTATTGATCAATATAAATACATTTTAGTGATTCTTCCTTTATTTGCTTTAAAAACTATTTTAACCGGTTTTAATCTTTTTATAACTAAAGAATTAAAAAGGTAGTTTTTAAAATTGAGTTAAAATCCATGGATTTGGCATTAAATTCGGATTTAAATTAAAACAACTTAAAGAATAGAACAAATAAATGTGCAGTAGCACATTAATAAATCTATGATTAATGATTCAGATTTCAAATCCTTGCTGTGGAAAATCATTTTAATTTTTTTGAACTTATAGTATGAATGACTGCATCAAACAATTCATTTAAAAAATTTTAACAAATATTTTTTTTGTTTCTGTCGAGAGATCGCTTTAATATCACTCTTTAACACATTAGAGACAACTTTTTTTTTATTCCACGATATATTTCTTGTTTTTTCTCTAAATTGCCCTTGGATAATTAAGGATTTATAGAAACAAAGTCCTTTCAAAAACATATATTTGATTAAATGGAGACCTATTTTTATTGATCAATATAAATACCTGTTAGTAATTCTTCCTCTATTTGTCATAAAAATTATTTCAAACGGTTTTAAGCTTTTTAGAAAAAGAAAATTAAAAAGGTAATTTTTAAATTTGAGTTATGTATGGATTTGGCATTAAATTTGGATTTAAATGAAAATTACTTAAAGAATCAAAAAATGAATTCATAGTAGCTTGGCAAATCTATGATTAATGATTTTAGGTTCAAATCCTGGATGTGGAAATTTTTTTAATTTTTTTTAATTTTTTTAACTTAGAGTAATAATGACCCCATCAAACATTTGATTTAACAAATTTCTTTTGGTTAAAATTCAAAGATTGTTTTAATATCACTCTTTATGATATTACAGACAACTTATTTTTTTACTTGATTCCACGAACTTAAACAGTTTTTTCCATTATTTCTTCTCAAAATAACCCTTAGGTATCTTTGGATTTATAGAACAATGACCTTTTAAAAACATATATTTGATTAAATGGAGATTTTTTATTGATAAAAATAAATACATTTTAGTAATTCTTCCCCTATTTGTTATAAAAACTATTCCAACCGGTTTTAAGCTTTTTATAACTAAAGAATTAAAAAAAAATGGGAGTTGAAATACATGGATTTGGAATTAAAACTACTAAAAGAATAGAAAATTAAATCCATGGTAGCACATTTGCAAATCTATGATTAATGATTCCGGGTTCAAATCCCGGCGGTGGAAAATCATTTTAATTTTTAAATTTTAAATTTTTTTTAACTTATAGAATGAATGACTGCATCAAATACTTCATTTAAAAAAATTAACATTTTTGTTGTTGTTCCAGTCGGGAGAGCGCTTGAATATCACTCTTTAATACATTAGAGACAACTTTTTTTAGTTGATTCCACGATATATTTCTTTTTAGTTTTTCTCTAAATAGCCCTTGGATAATTTAGGATTTATAGAAACAAAGTCCTTATAAAAATATATATTCGATTAAATGGAGACCTTTTTTTCTTGATCAATATCAATACCTGTCAGTAATTCTTCCTCAATTTGTTATAAAAATTAATTCACATGATTTTATGGTTTTTATAACTAAAGAATTAAAAAGGTGATTTTTAAATTTGAGTTAAAATAAATGGATTTGGCATTAAATTTGGATTTAAATAAAAACAACTTAAAGAATAAAACAAATGAATCTGCAGTAGCACATTGACAAATCTATGATTAATGATTTCAGGTTCAAATCCTGGCAGTGGAAAGTTATTTTTATTTGTTAATTTTTTTTTTTTTTGAACTTATAGTATGAATGACTCCATCAAACAATTCATTTAAAAAAACTAACACATTTTTTTCGTTGAGATCGCTTTAATATCACTCTTTATCACATTGTAGACAACTTATTCTTTTTAGTTGATTCAACGATATTTTTCTTCTGTAACTAAGAAAAATTTCTCCATTATTTTTTCTCTAAATAGCCCTTGGATAATTTAGGATTTATAGAAACAATGTCCTTTTAAAAACAAATATTCGATTAAATGGAGACCAAATTTTTATTGATCAATATAAATACCTATTAGTAATTCTTCCTCTATTTGTTTTAAAAATTATTTCCACCGGTTTTAAGCTTTTTATAACTAAAGAATTAAAAAGATTATTTTTAAAATTGTATTGAAATATATGGATTTGGCATTAAATTCAGATTTAAATGAAAAGAATAGAACAAATAAATCCGCAGTAGCTCATTGGCAAGTCTATGTTTAATGATTCCAGGTTCAAATCCCGGTTGTGGTAAATTATTTTATTTATTTATTGAACTTTTTAATATAAATGACTGCATCAAACAATTCATTTAAAAAAAATTAACAAATATGTTTTTCGTTGAGATTGATTTAATATCATTTTTATCACATCGTTGACAACTTATTTTTTTTTAGTTGATTCAACGATATTTTTCTTTTTTACCTAAACAAAAATTTTCCATTATTTTTTCTTTAAGTAGCCCTTTGATGATTTAGAATTTATAGAAACAGTGTTCTTTTAAAAACATATATTCGATTAAATGGAGACTTTTTTTATTAATCAATATAAATACCTGTTAGTAATTATTCCTCTACTTGTTAAAAAAATTATTTCAACCGCTTTTATGCTTTTTATAACTAAAGCATTAAAAAGGTGATTTTGAAAATTGAGTTGAAATATATGGATTTGGCATTTAATTTGGATTTAAATGAAAACTACTTGAATAATAGAACATTTGAATCCACAGTAACACATTGGTAATAAGTATCTGTTAGTAATTCTTCCTCTATTTGTTTTAAAAATTATTTCCACCGGTTTTAAGCTTTTTATAACTAAAGAATTAAAAAGGTTATTTTTAAAATTCAGTTGAAATATATGGATTTCACATTACATGTGGATTTAAATAAAAACTACTTAAAGAATAAAACAAATAAATCCACAGTAGCACATTGGCAAATCTATGATTAATGATTCCGGGTTCAAATCCCGGCTGTGGAAAATAATTTTATGTTTTTTGATTTTATAGTATGAATGACTACATCAAACAATTCATTTAAAAAAAAAAAGAAAATTTCACAAATATTTTTTTCTCTAAGTTCACTTTAATATCATTTTTTATCACACATTGTAGACAACTTATTTTTTTTAGTTGATTCAACGATATTTTTCTTTTTTACCTAAACAAAATTTTTCCATTATTTTGTCTTTAAATAGCCCTTGGATAATTTAGGAATTATAGAAACAATGTCTTTTTAAAAACATATATTCGATCAAATGGAGAATTTTTTTTATTGATCAATATTAATACATGTTAGTAATTCTTCCTCTGTTTGTTTAAAAATTTATTTCAACCGCTTTTAAGCTTTTTATAACTAAAGCATTAAAAAGATGATTTTGATTTGCCAAAAAAAAAAGAAGATGATTTTGAAAATTGAGTTGAAATATATGGATTTGGCATTAAATTTGGATTTAAATGAAAACTACTTGAATAATAGAACATTTGAATCCACAGTAACACATTGGTAATAAGTATCTGTGTAACAGCCCAAAATTTTCCCAAACATGGAAATCATAAATCAAAACAGCGGAAGCTTAAATTAAACAACTTCAGTTCATTTTCATTAAAATTTCAATGAAAAATTTGTTCAAACATTGATCGCGATCTTTATTCAAAAAATTAAAATCAATGTACTTTCTTATTTCAAAGTAAATGAACTAATCAGTTCATATAAAAAAAATGGTAAAACAACATCATTGTTAAAAATCAAATCCCAACCCAAAATATCTAAGAACAATAGAATAAAAGGTCGCCGGCGTGTAAATCTATTCCAACCAATCCACTCGCCTCGAACGTCATCAACCACCAAGCTTCTTCTTTCATTTACCAAAAAAAAAATGTAGCATCATGAGGCTACGCCCAATGAGTAGGAAAGAGTTAAAAATAAAATAATGCCACGAGAGACTTTTCTAAGACTTTAAGTCCATAATCGGCCTCACCGACTTCCGAAAATTCACTTTCTCCCAAACACACAGAGTCTAACTCATCAAAATCAAACTGTCTCTAAATCCGCAAATTTAAAGAAAACACCCTCGAAACAGTTTTAAACATTTTTCTCTCAATTTAAAACTTTTCGATTCAAGATCCTCACTAATACCTCTAATCTCCTCTTTGTCCGCAAACAAAGAGAGACTACGCTCGTTAAGGAATTTAAACACACTTTTTCACAATTTAAATCCTTAAGAGAAAATATTCTTTTCCATTGTACAGGATGGAATGAACCTGCCTGTTAAGTGCTATAGAGTTGTGCACAACCGTATAATCTCCCTTAACGGCAATATTCTTCTTTAAGCAAGGCCTTTGCTTAAAGCGAACCTACTATCACGTTACCCGAGGTATTTGAGTAACATGATCCAACAACATCACTACCCATGATGCTCAAAAAGCTTAAGCTTATTTTTCTCAAAAACACCCTTTTTAGGCCAAATTTCCCTAAGAATAAATTCTGGAAATTTACCTTTAAATCACTCTAAAATGACCCAAAATCACCCAACAAATCACTTTGGGGTCACTCCCAACAACTCCCAACAGGTTTACAAGTCTAGAAGTGAAACTAGCCTAAACTAGTGTAGTTTCGCTCCTTTTTCGGACCCTCTAAATCTACTATTTTTCTATCTAAATTTCAACGCCATAACGGCTCTAAATACACTCCCTTAACAGCCCCTACACATATAGATTCACACTATAATCGATTTAGAGACCAAACAGTCAAAAATACTAGCCACCTAAGTTAAATTTTCCGGCCTAGTGGGCACTAATCCTTCATATAAGGCATATATGTCCAGCAACTTATTTCACCTTAAAACACCCTAAAATATGCTTAAAACACCCAAAAACATTATAGAAAATATGAAGTTTCAGTTTCTCAATAAATCGATATCGATAGGCAAAATATAGCATGCTTTAAACCAATTTTAAACACACATCGAATCCAAATTATAACTTCTTTAAAACAGCCCATAAACCTCTTTATCATACTTTAATCACCCAATATCATGCTTAAAATTTCAGAGGTTAACTCATAAAGAAAAAGAAAAGTACAAGCCTGATAATATTTAGTTCTTAACTAATTTCTACTCACACCTTAGGTTCTTCAATTTCAAGATTTCGCTTTTCTTTATCCAAGAGTTCCAAAACCTTGAACCCTAAATTGAAAAGAACTTCTCAATTCTCCACCAATCTTTCACCAAATGCTTTCAATCGAAAAATACACCTACTACGACGAAGAAACAATCGAAAACCAATTAAATTTGGATAAAACTTAATAGGGCCGAATTCGTTTTTACCCCATAACTTTTTATACAGATTTTAGATTGCTGTGAAATTAGTCTCAATGGAAAAAGGACGAAAAACTGATCAGAAAGCACTACTTACTTGCGTAAATCGGAGTCCGGATGAGGAAGTTATGGCCAAAATACTTCTATGGGTTATATTTAGGCGAAAATTGGAGAAAAATGGAGAAGTGGAGGCTGATTTTCGGAAAAAGGAGGAAGGAGGAGAAGGTTTTAGGGTTTAATCCCGAATTCAATTAATTACGAAAATACCACTACATTAAAACGATCATAACTCATTCACCGGGACTCAGAATGATGATCCGTCAGTTGCATTGGAATCGTAATAACGAGACGATCAACATCATCTAAAAATATGGAAATAAACTTGTGATTTTACTGTTGAGATTTGAGAAATTACCAAAATGCCCTTACGAGAAAACGAGATAGTTCACATCCAAGTTATCAATCCAACCTCATTAATATCATTTGAGAAAATAATATTAATTTCATTTTTTTTTATCTTAATTGGTAACGGGTCGTTACAATCTGTTAGAAATTCTTCCTCTATTTGTTTTAAAAATTATTTCCACCGGTTTTAAGCTTTTTATAACTAAAGAATTAAAAAGGTTATTTTTAAAATTCAGTTGAAATATATGGATTTCACATTACATGTGGATTTAAATAAAAACTACTTAAAGAATAGAACAAATAAATCCACAGTAGCACATTGGCAAATCTATGATTAATGATTCCGGGTTCAAATCCCGGCTGTGGAAAATAATTTTATGTTTTTTGATTTTATAGTATGAATGACTACATCAAACAATTCATTTAAAAAAAAAAGAAAATTTCACAAATATTTTTTTCTCTAAGTTCACTTTAATATCATTTTTTATCACACATTGTAGACAACTTATTTTTTTTAGTTGATTCAACGATATTTTTCTTTTTTACCTAAACAAAATTTTTCCATTATTTTGTCTTTAAATAGCCCTTGGATAATTTAGGAATTATAGAAACAATGTCTTTTTAAAAACATATATTCGATCAAATGGAGAATTTTTTTTATTGATCAATATTAATACATGTTAGTAATTCTTCCTCTGTTTGTTTAAAAATTTATTTCAACCGATTTTAAGCTTTTTATAACTAAAGCATTAAAAAGATGATTTTGATTTGCCAAAAAAAAAAAACGATATTTTGAAAATTGATTTGAATAATAGAACCTTTGAATCCACAGTAACACATTAGTAATAAGTATCAGTTAGTAATTCTTTCTCTATTTGTTTTAAAAATTATTTCCACCGGTTTTAAGCTTTTTATAACTAAAGAATTAAAAAGGTTGTTTTTAAAATTCAGTTGAAATATATGGATTTCACATAAATAAAAACTACTTAAAAAATAGAACAAATAAATCCACAGTAGCACATTGGCAAATCTATGATTAATGATTCCGGGTTCAAATCCCGGCTGTGGAAAATAATTTTAAGTTTTTTGATTTTATAGTATGAATGACTGCATCAAACAATTCATTTAAAAAAAATAATAATAATTTTACAAATATTTTTTTCTCTAAGGTCACTTTAATATCATTTTTTATCACACATTGTAGACAACTTATTTTTTTTAGTTGATTCAACGATATTTTTCTTTTTTACCTAAACAAAAATTTTCCATTATTTTGTCTTTAAATAGTCCTTGGATAATTTAGGAATTATAGAAACGATGTCTTTTTAAAAACATATATTCGATCAAATGGAGACTTTTTTTTATTGATCAATATTAATACATGTTAGTAATTCTTCCTCTGTTTGTTTAAAAATTTATTTCAACCGCTTTTAAGCTTTTTATAACTAAAGCATTAAAAAGATTATTTTGATTTGCCAAAAAAAAAAAAAAGATGATTTTGAAAATTGAGTTGAAATATATGGATTTGGCATTAAATTTGGATTTAAATGAAAACTACTTGAATAATAGAACATTTGAATCCACAGTAACACATTGGTAATAAGTATCTTGTTAGGATCTAAGGCAACCCTAGAGGGGGGGTGAATAGGGTTTATTAAAAATTTATAAAACTTTTTCAATCAATTCAAAATTTAAGATTAACAAAACAATTACACTTTTTAAATTTAATCAATATAAATAAATTTTATACTTAGAATTCTTTTTAGCAAAGTAAACAAATATGATAAATACTTGGAAATATTAAATCACAATTAATTTCTAACAACTAATAATTTCTCAATTTAATTCAAACAATAAATATGTCAAGCATAAATTTAATTTCCAATTATTGTTATTCAATGATCCCTAATAAAGATGCACAATAAATATTTAGCAATTTATATTAGTGCAATAAGTAAAGAGGATAGGGTTAGTGAAATGACACCAAGATGTATAGTGGTTCGGCCAAAATCCGGCCTAGTCCACTCCCCGAGCGCCTCTCGGGAATTTATTACTTTTTCCGGGAGCAAAGTAGAACCCAATCCTTTTACGGGATCAAGATCAAACCCGACTCTTTTACACAGGAACAAAGTCAAACCCGAACCAACGACCCTTTCCACGGAGCAAGGACAACCGTTATCTATCACTTTTTTTTTTACTTAGGTTTAAGAATAAACCTTTTACAAATAGTAAATCCTCACAAAGGATAAATATTACAAGAATTTGCTCACAATAAGAGATAATACTCTTAATAAAATAGCCCTTAAGGATGGCTAGAAATACTCAAATTTTGCTCACAAAAATGCTCACAAAGAGATTGAAGAAGAGCTTAAGCAATGAGAAGAAAGCTTGTAATTTTCGTTGGTGTAAAATCTGTCATTTTCGAGCTCCTTTTATAGCCAATGAAAAGTTACTATCCCATCCACCTTCATAAATATTTTTGACTTTAATTGTGTGAAATGAAGAAGAAATGGGCTCCATTTTTGTCAAAAAGGAGGAAGAAAAAGCGCCATTTTCGAGTCGTATTTTTCCGGAAACCGAGGATGATGAAGAAGGTCGGCAAAATTACGTTTCTAGCCTTTTGATTCTTCTCACAAATTCAAATCAGGAAGGGCTACATTGTAATCAACCATAATAGTGTAATAATTGCTTCAAAGAAAGTCAATAGTGTGATCCACGTGTCAAGCGGTCATTGGTTGAAGCAATCTGATTTTGAAATTAATAATAATAATATTATTAATAGAAATCCGGGCATCTGGGGCATTCTGGGCAGCCAAACCGTTGTGAGAGAAGTTTAAATTTCGGTCAGCCAAGTCAAGAATGAAGGTCAGGACATGGAGGACATTAGACTAAAAGATCAGGGGCAAAATAGACTTTTCACATGCATCAGAAAAAGCAAATCTGCTTTATTGGGAAGCAGCTGGCCACGTGTCAAGATGTGAGTGGCGGAAGCTGTGAGTGGGGGACAACTGGGGCCCGCGAGCAGGTGACGCGTCAGCTGGCGTTAGGCGAGGCTGCAACACGCGCGGCGACGTGGGCGAACGAGGAACGTCGGATGCGAGGCGGTGAGCGATCGAACGGTTCCAGTTTTTCTCTCCTTTTTTTTTTATTTCTGAGATTATATATATATATATATATATAGTTAACAAATTTGAGCCGTTGGATGAACTGAAGTGCGCAATCGTGCGGTTGATAATAATTCTGATATTCTCCTTTTTCTTTAATTCAAAATTATGAATTAATCTGGGCCTTCCATCTCAATATAAAATCTGATCTGACGGATGATAATTTGAGCGCATGAAACATAAGATGAACTCGCCATATACGATCCAGATGAAATAATTAATTTAATTTCAATCTTCTAAAATCAATATCTTGCTCGTTTGAAGTCCGATTGAGTCGATTCCAATTGCGTTGGATTCGTTATAATTTTCTCTACACAGTGGACTATCAAAACACAGAAAATTGATTAATAATAAAAACACGTTTGTTATCATCAAAATAAGAAATAAGATTAATTGTCTTAGAAAGTCAACAATCTCCCCATTTTTTATGATGACAAACCATAAAGGAAAATGAAAGAGTAAGAGTATAAATATTCAAAAAATATTCAATATAGTATATGAAATACTCCCCCTAAATAAGTTTTTCCCCTTAAAGAGTATTTTTAATTTAAGCACAAAAGAAATATCATTTTCCTTATCAATTTTCTCCCCCTTTTGGAATCAATCAAAAAGATTATAAACATTCAATAAGTAAATTTAATTCCAAAAGTTTCATCAAAATAAGATTTAAATTTGAATTTCAAAACTCCCCCTAAATAATTGCATAAAATTCAATTTATTTAGAAGTATCATATCTTAAAATTCCGAGAGCAAGCCTATTTTTGCAAAAACTTTCTTCATTCAAAGGCTTGGTGAAAATATCCGCAAATTGATCACACGAGTTAACAAAATTAAGAATAATAGATCCATTTTGCACATGTTCTCTTATGAAATGATGTCTAATATCAATATGCTTTGTTCTAGAATGATGTATTGGATTTTTAGTTAAATTAATAGCACTTGAGTTGTCACAAAGGATAGGAACTTTTTCAAATGATAAACCATAATCACATAAAGTTTGTTTCATCCATAGAATTTGTGCACAACAACTAGCAACGGCTATATATTCGGCTTCGGTAGTAGATAAAGCTACGGAGTTTTGCTTTTTACTAAACCATGAAACTAAAGAACTACCGAGAAATTGACAAGTGCCACTAGTACTTTTTCTATCAAGTAAACTTCCAGCATAATTGGCATCGGAATATCCAATTAAATTAAATTCAACATTTCTGGGATACCATAAGCCTAAATTATATGTTCCAAGCAAATATTTAAATATTCGTTTTACGGCATGCAAGTGTGATTCTTTAGGACAAGATTGAAATCTAGCACATAAACATACACTAAACATAATATCGGGTCTACTTGCCGTTAAATAAAGTAAAGAACCAATCATACCTCGATATGATTTGACATCTACATTTTTACCTTTTTCATCTTTGTCAAGCTTGGTTGTTGTACTCATAGGAGTCTTTGCAATTTTTCCCTCATTAAGCTTGAATCTTTTCAATAATTCCTTTGTGTATTTTTCTTGATTTATGAAAATTCCATCTTTGAGTTGTTTGATTTGAAGTCCGAGAAAGAAACTAAGTTCTCCCATCATGCTCATTTCAAACTCATTATGCATAACTTTGGAAAATTCTTCACACAAAGAAGGATTAGTAGAACCAAAAATGATATCATCAACATAGATTTGAACTACTAACATATCATTATCTTTGATTTTAATAAAAAGAGTGGTATCAATTTTACCCATTTTAAAATCATTATCAATCAAGAATTTACTTAATCTTTCATACCAAGCTCTTGGAGCTTGTTTCAAACCATAAAGTGCCTTTTTCAATTTAAAAACATGATTTGGAAATTCAAAGTTTTCGAAACCGGGAGGTTGATCAACATAAACTTCTTCCATAATATAACCATTTAGAAAAGCACTTTTTACATCCATTTGATATAAAGTGAAATTTTTATGAGAAGCAAAAGCTAGTAACATACGAATTGCTTCTAATCTAGCAACCGGTGCAAAAGTTTCATTATAATCAATTCCTTCTTCTTGACAATAACCTTTTGCAACTAATCTAGCTTTATTTCTAATAATATTTCCATTTTCATCAAGTTTATTTCTAAAAACCCATTTAGTACCAATAATAGAATTATTTTGAGGTCTAGGGACTAATTCCCAAACTTTATTTCTTTCAAATTGATTTAATTCTTCTTGCATAGCAAATAACCAAGATTCATCAAATTGAGCATCTTCAAAACTTTTTGGTTCAATTTGAGAGACAAATGCAAGATTATTAAACATATTAAGAGAGGAACGAGTTCTTACACCTTGAGTTGGATCACCAATAATTAAATCGGTTGGATAGTGTGTAGCATATCTCCATTCCTTAGGCAAAGATTGTGAAGCATTTTCATTTGAATTTTCAATTTGCTCACTCGAAGTAGCTTCAATGCTTTTATCACTAATTTGCAAGTTATCAAGATTCTTTTCTAAAACATTAGTATCAAGAGAATCATTAGTAATATTAACATCACCATGAAGAGATTCATCAAATACAACATGCTTAGTTTCCTCAATAACTAAAGTTCTTTTATTAAAAACTCTATAAGCTTTACTGGTTGAGGAATAACCAAGGAAAATACCAATATCGGTTTTAGAATCAAATTTACCAAGATTTTCCTTATTATTTAGAATAAAACATTTGCAACCAAAAACTTTAAAATAACTTACCATAGGGCTTTTTCCATTCCATAATTCATAGGGAGTTTTATCCAAAAATTTTCTTATCAAAACTCTATTTAAAACATAGCAAGCGGTGTTTACGGCTTCCGCCCAAAAATATTTAGGAAGTCCATATTCATTTAACATAGATCTAGCTAATTCTTGCAAAGAGCGATTTTTCCGTTCAACTACACCGTTTTGTTGAGGAGTTCTAGGAGAGGAGAAATTATGAGTATAACCATTTTCATTACAAAAATTTTCAAAAGCAATATTTTCAAATTCTCCACCATGATCACTTCTTATTTGAGAAATCAAAAATCCTTTTTCATTTTGAACTCTTTTTGTAAAGTTAATAAACTTTTTCAAAGCTTCATCTTTATGTTTTAAAAATAAAACCCATGTAAAACGAGAATAATCATCAACAATTACAAAAGCATAATAATTTCCTCCAAAACTAGAAGTTCTAGAAGGACCAAATAAATCCATGTGTAAAAGTTGTAAGGGTCTAGTAGTGGAAATATCATTTTTAGATTTAAAAGAAGATTTTATTTGTTTACCCATTTGACAAGCATCACAAATTTTATCTTTTTCAAATTTTAATTTTGGCAAACCTCTTACCAAACATTTTTTTGAAATATTTGAAATTAATTTCATGCTTGTGTGACCTAATCTTCTATGCCATAACCAAGAATCATCATTTAAAACAGATAGGCATTTTTCATTTAAAGAGCATGCATTTATATCAATAGTGTAAACATTTGCATCTCTATTTCCAACAAATAAAACTTTGTTATCACAAACATCTTTTATAAAACAATGCTTTTTGTTAAAAGATACTTCATAACCTTTATCACACATTTGACTAATACTTAATAAATCATGTTTAAGACCATCTACTAATAAAACATTTTCTATTAAGGAAGAGGAATCGTTACCGATACTTCCTTTACCAATGATTTTTCCTTTCTTGTTATCACTGAAGGTTACTAGTCCACCTTCTTTCTTGGTAAGTGTGGAAAACTTGGAATGATCACCCGTCATGTGTCTTGAGCATCCACTATCCAAGTACCACTTGTTCTTCTTTGATATTTTAGAACATTCCTACAAAGAATAGGAATTCATGTTTGATCTTTTGGTACCCATACTTGTTTGGGTCCATATCGGTTAGCATTTTCATATTTTGGAATCCAAATTTTCTTTATTTTCAAAACATTTGATCTTGTAATATTTGAACCACTATATTTATGAAAATAACATGAATAAGCTTTATGTCCATAATTTCCACAAGAAAAGCAAATAACATCATGCAATGATGGATCTTTTACAAAGAATTTATGCACATGCTTTTTCTTAAAATTATTTTGGAACTTTGATCTATGATATGTGTTCCTCTTAGAATGTGTAGTATGACCATTTTTCAATTTAAAACATTTTGGTCTAATATGACCTTTCATACCACAATAATGACAAGTAGGTACAAACTTTGATTTAGAAAAATCAATCTTAGCATTTTTAACATTTTGTACCATACATGTAACATTAGCCTTTTTATCCTTATGCACAAAAAATTTAGCATTTTCAAGTTTAGGCATAGTAGGCAATTTATCATTTTTCATGCAAAGGGTTTCTTTAACAAAAATGGATTTAGAAGATGAAGGAGTAGAAATTTCATCCATGTATCCAATACCCTTTTTCTCTTTATTAGGTTTACCCATATTGATCATTTTATCAAGAGTTTGAGCACCTATGGTAAACTTTTTAATATTATCATTAGCTTCATCAAGTTGTTTCAAAAGATTAGTCTCTTTTTCTTTAATGACAATAATAAGCTCATTCTTTTCAAAAATATCATGTTCAAGAAATTTAATTTTATCAAGTAAAGCATTCTTTTCTTCACATGAGACATGAATTTGATTACTAGATGCATTTTCCAAAGAATCAACTTTTTCAATTAAAGATTTATTTTCATTTGATAAATCTACATGTTTCTTTGAAAGCAAGCTATACTTTTTAGTAATTTTCTCAAAACTTTGTTGCATGCATTCAAATTCATTTAATAATTCAATGTAAGAAGAAGAATTAAGATGTACCTCATTTTCATCTTCTTCATCATTGTCACTATGTGCCATAAAGCACATATTTGCAACTTCTTCTTCTTTTTCATTTTCACTTTCATCACTATCATCCCATGTAGCTTTCATAGCTTTCTTTAATTTCTTGGATGATTTGAGAAGAGGACAATCGGTCCTAATGTGACCGGGCTTCTTGCATTCATAACAAATGATTTTATCTTTCTTGCTCTTTTCACCATTTGATTCTCTTTGATTGGTGAAATTCTTTTTGAATTGCTTCTTCTTCTTTAAGAAGCTTTTGAATCTTCTTGAGAGATAGGCCATATCTTCATCATCGATACTTTCATCATTTTTGGAATCTTCTTCCATAAAGGTTGACTTGAGAGCAATGCTTCTTTCTTTCTTCTTTTTATCATCTTCCATGTTTTTCTTGATTTTGATCTCATGAGTCATAAGAGATCCAATTAATTCATCCATGGAGAGAATTTTCAAATCTTTGGCTTCTTGGATGGCGGTGACTTTTGGTTCCCATTGCTTTGGTAGAGCCCAAAGAATTTTCTTCACCTTTTCAATGTTAGAATAAGATTTTCCAAGTCCTTCCAAAGAATTCACAATGTTAGTAAATCTAATGAACATATCCGAAATTGATTCGTTATCATCAATTTTAAATAATTCATAACTATGTACTAACATGTCAATTTTAGTTTCTTTGACTTGATCGGTTCCCTCATGAGTAATTTCAAGTTTATGCCAAATTTCCTTAGCGGTTTTACAAATAGAAACTCTATTATATTCAATTTCATTCAAGGCACAAAATAAGCAATTTATAGATTTAGCATTCAAACCATATGCTTTCTTTTCTTCTTTAGACCACTCGGCCATAGGCTTAGGAGAACTAACATTTTCAACATTTGTAACCGGATTATTAAAACCTTGTTCAATAATATCCCATAATTCAACATCAATAGATATTAAGAAAAATTGCATTCTATTCTTCCAATAGCTATAATTTGAACCATTAAAGTAAGGAGGCTTATTAATTGATTGACTATCACCAAAGGGATTAAAATTATGTGTTGCCATAGCTCAAGCAATTAAGCTTTTTAAAACAAATTTTCAATAAAAATTTTGAGCACCTTGCTCTGATACCAATTGTTAGGATCTAAGGCAACCCTAGAGGGGGGGTGAATAGGGTTTATTAAAAATTTATAAAACTTTTTCAATCAATTCAAAATTTAAGATTAACAAAACAATTACACTTTTTAAATTTAATCAATATAAATAAATTTTATACTTAGAATTCTTTTTAGCAAAGTAAACAAATATGATAAATACTTGGAAATATTAAATCACAATTAATTTCTAACAACTAATAATTTCTCAATTTAATTCAAACAATAAATATGTCAAGCATAAATTTAATTTCCAATTATTGTTATTCAATGATCCCTAATAAAGATGCACAATAAATATTTAGCAATTTATATTAGTGCAATAAGTAAAGAGGATAGGGTTAGTGAAATGACACCAAGATGTATAGTGGTTCGGCCAAAATCCGGCCTAGTCCACTCCCCGAGCGCCTCTCGGGAATTTATTACTTTTTAGGGAGCAAAGTAGAACCCAATCCTTTTACCTGGGATCAAGATCAAACCCGACTCTTTTACACAGGAACAAAGTCAAACCCGAACCAACGACCCTTTCCACCTGGAGCAAGGACAACCAGTTATCTATCACTTTTTTTTTTACTTAGGTTTAAGAATAAACCTTTTACAAATAGTAAATCCTCACAAAGGATAAATATTACAAGAATTTGCTCACAATAAGAGATAATACTCTTAATAAAATAGCCCTTAAGGATGGCTAGAAATACTCAAATTTTGCTCACAAAAATGCTCACAAAGAGATTGAAGAAGAGCTTAAGCAATGAGAAGAAAGCTTGTAATTTTCGTTGGTGTAAAATCTGTCATTTTCGAGCTCCTTTTATAGCCAATGAAAAGTTACTATCCCATCCACCTTCATAAATATTTTTGACTTTAATTGTGTGAAATGAAGAAGAAATGGGCTCCATTTTTGTCAAAAAGGAGGAAGAAAAACTGCCATTTTCGAGCTGTATTTTTCCAGAAACTGAGCTGATGAAGAAGGTCAGCAAAATTACGTTTCTAGCCTTTTGATTCTTCTCACAAATTCAAATCAGGAAGGGCTACATTGTAATCAACCATAATAGTGTAATAATTGCTTCAGCAAAGTCAATAGTGTGATCCACGTGTCAAGCAGTCATTGGTTGAAGCAATCTGATTTTGAAATTAATAATAATAATATTATTAATAGAAATCCGGGCATCTGGGGCATTCTGGGCAGCCAAACCGTTGTGAGAGAAGTTTAAATTTCGGTCAGCCAAGTCAAGAATGAAGGTCAGGACATGGAGGACATTAGACTAAAAGATCAGGGGCAAAATAGACTTTTCACATGCATCAGAAAAAGCAAATCTGCTTTATTGGGAAGCAGCTGGCCACGTGTCAAGATGTGAGTGGCGGAAGCTGTGAGTGGGGGACAGCTGGGGCCCGCGAGCAGGTGACGCGTCAGCTGGCGTCAGGCGAGGCTGCAACACGCGCGGCGACGTGGGCGAACGAGGAACGTCGGATGCGAGGCGGTGAGCGATCGAACGGTTCCAGTTTTTCTCTCTGTTTTTTTTTATTTCTGAAATTATATATATATATATATAGTTAACAAATTTGAGCCGTTGGATGAACTGAAGTGCGCAATCGTGCGGTTGATAATAATTCTGATATTCTCCTTTTTCTTTAATTCAAAATTATGAATTAATCTGGGCCTTCCATCTCAATATAAAATCTGATCTGACGGCTGATAATTTGAGCGCATGAAACATAAGATGAACTCGCCATATACGATCCGGATGAAATAATTAATTTAATTTCAATCTTCTAAAATCAATATCTTGCTCGTTTGAAGTCCGATTGAGTCGATTCCAATTGCGTTGGATTCGTTATAATTTTCTCTACACAGTGGACTATCAAAACACAGAAAATTGATTAATAATAAAAACACGTTTGTTATCATCAAAATAAGAAATAAGATTAATTGGCTTAGAAAGTCAACATATCTGTTAGTAATTCTTCCTCTATTTGTTTTAAAAATTATTTCCACCGGTTTTAAGCTTTTTATAACTAAAGAATTAAAAAGGTTATTTTTAAAATTCAGTTGAAATATATGGATTTGACATTACATGTGGATTTAAATAAAAACTACTTAAAAAATAGAACAAATAAATCCACAATAGCACATTGGCAAATCTATGATTAATGATTCCGTGTTCAAATCCCGGCTGTGGAAAATAATTTTAAGTTTTTTGATTTTATAGTATGAATGACTGCATCAAACAATTCATTTCAAAAAAATAATAATTTCACAAATATTTTTTTCTCTAAGATCACTTTAATATCATTTTTTATCACACATTGTAGACAACTTATTTTTTTTAACTGATTCAATGATATTTTTCTTTTTTACCTAAACAAAAATTTTCCATTATTTTTTCTTTAAATAGCCCTTGGATAATTTAGGAATTATAGAAACAATGTCTTTTTAAAAACATATATTGGATCAAATGGAGACTTTTTTTTATTGATCAATATTAATACATGTTAGTAATTCTTCCTCTGTTTGTTTAAAAATTTATTTCAACCGCTTTTAAGCTTTTTATAACTAAAGCATTCAAAAGATAATTTTTTATTTGCCAAAAAAAAAAAAAAAAGATGATTTTGAAAATTGAGTTGAAATATATGGATTTGGCATTAAATTTGGATTTAAATGAAAACTACTTGAATAATAGAACATTTGAATCCACAGTAACACATTGGTAATAAGTATCTGTTAGTAATTCTTCCTCTATTTGTTTTAAAAATTATTTCCACCGGGTTTAAGCTTTTTATAACTAAAGAATTAAAAAGGTTATTTTTAAAATTCAGTTGAAATATATGGATTTGACATTACATGTGGATTTAAATAAAAACTACTTAAAGAATAGAACAAATAAATCCACAGTAGCACATTGGCAAATCTATGATAATGATTCCGGGTTCAAATCCCGGCTGTGGAAAATAATTTTATGTTTTTTGATTTTATAGTATGAATGACTACATCAAACAATTCATTTCAAAAAAAAAAAAAAAAATTCACAAATATTTTTTTCTCTAAGTTCACTTTAATATCATTTTTTATCACACATTGTAGACAACTTATTTTTTTTTAGTTGATTCAACGATATTTTTCTTTTTTACCTAAACAAAAATTTTCCATTATTTTGTCTTTAAATAGCCCTTGGATAATTTAGGAATTATAGAAACAATGTCTTTTTAAAAACATATATTCGATCAAATGGAGAATTTTTTTTATTGATCAATATTAATACATGTTAGTAATTCTTCCTCTGTTTGTTTAAAAATTTGTTTCAACCGCTTTTAAGCTTTTTATAACTAAAGCATTAAAAAGATGATTTTGATTTGCCAAAAAAAAAACGATAATTTTGAAAATTGATTTGAATAATAGAACCTTTGAATCCACAGTAACACATTAGTAATAAGTATCAGTTAGTAATTCTTTCTCTATTTGTTTTAAAAATTATTTCCACCGGTTTTAAGCTTTTTATAACTAAAGAATTAGAAAGGTTATTTTTAAAATTCAGTTGAAATATATGGATTTCACATAAATAAAAACTACTTAAAGAATAGAACAAATAAATCCACAGTAGCACATTGGCAAATCTATGATCAATGATTCCGGGTTCAAATCCCGGCTGTGGAAAATAATTTTAAGTTTTTTGATTTTATAGTATGAATGACTGCATCAAACAATTCATTTAAAAAAAATAATAATAATTTTACAAATATTTTTTTCTCTAAGGTCACTTTAATAT
Organism: Gynostemma pentaphyllum; assembly: GCA_028015215.1. Taxonomy (NCBI): domain Eukaryota; kingdom Viridiplantae; phylum Streptophyta; class Magnoliopsida; order Cucurbitales; family Cucurbitaceae; genus Gynostemma; species Gynostemma pentaphyllum. Next base: position 29,762,269 of record CM051350.1, read on the forward strand.
CATTTTTTATCACACATTGTAGACAACTTATTTTTTTTAGTTGATTCAACGATATTTTTCTTTTTTACCTAAACAAAAATTTTCCATTATTTTGTCTTTAAATAGTCCTTGGATAATTTAGGATTTATAGAAACGATGTCTTTTTAAAAACATATATTCGATCAAATGGAGACTTTTTTTTATTGATCAATATTAATACATGTTAGTAATTCTTCCTCTGTTTATTTAAAAATTTATTTCAACCGCTTTTAAGCTTTTTATAACTAAAGCATTAAAAAGATGATTTTGATTTGCCAAAAAAAAAAAGATGATTTTGAAAATTGAGTTGAAATATATGGATTTGGCATTAAATTTGGATTTAAATGAAAACTACTTGAATAATAGAACATTTGAATCCACAGTAACACATTGGTAATAAGTATCTGTTAGTAATTCTTCCTCTATTTGTTTTAAAAATTATTTCCACCGGTTTTAAGCTTTTTATAACTAAAGAATTAAAAAGGTTATTTTTAAAATTCAGTTGAAATATATGGATTTCACATTACATGTGGATTTAAATAAAAACTACTTAAAGAATAGAACAAATAAATCCACAGTAGCACATTGGCAAATCTATGATTAATGATTCCGTGTTCAAATCCCGACCGTGGAAAATAATTTTAAGTTTTTTGATTTTATAGTATGAATGACTGCATCAAACAATTCATTTCAAAAAAAAAATAATTTCACAAATATTTTTTTCTCTAAGATCACTTTAATATCATTTTTTATCACACATTGTAGACAACTTTTTTTTTTTGGTTGATTCAACGATATTTTTCTTTTTTAGTTAAACAAAAATTTTCCATTATTTTGTCTTTAAATAGCCCTTGGATAATTTAGGAATTATAGAAACTATGTCTTTTTAAAAACATATATTGGATCAAATGGAGACTTTTTTTTATTGATCAATATTAATACATGTTAGTAATTCTTCCTCTGTTTGTTTAAAAATTTATTTCAACCGCTTTTAAGCTTTTTATAACTAAAGCATTAAAAAGATGATTTTTGATTTGCCAAAAAAAAAAAAAGATGATTTTGAAAATTGAGTTGAATTATATGGATTTGGCATTAAATTTGGATTTAAATGAAAACTACTTGAATAATAGAACATTTGAATCCACAGTAACACATTGGTAATAAGTATCTGTTAGTAATTCTTCCTCTATTTGTTTTAAAAATTATTTCCACCGGGTTTAAGCTTTTTATAACTAAAGAATTAAAAAGGTTATTTTTAAAATTCAGTTGAAATATATGGATTTGACATTACATGTGGATTTAAATAAAAACTACTTAAAAAATAGAACAAATAAATCCACAGTAGCACATTGGCAAATCTATGATTAATGATTCCGGGTTCAAATCCCGGCTGTGGAAAATAATTTTATGTTTTTTGATTTTATAGTATGAATGACTACATCAAACAATTCATTTCAAAAAAAAAAAAAAATTTCGCAAATATTTTTTTCTCTAAGTTCACTTTAATATCATTTTTTATCACACATTGTAGACAACTTATTTTTTTTTAGTTGATTCAACGATATTTTTCTTTTTTACCTAAACAAAAATTTTCCATTATTTTGTCTTTAAATAGCCCTTGGATAATTTAGTAATTATAGAAACAATGTCTTTTTAAAAACATATGTTCGATCAAATGGAGAATTTTTTTTATTGATCAATATTAATACATGTTAGTAATTCTTCCTCTGTTTGTTTAAAAATTTATTTCAACCGCTTTTAAGCTTTTTATAACTAAAGCATTAAAAAGATGATTTTGATTTGCCAAAAAAAAAACGATAATTTTGAAAAATGAGTTGAATAATAGAACATTTGAATCCACAGTAACACATTGGTAATAAGTATCAGTTAGTAATTCTTCCTCTATTTGTTTTAAAAATTATTTCCACCTGTTTTAAGCTTTTTATAACTAAAGAATTAAAAAGGTTATTTTTAAAATTCTGTTGAAATATATGGATTTCACATAAATAAAAACTACTTAAAGAATAGAACAAATAAATCCACAGTAGCACATTGGCAAATCTATGATTAATGATTCCGGGTTCAAATCCCGGCTGTGGAAAATAATTTTATGTTTTTTGATTTTATAGTATGAATGACTACATCAAACAATTCATTTCAAAAAAAAAAAAAAATTCACAAATATTTTTTTCTCTAAGCACTTTAATATCATTTTTTATCACACATTGTAGACAACTTAGTTTTTTTAGTTGATTCAACGATATTTTTCTTTTTTAGCTAAACAAAAATTTTCCATTATTTTGTCTTTAAATAGTCCTTGGATAATTTAGGAATTATAGAAACGATGTCTTTTTAAAAACATATATTCGATCAAATGGAGACTTTTTTTTATTGATCAATATTAATACATGTTAGTAATTCTTCCTCTGTTTGTTTAAAAATTTATTTCAACCGCTTTTAAGCTTTTTATAACTAAAGCATTAAAAAGATGATTTTGATTGGCCAAAAAAAAAAAAAAAATTTTGAAAATTGAGTTGAAATATATGGATTTGGCATTAAATTTGGATTTAAATGAAAACTACTTGAATAATAGAACATTTGAATCCACAGTAACACATTGGTAATAAGTATCTGTTAGTAATTCTTCCTCTATTTGTTTTAAAAATTATTTCCACCGGTTTTAAGCTTTTTATAACTAAAGAATTAAAAAGGTTATTTTTAAAATTCAGTTGAAATATATGGATTTGACATTACATGTGGATTTAAATAAAAACTACTTAAAGAATAGAACAAATAAATCCACAGTAGCACATTGGCAAATCTATGATTAATGATTCCGGGTTCAAATCCCGGCTGTGGAAAATAATTTTAAGTTTTTTGATTTTATAGTATGAATGACTGCATCAAACAATTCATTTCAAAAAAAAAAAAATTCACAAATATTTTTTTCTCTAAGGTCACTTTAATATCATTTTTTATCACACATTGTAGACAACTTATTTTTTTTAGTTGATTCAACGATATTTTTCTTTTTTACCTAAAAAATTTTTTTCCATTATTTTGTCTTTAAATAGCCCTTGGATAATTTAGGATTTATAGAAACAATGTCTTTTTAAAAACATATATTCGATCAAATGGAGACTTTTTTTTATTGATCAATATTAATACATGTTAGTAATTCTTCCTCTGTTTGTTTAAAAATTTGTTTCAACCGCTTTTATGCTTTTTATAACTAAAGCATTAAAAAGATGATTTTGATTTGCCAAAAAAAAAAAAGATGATTTTGAAAATTGAGTTGAAATATATGGATTTGGCATTAAATTTGGATTTAAATGAAAACTACTTGAATAATAGAACATTTGAATCCACAGTAACACATTGGTAATAAGTATCTGTTAGTAATTCTTCCTCTATTTGTTTTAAAAATTATTTCCACCGGGTTTAAGCTTTTTATAACTAATGAATTAAAAAGGTTATTTTTAAAATTCAGTTGAAATATATGGATTTGACATTACATGTGGATTTAAATAAAAACTACTTAAAAAATAGAATTAGAATTTTTTTTTTTATTTAGCTCTTCCACCGTGGCGGACTTAGAACTTTTTAGTCGTTTTAAATTCTTCTACCAGTTGCGGCTCGTGCGAGTCCTACACTCCCTAATAGACTTAAATTTTTTTTATTTTAGCTCTTCCACCGTGGCGGACTTAGAACTTTTTAGTCGTTTTAAATTCTTCTACCAGGTGCAGCTCGTGCGAGCCCTGCACTCCCTGTTAGACTTAGAATTTTTTATTTTAGCTCTTCCACCGTGGCGGACTTAGAACTTTTTAGTCTTTTTAAATTCTTCTACCAGGTGCGGCTCGTGCGTGCCCTGCACTCCCTTGTAGATTTAGAATTTTTTTTATTTTGCTCTTCCACCTTGATGGACTTAGAACATTTTCTTTTTGTTCTTCCACCTAGGCGGACTTAAAAAATTTTCGCTCTTCCACCTTGATGGACTCAGAACATTTTTATTTTTGTTGCAGTAGAATCGCATAGTTGGCCCCCACTCGAGTAGAGTTTTATGTCTTGAAGTTTAGCTCGAGTCTAATTTTTCTCGAATGATCTAACTCTCATGAATGCAATAAGTAGAAAAAAATATAATTTTATTCATTTCATTTTTGAACTCTTACAATAGAAGACTTTATTGGAAATGAAAATTGCAATAAATTAAATTGTTGAAATAAAATCTATGTTGCTTGACATCTTCATAGGTATTGTAGAGTCTTTTAGATGAGGTCAATACCTCAGTGACCCAGCATGGTCCTTTTGAAAGCTTGGACTCCTTTTCAATAGTCGGGCCCCCGAATATGGTTCCTACTTCTCCAATTGAAAAATTTGATCATCACGGTCCTGATCTTCCTCATCTCTTTTACTTCTTACAAATTCTTTCAGGTACCCTTTTTGAATTAGGGTTTCAATTTCTTCTTTAAGATCGAAGCAATCAGAGGTGGTATGTCCGTGGTCTTTATGGAAGAGGCAATATTTGTTTTTGTTCCTCTTATTTGACGCTGCCACCATCCTAGCGGGCCACCTCACTATGTTTTTGTCTTGGATCTCCATGAGTAGTTGTTCAATTGGGACCGTGGTGGGAGTGTATTTTTTAAATTTACTAGGAGGAAGACTCTGTTTATCAAGTTGGTCTCCCGACCTTTTCCTTTTTTCGTCATCATGACGTTCGATCACTGGGAAAGGTCTTCGTTCGTCTCTCTTTTTGTGCTCTGATTGTTTGCTAATACCTCCCTCATCCGGAGCTTTTCTTGCACTAAGTAATTCTCCAGAGACTCATGTACTTTTGAGCCCTAGCAAGAAGCTCGGTGTACGTACTGGTGTCTTTTTACCAAGTGACCATAAGAATTTTTCATCTTTTAAGCCGACCATCATAGCAGTTAGAGCTATGTCATCACTGTAACCTTGCACCTTCAATGCCTCACTGTTAAATCTTACTACGTAGTCTCGGAGGCTCTCCTCTAACTTCTGACGCACAGTCAAAAGGTGCGTGGCCGGTTTCTTATGATCTCTTCCACCAAGGAACTGAGTTACAAAAGATCGAGTGAGGTCTTTAAATGAAAAGATAGACCTTGGCTTGAGCTGTCTATACCAACCGCGAGCAGGGCCTTCTAATGTAAGGGGGAATGCCCTACACTTGATAGCATCTCGGACTCCCTGGAGCTCCATCCAGGTCCGAAATGTATCGACATGCTCGATTGGATCCTTTGAACCATCATACGTGGTCATAGTTGGCATTTTAAACTTGGTCGGAAGCTCCACCTCCATTATGTCATCACTGAATGGAGGCTCAGTTTGCTCGAGTAGATCTTCTAGTGCAAGAGGGGTCTTTCCTCTATATTCTTTCTTCATATGACCAAGTTGATCTTGGAGTTTTTTCAATTCTGGTGCCCAAGGTTGGGCACTTTCTGCAGTAGACTTCACAACATCTGAATGTTCCTTTCTCTTTTGATTGAGAACTTTTCTGAGGTCGGATCTTCGTTTCTGACTAGGTTGCTTGTTGCGATAAGAGTTATAAGAGGAGGAGGAATTGTCCTGGATATTTAGATTTGACTTCCTCTTTGAACCACCTTTCTCATGATTCAGCGATTCTCCTATGTGTTCTATAAGTTCTTTATCTTTCTTGGATTGGACTTCTTGATTGTCGTAGGGGATTGATGGTCAGTTCTCCGTGTAAGGATTTGAGTACTTTAGCAAGATCTCGATTCACACCTCGGACTTGTTCTTCTAGAGCATCAACCCTTCCATCAGGCATTGACATAACTCTTTCCATTTCTTGATTTTCATCAACTTGTTGTAGCTCCCTAGTGCTACGAGTTTGATTTTTCGTATTACGAGGGTTACGGTTTTCACCGTCTTCAGTAACATCACCATGTTGCTGACCTCTACGACCCATCCTTGATGGTAGAGCACTTAGTTATATACTCTTCCCACAGACGGCGCCAAATGTTGTTACCTAAAAATGGATGGCTTCCACGTAGGCAACGAACTTAATTTAAGGGACAAGTCGGAGGTAGTCGGTCGCTTCGACGGCGTGCTACGAGGTACCGCACAAGAAAGGAAAAGAGCACAGGTGTGGTGCAGGCCTAACACCCTCCGATGCTAAAGTCAGAGCAAGCAGAGCTAGTGTGCCAGAGAGTAGTAGTAGAAATTAGTTACCTAATGAATGAATTCTTTCTCCTATTTATAGGAGATTAGGTTGATGACATCATCGTGCCACGTGTCACTCCGGGATTGGGCTATGTGTAGCTTCTCAATTACGTGTCGCTTGTGGGTTGCGCCACGTGTCGTTTCCCAAGTGGATACTTGTATTCAATCTTAAGTATTAGGTCTATGTCGAAGACTGCGTAGCCAGGTCTTTTCAGGTGCGTGGACTTTATGCCTAGGTACCACGGTCAGACGAGGTGCTTTGGACCAGGTGCTTTAGACCAGGTGCTTTAGACCAGGTGCTTCGGACCAGGTGCTTCGGACCAGGTGCTTCGGACCAGGTGCTTTAGACCAGGTGCTTTGGACCAGGTGCTTCGGACCAGGTGCTTTAGACCAGGTAGAGGTGCTTTGGACCAATTTTATCAAGTTGTAAAATTCCACGTGTAATCCAATTTCACCCCACAACAAGTTGATTCCACAATTTTTTTTACCTAAGCAAATTTTTTCCATTATTTTTTCTCTAAATAGCCATTGGATAATTTAGAATTTATAGACACAATATACTTTTAAAAACATATATTCGATTAATTGGAGACCTTTTTTTTATTGATATCAATATAAATACCGGTTAGTAATTCTATCTATATTTGTTTTAAAAATTATTTCAACCTTTTTTAAGCTTTTTATAACTAAAGAATTAAAAAGGTGATTTTTAAAATTGAGTTGGAATATATTGATTTGGCATTAAATTTGGATATAAATAAAAACTACTAAAAGAATAGAACAAAATGAATCAATAGTTGCACATAGGCAAAGCTATGAGTAATGATTCTGGGTTGAAATCCCTGTTAGTAATGATTCCTATATTCTTTTTATAAAATATTTCAACCTTTTTAGTACTTTTTTTTATAACTAAAGAATTTAAAAGAAATTGATTTGAACCAAACATGTAATTCTCATCATTCGAACTAAACATATTATTGTTAACATGCAAAGTAATCACATAGTTCTTTAATCAAGACTAACTCAACCCAACACTTCTTTACTACTTATAGCCACAAATCCTCCATTATAACATATGAGTTCCAAAACCACTTCCATAACTAAAGCTTACTAATTTACAATGTGATATTGTTTTATAATTCCGTAAATGCTTATCATCTATCAACAAATCGTTCAATTCAATTTACCCAAAGAAATACCAAATTTCAGCTTATCCTCACCTTTTGATAAATTACTTATGACCAACGTCCAAATACGGTCCTTAAGCAAGAAATCACACGCCACCTACATTAAATTATATCTCAATCATTTAAATATAGCCAACACATCAAATGAATCGTAAAAAGACAAATAACCAAAAACAACTCATTTTGGACCCACGCAAGCTTCGGCCGAGCAAAGGTATACCGAGGAGAGTGTTCTTGGCTATTGGGCATTTTCGGGACGTTCTGTGTTCGTTTGGGTGAATTTCTTGGGGTTTTTAGCCAATGGGTAAATTTAATTAGGGTATTTAGACATGATTTAGTCATCAAATTAACGGAAAAACACACAAAATTCAAGGCGACTGTTATGCTAATTGCCACATGATTGATACATTGTTGATAGAAGAGTAAGTTGATGAGCTATCATTGCCTTCATCCAAAGTTAGTTGGTTTGTTAAAACAGAAAGCAAGGCACGAGAAAAGCAATATACGTATCAGATCAAATTGTTCATTGTAGCAAGTTTTTAGTTTTGGTATTCCTTTGTATCAAACTTTGTAAATAGCTTCTCCAAGATAATAAATTTTGATTCTTCTTCATTGTTTGTTCTTTAATCTTTGAATTTCATTGTTAGATTGATCTTGAATAGAAAAGAGGTTGTGTTAGATCATCTCAAAATTGGTATCAGAGCTTGCGTTCCAAGATTGTTGATTTCTGCATCTTACCTACATTGATGGCCATGGCGAAGCTTGAAGTTGAGAAATTCGATGGAACTGGAGATTTCAAGTTATGGAAAAGGAAAATTCAAGCCGTGATTACATATCAGAAAGCAGCGAAGGCATTGCAAGATCCTAAGACTTTACCTGCAACCATAAAACCTAAAGAGAAAGAATTGATCGAAGATATAGCCTACAAAATCTTGATTCTAAATCTCAGTGACAGTATGCTGAGAGTTATTGATGAAGAAACTACAGCCTATAGTGTCTGGATAAAGCTTGAGACACTTTATGCCAAGAAAGGACTCTCCAACAGGATCTTTCTTAAAGAAAGACTCTTCACGTTTAAGATGGATTCAAGGAAAACCATGGCTAAGAATCTAAATGATTTTAAGGTTCTCACGCTGGAATATATGAGTTTAGCAGAGAAATTGGATGAGGAAGATGAATCAATCATGCTGTTGAACTCTCTCCCAGACACTTATCAGGAGTGTCAAATCTGCAATCATGTTTGCAAGAAAAATAATTCCTTTGTCTCTGGTACTCTCTGCCATTAAAACAAAATAATTACAATTACAAAAGGTAAAACCAGAAGGAGGGGAAGCAGATGGCCTATTTGTGAAAGGTAAATTCAAGAAATCAAACTGGAAGAACTCAAAGAGTCATAATCATTCGAAGAATGGGAAGTGGAAGACAAAATGGAAATGCCATCTCTGTAATCAAGAGGGGCACATTTCAGAAAAGATTGTCTAAATAAGAAGAAGTATAACAAGGGAGGAAAATGGCCTAATAACTCAAAGGAACGACCTGTAACTGAAGACAATGTCTCATATGCAGAAGCTCTTGCAGCTGAAAGCCAAGAAAAACAGCCCAGGGAAATCAGAAACTCAGAAGAATGGATCTTGGATTCAGGATGCACCTATCACATGACACCTCGAACGGAATGGTTTCAAACCTATAGGGACTTCAAAGGAGGTATGGCCTACATGGGGAACAATGTAATTTGTTATGTAGAAGGGATAGGGAAAGTGGAACTGACACATAATGATGGATCAAGAAAGATTCTGGAAGATGTAAGATATGTGCCAAATCTAAAGAGAAATCTAATCTCTTTGAAATTTAATTTGTTTAAGTTTTCTACTAATTTCAAAATACAAAATATGATAAGTTGTATTCTTATTTACATTTATTTTTTTTTAATAACTTTGTTGAGAATCACAACACTCTACAAATAAGTAAATCATCTTCAATAAGAGCCCATTAAAATTTAACAATTAAGAAATATTTAATTATATAAATAGTATATTTTACTATATATTTAATCTCTCTATAAAAATAGAAAATATGTTATACTAATGATAATAAGTTATGAAATAAAATAATTATTTTTATATGGTATAAATAATTAAATGACATTCTATTTCCCAGAAAAAAAAACATTCACGTTACAAATATCATCAATTATCCCTTGAATAGATAAGATTTTTTTTTTTGAATTTCCTTGAATAGATAATTAAATTATATAAAATTGTCAAATTAAATTATTGATCAATTATTCACTAAAGGCATTACACAAATAAGCCTAAATTTGAGTAAGAATAAAACTAAAAAAGTAGCATATTCATGGCAGAAAGATAGAAAAAGAGAAGTTGTAGTCAGTGAAAGACCACCAAATGCTCCCACGGGACCACACATGGTCAATTTTCCTCTTCTGAAGCTTTTGTATCCCTGCCAGCGCATAGTTAAAGCTCATGATAGCTTACAAGATCAATCTTCCTCCCCATGACTATCATTTGAAGCAAATTCGTTCATCTCTTGTGCATATATTCTCTGTATAAGCCTAAATGCTTATCATGTAACCTTGTTTTCGATCTTATATGAGATTGTAAATCTTGAACATATTGGTTACTGTTATGCTTTTAGCACTATATCCAGAAATAAAAACAACCACAGATTAAAGAGAGGGAAGAAGAAGACACAGATTTATACAGGTTCAACCACTAAGGGTCTACGTCCAGTCGCTGGAGAAGCTCTCCAAGCTTATGCACAATTATCAGCCTTCGAATCAGTCCACGAAATACAGCCAAGAACATTCAGAATCTTGTATGCAAAGAGTCAAGAACTTTACACATCAAAGAGAAAGAAAAAGAATTACACCACCATTGAAACAGGACTAAGCTTTCCCTCTCTAAAAAGCTCTGACAAGAAAATGACTCTCTCTCACTATAACGGATTTCTCCCAGCTCCTCTACACCGCACGAAGGAAGGAGGAAACTTTTAGTTCTTGATGTTGTTGACAGCTAACCACCCACTTGGTGAATAACAGAATGCCTCATCAAGTTTGGGCTGAAAGGACTGATCAAAGAATTTTGGGCCTGACCACATGACATTGGGCTTCTAGATAAGGGATGGACACTAATAACAAATCTCCACCTTGTTCATCCCAGATTCTAGCATATAGTGCACAGCAAGAAGAACTTCATCCAGCTCATCAGATTTATTCAACCTGGATCAAAACAAGTCACACCAATCAAATCTAAGCATTTTCTTAATTTAGAGGTTGTGACTGGTTTTGTAATCATATCAGCAGGATTATTATTAGTGTGTATTTTCTTTACAACTATCTTACCTTGGCTAGTAATATCTCTAATAAAGTGATATTTTACCTCAATGTGTTTTGTTCTATCATGGAACATTTGATTTTTAGTAAGATAGATAGCACTTTGGCTATCACAAAATACCTCCACCTGCTCTTGTTTAATACCAAATTCAGAAACAATTCCCTTAATCCAGGTTGCTTCTTTTATTGCCTCAGTGATGGCTATGTATTCTGCCTCTGTGGTTGATAGTGCAACCACAGATTGCAAACTAGCTTTCCAGCTGATGGCATTTCCAAATAATGTGAATACTAGCCCTGTTAAGGATCTTCTCTTATCAAGGTCTCCTGCAAAATCAGAATCACAATAGCCTACAATTACACTATTAGTATTATTACTTTTAATGTATTTTAGGCCATAGTTCCAAGTACCTTTTAGGTATCTCAGTACCCATTTTGCATCTTCCCAGTGTGGTTTACCAGGGTTTGACATATATCTACTTATGAGACTAGAGGCATATGCTAAGTCAGGTCTAGAACAGACCATGGTGTACATAATACTGCTGACTACACTAGCATAAGGAATATCAATCATTTCAAGTTGTTCACTTTCTGTTTTGGGACTCAAAGCAGCAGATAACTTAAAATGGGTAGCTATAGGTGAGCTAACAGATTTAGCATTGCTCATATGGAATTTTTCTAGAACTTTCAAAGTATACTTGTGTTGTGTGAGGAACAGTGTGCATTTACTCCTATCTCTATTAATGTGAATGCCAAGTATAGTTTGAGCTTTCCCTAGATCTTTCATTTCAAATTCCTTATTTAAGGATATTTTCAGCTTATCTATCTCTTTCATGTATGAGCAAGCTACTAACATATCATCAACATACAAGAGGAGGTACATAGGGCAGTCTTTGTTAATCCATTTAACATACACACAGCTATCAAAGTTGCTTCTTTTGAAATCATTCTTAATCATGAAATTATCAAATTTTAAGTACCATTGCCTAGGTGACTGTTTCAGTCCATATAAAGATTTCTTGAGAAGGCATACTTTATCTTCACTACCCTTTGTAACAAAGCCCTCAGGTTGTGACATGTAAATTGTTTCAACTAAATCTCCATGTAAAAAGGCTGTTTTAACATCTAATTGCTCTAATTCTAAATCAAATTCAGTTACAAAAGCAAGTAAGATTCTAATGGAGATGTGTCTCACAACAGGTGAATAGATCTCATTGTAGTCTATTCCTTCCTTTTGTGTGAAACCCTTAGCTACTAATCTAGCCTTATATCTAACCTTTTCAATTCCAGGGATTTCATCTTTCCTTTTGAAAATCCATTTACATCCTACTAATTTCTGATTCCTAGGCTTATCTACAAGGATCCAAGTCTTGTTTTTCTCTAGACTAGCCATTTCTTCTTTCATTGCATCTAACCAATTTTTCTTATAAGGGTCATTTATAGCATGCATATAGGTTAGAGGTTCATTATATGCCATTTGATGTGCAGCAGTGAAAGCATAATGGGTAAAATCAGAATTCTCATACTTGGCTGGGGGTTTAATTACCCTTCTATTTCTATCTCTTGTTAGTTGGTAGGAGCTCAAATCTTCATGTTCTTCTATGGTTTGATCTTCTCCTAAGTAATCCTCTTCTGCTCCTTGAGTCTCTTGTTGTGCACTGTTTTCATGATCCTCCAACTCCTTTGGCTCCACCTCCACCTGGATATCATCTAATTTTTCTGCACTATTCTCACAAGATTTATCAGTAGATTTCAGGAACATTTTAGTCTCTTTAAAGGTTACATCCCTACTGATAAAACTCTTAAAACCTTCACCTTCAAGTGGCTGCCATAGCTTGTATCCTTTTACCCCATCAGGATATCCCACAAACATGCATTTAACAGCTATAGGGTCTAGTTTCCCTTCCTTATTGTGAGCATAGGCAGTGCACCCATATATTTTAAGATGATTCAGTTTTGGTTTACTTCCTGTCCACATTTCATTTGGTGTCTTAAAATCTAAAGCTGAGGAAGGGCATCTATTTATCAAGTAACAGGCTGTCTTTACAGCCTCAGCCCAAAATCTCTTTGGTTGGTTTGCACTAGACATTAGACACCTAACTCTCTCAAGAATAGTCCTATTCATTCTTTATGCTATTCCATTTTCTTGTGGGGTGTGTCTAACAGTTTTGTGTCTTATAATCCCCTCCTCATTGCAGAATCTATCAAATTCTTCATTTAGAAACTCAAGCCCATTATGAGTTCTTAGGGTCTTGACTTTTCTATTTCTTTGAACTTCTACCATCTTTTTCCAAATCCTAAAGTTTTCAAATGCCTCAGACTTGTGTTTTAAGAAATATACCCAGGTTTTCCTAAAGTAGTCATCAATTATGGTCATGAAGTATCTATTTCCTCCTAATGATAGTTGCTGAGTAGGGCCCCACAGATCTGAATGAATGTAACTAAGAACACTAGTGGTTGTGTGGACAGATTTGGCAAACTTTACTCTTTTAGACTTTCCCAATACACAATTCTCACAGAAATCTAGCTTGTTTAGTTTTGAGTTGTCTAAGATACCATGCTTAGCTAGTTCTTGCATTCCTTTCTCACTTACATGGCCTAATCTCATATGCCATAGGTTAGTTTGGTCAGTGATACTAGAGGAAGTGGCTGCTAGACCTGAAACAGTGTTGCCTTTCAGGATATAAAGGCCATTAACCTTGACAGCTTTCATTATGACTAAAGATCCACTAAGGATTTTAGGACTCCACCTCCAACCTTATAATCAAAACCCTCTTCATCTAAAGTTCCTAGGGAGATGAGATTTCTTTTCATATTGGGAACATATCTAACCTTATTTAAGGTTCTAATTCACCCTCACTGGTTTCTATTTTAACTTCCTCTATCCCTGTGACTTTACACAGCACATTATTTCCCAGTTGGACATTTCCACCATTTATAGGACTGAAGTTAATCAACCAGTCTTTATGTGAGGTTATTTGGAAGGTGCACCCTGAGTCCATTATCCATTCTTTTTCAAGGTCATCTCCTATGCAATCTACCATTAAGGCTTCACCAATTTCAGAATTATCATCACCAGTAGCTACATTTCCTGAATTATTCTGATTATAGGTGTTTTGTTCTTTTCCATTATTTTTCCTTTTAGAACAGAACCTTCTAATATGACCTAGCTCATTACAATGGTAGCATTTTACAGATTTCATGTTTGGCCTAGATTTGGACCTAGATTTGCTTCTACCTCTTTGGTTCTTATCATTAGATCTACCTCTAACATGTAGACTATCCCCTTGATTCTTATTGTTTTGATTCCTATCTGTTTTCAGTTCTAATTCCCAAGAACGAAGGGCAGAAATTACCTCATCTACAGTAGTGGTAGTTCTGCCAAACTTGATTGCAGCCTCTAGTTCTCTGTATGATTTTGGTAAGGAATTTAGGAGAATTATAGCTTTGCTTTCATCTCCTATCTTCTCTTTATCCACAGAGGCAAGAGTGATTGTAATCTTGTTTAAGTCATCAAGATTCTGTTCTAGGGTTCTTAAATTCTCGATTCTAAATCCGAAGAACTTTTCCTTCAACAGAATCCGATTTGTGAGGGACTTGGTGAGGTAAATTTCCTCCAGCTTATTCCATACCTCATAGCCCGTATCCATGCCATCTACCTGTCTCAGTACATTATCAGCCAGGCAGAGGATAATTATGGAATAGGCATTCAATAGTAGATCTTCTTTTTCTAAGGCAGTCATGGTCACAGGGAGATTCTCAGGATCCTCAATTGCCTTGTGTAGTTTTTATTGAACTAACAGGGCCTTCATCTTTTTCCTCCAAGATCCGAAATCTCCACTGCCATCGAACGCATGCAACTCAAACTTCATTGACATCGGCAATTTTTTCTGATCCTTGAATCTTTCTTTGATTTCCAAAAAAGATTAAAGAAAATCCTTGCTCTGATACCACTTGTTATGCTTTTAGCACTATATCCAGAAATGAAAACAACCACAGATAAAAGAGACGGAAGAAGAAGACCCAGATTTATACTGGTTCAACCACTAAGGGTCTACGTCCAGTCGCTGGAGAAGCTCTCCAAGCTTATGCACTATTATCAGCCTTCGCATCAGTCCACGAAATACAGCCAAGAACATTCAGAATCCGTATGCAAAGAGTCAAGAACTTTACACATCAAAGAGAAAGAAAAAGAATTACACCACCATTGAAACAGGACTAAGCTTTCTCTCTCTGAAAAGCTCTCACAAGAAAATGACTCTCTCTCACTAAAATGGATTTCTCCCAGCTCCTCTACATCGCACGAAGGAAGGAGGAAACTTCTAGTTCTTGAAGTTGTTGACAGCTAAGCACCCACGTGGTGAATAACAGAATGCCTCATCAAGTTTGTGCTGAAAGGACTGATCAAAGAATTTTGGGCCTGACCACATGACATTGGGCTTCCAGATAAAGGATGGACACTAATAACAGTTACAATACCTTCTTCACATTTTTTTTTCTTCTTCTTCTTCTCTCCTCTTCCATGCTTTTCAACTTCAAATTATCTTGCTCACCCACGTTTTGCTTCTCCCCAATTGAAATCACCAATCAATTGAATATCCCCTAATAACTCACAAATTTAATAGAGAAAAACTTCATCATCAAAGACACTGAGAGGAATTCATGATTTCCATGGCAACCTTATAAAGGGACAATCAAGCGCAAGAGACGTACATAATTTAAAATTTTTACAAAGACCTTTCGTTTTTTGCATTATTTCAATCTGAATCGAAGATAAAATGTGCGTGTAAGTTCTAAATGAAGATGGTATAATAGAAAAGGACATAAATGGAATTGAAATTTTAAATATGGGTTTTCTAGGGATGTAAAGTTTCTCCATTTATAGCACCTTTTAAAGGGACTAGTCTATTAACACGTGCGATGCACGTGAAATTATAAATTTTACTACAATTTTTTATTAAAATATGGTTTAAACAAATTTAAATAATTATTAAAAAAAAGTTGATTACAATTATTTAAATATGTTATTGCATATTTTTGGAGGCTTATATGAGCTATGTGAGCCTCTAGATTACATTGTATAAATTCAAAAGCAATTCAATAAAATAAATATAGAAAAAGCGATGGATCAATATCTCACAAAAACCACTACGTTTCAGGCATTGTATATTCAGGGATGTTCACAATATTTTTATTTCACCCTACAAAGCGTGAGATAAATCCCAAGATAAACATTGTAGCTTTTGTATAGAGATTAGAGGGAATTGTAAGCAAAGTGTTCTTGCTTACTTCCCCTTAGTGAGTATTTTTCCCTATAAATAAAATGTCTCTAAAAAGATATTTTAAGTCAATAAACTAATTATTTTATATTGCGTAAATAATAAAATTATAACGAAAAGCATAATTTTATATTTGATATTTATTAATATGCACGTGCTTAAAACTATTTGTAGTAATTTTTAGTTTGTTGATCAGTGATTAACATTGATTATTTTGTAAATCAAAAATTAAATTATTGTAAAAATATGTAGTTCAATGTTAACAATTTAATCAAACTTGTCAAAATTTGTTATTATATATTTTAAGAGATGATAGTTTTATAAATATTATAAAATAAAATTTGCTAGATTTACAATTATCATCATTGGGTGGATCATCCCTTGATAGATATATAATTTTTTTTTACAGATATATAATTAAGTTATATAAAATGGTCAATGAAAGATCTAATTACAATTTAAATTATTGATTACTTCTTCAATGAAGGCACTAATAAGCCTAACTTGGAAAAAGAGCACGGCGCGCGCAAGACATTTGGGTCGATGGCAGAGATAGAAAAAAGAACCTTAGTGAGTGAAAGACCACCACATACTTCCACATAGACCACACGTGTTGAATTCCCTCTTTTCTTGCATTGCATCCATGCCAACGCCATTGTCACATCTCTTGACAACTTGAAATACCACCTTCAATTCAACAGATGAATTAGTAGATAACAACTTAAAAAATTGTCATTAAATCATCAAAAACCAAAAACTTAAAAAAGTAAATCATAAAGAATTACTCAATTTGAGCATTAGAAGGGTAAAATATATTTCTTGTGCTTCGGACTATGCCAGTGAAAATATTGACATCTCAATATGATAGAAAGTACACAATATCGATAATGTAAATAAACAAATTTAGAAACATCACTAAAAGTTGAAAACCTAATAATAGCATTCACGGCCTCGATATTTTCCTCCCATCAACTTTTCCTTCCTCATATTTTTCTTCTCTTCTAGTTGTTAATTTTCATCTTTGAATTCTCTAGGTTTTTTTTCCATCACCATCCTTAACCTTTAGAAGAAGAAAAAGAAATTATGTGCTTGGAATTTATAAAATCTTGATTTTGGAAGTAGAAAAAGTGATAAATTTTGTTCATATATATCTGGAATGATTCTTTACCGAGGTGCACGTATAGTTTGTAATGGATTTCAAGTTCATTGTAAATTCTTCTTTATACAGATTCATTGTGTCAGCCAATATTGATTATGTACCTTGAATTTCGTACATTAAAATTATATTTTAATAATAAAATTAAATAATATGAAGTAAATTAAATGCAAGGTTAATAAAGAAGATATAGGCTATGGAAGTAAATTAAAGACTCAAGGATATTATGGGTAAAATGAGGGTATAAATGAAAGGTAAAGATTCTCCACATATCACCACTTTTAATATATTAAGATAAGATAAGATTAAGATAAGATAAGACTACTATTTTAACACGGGCAATGCCCGTGAGTTAATTTCTTAATATATATAAATAATTATAAAAATTATAAATAGCATTATTTAAATAACCATTATATAGGTTAAGTTTAGGTTAATGTTTATATATTTAATAATTTAGTTTGTTAATGACTTTTTTTTAGAAATTAATCGTGTCAATATCAATAATATATTATTTCATTAAAATAAACTGTATATCCATAGTTAAGTATGTACTCAAATCATTAAATCAAAATTAAGCTAGAAACTTAAGCATTAGTGAAAACAATGTTAGGATAATTACTTCATTATGCTATAAATTGTAATATAAAAGAATATAATGATTATGAAATTATTACCCACAACAATTAATCATGTAATAAAATAGCATAAACAGTATATAATAATAAAAATAATTTAAATTAACTGAAATAATAATATAAACTTACACTAATTCCAC
The DNA here is from genome assembly GCA_028015215.1 of Gynostemma pentaphyllum. Taxonomy (NCBI): domain Eukaryota; kingdom Viridiplantae; phylum Streptophyta; class Magnoliopsida; order Cucurbitales; family Cucurbitaceae; genus Gynostemma; species Gynostemma pentaphyllum. The sequence goes on from CM051350.1 coordinate 29,780,228, forward strand.
TACAAAAAAACTATCAATTTGCGACCATAAATTTGCGACCAACTGGTCGTTTTTATGCTATAATGCGACCAAAAACGCGATGAACATGGTGGTGGCCAAAAAGCTGGTTGGTCCGGAATTTGTGCCACTGGATAGTCACAAATATACGACCAGAAAAGTTTGGTCGCAAAAAAGTCAATCTTTTGAAAAAACGACCAGATGCGACTGGATAGTCACAAATATACGACCAGAAAAGTTTGGTCGTAATTTATGTTGAGGATAAGTGACCAATTGGTCACATAAAAAAGTGACCAAGTGGTCGTTTTATAAGCGATCAAATGGTAAATTTTGGACTCAGTCAAAATACGACCAGATGGTCGCTTAAAAAGTGACCATATGGTCGTAATTTATGTTGAAGAAAAGTGACCAGTTGGTCACATGAAACAGTGACTACTTGGACGTTTTATAAGCGACCAAATGATCACTTTTGGACTCAGTCAAAATGCGACCATATGGTCGTTTTCTTGAGATAAAATGTGACCATATGGTCGCATTTAAGAATTTTTTTTTAAAATTTAAATTTCAATAATTAATTAATTAATTATTAATTATTTATTTAATTAATATTAAAATTTAATAACAAATAATTGGAATTAAAATAAAATATATATATATCAAATATTCAAAAAACGTTTTATACAGACAAAAGGATCCTAAAACTACTGCGGAGGGGCGGGGGTGGCGGAGGAGGCATCGATGATGAATGGCCGCCGCCTAAGGATCTGAAGTACGAGGCCAAAGCTGCTGTGACCTGGGCCTCGACCCATGCCTGCATGTCCGCCTCAATCGTAGCGACTCGAGAAACGAAGTCATCGCGCATAGCGTCCATGTCCGCGCGCAGCTGCTGCTCAACTGGAGAAGGGCCAGAGCTAGTGCTCGCTCCGCTCTACTGAGGCCGGGGCACATCGGCGTAAAGGCATCGCCCGTACGAGCCGAGCCCAGGAACTGATCCATTAGGCCGAACCCCTCCAGCAGCTTCCAAGAACGCCTCTCTACGGTCATCCTAAGTCGGTTACGAGTCTGGTGTGGCAACCGCTGACTCAACGACTCCGTGAAACGTTCCTAAACATTTAAAATTCAGAAAATAAAATATTTAATATATAAGTTAGGAAAAATTTTAAAGAAAAAATAATAATTGAAAAAAATATTAAATACCTGAACTGCTTTCACCTTATCGTCGACGAACGTCCCGTTCTTCTTCGTGTGAAGAATGCGGTGCAGCTCACGGGAGGGACAGGGAGACCGTGCTTCGCTTCCTAAAAATATTAAAGATTCAAGAAGAAAACATAATAAATTAATAACTAATTGAAAAAAGAAAACAGGAAAAAAGTACGTAAGAAAACGACAAAAAAAAAACTTACCAATTGACGATGGTGCTCGTCGTGGGTCCGGGCCCCGGCTGTGTGTTTGGTGGGATTCTTCGCGCGATTGGCCTTATTCCTCCTTGACACTGCCATGCCCTCAAGAGTGCTCAAGCTCGCAATAAGCCGCTCGTGGTCCTCCGGGCTCATCCACACGGGGCGGTTTGCTGCTTGCTTTCTGCGCGCCCAGTACATGAGGTCCTTGAATCGATCCTGGACGTGATTGTCACATAGGGGGAACAATCTACAGTCCGTGATATCGGGATCGATAACAAGAAACTTGCCCTGAAAAAATTGAAATAAAAAATTGTTAAAGTAATAAATTTATTTCTATAAATTTCAAAATTAATTAATTATCAAAATAAATCATGTTTTTTACCTTCCAATTGTCGTACATCCAACGTTTCTCCGTCGTAGGAATCTTCTACTAGCAAAGGTCGATGGGTAGAGGCATGCTCTGTAGACCTCGCGAAACCGTTTTGAAACGGTTGTATGCGACTGTACGCTGCAAAAACATAGAAATATTGTGATATTAGAACAATTCGTTAACAGAAAAAAAAACTTTTTACAAAGTTTAAAGGTTTAAAAATTAAGTAATTAAAACAATAAACAAAATTACTTACTTATCCCCTTCAATCCGAAGGGTAGAGTCTGCGGAGTCTGCGGCCCAAGGAGGCTGTGTGCATGAAGTGGAGGGGCCAGCTGGATCCGACCCTGATGCAGACCCTGACGCATACCCTTATGCAGACCCTGACGCATACCCTGATGCAGACCCTGATGCTAACCCGGGAGTCGTGGCCAGGGAATCCTGCGACAATCGTGGTGTTGCAGAATGGGTCTTAGGGATTGTATCATCGAGCGTGGCAGCAAGTCCCGGCTCGTAGCCGAAGAGAAGGTTGTCCAACTCGTATATAGTCAGGTCTGCATCAGGGGCAGCGGCAATAGGAGGCTGCGGAGACGCTTCGTCACTCGCGTCGTCATGCTCGTCTGACTGGGGAGGACGTCGTCCGCCCGTCATAATCCTACAACCAAACCAAACTAATTTAATACTAATTACGTAATTAAAATATTGAAATAAATTAAATTAAATAATTAATGAAATAATCTAAATTAAATTAATTAATTAATGAAATAATCTAAATTAAATTGATTAAATAATGTAAATTAAACTAACGTAAATTAAGTAAATAATTTAAAATAAACTAATTAATTAATTTTAATTAAAGTAAATTAAAATTAGATTAATTGAACTAAAATGAAGTAATTAAAGTAAACTAAGTAGTGAAGAATTAAACTAAAATTAATTAAATTAAAGTAAATTAAGTAATGAAGAATTAAACTAAATTAGATTAATTGAACTAAAATTAATTAAATTAAACTAACATTAATTAATTAAAACTAAAATAAACTAAACTAATTAATTAAAGTAAAGTAAACTAAAATTAGCTTAAGTGAACTAAGTAATTAATTAAAGTAAACTAAGTAATGAAGATTTCAACTATTAGATTAAATTAAACTAAAATTAATTAAATTTAACTAACATTAATTAATAAAAACTAAACTTAACTAAACTAATTAATTAAATTAAGCTAAATTAAAATTAGATTAATTGAACTAAAATTTATTAATTAATTAAAGTAAACGAAATTAGATTAATTAACCTTAAGTAAACTAAGTACTTAATTAAACTAAATTACATTAATTAAACTAAAATTACTGAAATTAACAACATTAAACTAAACTAATTAATTAATTAAAGTAAACTAAAATTAGATGAATTAAACTAAAGTAATGAATTAAAACTAAGTACTTAATTAAACTAAATTACATTAATTAAACTACAATTAATGAAATTAACAACATTAAACTAAACTAATTAATTAATTAAAGTAAACTAAAATCAGATGAATTGAACTAAACTAATGAATTAAAACTAAGTACTTAATTAAACTAAATTACATTCATTAAACTAGAATTAATGAAATTAACAAAATTAAACTAAACTAATTAATTAAAACTAAGTAAACTAAATTTAAACATAAACTAAAACTAACTAAAAACTAACTTAAAACTTAAAATGTATACGAAAACTAACCTCGTAATAGAAACCGGGATTGGAGGTTTAGGGTTTTTAGGTTTAGAGTAGGAACAGGGAACGGGAACGGGGAAAAAACAAGGGGGAACGGAACGGGGGAAAGAGAGAAAAGAAAGAAAAAAGAAAAAGAAAAGAGAAAGGAAAGAAAAAGGAAACGGGGAGAAGGAAACTGATCTGAATTTAAATCAGATTTTGCAACCAAATGGTCAAAAATATACAATAATGACCAGAAACGAAAGGTCGCGTGTGACCACATAGTCGCATTTCTAGAGATATTTGCGACCATCTAGTAGCATTTATTGACAAAGCGACCATTTGGTCGCCCATTTACCATTATCCAGAACAGCTATCATATCATGAGTCCCATCAACAATTGCGACCCTCTGGTCGCAATAATAAAATTCACCGCCAAATATTGCGACCAGACGGTTGTAATTGTTAAATTCACCGCCATAAATTTCATGAAAATTTAAACTTACCGCTCAGATTTGCGACCATATGGTCGTAATTTCACTTATATTTTTTGAAAAATAAAATTATACTTTCCAAAAATGCGACCTTATGGTCGTAATTTTACTTATATTTTTTGAAAAATAAAATTATACTTTCCAAAAAGGCGACCATATGGTCGCCTTTCCCTTCTAAATTACTACCAATGTGGTCACTTTTTGTGTTAAATGGCGACCACATGGTCGCAAATATTAATATATATATTTTTTTAATCATTCATTAAAGAAATAGTTTTAATAAACACATACACAGTGAATAATCAAGTTACGAAATGTCTCATTCATCATCGTCTCCAAGAAGTCCGTCACATAAAGTCTTCTTCTTCTTCTTCTTCTTCTGTTTCTTCATCGGATTCATCGTCTCGAATAAATTCAGCATCAATGTCACGTGCGTGAGAAGTGGAAGCATTTGTATCATCATCATCATGCAATGTTATCATTCCATCGTTCAAAGGACGAACAGTACTTGCATTCTGACCATCGTCGATTGCACGACATCTTATCTCATCTTCTTGAAAAGCAATAGTTTCCTCTACATAGTCGTCTTTCTCGGACAAGTGTTCTTCTACCTGGCGTGGTTTAACTTTACAAACAACTAACCAATCTGTCAGATCTTGTCTATTAATTGGATAGTTCAGGTTATAAACTTGAATCGCCTGTGAAGCCAGGACAAACCTATCAGCGGTGCGCATATGCTTAGACTTGTTTACCTCAACGATTTGTAAATGATCAATCTTACGGACTCCGCCTCGTTTGGTTGTCTCGAACCAAGTGCAGTTGAACAGAACAATGCATTTTAGTGTCGGACTTGCGTATTGAATCTCAAGAATCTCATCGATTACTCCGAAGTAATCGTCTTCGTTTGTGCCGAACACGTGACCTTTGATGCAAACACCACTGTTGTTTATTGCCCTGTTCACTGAATGGGCCTTCGTTTGAAATCTGTAACCATTACCAACGTATCCACCATACAACCTTGCTATCCGTCCAGTTCCCTTTGCCAAAGAAATGATGCGAGGATCATCCACCGGTAATGTAGGGGAGTCAACCTGTGTCATTGTCCACATACAGTAATGTTAGGAAGATAGTAATTTTTCAACATAATGCAACGGTTTTTTTGACAATTTAAAATAACTCACGTATGCACTGAACCAAGAACGAAACTCTTTGTCGATTTTTGACCCCTCCTCAGCGTCTGTAAGATCAACTCGTGTCATTCGAACGTATACGTTTAGAAATAATCTGTATGTTACAAAAATATTTAGCAAATAGTTTGTTTATGCGATGAAATAATGTTAAGTTACAAACTCACCCTATCTAAGGCTCGATCTCTGCGCAGTTGCATAACATGTATGTCTGCATTACGTGATACTCAGAATCGGTCAACGGTCTACGCACTGATCTTCCAACTGTCATGCCAGGTTCCGTAAAAATCGGCAAGTCGTTTATGTCAACACCTTCAAGTAAATTTTCGACAATGTTTTGTTTCGCTGGTCGAAACTGCTCTGCAATGTGTTGATCAAAGTAGTATGAACAAAATGTGGTAGTCTCTTGCATCAGGTACGCACTACAGATAGATCCTTCTACTCGTGATCTATTTCCAACCATCTTTTTCAATCGACGTAAGTACCTGTGGGTACAAAACATAATTTAAATTCGATCACTTTACTAATTTATACGCGTACATTACAAAATAACTGTGCTTACCTTTCAAATGGGTACATCCAGCTGTAATGTACGGGACCCCCTAAGAATGCCTCGTATGGAAGATGCTCTATGGAGTCAAAAAAGCCAGGTGGGAACATTCGCTCCAACTTACAAATAATAACGGCGATCTCTGAACTCATTGAAGCGACAGTAGCTTCCGTCAGCTCTGTACATGTCAAGTCCCTGAAAAAAACACTCAATTGGGCAAGCGGCTCCCAATGTCTATTCTCTAGGAATGGTCTGAACGCGACGGGCATCAATCGTTGCATGAATATATGACAGTCGTGGCTTTTCATCCCGAACATGATATGTTTTTTACTGTCTATACACTGACTCAAATTCGAAACGTATCCGTCCAGGAATTTGATGGATTTGATCCACTCAAATAATGTTTTCTTTTCATCCGTCGTCAACATGTACTTTGCTTTTGCGTAATTATTATTGTCGTCAGGCTTCAACTCAGGACGGTCACATATCTCCCGTATATCATAACGTGCCTTCAGATTGTTCTTCGTTTTTCTCGAAATGTTCAAAATCGTATTGAAAATGATGTAGAAGAAATTCTTCTCGATATGCATTACATCCAGATTGTGTCTAATCAGTAGATCTTCCCAATACGATAGATCCCAAAAAATACTCCGTTTCTTCCAAACCGTGTTTTTCCCAGCCGCATTGTTTGCACTCTCTGTACATTCCACTGTAATCTTCTGTATCCCTATAGCATCTATACCGTGAAGAATCTGTCTTCCACTATACATGGTGAGGGGAGTTTGTTTTCTTACTCGTCGACCCTTCTTCCAGTCACTGCCATTTGAACGGAAAGTGTGATTCAACGGCAAAAATCGACGGTGACAATCAAACCAACAAGTTTTCCGACCGTTTCTGAGATAAAATGCATCTGTGTCTAGCATGCAATGTGGACATGCGTATGTCCCCGCCGTACTCCATCCTTTAAGAGGAGGAGATTGAGGTTCACACGATTAACTACACTGACTAAGGAAAGCAATAACAAAAGCTAAACACAGACTCAAAAATGTATATAAAAGCAATTAAAGATCAACATACCTGACAACATTGAATACGCAGGGAAGTCACTGATCGTCCAGATTAACGTGCGCGCATCAAGAAATTTTGTTTCTTCAAAATGTCGTACGTCATAACACCGTCAGTCCACAACCTTTTCAACTCTGCAATAAGTGGTTGCAAATACACATCCAGTTTCTGTTTTGGACTTTTCGGTCCAGGTACGATCACTGTTAGAAAAATCACCGGGTCTCGCATGCACATCGAGGGAGGCAAGTTATACGGGGTTACCATGACTGGCCAAACTGAATATTGTGCCCCGGATGCCCCGAATGGGTTAAAGCCATCCGTGAATAAGCCCAATCTGACGTTTCTCGGATCTTGTGCAAAATCCAAATGATAATTATTTAAATGCTTCCATGTCGCAGCATCTGAGGGATGTCTCATAACACCTTCATCCTGTGAATGCTCGTGATGCCATCTCATGTGCGAGGCTGTCACATCCGATGCATACAACCGTTGCAGACGTGGGGTCAGCTGTAAATAGAACATGCGGGCGTTCGTTTCCCTTGTTTATATCTTGGAAGAAAACAGAATTTGCAATGATGTAGGTCCTCATCCACATCCCAGTAAATCATGCATCCGTTTTGACACGAATCTATTTTCTCCACGGGTAATCCAAGTCCCTCCACTAGCTTTTTTGTGTCGTACAAACTGTGGGGCATATTATTTTCTTCTGGAGCGCATCGACGAAACCTCGCTGCAATTGCATCAAATCCTCTACCAGGTATGTTGTACTGCGCCTTTATATTTAAAAGTTTTGTAGCAGCAACAAGTTGACTTACCTCACACCCATCGTACAATGGTCGGCTGGCTGTCTTTAGCATCTCGTGCATCTTACGTGCTTCCGTATTCATTTCCTCTTCTACAACCCGTTCATCTTCGTCTACGTTTAAACTTTCACTGAAATTTTCATTGCCCCCATACCCCGCACCATCAAGTATCATTTGCTGCATCTGACTATAGTGTTGTTCATCATTCTGTTCTTCGTCAACAACCTCTACATTCTAGCTGCTACCTTCGTATCGTCTCGATTCCTGTAATGCAGTGTCGAACATTTCCTGTGTTTCCCCCTGAAACACCCAGTGATAATAATTCTGCACAAACCCCCGACTATAAAGATGCACCTTCAACTCTGTAACCGGTATGATTCTCCTATTGTCGCATTTCCTGCACGGGCAACGTAGCTTTCCACCATACTTTTCATAATAGACACTTGTCATGCAAAACTCAACAAATTGTTCAACCCCGGCCACAAACTCATCGTTCAAATACCCGTCTATCAAACTAACATACATCCACTCTCTCATTTTTTTTTTCTTAATGCTAACAAACAATGGGTGGAGGGGTTTTTATAATGGACTCCTCTAGTCGTTTGCGACCAGATGGTAGTATTTTTACTACCAACTGGTCGCATTTTCCCGCCAAAATTTCCCGCCATTTTCCTCACTGCCCCAGGTCACATTAAGTCAGAATTTACGACCTCGTGGTCACTTTTTTTGGTGACCACTTGGTAGGTTTTATCCAACCAAATTATTTATATATTACTGGTCACATAAAATCACAACATTTGCGACCATCTGGTCACTTCTTAATGTGACCACGTGATAGCTTAATTCTCGCCAAATTTTTAAGCTACCATTGCTCAATAAAGGTCACCAAAATTGTGACCATTTAGTCACTTTTAATTGTGACCACTTGGTAGCTTTCTTCCCTCCAATTTTAAGCTACCACTGCTCAATAAAGGTCACCAAAATTGCGACCATTTAGTCACTTTTAATTGTGACCACTTGGTAGCTTTCTTCCCTCCAAAATTACGCGCCATTTTTTACTACCAAGGCATATTTTTAGTCACAAATATGCGACCAGTTGGTCGTTTTTATAGGTGACCAATTGGTCGCTTATTTCGCGCCATAATTTCGCTCCATTTTTTATGACTACTTCTTCTTTTGGTCGCAATCTGGTCGCAAAAAAAGTGACCAGATGGTCACTTAGAGTCAACCTTCAAAAAAAGTGACCAGGTGGTCACCAAAAAACTACCACTTTTGTTTGGTGGCAAATTTCTGGTCGCATTTTGACAGTTTTTTTGTAGTGTTTGCTAGCCATGTAGAGATGACAAATTTGTTCCTTTGTATAATTTGTCTTCAAAATTACATTCAATATCTCTGTAATCATGAAGAGAAGTCAAAGCAATCCGATATTTCTGAGTTATTAAAGCCTTTGAACCTCCATTGTTTTGCGTTATTTGAAACTTCTGAGTATCTACTTACTCATATAAATCTAAGTTGGTCAAATTCCTTCCATAGATAATTGAAAGAAATTACAACGCTTGAGGAGAGAAGATAAAATCTTAAGTGATTGTAAGAAAAATTGGTGGAAGAAATCACCTTTTATAGTATTAGGGGATGATGATATTTCAAACTCTTGAAGTTCCTAAATAAATTTAGATAATTAAAAATGTGTTACAATGTTACATCCCGAAATATTTCCAAAAACGTGTAAAGCATAATACCAACAGCGGAAGCAATTTAAATTCAATAAATCATTTGTTCAAAATCAAAACTAAACATTTAGTTCAGACCGGTCATTTCAAAACAAAAATTCTTGAAATCAGTTGAAACAAACAAGAATTAAAAACAGTACTTCAACCCAAAACTGAAGTTCAAAGCAGATAGTAGATCCACAACAAAGTTTTCAAAACAAACATCATTGGTTTTTGACCCATAAATAAAAGAAAAGAAAACAGACACCGTCGGCGTGTAAAATCAATCAACCACTCCCGCCACGAACCCATCATTTGCCAGCTTTCTTCTTTCCTTTACCTGAAAAAAAATAATGTAGCATCATGAGGCTACGCCGCCCAGTGAATAGAAAATTGTTAAAGAAAGAATTATGCCATAGAGAGGTTTTCCTAAGACTTTAAGTCCATATACGTCCTCACCGACATCCGATAAAACACTCACTTCCAAAGAGTCAAAAAGCTTACTTCTAAACTTATAGGTCATCTCTAATCGAATTAGTTTTAAACATAATTTTTCTACAATTTAAAACTAATCGAAAACCTTTCTTGTTAATACCTTTAATCTCCTTTTTATTCATAAACAAAGAGAGACTACGCCCATAAAGAATTTAAACATAATTTTTTTACAATTTAAATCCTTTAGGGATATTCTTTTCCATTGTACAGATGGAATGAACCTGCCCCGTTAGGTGTTATTTAAGTTGTGCACACTAAATAAACTCCCCTAACAGCTATTCTTCATTAGACAAGGCCTTGTCTAATGTGAACCTACAACCATATTACCCAAGGTATTTTAAGGTAATATGATTTCCCACAAAACCAACCACAACGCTTACAAGCCCAAAAGATCCAACTAACCCTTTGGATCGAACTTCGTCACACTCAAAACCTTTACAAATCTAGAGGTGAGACTAGTCTACGCCTATGCTATTTCACCCCTTAAGCAAAACTTAGGATTTACTAAATAATTCTAAGGAGAATTCGGCGGCATAACGGCTATATTTTCTTAACTCCCAAAAGAAAACATAACCTACACATCCAAATAAAATATCACAATTTCAGAAAAGAAAACATATCCAGCAACAGTATCTAACTAACCGCCTAAGCCTAAACTTTCCTAATTGGCACTAGCATGAATCGGCATTTATATTGCATGACACCAAACAATAAAACTTCTCTCCACAGTTTTAAATCATTCAACGATCAGCCAGAAAAGATAAGATATAAATTTATGGGTCAACCAAACAACTCCAATCGATACAATTAACCTCCTTCCTAAACTCAAGTCTTTAAAGCATGTTTTAAAAATTAAATTCTTCCAAGTTTTAATCTCAACTCAAACAACCTCTTTTGTCACTTTAAACACCCAAGATTAATTCCAAAATTTAGAGGTTAAGCTAATAAAGAAAAAGGTAAACCAAACATGAAATACTTCAAACCTTAACAACTTCTACTCACCTTAGTTTGCAAATTAAATTCTAAGGTCTTAAGCCTTTTCAACGATCCCGAGCACCTGAAAAATACCATCTAAACAACTTAAAACACATCCCAAAAATTTCTAAACAAAACGGAACGAAACACGGGGACCCACGGCGAAAAAAAAATCACAAAAAGAAGCAAAGGCAGTCCCCTAAGGGACTGCCCCTACTGGAGGCGGCAGCAGCCTTTGCTGCTGCCGCTGTCTCTTTTGGGCAGCGGCTGCGCTGCTGCCGCTGCTCCGGAGCAGTGGCGGCGGCGCCTTCCCCCTTTCCGGTGTTCCCGTTGCGTCGTTTCGTGACGATTTCAACAAATTGGTAGGGTTTTTCATGAAAAGAGTTAGGGTTTCAAGAGTTTGAAAAAAAAATTGGAGAAAGAGAATGGTTTTCCCAAGGGTTTTCATAAACCAAAAGATTTCTAAAAACTGAAACTTCCTTGAATTTGAGGAAATTAAACATTACCTCGATTCGATCTTGATTAGGCTCTTCTCCAAATCCACCAAAGAGAAAACAAAAACAACCAATACACCTATAAATCAAGGATTTACAAATCGTTTAATCGGTATCGATTGATCTCACAATCGAAAGCTCAAGGAAGGAGATGAAGGAGGAGAAGAATACCTACCTTTTCTTCTCTGTTTAGGTTTTCACGTGAAACTGAGAGGATGAGCAGTGAGAGACTTTTTTTTTTCTTTTTCCCCCTTCCCTTTTACGCCTCCCCCTCTATTTTAAAAAAAAATCATTTATTAAAAAAAAATCTCCCTAAATATCTAAGTCTAAAGATATTTTAAATTAATTCTTAATAATAAGGATTAATCTTAAAACACTATATTCTTAAACAATTTAAGAGATTAAAAAGAGAAAATTTATTATTGTTATTTATATATTTTTATCAAAAACTTACCGAAAACCCGAGGCGTTACATACAAACTTTAAATTTTCAAAATTAATCTCAAGAAAATAGAGGGACTAACTTTTCACATTCCCTTCTTTTATTCATTAGGTATTAATTTCTCATTTCCTCATTATTATTCCAACAAACTATATGTTTTAGCATTCTATCTATTACAATTTATTATCCATATTTCTACCCAAATTAAAGTTTATACCTAACATTATTAGTATTACGACAATGTTGTTATATTAAAAGTAATACTGATTTAAAATTTTTAAAGTTATCAGTCATGTTATAAAATAATATTTAAATAATAATTTTTTAAAAAAATAAATAAATGTTCATTTAAAAAAAAATCAAAGTTTAAGAATTACTTAACCTATCAATTTAAGGAAAATGATGGAACATTTAATTAAGTTTCTAATAATTTTTAATGAAATTATGTAATTATATAATTAAGTTAAGTTTATTATATTTCATTATTAACTATAAATATTATTAAATCATATATAAGTGGTAATTTAATAAATGTCAAGGCTAATAAGATATTTGATATAAATGCTAGGGGTATAAAAGGAAATCAAAAGTTTTTCCCTCTAAGCCACTTTTTAGATAGTATAGATTATAGATAGATAGATAGATAGATAGATAGATATATTTGGCTGGCAATTGTAGGTGGTGGGGAGAGTTGAACCAAATTTTACAAAGTTTGGCAATTGGTGGACTTTTGGTGTTATTGTGAAATCAAAGGTGGGTAATAAATTAGAATTAGAATTAGAATGATTCTTTGAGGAAACCCAAAGAATCATTTGAATGGTTAGAAATGAAGATCATGTTTGAGAATGCTTACTTTATTGATTGTCATTTATGAAAGCATAGATTATGGTTGTGATTTGAAATTGGATATGTGAATTGAAATGAGGTGTGACTGATCATTACAATGCAGATTATTAATGTATTACATCATGAAAATATGTAGTTTAGGGTTCCCATGGTGGGGAGAGCATATAGTTTCTTTTAAAAAATGATGTTAATTGAATGACTTAAATAAGAGCAATAATACCCTTGTATGAATTGAATGAATTGTTTGGTGCGGTGTGATTGTAAAAATACCATGTGAGGTTGATGAAACCGATAGGTCATTCCCAGACATACTTGTGTGATCTAAGGCAATAATACCCTTGTATGAATTGTTTGGTGAGGTGTGAATGTAAAAATACCATGTGAGGTTGATGAAACCGATAGGTCATTCCCAGAGATACTTGTGTGATCTAAGGAGAGCGTGCCTTGTGATATTTATATGGGAGAGTAGCCATGAACAATTACAGGGTGAGTGTATCCCTGATTGATCCTTGAGAGAAGGTTGAGCATCACACCTTGATACATGCTAGTTGTTTGTTAGGGTGTTATGAGATATGTGATTATGAGAAATGATATATTATGAGATATGTGATTATGAAAAATGATATATTATGAGATATGTGATTATGAGATATTTGATTATGAGAAATGATATGCTATGAGATATTTGATTGTGAGAAATGATATGTTATGAGATATGTGATTAGGAGAAATGATATATTTGAAGGGACTTCTTTACTAAATTAGCGGAATTTATTTAGTAAACTAATTAACATTTAATTTAGGATCCGTCAATATCATGCAATTGTGATCAAACCTTAAACTGAAAATTTAAGGTTTTTGAAAAACTAAAACATTTTACTTACATTGAGTAAATATAGAGAATTGGTTGGAGGTTTCTTTACAGCATCAAGTCTTCTACGTTATATCCTGATCGAATGAACAAAACTTGATGGTGGGATCGAACTTAGAAGAAATTTAAGAAGAAGAAAATGAATTTTTCTTCCTATTTTAATAGACTAAAAAATAGACAATGAGGGGAGAAAGATAGGAAGAGAGATTTTCAATTTCTACAAAATTGAATTGATGTGATTTATAAATAACTCAAGCCTCCTATTTATAAGCTAATAGAATATCTAATCAAATTAAGAAAATTTCATTGAGATAAATATAAAATAAAAATAAAAATTTTCTCTCCTTTATCTCTCTTAGTCGAAATTGACTATAGGGAAATTTTGATTTTTCCTTTATTTGCTTTATCTTGGGTAAATAAAATCTATGTAAATATTTTTAGAATATAATTCAAACAATTATCTTCCTAAAATATACATGTATGACAAAAAATATCAATATATATTAATTAATAAATTCAATATATTTAATTAATTATTTTGGGGCATTTTCAATTGGGTTCATTAAACCAATTGGGCTAGAAATTCTCTCTTAAATTAAATAAGTCCAACTTAATTAATTATAAATTTTAATATTAATTTATTTAATTACCATTTAAATAAAACACTTTATTTAAATAATTAATATTTTCTCCCAATTAAATATTAGTAAGTAATATTTAATTATTAATTTCTATTTAAGTAATATTAATTATAACAATTAATAATATTTATAAATATTTTAATTATTAATTTCCATGAAATAAAATCATTAATTAATTAATTAATAATACTAATTGATAATATTTTATTATTAATTAATAATATTAATTGACTTATTAATTTCTGTTTAAATAAATTAATTATTTTAACAATAATAATTACCATTTAACTATATTTCAATTATTAATTACCATTTAAATATACTCAATATTTAAACAATTAATAAAGTTTAATTAATAATATTTCATTATTAATTTTCTGTTTAAATAAATTCATTTTTTAAACAATTAATAATGTTTCTATTAATTACTATTTAAATATAGTCAATATTTAAATAATTAATATTGCATGTAGACACCTAATTTTGTTGGGTATTACTTAAAAATTAAAGTTTTCTTTTAATTAAAACATTTGAAATAAAATTGACCATTTTTCATTTTCTTTTAATTAATTTAAATGAGCACATCAATTTTTTAATTAGCCTAATCCAAAGTAAATTTTTTGCAAGAAAAAGAATATTCTAGATTCCTTCTTATCTTCATAACTTTTTTTAAATAGTTAGATAAAGAGGGAATGTTAAAAGAAACAGAGGAAGGGAGTGAAAATTCAAAAATATTTTTTGCTAAAATAGGAAAGTAGTGGATAAATTTGAATTGCTTTATTTTGAAATAAATGTTTAGATAGAAGATGAATGAGAAAAGAAATAGAGAAAAAGAATGGAAATAAAAAAATAAAAAAAACTTTTTATCAAAAGAGGAAAATGGTGGATATGTATGGGTTATTAAAATAAAAGAAAAAGAAAAGAAATAGTGGGAAAATTTGAATTCATTAGACAAAAGAGGTATTAAAAGAAAATGAAAAAATGAATGATATTTCAAATATTGCTTTGGGCAAAAAGAAGGGGAGAAGTTATTTCAAATTGTTGAAAAAAAAAAGGTAGGTAAAAAGCGGGGGAATATGGTTTGAGGATTTTTTTTTTTTCAAATTTTTAACTGAAAGGGATAAAATTCAAAAAATAAAATAAAATAAACTCTAACATATCATCTATAAATTCATCATATTCTTCATTTAGAAAGAGGATGAGGCCCCTATTTTTTAAAAAACCTCCATCATTTCTACTCCTCCAATTTTTTACATCCTACTCCACCATTGAATAAGGTCACCATTCACCCAATCTCTCATCTCCCAACTCTCCATCATTTACCAATCCATAACTTCACAAAAGAACCTTAAGTTTTCGAAAGCCTCCATCTCCTCCACCATTCTCATATCATCTAATCTTACCCACAATTCATAAAAAATTAATTCCCATAACTGTATCCTCTCACTTTCACATACAAAGGGGACTCAAGAGGTAATAAAGATGTTCGTGGTAATTTTCACTTTTACTTGAGTATGCTTGTTTATTTTCTCTAGTTGCATGATTTGTGTTGAAGTATTTCCATCTTCAAACAGAATAAGTTTCATCTTTCAAAAATAGTTTTTTTAGATTGAGTCTTTTATGTTCAAATAAAAGCCGCGGTTTATATATACTGATTTGATTTATATGGTAATTTGTCCATGACAATAGACTCAAATATGAATCCATAAGAAAAAGAATCAACTAAATCCGATTTGTGGTTTGAAAATTATGACTTTTTGAAATTTGGTGTTCAAATGAATTTATAGGCTACGGGATTCTCTGAGCATGTTCTATTATGTGATTCTCCGGTGCTTATTTTTTTAGTTTAATTATTTATGACTATTTTTCCATAAAACTAGACTCATAAAGAAAAATTTATAAACAAGAATGACTTCGCTTCGTTTAGTATAAAAAAATATATGATTTTTCACAATTGCTACAAATTCTGCAGAAATATTTCTAATAAACCGAGAATGAAGTATTTTTTCTCTTCATAAAAATCTAATTTTTGTATGTAAAGTATGGTTTTTTAGGGTGATAAGTAAGTACTAGACTAATGAAGGATTTTAGGAGAAAGAATCAAGTCAAAAGATATGTTGGTTAAAGAGTTAAGAAATTTCAAGTTGGAAGTTTGTTTTGGAATAATTGTCATATTTTAATTGGTTGGCTATATTGTTTCATTAGTTGTCATATATTTGTTTGTAATATTTATTTTTAGGGTTTATCTTCCTAGCTTAAATTAATTGACATCTATTATTTGTTAAGTTTATTAATTTTTTACTTAATGTTAAAAACTATTTTTTTTAAAAATAATTTTTTCTTTCTTCTTCAAAATTCATCTTCCCAAAAAAATTTCTACTATTAAAATTTGGGAGTATAAGGATAATTTGATCCCAAATTTTATGGTTAAGCATAACTTTAAAATTTTGTTTTCTTCTAAAAAACCATTCATTAAAAAAAAAATCCTATTATTGGAATTTGGGAGTACAACGATACTTTGATCCCAAATTTTATGAAATAAGAAATTTTATGGTTTGGTTTTAAAATCAATTTAAATGATTATTTTTCTGTTTCCAAACTTTCTCATTTCAAAAAATTTCCAATGATTTGAAATTTGGGAGTACAAGGATACTTTGATCCTAAATTTCATGAATTAAGAAATTTTATTGTATGATTTTAAACCAATTTGAAATAACTTTTCCAAAACTTTTGAATCTGAATTTTTTTTCATGTGAATTGAAATTTGGGAGTACAAAGGATACTTTGATCCTAAATTTCATGAATTAAGAAATTTTAGGGTATGATTTTAAAACCAATTTGAAATGACCTTTCCAAAACTATTTCATTCCAAAAAACTTCCTATGATTTGAAATTTGGGAGTACAAGGATACTTTGATCCCAAATTTCATGAATCAAGAAGTTTTATGGCTTGACATTAAAATCAAATTAAAAGACTTTTTCTTCAAAATGTTCATTCCAAATAACTCTCTACAATTGAAATTTGAGAGTACAAGGATAGTTTGATCTCAAATTCCATAAAATAGAAGGTTTTATGGTTTGATAATTTTATCATTGATTTAAAAAAAATGTTTTTCTAATGGCGTAACGCCACTCATAGTAATTTAATGATATCATTATAATGATTAATGATATGATCAAATTAACATTTGACATTTCAAAATAATATATATATTTTTCTAATGGCTTAATGTCACTCACAATTATTAACAATATCATTAAAATAATTAGTGAAAGTGACTAATAAATATGGGACATTCCAAAATAATAAGAAAAACATTTTGTTTTAGTAAAAAGGGCTTTTAATAACATATTTGAGATAAACCAAAACAATAATCGTTTTTTTAAATGAATGTTTTAGGGTGTTAATACCTTCCCTAAGCATGAACAAACTCCCGAACCCATTTTAAAAAAAAATCGTAGACCATTTTATTTTTGTCATTCTCGGGTGACCAATCACACCCATTTCAAAACCAATGATTGGTGGCGACTCTTGTTTTCTTTCTTGTTCTTTTCATTTCCTCTTTTATCAGGTTAGAAAAGAACTGCGTTTTTTTAGAGGGTTGGCCGCTCCTCATCGTTCGTTGGGCAGTGAAATTACCTATTTAAATGACTTTAACTTACTTAAATTGTTTATTTCTTCAATAGTCAAATTAATGACTTGATTTTGCGACTGCAATATTTGGGCTAGCATAGGAACCCGATGGACCTATAGATCATGGGCTTAATAATTAGTCAATTAAGTGATTAACGACAGTTAATTACTTATTATCTAACTATGAATGATTCCATTATAGATTCATAGCTAAACTCCCCTCACTATTGATGAGTTATGTCCTTTTAGTTTATTTTAATTATGTCTTTGATATATCATTCAAGTGAAAAATTCATAATTACAGATGGATTAAATTTACTTGTTGTCCATTTAATTACCGTTTTATGTCTGTATTCCCGCTGATTCTCCAATGACCTTTATCTGTAGTTAGACTAGAGATAAGCACTTCTGTGATCCATAGAAGTTGTGGCCACTTGTTCATGTCTCGAATCAGTACAACAATGAAGTTTTCTAAAGTTCCTAAAATGATTAAGTATCGCACTGATATCGTCATTTTTAGGAAAGTTATGAATTTCATCTTGTGTAAATGTGTTCCCAACTACTATCTTATTATGTTCCAAAAATGAGAGTGTATTGAGCATTCATTTCAGACTGCTCTCAACTATGTGAATCAAAGAACATAACTCTATGAATAAGAATCCACATGTCACTTAGGATTGAGATTTATCACTGTTGATAAACTTAGTTTGATATCTGATCATTTCTTGTAAACGGTACAATTGAGATATTGATCAAATATCTTGGTCTTGTCTTATAAAATCAACATTGTATATTATATCTCCATTTCATGTCACCCACATGAATGATCCAGATAAGATCATTTGTAAACTATACAAAATGGACAACTATCAATAATGTTACCAGGATAAGGTTCCCAAAGGTTATCCATTTGCTATAAACACTTTAAGTTACTTATCTCGACTTTAATCCTCTTGTATGACTCACATACTTAGTCACGATTTCATAAAAGTAAATTGGGGTTTTACTATTTGAATGTTTGATATGAATATTTACATATATTCATTATATCGTCAATGAATAAATATAGATAAAAGAAAGAACTTATGTTTATTTATTTAATTTATTCAAAATAAATTATTTTTATTAAATAATTACTAGTTCTAGGACACAATTCCTAATAATGTTATGAGATATGTGATTATGAGAAATAATATATTATGAGATATGTGAAAATGAGAAATGATATGTTATGACATATGTGATATGAGTTGATATTGAGCTATGTGATATGTTTAATGTTATGGGAACGAAGTTGGTGTATGGATATGTGAGAATTGACCTCTATGGGTATATGGAATTGAGATGTAAAGTATGTAAATATCGTCTTGAGGTTGCTTTATTAAGATGTTTGCGAGATTAAAAGTTTTTAATTTAAAAAGGGAAGGGATGGGTAATTCAAATGATGTCTTTGGGAAATATTTTAAAAAATCATTCGGATTCTAGTTTATTGCTCACTAGTCTTGTTGCTAATGGTGCTACACCAAATGTTTTTCAGGTAACCTTGGAGGTGCACGAGGCGCTTGACGATTTGACACCATGGCTTAGGGTCTATTTTCCATGTTTGAAGTTTAGATTTCATTTTGAAAACATCAATTTGTTAAATCTACGGATTGCACACATTTTAAACTATTTTGGTCTTTTATGGATATTTGAACTTATTCTAGACTTGTGAGTTCCGGAACTCTTTATTTTAAATGAATTATGAAAACGAGGTTTATTCAATCTTCCGCTACATATTAGATAAAAATAGGGTAGAGTTTTTACAAGAAGTCTAACAACTAAAAAGAGGAAGGTAGTTGTTCGTAAAGTTCTTTATAAGGGGAGCTTGTATTGAACGCTCTTTTTACAAGAGGAGTTTGTGATCTAATCTACTGTAAACGACGTCGTTGCAAAGAGTAATCAAAGACAAACAAAGAAGAGAGTTCTTTTTATTTATGCTTTTTAGTTTGAATTCTTGTATTGAACGACTAATAATTCTAGTGGATTTTACTGGGCTATGCCCCGTGAGTTTTTCACTTCATTATGTCCTCTTTACTTTACATTTACATTATGTCCTTTACAATTCAATAACGCAGTCAGTGTTGCAACACTATAACTGATATTAAGTTTATGCATAATTTAGATTGAACTTAGGCCATGTTTACTTTGAAGGAATGAGAATGAGATTATTTCATTCTTATTATTATTGTTTACCTAAAACTTAGAATAAGAATGAGAGTGTGGGACCCACACAATTTGACAATCTCATTCCCAATTTTTAAACAATTTCATTCTCTCATACAACTTCATCAATCTCATTCTCATTCCTTATAGTGTGGGTTCCACCAACTTTTATATTTTATTAATTTTCTTTTCTCTCTACTTTTTACAGGTCCCACATAAATTAATATTTCATTCTCATTCCAAGACTCTAGTAAACAACATCAATGATAAGTTTTTTTCATTCTGATTCCCACTTTTTTTTTCGTAAACATAATCAAAGAAATTTTATTTTTATTCCATAATTTTTCATTCCGATTGATTTTCATTCTGATTCTTTCTCATTCCTATTTCTGCTAAGTAAACGGTGCTTTAAAGTATATGGTTTTAACAAAGGAGTTCAAATCTTACAATTTAGTTACAAATATTCTCTTTAAAATTACCACCCAATGAAATTTACCTCGTATAAAACAAGATATTATCCAAACTATCTCTACCCCATTGTTATTTTCTTCAAGCTATCTCTACCCAAGATTTACTTTAATAATCGTAAATGATTTTATCCAAACTATCTCTTCCCAATTGTTATTTTCTTAATTAAAAAAAAAATCTCCTTTAACTTTTAATAAATTAAATTAATTAATGAAAAATGATTTAAATCAAAATGGAATGGACCTCTCATATTCATAAATAAGATTGACTATAAAATACCCAATTCCTTAGCTTCTAAGTAGCCCTGGTCTTCTAGTCTTCCAGCCGATCGATGATTTTCCCGAGAATCTGAAATAAAAAAATTATCGCTTTCAATCACAGGTTAATCCTTATTTCTTTTTACCTTTATCTGTTTGGTTGCATAGAATAAGAAAATCAAAAACGAACGAGGATAATAATTGTAATGAGAAAGAAAATTCTCGCTTTCGTCTTTTATTTGGAGAATGAGTAATATTTTAAAATTTATAGATTTCTTCTTCTTAGGGGGATTGAATTCAAAGACTGCCGTCCGTTCATTTTCATGCCTTACTTCTTTTATTTTGAGAAGGTGTAATGATCATTTCAATTTTCTCAGAAACCAAACACATTAATATTGTGAAATATGTGATTTTTTTTCTCTTGTTTAAGGTCTTTTCCATGTGTTTTCTTTTATTGTTTGAAATTTTATGTTAAATGTTTCAATCGCCCAGTTGATTAATATGGCAGTATTTTTTTGTTTCTTGCAGATTAGTATCTTTCACAAATGGGGTTTAAAAAGGTTTATGAAGGTCTGAGGGAAGTGTTTCCACAGGTATTAATTTGTTCTCAATTGATGTTAGTGATGTTTATTTATTTCTCTGATACTTATTGTTCAGTTGTGTATATGGCTATTGAAATTCAAGAAATTTTGGGCTTAGTTTGTACCTATGATGATGTAGTTTTTTATCTAATAGAAGAAAAGTTTATTCATTTATACTTTTTCTATTTGTTTTCCTAAGGTTGATAGCAGGATTTTACGGGCGGTAGCTATTGAACATGCGAAAGATATCGTTGCAGCTATTAATGATGTCCTCACTGAGGTTATCCCCATTATTGCTGAAAAGACCCCCGCGAAGGAACCGGATCTTAAATTTCCATTTAACGGAGAAGGTATATGTCGTATTGAAACCCATATCTTGATATGGTCGATAATCTTGTCCAGCATTTTTAATACCTCGTAGTTATTTTTTATTGTATTATGTGGAATATGCAGTTGAAAATGAAGTGAAAATGGATTCTTTGAGGTGCGATCAGATGACTGCTATAGCACATGTAGGCCTCATGGAATCAGGAACAGTTGGTGGTGAAGCATCCAATGACTCTGTTCAAACGAGTAGTCTGCTTCATTCTGACGCAGAAAACCTAGATGCAGCACCAAACCAATCTGTCTTCTTGAATGATTGTGTTGCAAATGATGATTATGAACAATCACATGAGAATGGTGAAACTTCGAATCTCATACCATCAGGCAAAACGCAAGAAGACAAAGGTAAAGTAGGATTGGATCATGTAACACCTGTAGAATTAAATGATTTGGTTGATGAAGATGGTGGATATGTTGCCCAAGAGCAAACTTGTAAAACTACTGGACGTTTGGAACTTATTCCTCTTGATAGTTGTGAGGATTTGAATTGGGATGAGCTACATAACTCTCTTGTCATTAAATCCATGTCAATTCAGGATGGAGTTAATGGAAACTCAAATGATTTCCACTCTGGATCTCATGATTATCTTAGCACTCTCATTCCTCACAAAAGCCACGGTGTAGAATCACATGATAGCTCATTTTTTAAGGCTGATTCTGACAATCAGATTGATCATCCATCTCATGTAAACGATTCACTAGTTCTACCTGAAATCGGTCTTCATTCAGAATCTGATTATCAGAAATCAAATGCAAGTTGCTCTCCAAATCCTAGTCCCAAGCCAAACTGTTCTGCTGGTGATATGAGTAGCATTGAGGATGGGTCGATGGGGCATACGTTAATTACACGTTCTGGTCAACTATGTAGAGTTGATCTTCTTGACGAGATTATTGAGGATGCTAAAAGCAACAAGGTATTTTTTTACTTGGTAATTCTTTGATTATAAGTTCTATATTATGGTTATGCTCAACATTTGGACTTTTTTGCATACCAGAGCCTTTGTTATATTCCTTTTTGCTTTTGGGTTATATTCTCTCAGTGAACTCAATGTGAAATCACATTTTTTTAGGTGTGCATTTGTTGTTACTTCAAAAAAAATTTGATAACCTTGAGTGTCCAGGCTAACCTCTTCATTTTCAATGCGGATAATTTTACAATTTGTGAGGAGATTATACTTTTGGAAATTGAGCAGTCAAAGGAATATGTGACCAAGATGAAATTATACCATGATGTAGTGTTTGTGGTTTCAAATTGCAAAAACTTGATTAGCACACCTCTAGATTATTGAGAGCAGCGGGAATCTTTGATTTATTAACAGTCAATTAGGTGGTCTGCAACTGTTTGATGGTTTTCTATTTGCTTTGTTGATGAGAAATTGACTGTCTGAAAACTCTTGTTCTGTTGTATGATGTTTTCTGGTTGGAATCGGGAGAAGTTAGTTACTAGGAAGTAGGTAAAAATTGGAACACATTGATTTATCTGAAGAAATACTGTGTGAATATAAAATTTTATGTACTGTGTTATTATTTACATCTCCCTATTGTATCCTGTATGTAATAAAATTGTCATGCAAGAAGCTCATTTTAAGGTGAGCATCAGGAAGAAAACTCACTGCAGTTGGAATTCTTATTATGCATTTGGACAGAGAAGCTTGGCCATAAATTTGACTTTTTAATTTGTTGCAACCTTATCTGAACTTGACGTTGGATAATATGGGCCGTTGTTTTAAACTTTGTACAAACTTTTTAATGACATGCTTTGTTTCTTATTTTTTAAAAAAACTTTATACAAACTGCAATCATTGTTTTCTCTGATCATTTTGTTTGTATAAATGTAACTTATAGATTGTAACGTTCTAATCAGTTAATTTTTCTGCAGATAACTTTATTTTCAGCCATGGAATTAGTTATCAATGAGATGAGGGAATTGGAACATAAGGAGGAAGAGGTTGAAAAGGCCAAAGAAGAAGCTGCTAATGCAGGGCGGGAGATTCTTGTCAAAGTGGAGGAAATGAAACAGATGCTGACACAGGCCAAGGAAGAAAATGACATGGTTTGACATTTCTTGTGATATAATGAGAACTTCATCGATTATGTATGCCTGTTTTTAATTTAGTGAAAAGCCTTTTTTTGCAGCATGCAGGAGAAGTGTATGGAGAGAAGGCCATTTTAGCAACCGAAGCAAGGGAACTTCAATCTCGTCTACTCAGCTTGTCAGATGAAAGGGATAAATCTCTTTCAATTCTTGATGAGGTGATTCTCTACTTCAATGTTTTGTTGTTGGTTCACTATTCTATTAGAAGCTTTTTGGTCCTACTTCAATGTTTTGTTGTTGGTTCACTATTCTATTAGAACCTTTTTGGTCCTACTCTACTGTCTTTAAGGATAAGATATTATGAAATCTTCAATATAAGTTATGGACTTATGGGAGCCTCTGTAATCTCAGATCGAGGTTGTCTTTTTTAATCCATTACACATTGCATATAAGAAAAAGTATCCTTATTTTGCTTAATTCTTTAATGAAAACGTTCTAGATATAATTGAGTTCTTAGATGTCAGGAGTCAATAATGAGTGATCTCTAGTCATGAATTCATTGCCTAAGAAAGATAAATAATTGAAGAATAACTAGCAAAATTCCCTTATCTCCAGATGCGTAAAACTCTTGAAGCAAGAAAAGCTGCAGTTGATGTCATGCTGAAGGAAGCACATGAAGAAAAGTTAGTAAATGAAGAACAATCACGAAATTATCTTGCCGAGCAAGAGGCCCTCATGGAGAAGGTAGTCCACGAAACAACGATACTGCGACAGGAGGCTGAGGAGAATTCTAAGGTAACCATAGATACATATGTTTCCTCTTGAGTGAAATTGATGATGTAACTCATGTTTTTTTTTTCACTACAGTTACGCGAGTTTCTAATGGATCGTGGGAAAATAGTTGACATGTTACAGTAAGTTTTTTATCTTGTATATTCCTGGACAAATAAATGAGATATACGATGCATTTTTTTATTTTTGAGCTTTATGCATTGTTGGACGTTAAAAAATAAACATGTCTGCATGCATATGTACAAAATCGTGAAAAAGTAGGATAAAGCATGGCATCATGAATATAGACTTGCACCCATGATCCTTTCTGTATTATAGACACTGCAGGATATCACATTTCTTACATGGCCTTTTTTTATTTACTAATTGGAATAAAATTTTGTGGGAGAAAATATATGTTAGGGTCCTCTATACCTTCCTCCTTTTTCAGAACCATGTTTGCAAGTCTAATTGTTTTGTCTTTGAAATTATCTGTACTTCTTTTTTAATTTGCAACTTCCATCTCGGTATTTGCAGAGGAGAAATTTCAGTTATTTGTCAAGATGTGAGGCAGCTGAAGGAAAAGTTTGATGAGCGAGTACCATTAAGCAAGTCTCTTTCCTCTAGCCAGACAAGCTGCATCCTTGCTTCATCAGGTTCATCTCTAAAAAGCATGGCTTCTGATTTGGTTCGTTTCTGTTCATCCCTAAAAGACGTACCGTCTGATTTGACTGCTGAGCAATGTGCACCATTAAATACCCCTAAGGAAGGAAGCCCTGCATCCTCAGTTCATGGCTCGTCACTGAAAAGTCTCGGAGGAGAAGATAGAGAGAGCAATGGTCGGAAAGCAATTTCAGATGATGAGTGGGATGTATTTGACAAAGATACTGAATTTGCTGAAGATGCATATTTTGACAGGAAAAAATGAAGTTGAGGGAATTCTTAAGCCGTCCCCCAATGGAAAATAGTCAGATGGTCACTTTTATATTCCTTTTCTGTTTCCCCTTTTTTATAGGATTTTTTTTGGACTAGAAGACCAAAGAATGATTTTGCGTGCTAGTTTTTCAATCTTTTGTACATAATATTATGAAATGAAGACGATGAATAAAAACTTTGTGCAGGTTTCGAAACTTGTAGAGTTTAATATTTGATGAGAAATTTGTAAGTTATTATCCTCTAGGTGGTTATTATAATCTAAAGTTAAACTCATGATATCTAGATTTAAAGTGAGTCCCTTTAATCACAAGATCAATTAATGGTGGTTTGATTACTTTGATTCTTCACATATATTTTCAGAAAGAATGTATAAGAACTATCTACTTTCTTTTCTACTTTACACACTTGTTAGAGTACACAGTGGTGGGATTGTGCTTGAACTGGAAAACTGGATTGAATCGTCTTCATTAAAAATGCTATCTTGGTTTGTTTATTAAGAAGCGGATTAAAATTTGGTCATTTGTAGTTTGTATTTTTCAAATGGAGTGAACCTTAAAAAAATAATTGGGTAAAGTACCTTTTTGGTCCCTGAGTTTTGAGACTCATGTCTATTTGGTTATGTGTTTTCAATTTGGACTCTTTGTTATTAATTTGTCTATTTCATTCTTGAGTTTTGAGAAATAGGTTTGTTTGGTCCTTGATTATCAATTTATGTCTATTTCACCTCGGGTTTTAAGAAATAAGATCTATTTGGTCCTGAAGTTAGTTTTCTAACAACTGGTAAAAAAAAAAAATCATTTGTGAATTGAAAAAATTAACCGCAAGGACTAAATTGACCTCCTTCTCAAACTAAATCATGCCTATCCCCAAACCGTCGAAGCAGAAAATTAGATTAAAAAAATGTTAAGTAAAAGTGTTTCAAATCAATTTTGTTAAAAATTAATACAATTCATTACATAGACAATTAGTTAAAATATAAAGATTAGAATGAAGATTTTAAAAATACAAAGATCAAATTGGCAAAAATGACCGAACATATGAATTAAATGATTTTTTTAATAAAAAAGTTTAAAGACTAAATTGACACAAGTGATAAGATACATGGACTGAATATGTAATTTAATAGGGAAAAAAAAGGACATATGAAAGAGAGGAGAGAGATGATTATTAAATTTTAGAGAAAATTGCATAAACCACCTCAAAATTATAGGGGTTGTAACACTTACCCCTATAATTTCCAATTTGATCAATTAACTCCCTAAATTTTATAAAGTGTAAATATTGGACAAAAAAATCCAATTTATTAAATTATCACCTTAAACCGTGTAATTAGACCCTTAAAAATCACCACAGAAACGAGTAATACATCCCTAAAATAAACGGGGTAGAGAGGGATGAGATCGGTGAAAAAATTATCGTCTCGACCATCACGTACATTTCGGGATCAAAGGTCAAGAACAAGGTTGAGTATGGGATAGGAGCCTTAGGAGACCCGCTTCTATAGAGATTTCATAAGAACAATTAGTAAATTTAATCATGTAAAGGTGGTAATTTGTTTGGTTAAAAAATTTAGGTGGTAATTTGTTTGGTTAAAAAATTTAGGGTCCAATTTTAACATCTTATAAAGTCTAGGAGGTCAATTGATAAAAAAGATAAATGCAAAATACACCTTTGCACTTTGGGTTATTGTTAAATCATGCCCCTGCACTTTTTGTTTTGTTTTAAAATACCCTTGCACTTTAGTAAAATTATAAATCACACCCGTCTACGATAAATTTTAACGAAATTGAGATACATTTATATTTTACGTATTTCATATATTATGATTTCATGAAAAATAACAAAAAAAAAAAAATGACAGAAGTGTAGAATTTTATAATAAATTCTTATATTAATAAGATGTAAAATTTATAAATCACACTCAAATATTCAAAATTTTCAAATTTTTTAATGGTTTTGGAACATGTGGTATACATATAATATGGATGTGTCTAAATTTCGTTAAAATTTATCAATAGATGGGTGTGATATATAATTTTCCTAAAGTGCAGGGGTATTTTAAAACAAAAAAAAAGTACAGGGCTATGATTTAACAATAACCCAAAGTACAGGGGTGTATTTTATATTTATCCCTTGATAAAATTAAAAGTTTAAGGGTGTAAGTGTTACATCCTCTATAGTTCAGGGGTGATTTGTGTAATTTTTCTAATTTTTTTTATTAATAAAATATCCACATCATTTAAAAATGTTACGTCAAAAATAAAAATAAATATATTTTTATTCTAAATCAACATTAATATTATGATATAATGATATGTCAATTTAAATCTGTTAAATATTTAACGGGAGGTAAACTATATAATTTTTTTAAAAAAAATTAATGAGTAAGAGACTAATTAGAACTATTTCCAATAAATTAGGAAATAAAATGTCAAATTTGAAAACTTAGAGACAAGAAAAGGAATATACATAAAAGCATTTTGATTATAAATGAACGAGTTATTTTATAAATTAATAAATTTGAATTGTTAAATTCAACCAAAATTAATTTTAGAGAACTTGAATCAACCCATCCAACCCAAATCATAAAAATTTGATTGAGTTGATAGGGTTTTTATTGAACCGAAGATTATCTAGAATATCATATTTTGAGTTATATTTATTATGATATCATTTAATTTTGAAATTTACCTAAATACCAACTTTCACATTCAAACGGTTTAAAATCTTAATGGGTGTCTTCAAATTTAGGTTTCAAAAATTTTTGGGCTGAAAATCTGCTTTTTGAGTAGGTTTTTAGACGGGTTGCTATTGGACTCATTTTTATTCCCCAAGTATACCTTTTCAATAACTCTCCTAAATAACTTGCAAAATTTATTAATCAAATGATAACCTTAAGATCCACCCAATAGCACCTAACTTATAATATAATCTGCCACAAAATCCATTCACTTGAAAAAAAAAATCCACTCCCCACATAAAAAAGATCTTTAAATTAATTTAAATAAAATATTATAACAAATTACTCTTCATGTACAAAGCTACATTAAAAAAAAAAAAAAAAAATTACTACATTACTAATACTTTTAATTTTAGTTTTCATATATTCACAAATAGAAGTCCTTTAAAAGAACTTCCAACTCTCTATTAGAAGAGTTACAATAAAAAAAGAAATTCAAATAAATTTTTTCTCCACGTCAATAAATAAGAGTTTCTTCCAACTATTATTTTTACCGATTCATTTTTATTTTTTACCGATTCATTTTTATTATACTCAATGAATTGGTAGATCTCACTAATATTTTTAATCCAATAGAAACACTCCACGTAAGAAAAGTAGAAACTTCTAATTACCGATATGAAGGCAAGTTTTTTTTTTCCTATCTCCATCTTCAACTATGAGAAGTCAGTCATTCCAAAAGAGAAGGATAACTACACACCTCCATAAGAGGTAAAACCTTGCCCTTTGCTCTCTCAAGTGCCCTAAGACTCTGTCCCATGAACAGTGAAGCTTTGACTCTCTATTTGCTGCCATGAGATAATCAAATGGTTTCAATGAAGTCTTCTCAATTGGGGGTTTGCTGATGGCTGAGTGTGAGGGAATCTAGGCCTTTTATAGTGCCTCGATTTCCACTTTCTATCGCTCTAAACTCCAATATTCTTTTTTTTTAATATATTTTTTTGTCACTCTTTTCCAAATAATCATTCAAGACATTAAGATTTGAATTACAATCATCACATAACCATCTTCATAGATATTATTAAAATTTTGACCTTTTTTTTTTGGTAAAATACGATTAATGCAAATTTCAATATGAATTATCTCTAGCATCGTGTAAAAAAGAAGAAAAAAAAAAGAAAACTTAACAAAATATATGTATCAACAATTAAAAAGTGTATTTAAAATTATATCGACATTACTCGTTAGGCTGACTTATTATCTAAGGGTTAATTGGAAATTTAAGTGAATAGATTAGTCACTCTCATCTAAGATATATGCATAACTATTTATATTTTTATACAACATATATCCGTATATTAACCTTATATCCTAGTAAACATTCGTTTTATTCGCTAATTTAAGAAAATTAAAAAATTCACATGGATGTCAACCTGAATATAGTACAACAAGGTAAACATCAATACTTCTTCCTCACAAGTTCGAAGGTTGGAACATCCCCTCCGTTCTCCTAATTTAATGTAATATAGAAAATAAAAATAAAAAGCTTCACATAAATATTTTTAAAGTAACACTTAAGATAAGAACTTATTATAATTTTTTTTTTTGTCAATAATGAATACAAGTGATTGACACAATGTTGGCCTTTTATTGGGCCAAATGATGAAGGCTTTACTATTGAAATTGGATCACAAGGCAGACACATTGGGACTATGTCTGCTTGACAAAGCCCAATTGAGAGGGACTTACCTCTAACCACTATTCCATAATGATGTCCTTTGTTTTGTTCATGCATTTTTTTTAATTAATAATTCATCATCAATGCATATGCATGGATCAAATGTTGCTATCTTTGGTAGGTCCGACATGTCGTTCACTTGTATGATATGATCTCAATACACGACAAAGTAAGTACTTCCAAATCCATTTTCATTCTTACCCACCATGATTTTGACAAATGTATAATTGAAGATTGGAAAGATTTGAAATTTAAATGGAAAACTATAGAACAACTACATTTGGTTAGTTGGACCATCATTAGTGTGTTCGTTTGGCAGCAATTTTTAGAAGCTATTTTCGATTTTTATTTGATAACTTCTATAAATAAGGGTAAAATAAAAATAAAAGTTGTGTGGTGTTTGTAAATGCAGGAACACCCCTTATGATTTGAAAATGGTAAATCATATGTAACAACCCGATTTAAAAAATAAGTCTAAGTCGTGAGTACACTTAGCGGAAATGTAGACCCACACGAGTTCACTTGCAAAATCATTATTTCAAAGACGCGTAAGTCAATATTTATAAATAATCATAGTTTAGTAAACAATAGGCACGTCTGCCACTTTTAATTAAAATCAAAACTTAGAGAGGAAAACAAAGTTTGGATTAACTTAAAGTTGTATAACAGTCACACGATGTTACATCTCAAAATACAAGTTTAAGACATTATTTACAACACATGGGCTATACTCAAAAAGCATCTCAGGCCACGAGACACGCTAGCTAGCTTATCCAACAGTCTCGTCTCGAAAGTTCAACGAGCACTAGCCGCCCTACCTCGACCTCTGACGATACCTGAAAGGTGATATGTAGCACCTCTGAGCATGACACTCAGTGAAAATAAAACGAATTATAGTAATGGAATGTAATAATTGAAAATGATGTATCCAAAATGGCTAAATGACTTAATGAGAAAATGCATATATAATAACTAAATGCTTAAACATGTGTGTTAAAAGAATTATCATCAACAATGCAAACACACGGTTAAGTCATCAAGAACTTATATTCAAACCAATACCATTTCTCGTTTACACTTTCCACGCGTCTTATTATGCACGTCTCGGATGCTATCTCAATAGCTCTCTGATAGTAAATAAAACACAAGGAATTTGACAAATGAAGAGTGAGGCCAATTCTTATTATGAATACAGAGAGCTGGGTGTTGCACTTCTCAGAGATGCTTTTACATGATATACAATATCAGTTTATATAGGAATGAAAAACAAATCATTCAGTTGTTACAACACTAAAAATACTCAACAAACTTGATTCTCTCCTCAACTCTCTGCAGTCAAGTAGGCTTCACTCCAAGCAGTTACTAACCAATTTGACTTGGTCTTCTAACCTCTTGTTGACCACTCTAATCAAGATACATGACTAGAAAAAGTCAATTCAAATGTCAAATATAATGTCATGCACTATGATATGTATTTTAGAAAATACTATAATATAATATATATATATATATATATATATATAGTTTAATAAATATGCAATATGTAATGAAATGCATCAATAATCATTTATCCAACAATTGAGGCTTTACTTAAGATTTTTCCATCAATTGTGGCTTTAACAATATTTGGGATTTTAGCCATATCATCCCAACACTCTCCACAAATTCTAGGGTTTTACACTAGCCTCTCGAGCTTTTGATCACTTCATAATTCTAGGCTTCACACTAACCTCTCGAGCTTTCCGGGCCATCAACCACATAGTGCCATAGAACTTTGATCACTCACCACGGTAACCATTACATAGGTTACAACCACATGGCATTAGACACAAAGAGTGAAATTAAAATATGCAATGAAGTGCAGGCAAACAAACTATAACCTTGTTATAATTCAATTTTTAACTCCAACTCATCGGGAAAATAAACGAATGCATCCCAGCAGTATATGACTCAATCTTTCACATGACTCATCTTATAAACATAAATAAGCAGTTAATATCAACTCAAAATCTGAATGGAGGCATGGTTATAGTAATATCAATCCTTCTCATTCTATTTCCTCAAACACTCGCTACTAGTTCGGTTAACCGATTTTTCTTCCACTATCACCCTTTTACTTTCTTACTTTCAAACAAATATTATTGATCCCAAAAAAGCCCCTACATATCAACAATTACATTCCAATATTCCTCACGATCGCAACCACGTTCAATCAACCATACCGTTACACGAATCCTCTTTATTCTCACCTTGATTAGTTTCATAAAACTTGCTTATGCTTTGCCTCCTCCTACATAAACTCATATCAAAACTTATTTAAGTTCATAATATCACAGTATCTCAGCCAATAACAATCAAATAGAACTTGGAACCCGGTTTAACCCAAAAGCCACAAAACTAGCTAAATTAGGTGATAATAGTTTTTGAAAAATCATTGGCTTGACTTTATAACTTGTTTTAACTATATAAAATACATATTTAGGCAACAAGAATTTCTAGAAATTAAAGAATTTAAATAAAAACCAAGGAAACCCCAAAATTAGAAAAACTATAAAGCTTGAAAATTGCCATCAATGGAGGTTTTGAGCTTGAGTTCATCCATGTCTTCCAATTTCAAGAAAACTTTTGAGTTAAAGATCTTAGGGTTTGAAATATGATTTTGAAAGTCAATTTCCAAAAATTGAAAAGTGTTTCTATCTCAAATCAAATGGTTTTACAACTACAAACAAGAAACACCCAAAACCCATGGAAACCTAACAAAGAAAACTCACCAAAATCTCTGGAAATAGATGAAAATTGATGGGGATTCTTCTAAAATCAGCTTCTACTCGAAAATTCAATGAAAATGGACTTTTATTTACTTGATTTGATAAACAATTGAAGAAATTACAAGCTTTTCATCTTTTGGAATTTGGGTTTCCTTCTTTGGCCGAGAATAGAAAGGAGAAGAGAAGAAAATGAATTTTGCATTGTGTTTTATTTTTCCTTAAGTAAGGTAATAAAATTAGATAAAAGATGGCTGAGTTTTAAAGCTCTTATAATTAATACTTGGTCCCTCCACCTCTTCAAATCTCAAACCTCTTGCCTACAAGCCAACACCTCATGCTATTCTTTCCACCTCTTGCTTACCAGTTTACACCTCTTACTCACAAGTCCATTAACTTACTTTTCTTACAAACTAACCATCATTAACTATTAACTATAGTTACTTCCTTTAACACTAACAATGATTAATTATTAACCTAACCATGGTTAACCAAGTTACCAAAAAGAATAAATTAATAACCTCCATCTACAAATTAAGCAAAAGAATTCAAAGCAAACACAACCATGTTTATTTCATTATTTATTTTTATTTTTATTTTTATTAAAGTATAAAAAAATATCAAACTCAATTACTCGCTAACCCGGGCCATTACATCATACCCTTGTAGTTTAAAATTATTCCAATGAGACCCCTCCCCTCCAACGCCATAAATTTTCTTTTAGCCATAACTTCTTCGTTTGAACTTTGATTTGGGTGATTCATGATGTTTTGAAATCCTCATTTCAAATTATACGTTATAGTCACTTCACAACGTAAAAATCGTTAATAAATAAAAGAGTTTATTATCATCAAACTACAAGGTATGATTTACACCAATAACGCTTTTGGTTATTAATGATTTAGAAGTTTTTAACTGACCATAACGTAGAGTATGTAATGTGGATTCCAAAACATCTTGAACCAACCAAATTAGAGTTCAAACAAAGAAATTATGGCTAAAAGAAATTTAATTACGTTGAAAGGGAGATGTCTCATTGAAATAAATTGAAACTATAGGGGTATGATTTGTTATTTTCAAACCACATGGGGTGTTTATGTATTTGGAAAAAACCAGATGTTCTTATTTACATTTTACCCTATAAATAATTGGTGTAGTTTAAAAATAGTGAGGTTATTGAATATTTGATCACACTTCACATTTTTATGTTTTCGGAAGGGAAACCAGAAAGATTTTTTTTTTTGACAAAATTTTATTGAATTATGGTCTAAAAAATCGAAAAGAACATTTAAAATATGCTCAAACGAACCTAAACTTTTGAGTACGGTGACAATGTAATAGTATATAAGAATGAGAGGTTTTGCCTCATGGCAGATTAAAAAATTTAATAAAAAAAATGTGTTTTTCAATGAAAAAATATATATTAAAAAGCATATTGAAAGTATCAATGTAAATGAAAATTATTTTAAAATTCAAAATTAAAAAAAAAAAAAAAAAAAGAACACATGATATGATAATACATATAAAAAAATTAATTGCAAAAGAGTTGCTAAGATAAATAATTTTAGTAATGCCCTTTTTTTTAGAAACTTGTACTTAAACAGTATAAAATGAACTTATCTTTAGTTTATAGGAAGAATAGAAAAACTACAGATTTTTAAAAAAAAGATGTGTACCTTAAACATATTAAAAAGAATATTTTGTCTCTTATTGGTCAATTTGTTTATGATCGGTTAGATAACTATTTATTTTAGTAAGGTAAAAATATATATTGTTTTTTTAAAAAATAATCCATTTTGTTCATTTTGCAACCAACGTTATGCAATATTTGTTTCATTTTTTTAAAATCAAACGACACAAGTTTCTAATAGGTGTAGTTGCTTTAAAAAGTAGTAGTTTTAATGCCATGATTCTTCTATAGAATGATACTCTCTCTCTATTTTTTTTTAAATTAATTTTTGGACAAAATCAATCATTCAATTTTATCTTGGCTACATGATTGAATTCGTGAGGTTAGTACATTGAACCTTCAACATGGGCCTGGTTGAGGCAGATGAGCAAATCCTATTCACCTCCAAACATTATAAGAAGAATATGATGAAGCCTTAGAACACAAGATGAGAATAATCCTTCTAATCAATTGCTAAGATACTTTAAACAAATTTAGATAATTGATGAAGTACAAGCTGGCCAAACATGTTTTCAATATTCTCCATGTAAGTTATTTTTGGAAAGTTTTTACTATATTTATAGTATGTACTCCCCCTATTTAAAATTAATCATGTAGTAACGGTTAGAAACATTGGACACTATTATTTATTTATTGATAATAAATATATGTGTCATATTATTAATGATATGAGTATGGGCTAGGCTAATCTGAGTATAACTCAATTAGTTAGACACTAATACTTCCTTCCACAAATTTGAAGGTTTGAGTCGTTTTTTCCTCAATTTGATGTAATATAAAAAAATAAATGAGAGGAGTTTGGAAAGTTTTGGTACAAGTACAATGGGTAGTTTGGAGAGTTCTAGTATTGTAATTTTATTTTTATTATTCTAGTAAGTTGGCGATTCTTTGAAAAGAAGTTATGAAGGTTAATGCTAGGAAGATAATTCCTTGAAAAAATTCAACCACAAGGTGAGCTTGTGGTGAATTCAATCAAAGAAGAAGCTACAATTAAGAATTACAACAATCTAGGAGGAGAGTTCTTATGGAATTAATTTTTGTAGGGCAAAATATAAATAAGACCTGGTAGTGGGTCAAATGCAAACATACCCTCTATAGTTAAAAATATGAAAATTTATATTTTTATAGTTTTAAGAGGGAAATTTCATTGGTCAGCAGAACTTTCTGTTATATTTATAAATATAGCGTTTTTAAAAATTATTTGCAAATATAGCAGTTTTTTAAAAACCCGCATTCATGTGAATAAAAGAAATCAGTGATAACTTATAAGACAATTAGAGATAACTATTAGGTAATCAGTGATTCATGCACAAAATATCAGGATATCAGTAAAATTAGTGATTACTTGTGTGGAAATCAGTGATTACTTGTGAGGAAATCACTGATTACTCATGCAAAACTAGTGTCCATTTTATAATATTTTTACGCGAATTTGAGTTTTTTGCTATTTTTGCAAATAATTTTTTTTACTGCTATTTTTATAAATATTGGACCTAATTTTACAAGAGCCCCTAAAAAATTAAAAGGGGCACACTTAAACCCACGTAAAATAATAATAATAATAACTCAAACTTCTTGAAATTTAAAGTTAATTCAATATTTATTTATTTATTTTCTTCACATATATACATTTTTCATTTCCATTTTTTATACATACATTTTATTTCCTCATTACACTTTTCATTATTACATTATTATTTCCTTTTTTTATTTTATTTATCCTAAAAATGTATATCTAAGATTTTAATTTTATTTGGAGTAATGTAATGTCGACTTTTGAGGGACCCCGCTCCCCGTGTAGGCTCATGATAAATCCTCACAAAAAATTACATACTTAAGACTTAGAATTAACCTATCATTTTATTTATTTTTATTTCTCTCTTTTTTCCATTCCATGTAGTGTGACCTTCAAGAGGCCCTGGTCCCCATACAGGCTTACGATTTTTTTAAAATTCCATAACATTCATTCAATTATCTTTTTCATCATCTCATTTTTTCCTATCAATCTAATAAATAGATAAGATGAACTCCAAGATATCCAACATTTCAATGAAATCATCTTCAACTTTTGAGTATGATGATTACAGTGTAATGTTTCAGTGGTCTCAGATGCAACAAACATTTGGGGAATCAAGATGGAGTTTGTGTAATGCCCCGTTTCGAAGTAATTAAAATTTTTGGACAAATTAATATTATTTTATTTTTATCAAAATAATATTAATCAGGTTGGATCGATTAATTAGAACATAAATATCTCATTCTTTCGAAAAGGGTATTTTGGTATTTTCATTCCCAAAACCTCGAATTTTGAACTTTGTAATTTGATTAATATTTTGACTTGGAATTGATCGTCTCGTTGTCAAGTTTCCAACGCAACTGACGGTTCGTCGTTCTGAGACCCGGTGATCGAGATATCGACGTTTTAAAGTGAGTGACATTTTCGTAAATACTTAAACTCGGGATTGTTAACGTAAGATGACCTCTCATTTATCATTTTCCTTTCTCTCTTCTCTCCTTCTCACGCCGCCGCCGACCCTTGGAGGAAACCCGGAAAATTCGTGTTCGATCTTTGATCGTTTGGTGTCGATTGGTTTTGGATAGTTGGAGATCATCTTTTTCAACCAAGAGGTAATTATTTTCTTTTCCCTTGGTTTTACCCAATGTCGACGCCCCTAGGGTTTTCAAAGTGATGTTTTTTCCGTCGATTTGACTTGTAGGATATCGATTGGTTCGTGTTTGATCGTTTGGGAAAGATCAAAGGCGTTTTCTGTTATTTTTCTAACAGTTGGTAAGTGATTTTGATCATTTTTATAATCTTTTAGAACTTTGCCTTGAAACCCACTCCTTAATGCTTTTCAATTCTCAATCCTTGGCCTAAACCTTAATCGGTATTAATTTCCTTTGCCTAAAACCAAAACCCATCAAAACCGATCACCCGGAACTCGAAACCGCGACCAAAACATGACCCGAAGGCCATGGTTTAGCCATGGCAAAAGACAGCAGCCCCGTAGCTGCTGTCTTCTTCAAACGGCGGTCGTTCGTCGTTCGCCTTTTTCCCGTTCTTCGAGCCGTTGAACCCAATTTTTTTTAACACCTTTTAGTACTGTTTTGGCATGTAAATTAATTGTTTAGGACCTTCGTTTCAGGTCTGATTGGTGGTGGAAAGTAGCTTGGAAATTGAAATTTTATCAAAGACAAGGTGAGTTAACGGTTTAGTCAACGGTGGGGTTTTATAGAAATCTAAGGCTCTTCCGTAGTTTATTCATTTCATTATATTTAATCATGATATTCTGTAACGTTTGGATGAAATTGGACCATCGAAGATATCGTTTTTAATTTGGGAGAAATTAGATTTTTGGTTAGAGCTAAAATAGTCAATTTTCGGTAAAAATGAGTTTTCTTTTCATCGAATTGATTTTGATTGAGATGAATGTTAATTCTGGAAATTATGGAGTTCTAAGATGAATTTTGATATTGAAATCATAAGAAAAATCGATTGGGAGAATTAACTTTTTCGGTTAGAACTAGTTTAGGCTTCTTCCTACGAAAATTGAAGTTTTTAGTTTCGATTTGCCTCTGATTGATTATAATTTTAAATCTGAAATTATTTAGAGATATTTAGTGTTAAATGCCTTGGGTTTTGAGTTAGAGAACATAAGATTGCATTTTCCATGTTTCGGCAGTTTTCGGCAGTTTTCCCGTTTTTTGGCAAGTTTGAGAATTTAATGATATAAGTTGGAGCTGCTGTATTTTTATGTTTATAATTTAATTTTATTGAACATTATCATGTGTATAATGTTGTGATTGATGAGATTGATGGCCAGTTAAAATATGCTTACTAGTGTTGAGGCTACGAGCTCAACACTCAGTCATTTCAGTTATGGAAGAGTCCATAACCAAGTGCTAATGAACATTGCTCGTAAGAATGTATCATTAGAGGTTTTTTTTAAATTAGTGTTAAGGCTACGAGCTTAACAACTAATCATATATCAGTTATGGGTAAGCCCATAACCAAGTGCTAGTAATCGTTGCTCGTACGAATGATTTACTAGATGATTCAATTATAGCTGCGGCTATAACCAGGTACTAGAAAGTGATAGTAGTCCCGAGAGACCGCATTTCTAGTGGTGTGTGCTAATTCTTATTATTTAGTCATTGTAGTGATATTTAATATTCTGGATGTGTTAAGAGATTGTTATAGAGAAGTTATGGGCATTACGTGTTGAATTAATTGAGCTTATGAGATTGATTTAGAGTTAATATAATGAGTTATGACTTGAATATGGAACCTGGTAATGTTGCCTATTCATGTATGTAATTATTATGTATTGCCTTGAATATGGAATTAGTGAGAATTGCCTATTCATGTAAGTGAGTTGAGACTTGAAATTTAAGTGATTTGTGCCTTAGATTGAGCTTATGAGATTGATTTAGAGTTAATATAATGAGTTATGACTTGAATATGGAACCTGGTAATGTTGCCTATTCATGTATGTAATTATTATGTATTGCCTTGAATATGGAATTAGTGAGAATTGCCTATTCATGTAAGTGAGTTGAGACTTGAAATTTAAGTGATTTGTGCCTTAGATGTTTTTGGAGAGTGATGAGCTCTTGGGACTCGGTTTGAGTTATTAGAGACTATTTAAAACTTTACCGTTGATTAAGTCGTTTTCTCACTGGCTTTAGCCTCACAGTGCTATAATTTTTTTTCAGGTAACATTGGACCGAGAGGTGGCGATTGATGATGTGGAAGAGATGAGGGTTCATGTCGTGGTGGCCGCCTATTTGTTTTTCATTTTATTAATGAATAAGAATTGAAATTTTGTTGGTTTTAGTTGAACTATTTGAGTTGTCGAGAATTTTGTTTTATTTGCTGAATGGTTTAAGAATAGTGTTTTAGTGAATTGATATATATTTTTTAAAAAAGTTTATAACTCCGGAGTTATTATTTAAATAAATGTTCATTTGATTTAAGTGAATTTTCGTATTTTCAATAAATGTCATTTATTGAGTCTTCCGCTGCATTAATTATGTTTATTTTAAACTCTGAAAAAGTCGGGTCTTTACAGTTTGTGAGAAATGATTTGACCAGTTTGAAGACAACATGAGAAGCTCTATCACAAGAACACAAGTTTGAATTTTCAAAGAAGTATGGGCACATAGCATATTTGATGTACATCCATGTAAATGATGCTGCTTTAAGAGCCTTGCTATATTTTTAGAATCCAGCTTATCGATGCTTCACATTTGGATCAATCGATTTAGTGCCAATGATCAAACAATATCAAGTGATGATCAATCTTCCTCAAAACTTAATGAATATGTTATACAGCTATAACCCAACACTCAACATAAGTAGAGCCTTGTCGAATTTAGTGAATGTTTGAAAAACTGATATACAAAATCGTATAAAGGAGAAAGAAAAAGAGGATAATGTGCCAATTGATTATCTTCTTAACTTAATCCAAGATCATTTTAATGAGAAAAAATGATTGACAATTCCGGCACTCTGCATTCACGGAGCCGTTATATTTCCAAGTGCTAGAAGATACGTCGATGGAAAAGTAATAAAGTTTTTTTCAGCATGGAACAAGGGGTAAATCCAGTCATTATGATTTTAGATGAAACCTTTTGATCTCTCAACTACTGTAGAATGCGAGTTATGGGAAAGCTTAGATGTTGCATTCAATTGCGTTACATTTGGATACATAGTCACCTTAATTGTCCAAAAGACTTTGGATGTCCAAAGATAACTTACAACGGTCCATGAAATATCACAAGAAGCCCAATCAATGAGTTTGGTTATCCAATTTAGGACTCATAACATCCTAAAAAGATGACATGGTTGACCTTTTTTCTCTTAGCTTAGAATTGAAGATATTGTGTGGAGGGCTCATCGGATGCCCTTGATAGAAATGATTTATAAATGCAGAGATTTTCACACTGGCCCACTTCTAAGCCCTTGGGGTGACATTCATTATGCTCCATTGCTACCTGCAAGGTAGATTTGTCTTAAACAGTTCATCCCAGCAACTAACAGATTGAAAGATCATAAACTCTTGTATGATTATGAAGAACTTAATGATAATAAGCGTTTGGCTGTAAATGCATAGAAAAATTCGAGAAAATATAGCACCAAAAGGCACTGTGAAAGGGTCACCACTAAATATAAGAATTGACACTCAACTAGAAGAAACGCTTCAAGGCCAAATGATTCGATGATAAGAGAGCCTCAGGCAAGAGAAGAAAATAAACAGAGCCAGTTGCTAGAAGAATACAAGAAGATACAAGAAATAAATTTGGTCTTGGAACAAGAAAATATAAATTTGAGAAATAAAGTTGACCAATAGAGGAACCATGCCTCCAAGGTCACAAAAGACTTGGAACAAGTTAAGTATTTTTGCAAGGTCAAAAAGAAATTATGAAGCCACTGATAGATATTTGAGACATTTGAATAAATAAAAATCATAGTTTGAAGAATGAAAGGGAAAGCCTCCATAAATCACTCAATTCACAAGATAATTGTATCAAACACCTTGAAAGGCTGAAGAGTTACTTATGTGAACTTGTGAAAAACTTGGATGCGATCGTTAATAGTCAAAAGTCTCAACTTGCTGATTTATAAGGTTATAATCATTCATTGCATCAAACTATTGATGACTTACTCATGAAGGCAAAAGAGTCATCTGAAGATTACAAAATTCTCGAAGAAGCTGTAAATTCTTTAAAGTTTAAACTTGTTGGTTGTCAGAAGGCAAGTACAAAAGTACTAAGCAAGAATGAAGCTCTTGAAAAAAAAAATTATCTGAAATTATGAGGTGTTAAAGAAAGACTTTGGAATGACACTTGACAAGGTGAATCACGAAGAGTATATGTGGCTCACGAGCATCAACCACCTCAACATGCCCAATACCCATCCAATTATCATTCCAACCAATAATGGACACCCTCCATTATCCTTGCTTTGAATCTTGTATTGTAAGGATGATTTTGTGGTTCTCAAGCTATTTTGATGCTGAGTTAAATGAGTAATTGAAG
This sequence comes from Gynostemma pentaphyllum, assembly GCA_028015215.1. Lineage (NCBI taxonomy): Eukaryota > Viridiplantae > Streptophyta > Magnoliopsida > Cucurbitales > Cucurbitaceae > Gynostemma > Gynostemma pentaphyllum. Next base: position 29,821,453 of record CM051350.1, read on the forward strand.
AATTAGGTAATATTAGAGAGAGAAGGAAAGAAAAAAATGATAAAAACAAACTTTTATTATTATTTAAAAACAAAACCCTTAACATAAAATTGTCCTAAAAATGAATAAGATTCCATCAATGCAAAAGAAATAAATGAGATCTAAGCTAACATTTTATTACAATAAAAGTGAAAACTAGTGGAAACATCCAAGATATCCAAAATCTCTGTGAATCGTCCTCATAAAATTCGACAAGTCTTGTGCATTAGCCTGTATCGGTGAGACAGTGTTATTTAGCTCCATTGCCCATTCAGCGTACACATATGCTCTTCGAGCCATCGTTATAAGAATACCAACCATTCGATTCACCTTGTCTAGTGTCATTCCAAAATAATTCTTTAACACCTCATAATTGGTCATCAGATAAATATTTTCTTTTTCAAAAGCTTCATTCTTGATAAGTATCTTCAACCAATAAGTTGAAACTTTAAAGAACTTGTAGCTCCTTTGAAAATTCTGTAATCTTCATATGACTGTTTTGCCTTCATGAGCAAGTCATCAATAGTTTGATGCAATGAATGATTATAACCTTCTATATTAGTAAGTTGAGATTTTTGACTATTAACGGTCGCATCTAGGTCTTTGACAAGTTCACAGAAGTAACTCTTCGCCCTTTCAAGGTTTTTGATACAATTATCTTGTGAAGTGAGTGCTTCCTGGAGCCTTGCCCTTTCATTCTTAAAACTATGATTTTCTTTAATCAAATGTCTCAAATCTTTATCAGTGGCTTCATAATTTCTTTCTAACCTTGCAGAATGTTTAACTTGTTCCAAGTTATTTGTGACCTTGGAGGCATGGTTCCTTCATTGGTCAACTTCATTTCTCAAAATTATATTTTCTTGTTCCAAGACCAAATTTCTTTCTTTTATCTTCTTGTATTCTTCCAGCAACTGCCTCTGTTTATTTTCTTCTCTTGCTCGAGGCTCTCTTATCATCGAATCATTTGACCTTGAAGTGTTTCTTCTGGTTGAGTGTCAATTCTTATATTTATTGGTGACCCCTTCATAGTGCATTTTGGTTCTAACTTTTTCTCGGATTTTTCCATGCATTTACAGCCAAACGCTTCTTGTCATTAAGTTATTCAGAATCATACAAGAATTCATGATCTTTCAATCTGTTAGTTGCTGAGATGAACTGTTTAAAATAAATATGCCTTGCAGCTAGCAATGGAGTATAATGAATGCCACCCCAAGGGCCTAGAAGCGGGACAGTGTGAAAATCTCCGCATTTATAAATCATTTTTATCAAGGGCATCCAACGAGCCCTCCACACAATATCTTCAATTCTGAGCTCAGAGAAAAAGGTCAACCATGCCATCTTTTTGGCATTTTATGGCCAAATTATAGAACCAAACTCACTGATTGGGCTTCTTGTGATATTTTGTGGACTATTGTAAGTTATCATTGGGCATTCAAAGTCCTTTGAACAATTAAGGTGACTATGCATCTAAATGTAAAGATTTTGAATCCAACATCTAAGCTTTCCCACAGCTCGCGTTCTACAGTAGTTGAGAGATCGAAATGTTTCAGCCAAAATTAGAATGACTAGTTTACCCCTTGTTCCATGCTGAGAAAAAGCTTGATTACTTTTCCATCGACATATCCTCGAGCACTTGGAAATATAACGGCTCCGTAAATACAGAGTGGCAGAATTGTCAATCCTTTTTCCTCATTGAAATGATCATGGATTAATTTAAGAAGATAATCAATTGGCACACTATCCTCTTTTCCTTTCTCCTTTATACGCTTTTGTAAATCAGCATCTTGAACATTCACTAAATCCAACAAAGGCTCTACTTGTGGTAAGCGTTGGGTTATAGTTGTATACCATATTCACTAAGTTTTGAGGAAGATTGAGCATCACTTGATATTCTTTGATCAATGGCACTAAATCGATTGACCCAAATGTGAAGCATCGATAAGCTGGATCCCAGAAATTCAGCAAGCTCTTAAAGCAGCATCATTTACATGGATGTACATCAAATATGCTATATTTTCGTACTTCTTTGAAAATTCAAACTTGCGTTCTTGTGATAGAGGTTGCCATATTGTCTTCAAACTAGTCAAATTATTTCTTAAAAACTTAGTAGGTAACGATGTCTCGACTCATTAAAACAGATTATCCCCAAATGTTTGTTGCATCTGCTTAGACCACTAAAGCACTATGATCATCATACCCAAAAGCTGAAGATGGTTGCATTGAAATGTTGGATATCATGGAGTTCATCTTATCTATTATTGTATTTATAGGAAAAAAAATGATGAAAAAGATAGTTGAATGAATGTTAGAATTCTAAAAAAATCGTGAGCCTGTACAGGTAGGGATGGAAAATTTCTCGGTGGGGCCCCAACCCTATAGGGGCAGGGAATCCTCGTTTTATAGGGTTAGGGTTATGGTGGGAAATTTCTCCCCTATTTGTTATAGGGTACGTGTATGAGAATACATCCCCTGCCCCGCCCCCGACCCCGAACCCGATTTTTTAAGAATATTTTATATATTTTGTTTACTTTTATCTTTATTTATTGAAAAACATATGTAAAATATGATTATATTAACTAATAAAATATAAAATGTTTAGTATTATGGTTTATTTTTTACTTAAAAATGTATATTTTAAATTTATATTTCATTTTAAATAAGGATTAAAATGTAAAACGGGGAATTTTTCCCGCATGGAATCCTTAAACCCGACCCCGATTTTTTGATTAGGGGATAGGGTAGGGTATGGGAAGTGCATCCCCGACCCCGTCTCTCCTCGATGCCATCCCTATGTACGGGGATTGAGGCCTTTCGAAGGTCGACACTACATTGGAATGGAAAAAAAAAAGAGAAATAAAATGATAGGTTAATTCTAAGTCTTAAGTATGTAATTGTTTATGAGGATTTATCATGAGTCTAGACGAGGTCTAGGGTCCCTCAAAAGTCGACATTGGAGTAAAATTAAAATCATAGATATATATTTTTTAGGATAAATAAAATAATAATGATAATAATGAAAAGTGTAATGCGGAAATAAAATGTATGTATAAAAGATGGAAATGAAAAATGTATATATGTGTAGAAAAAAATATAGAATTAATTTAAATTTTAGGAAGTGAATGTGGAGTTTTTTTTTTCTACTTTTTTTTACGTGGGTTTAAGTGTGCCCCTTTTAAATATTTTTATGTCATATAAGTCATTTAATAGCATGAAAAAAAAACATTTTATAATATTTTATAATTCTATTTTTTAATATGATGATGAATGATATAAACTTTTATTTTGAGTGAAAAATAATCTGCTTTTTGTTTTTTTTGAAAAAAAAATAATAACCTCTGGAAAAATAATAAATATTTAAAAAGTAATAATAAAAGATGTTTTTCAATGTGTGGAAAACCCTTTTTTTTAAAAGTAAAGAAATGATCCCCTATGATGATGTTGATGCTAGATTTTTATTTTTATTTTAATGTTATTTATTTTTTATTTTTTGGAAAAAAAAGAATGAATAGTAAGTACTTTTTAATGGTTTTTTTTTTTTAATTTAAAAAAAATGTTCTCCGTTTTTTTTTTTTTTTGCCATTTTTTTTGTTAAAGTAAATAATAGTGATTTTTATGTGATTCACAAATAATTTTCTTTTTTTTTTTAAACAAAGAAATATGTTGTGGGGTACGTTCTAACTTTCCTAAAAAGGTTCCCAAGTGAGGATTTTTTGTGAGCCTACACGGGGACTAGGTAGAAGGCTTGTGATTGTGTGTAAATGTAAGATATGGACTAACAATAATACAATAAATTCAAATAATAAATACATTACAAATAAATATGTACTAAGGAAACATAAATATCATATATGCAAAATATGTAAGAACTAGTTTGCAAAAAAAAATATGTAAGAAAATAATAATATGTTATTTATGAAGTTGCCATCAATCATAAAAGGTGTGATTGATCACCATTTAAAAAACTGTCTATGAAAATCAGATTAAATTTGGGAGTTGATTATGTATATGGTATATATTAGCACCCTAAAATATATGTTCTCTTTTTTAAAAGAGTTACCTTGTTTTATCTATTATTATCTTAATTTCAAAAGTGATTTTTATTTAATTAAAAAATGTTGTTTTTATTTTTGAAAAACAAATGTCCTGTTTAAATTTCTCTAATCTTAAAGAATAAAGCAAGGATGAAAATTAAGATAAGTTGGTTTATGGCCATTTATTGAACAATGTTGGAACTTTCGAAAAATTCCACCTTCCACCTTAAGAATTTGAGAATTTTTTCTCAAAATCCATCATAGGATTGTAATTATATTTTTTTTTTTTTTAAAAAAATCAATTTAATTTTGAAATTCCATTATTTAAAATTTTTGATTTTTCTGAGGTTTTTTATTAATTTTTAAAAAGGGTACATATTTTAATGTTTTAAATATTTTTTCAAATTCACCTTTTTTTTTAAAAAACGTTTTTTTAAATACATGTTTTAAATAAACCTTTTTTTTTAACTGACTTCCAAAGATTTTTTCTTTTCCTTTTTAATCTGACGTTTGAATTTAAGTTTTTTTTTTTAATATATGTTTTAAAAACCCTTTTTAATCTGACGTTTGAATTTAAAATCTTTTTTTTTTTTTTTTTAATCTTAGCTTTTTTAAAAAAACAGTTTTTAATCCTTTCTTTCTAATCTGCTACTTTACTAACTAATTTTTTTTTTTAAAAATAATGATTCTTAAAATAAAAATATTCTAACTTAAAATTTTATTTCATTCTAAAACCTACAGGGCAATCTTCTACACAATTTTTTTTTTTCATTTTTGTTATATATTCATAATTTTAATCTTTAAATTAAAATGATTATTTTTATATGAACCATATTCTAAAATGCATGAACATGGCATTATGAAATAACATTTTAAATAAACAATTCAATTTTAAAAGATAAAATAATAATAATGAATTGACAAATCATAACGATGAATTTAATGACCTAAACAGATTTTGATGCAAATAAAATTAAGGTTTTACTCTAAACGTAGATATTTGATAAAATAAATATTCATTTTAAACCAATCAAATTTCAAATCTGCATCATAACTTAAAATAAGAAGAATTTAACAGAAACAACTTACACAATTTTCAAAACAAAAATAAATAAATAAAATAAAGGAAAAGAGAAATTACCCTCTCAATGCAAAGAAAGGCTCACGTATGAAATAAGGAGAAATGAGATTTGGTGGGGCGAAATGGAGAAAGCAACTAGATCCACGTATGAAAGGATGATGGCCAGAGAAAAGGTTTTCTAGGGAATTTTTTATCTTTTTTTCTTCTTCCTATTGAAAGCAAATAAAAGTTCTTTATCTATACTATATTAAAAAGCTAACAAGTTGGGGAAACATTTTTAGACTAAAATGCCCTCTATATAATTAGCAAATTACAAAAATAAATCAATATTTGAATCAAATAAGATAATAGATGTATCCATACCAAATATAAAATATAAATAAGAATTTAAAAAACATATTTATTAAAAATCAATAATTTATCAAAATATTGATATCAAATTTATTAAAAACGTAACAATAATTTGTCAAAATAATGATATCAAACTTATTAAAAACTTAATATTTTTTTTTTTTGTCAAAACAATGATATTAAATTTATTCAAATCGTAATTTTTTTTTTATAAAAAAAACTATCAATATATTAAAAACATAACAAGATAAGATAATGATATCAATTTAAAAAAAAAAACTATTAGTAATTTTAATTAAATCAATATATTAAAAACATAACAAAATATTGATAATTATCAATAATTTTAATTAAATTAAATCAATATTTGAATTAAATAAGATAATAGATGCATCAAACAAAATAATGATATAAAAAATTTAAAACTATTAATAATTTAAATTAAGTTAAATCAATATTTGAATTAAATAAGATGATAAATTAAATCAATATTTGAATTAAATAAGATAATGGATGTATCTAACAAAATTATGATATCAAAATTTTTAAACTTATTAATAATTTTAATAACGATAAAAAAACATATTTACTAAAATTTCTAATTGTAATATAATTTAAAAAAATAAAATCAAGATTTTATTTGAACAATAATTTGTCAAAATAATGATATCAAATTGATTAAAAATGTAACAATTTTTTTAAACTATCAATATATTAAAAACATAACAAAATAATGATATCAATATATCTACATCTATATATAAATATATACGTTTGTAATCTCAAATATAAAATAATAAAAATAAAAATATTGATTTGGCTTAGAAAAGTTGTTAATATATATCAAGAATTTTAAACTATATTAATAATTTTAATTGGATTGAATCGTTATTTAAATTAAATTAGATAATAGTACCTCAATATAAAATATAATAATAAAATAATGATATCAAAAATTTTAAAAACAAAATATAAGATCTCATTTGATAAATGATTTTTCAAAAAAATTATAAATAATTCAAATAACAATTTAACAAAAAAATCATATTTAGTAAATAAATTTGAATTTTAATAATAATAATTAAATTATGAGATTTACGAAAAAAAAAAATAGGGTTATAAATTATAAATTGAATAAAATACCAAACATATATAATAAAAAAAATAATGATGTCAATAAAAATGAAAATATTGATTTGGTTTAGAAAAGTTATTAATCTACTTTGTATTTTAATATATTATATTATTATAATCTAATTATATATTATATCTTCTATAAAAAAAATCAATGATTTGGTCTCTAAAGCAAGAGTTTTGTTAATATATCTATATATACGTTTGTAATCTCAAATATAAAATGATAAAAATAAAAATATTGATTTGGTTCAGAGAAGCTGTTACTAAATTTTCTATTTATAATATTATTAAAAAATCAAGGTTTTTTTTTTATATTAATTCAAATTTTGTTTCTAACCTAATTATATATATATATAAAAATCAATAGTGATTCAGATTTAGTAAATAGATTTGAATTTTAATAATTAAATTAAAATGAAATCCAGTTTAGTGTATATAAATAACCACAACTCCTACTCTTTTCATCTACTGCTCTATTTCAATTTTGCACCAATTCCATTTATCTGTATTTCGTTGATCTCTTTATTTTCCTTGCATGTAACTATTATAACTTTTTTTTTTTTGAAAAAGTATTACAGATACTTCATACCGTGCTTAGACATTAGTTTCGCTCACTTTCCATTTCACTTCTATGGTGGTAAGTTACAATACTTATATGTGTTTATTTGTTTTGTGTTTAATTTCTTTCTTTAATTTATCATATGAGTCTTATGTGTCCTGACATGAAAATGTGAATGTTGCATTAAATCAGATTTTTTATTCAAAGTTCCTTTTTTATTTTTAGATTTCCCAAGCACCATTTTTTATCAAATTATATATATATATATATATATATATATATATATATATATATATATATATATATTAAAAGTGAAATAGTGTAAATAGTTGAAGAAAAAACAAAAATTGTGCAAATGAATTTTTTCAGTTTTTTAGATTTGTGCAGGTTGGATTCCAGGCATGGACATTTCACTTAACCATTTGGTGTAGAAGACAAGGTAAAATAGATTTAGGTCAATTTTATGCTTTAAATATAAATATTTTTTTCTTTCTAAATTAAACCATTTAAAATAATATATATTTTTTTAACCTAAAATATTTACTATTATTTTTTCTTTGTTTCTATATTACAACCAACAAAATTTGAGAAATTAGGGATTTCCTAATTTGAAAATAAATATTTTGAAACTAAAAAAAAGGAAAATAAAATAGTCATACCAATTAATAATAAATCAAATCAGAAGGTGACTATATTTTGGAGATAATCCTAATTTAAATACAAGTCTATATGAAACATGAAAATTGTAATATATATATAATTGATTGTCAATATGATTCATGAATAAATATATTATTTTTAATTTTATTAAATAATACTATATAAATTTGGAGAAATAATTTGAGATAAAATTATTCTCTAAATTATTGAAGTAAAAAAATTATTGAGTTTTTAAAACTGTTCTATTGTTAAAATTTTGAAAATAATATTTTATTGATTAATTTAAAGTTAAATTATTTTATATCATACCATATTTAAACTTTTTTTTTTAAATTTAAAAGAAAAATAAAGATTTTAATTTAAAATTAAAAAAAAAAAGTTGACAAGCAAAGATTTGGTTTTAATGTTAACCGATTAAGTTTTGATTTGTTATCTAATAAACTCTCTTAATTTAGTTAAAAATAATTAATTTTAATTATATTAAAATTAATTAATTGAGATTGGATTTAAAAAATCAAAATTAATTATTTTTATTGAATTTAATCAATATTTGAATTCAAATTTTAAATCTAATATAATTATTTTAATTTTGTTAAAATTTGATATCACGCTAAATCTAAATTCAATTAATTGGTTTAATTAAATAAGATTTTGAGTTCATGTATAAATCTGATTTAATTTTTAAGATGAAAATGTTTAAAACATTCCAATTTATAGAAATAAATTTTTTTTTTTTTGATATCCGTGAGTGTCCGGGCCTATTAATATCAAAGTAGTTTCAATTCTTTCAATTCTTGACTATTCTAAATTGTTTTTATTACCTCTAATTAATTCATTAATTTTTACTCCCAATAAATCTCAAATGTCCTTCAAAACTTTACCACTAACCTTTCAAATAACAATATTTAGGTATCTTGATACATGTTATATTGAAACACGACTCACCTAAAATCACCTCTCCTATATAAATTAACACAGATAAATAATTTAATATTAGAAAACATCTCATTTTTACTTGATTGATATAGTTGTTTGCTTATATATATAATTTATCTATTTTATAATATATAATTCAACTTTATTCTTCCACTGTTTATATTATTCTTTTAAAATTTAGCATGATAAATATTTGAGTATTACTACGCTTCTCATAATTTTTATGCTTATTCCAATAAATATATATGTATTTTATTTAAAAGAAATAATAAAATATTAATATATAATAATAAAATGAAAGAAATATTGTAAATAAAAAATAAACGTGCAACGCACGTGGTAAAAACTAGTACAAGAAAAAAAAAGAATTTACCATGGATTTAAATCTTAATTAATTAAATTAATATAATTCGATTTAAATTTAAAATTTGAATTCAAATCTTTAATTAAATTAAAAGAATTGATATCAGATTTAAAACTTAAAACCAAATTTTATAAATTAAATGAAGATAACTCAATTTTGATTCTGAATTTGAATTCAAATCTTGATTTAATTATATTTAAGATAATTAATATTAAATTTAGAGCATGTTGTAATTAAATTAAATTTAGATTTGAAATTTAAAAGCAAATCTTAATTTAACTAAATTAAAATAATTAAAATTTAGAATATTTATAAATCTTGATTTTCTTTAAATTTAAAAATAAACTAAACAAAAGATTTAAAACCAAATCAAATCTTGAATCTATAGAAGGTGGGCCATGGCTTCCCCCAAAACATTTTTAATTTATATATATATATATATATATTCTTGTAATATAATAATTTGAAAATTGAAATATGATTGGAGTAATCGTTTATATTTTTAGTCATGGGTGGCCTTATAGCCCAGCAGGCTAAGCACGTGCAAAATTTTTTGTCCAAGTTTGGAAGTTGATTAGTATCCACATACTTGATGGGAGTTGTAATGTATGATGTAATGTTTAAGTTAAGAGGTTTAATCTAATTTCATATCTTGCAACCTTTTATTTTGTAGGTAATATCAAGCGTAAGCAAAGCATGACGAGGATGAAGCTACACTTGATGATATTTCATTTACATTTTTCAGGATTTCATTTTATGATTTTAGTTATTTAAGATTTAGCTGTACATTTTATTGATTTGATATATTTCACTTTGATTTTATTATTCAGACTGTGGCACCAAAACAAATGTTTTGATTGAAAATTTCATTGATTAAATAAAGCTTCCTCATTTGTGTCGTTAACTCTGACTTAATCCAGCAATGAACCAAACCAAAACATCTTTACTACTTCACAAGGAGGATGTAATTGACCGATTCTTCTTTTTTTTTTTTTTTTTTTTTTTGAACGTGACCGATTCTTCTTCTTGATCATATATATAGTTTGCAAAAGGATTAATACTTACTCCCTAGTAAAATGACTTTTGATACTAAGAAGCCACGACACGCTCTCCACAAAAAGTGTTTTAAGTTTTGGAAGGACCTGCAGCCCCCAAATAGAATACTAACAAGCATTATCTACGGAAGAGTTGTTGTCTCACCGTGAACATCTTCTGTTTCCTCCGGACCCTGCACTTCTACCAAAGTCATGCGATAACCAGAATACAAGTAAGAATTTATGAAATGTCGTATCAACGAATCCGGCAAGAGATGCAGACTAATAGGGATGGCACGGATCAAATAAGCATCAATGTGATTAAAGATTCTATTCAACTTTGAAATATCTGATCGCTTCTGGTTACCTCGTACAAATCACAAACCAATTTACATTCATTGGAGATAACAGAGGAAGGTGAAAAGCTTACCGGTCTAGGAAGCCAAGGGTCTTGCCAAATGCAAATGAAATGGCCATTCCCAACTCTCTGCCCTTGGACCAATATCTTCCTACCTTCAAGAATGCTCCGCCAACCCCAAGAAACTCTACTCCACTCCCAATATTCGCATCCACAAATTGGCAATACAAAATGTAGGCATCAACATCAAATATCCATACCCATCATTGAATTCTGTAAACAAAAGTCTTTGAAGTACAAAAGACGTGACGCTACAAGTTCCAATTTTACAAGAGAATACAATGCAAGTATGTTATTTGATACTCTTATCTGATTTGATTTCTTCCATCTTCAAATGGAATATCTTAGAATTTTCATTCAACATAACACATCTTGAAGAAGGAAAAAAATGACCCAATTACTTATTAAGTGGAACTAAATTGCCAGGATGCAAAAATTATAAAATATATCACAATGTTAACTTTTATCTTAACACAACTATAAAATAAAAGCTTTCAGATCTAAGTACTATCAATTAAAACGATCAAAGATTTAATAAACATGCTAAAACAAGATTAAAATAGCTTATAAATTTACAAAGTGACATAATGGTGCATGAATGTTGCTGATTGATCAGGATGAATGACACACCAGAGTTTGTCTATTTCTCAGAGAGTTATTTACCCAATCTGACGTCAAAGGGGGAAAAAAGAAGTGGGGAAAAGCATAAATTGTCTTACACCAAAGTTTAAACTAAAATAGTCCCTTCCATTGTAGTAACAGCTTTCCCACGTAACAGAACCCTTTGTTTCTGCTCGTCTAAATGGATCTTCAATATTCCACCTCTAGGTGATGACTAAACATAACCAAAAAAAAAAAAAAAACATGAGATGCATACAACAAACTATTTGGAGAGAGAGTGAAAGAGGTACTACCTGATATGCAACAAAATCAGATTTTCCCAAGTTCTTGGCCCAATGAACAGCCAAGGCACAATGTGCACTACCAGTTACGGGATCCTGAAAGTGCAACATGGGTATAAGATGTAACGTAAAAGGATTTTATTAATCAACCCACTTCCGATCCAAAGAACTAAATCAACTCTGAACATGATCGCATAAACATGACAGAACGGAATCCTTTGCATTTGAGAGTGCTTAGCATCAATTTTGCCAATAGTTGAGGATTAATATTCCCAGTTCACATGTTAATTTATATGATGAAACAAGGATTAGTATAGTTGATTCCATGAATTGCCTCCATAGCTTAGAAATAAAAAATGTCTATTCTTAACATTCTAACATTCAAAGAACATTGAAAATTCAGTACCTCATTGATCCCAAATTTGGGGGCAAAGTATCGACTGTAAAAATCAAATTCAGACTCTGCAGGGGCAATTGCAGTTATAATCATTCCCTCTCCAGGACACTTTTGTATCTCACTTATATTTGGTTGAAAATCTACTACATCTTTTCCTGAAGGAAGAACAACCTGCAAAATGTTGAAACATTTTAACAGGACGAATTGCAATATCCACACAACATTTAAATGGAAAGGTTTTTTTAGTTCCACCGATTTTCTCATCTCACAATAAAGAATAACAAAGTTGGTAGCTAAACATCAAAGACAGTACTAAAAGGGGCAGTTCTCAAGAGATCATTTTTTGTGGTTATCTTTGTGTCAATCACAGAAGCAACATTTAATGCTTTGGAGATTGAAGAAATATCAGCAGAATTTACTTCAACAGATGGGATAGCTGGGAAATCCAATTCAATTAAGTAACTCTCTTGTGCTTCACCATTCTGCACCCCTGGTGTCTTGCTCTCTGGAATTCTTTTAGCAGTTAGAATTCCTGAAAGTGTAGAGAACTCGATAGCATTTGAATTCACTAAACCAGATGTGAAGAGTGTGTGTGCAGCTGCCAATGTCGCATGACCACATAGATCGACCTAAAAAAAAAGTTGTAAAAATCAGTAATAAAATTTGACGACAGTAACAAAGCTATCATATTATGTCTTTCACTAAATAATTCGAGTTAGTTTATGTAATTTGCCTCAGTTGTTTCCATGGTTCAAAGTCATGGTATTGGTGGTCACTGACTCGGACGCTACTCGTATTGTTATTAGGTGATACACAAGCAAAGATAGATAAAAGATTTTAAAAAAAAAACGAGTCATCGTATGTCACAACTGATACACCCCATGTCATGTCACAAGTGAGTCAGTCCAGGTAATGAATACATAAATATTTAATCTGTCTAGCCAAACTCTTTATCATCAAATACATTGATATCATACAAACATGCTACAAGATATATATGAAAATGGAAAGGCTAAAATAAATAGATTGATGATAAACTCAAAACAATTTGAGGAAAATTCAATAATAGTTTTCATAAATAAATCGAAGTTAGGATAGGATAACCACCACTCTCCACTTTTAGTTGTAGTATACTCAAAAGGTCTCCTTTTAAGAACCCATATAAAATAAAACCATACAGATTTAGTTTTAAAGTGAACAATATCATACAAAATTGAAGATTTCAAAGGGTCTTTTAAGTAATTCTCCCTTTGAACCGCCAAACCTCCCCTAAATTAGTCATTGATCCATCCATCCATTAGGACAACGGCCGATCCGTAATATCTCTACATTGGTATAATATTGTTTATTGTACCAAAAAAAAAATGTTATCTTTCTTATAAACTCATGATCATTCCCAATTTAAACGGACTTTTCCGTATAATTTGAAGTAAAAAGAAAGAAAGACTTCACCTCAGCAACAGGAGTGAACCATCGGAGATGAAACTTGGATGGTAAGATTTCATCAGTTTCTGGTTCAGTAATGCGAATCAAATAACAAGTCTCGGAGATATTAAACTCGGCAGCCAAATCCTGCATCCATTTCTCATCTCTCTCTTGCTCTAAAATACAAACAGCAGCCGGATTTCCCTTGAAAGCTGAGTCAGTGAACGCGTCAACCTGTTCATTCCAAAATCAATCAATCAATGAATCGGCAAAGAAATCTGAATTGGATTGGTTAAGATAGGTAGAAGTAGAATACCACGAAGTATTTGACTGGTTTTACCGCCATTGCTGCGAAACAGAGAGAAAGAGTTGGTATGGTAACTAAAAGAGAAAGCTAAGAGCCGCCGGTCGTCATCACAAAATGACTTTTTGCCTTTATTTTAGTGAAAGTAGTTTTATAAATTATCTATAAATATAGCTATACTAATTAGTAAAGTTTATTTAAATATTATAAAATGTATTTTTTTTTTTATTTTAAAAGGAAAAATACTATATCCTTCCTTACTAATTCAATAAATTATATTTTTTCTAGCTATTTTTTTTACAATAGTTTAAGTTTTTTATTTTAAGTCTAGTCACTAAGAATTTGACAATTTTGGAGTCAAATTATTGATGAGGATTAAAAAACTTGTAAGTTTCATATTGATAATTCTTGAAAAAAATAAATAATTAATTTCGTCCTCATCGTCGGTTTGTAATTTCTTATGGTGACGGGTGAATGATAACCAACACCCTCTCCGTGATGACCGCTACAATTAATAGACATACTTTGTTTCGTTTTCTTCATCATCTATCTCTTCAAACTCATTGAAGCACAAAGCTAATTATTAATCTCTGTTTTTGTCCCTTCAAACAGTTCATTTTAACAGTTACAATTTTCTCCAAATTAATAATTTGTTTTAAGAGATAATGTAGATAAAATTTATGAAGTCCCTTATAGGATCGGGCCCTAACCCGACGATTAATTTTTTCATCCCTAATTTGAATTGATATAGATATCTGTAGAGGTTTAAAAAGCGAATTAAATCTTTGAAGGCATCTTTGTGTAACGCTTCTATTAGTTATAAGATCACATCCTCTTAAAAAAAAATACTCATAAATGTTATTTTTTATAAATATTAGTGAAAATTTTCTAAATTTACAAAGCTCTAATCAAGACCCAGATTAAGAATTTGTTTTAAGAGATAAAGTAGACAAAATCTATGAAGATAATTTAAATTTATGTAACAGTTTTCAAATTTTATATAGAAAAAATCCCATCATATGAGACTTACAAGTATTTTTTCCTCATCAATACAAATATAAGCTCCTTCGATACAATTCCTAAATTATAGTCAAGTCTCAAGAAAACCACATTTATAAATTATTGCAATGCGCAATGCAACCTATTTCAAGAAGCTCGAAGTGTTGTGAGATTGGCGAACTACTCTTAGAAATGCTTAAATTCTCAAGGAAAGGAATGAATGTCCATGAAAGACTGGAGTGATTTAAAAATTTCAATCAAGGTTCATATTTCTCCAATCCCCATTTGTGTATAACTTTTTCAGTGAAAATATATGTAAAAAAGTAAAGAAAGGAATGGAAAGATATGAGCAATCAACTAAAACTAAAACGGGTTATTTTTATAAATACTAGTGAAAAATTTTAAGATTTACAAACCTATCTAATCAGGACCCAGATTAAGAATTTGTTTTAAAAGATAAATTAGATAAAATCTATGAAGATAATTTAAATTTATACAAACATGGCCAATTTTCAATGTTCACAAAAGGTTTAGTAGTCGTCTTTATTATGGTATTTATAAAAGATTTTTTCAGAGCTTATTCCGTAAAGGTTTACCATCCCTTCACTATATGAGCAATATTAGAAATGCTTAAATTCTCAAGGAAAGGAACAAGTGTTCATGAAAGACTAGTGATTTAAAAATTTCAATCAAGGTTCATATTTCTCCAATCCCCATTGGTGTATAACTTTTTCAGTGAAACTGTATGTAAAAAAGTAAAACAAATGAATGGAGAGATTGATAGTTAAACGTTTTCCTTCCTTTTTCGACCATTTGATTTGAGAGTGAAAATTAGAGACACAAAGGAGCTACTCATTAAGGAGTAGAATGCAATCAACCAATAGAAGAATTAACTCCTCTTCATTAAAATAATAATTTGACAGAGAGGATTTTTAGATCAATTAAGAATCAATTTGGAGATCATCTAGGCAAATATGTGGGTGCATACGTTAATCATTAGGCACAACATCAAATTTTCGGCCAGTTTTCCGATATCAATTATGAATTGATAATTAAATGCTGAGGAGTGAATTTTAAGGGACGAGCAATTTTATAGTAATCGTCTCATTTCCGGGGTTGCATCTTCTTTGAGCAGGCATTCATCTCTGATACCAAGTGTAAAAACTTCCCAATGAATTTTTTATCCACTTGAAACAATGATCTCCATAAGAAATAACCAAGACCAACATTTTTAAAAACCAGGAGGGGGTAGTTCTGCAATAGATCATGGAGAGAATAATAAAGAATTTATAGCCAGGACTTGGAGACATATAAGTTCTATCTTAAAGCACCCCGGGATTACAAAAAATTCCTCCCATTGGAGGCTATAATGGAAGGAAAATGATTACAAAAGGCCTTAGAACTAACAGCCATATCGAGCTAAATCTAATAAGTAAATCCCAAAAGATACGGTGCTCCGATTACTCCTCCTTAAAGACCCTTTTGTTCCTTTCCCACCAAGTGAGCCAAATAAGAGCACGGATCGCATTGCACCAAAGGGTGAGGGCTTGCTTCTTAAAAGTCACACCACATAGAAGACTATGAAGCAATGGCTGAATCTAGGAGGGGCTCGGGCCTTGAAAATTGAACATGTCAAACAGCTTTCTCCAAGACTTCGGCAGTAAAGGGGCAACTCCCAAATAAATGGTAAAAACCTCTGCATTGGCATGGCATAAAACACAGCGATCGGGGCTTAAGGCCATAAGGGGAAATCTTCTCTGAAGCTTGTCATTAGTGTTTAACCCACCATGAATTGCAGTCCATAAAAGGACTTTATCTTTCTTCGGGTAGAAATCCTTCCAAATCACATTCAAGATTTCGTTGTTGAGAGAGGAGGCAGCCTTGAACAGAGAGTTAAAAGCATTTTTACAAGAGAAAATGTCACCACCGCCCCTGTTCCAAAATTTGATATCATGCGAGTTACCTGGTTTTAAGCCAACGATGCTATTCAAAAGGGAAGTAAACTCTTCAATCTCCAATTCCCTGAGGTTTCTTGAAGAATAATATTATCCAAGGAGGTCCACGCATTCATCCAGAATCTGATTTTCGATCCATTACCAAGCTTGAACTTAGTATTAGAAGCCAAATGATTGTCCACACATCAACATTTTTGTAACAATTTCATGGCATCTCCCGCTGAACACTACAACTTCATCATCTTTTAGTAGAGGCAGAGATCCCAGTAAATGCCAGATCTTTTGTACTTTAATCCTTAAAAAAATGTCAGAATATAAAATTAATAGATCTTACAGTCACATAACTCTCTCATGGCTTTCTTTAATCTCTCATAAAAATGGAAATAAAATTAACCAGAATGAGCAATCTATAACAACAAAGAAAAGCAACATACAATATCTCTGCATCATTCTTACTTGAGGATTTGAAATTGCTTATCAAGATGCAGCTTCCTCCACCAAAAACATCCTAGTGATTAATAGAGACAGAAAACATGATTAAGTTCGTCATGTCAAAGTCAAAACTATTAATATTTATCGTGATAAATGACTATTTCAAGCGATCCCCATTGATTATTTACATGTCAATCATAATAATTACTTCTTAATGCGATCTATATAATTTGCTATATATGTGATTACTTTTTTAAGATGCTCAATTGCAATCACCAAAAAAAGGGGAAATTTAGCGGATAGCAAAGTTTTATATAATATTTACAAATATAACGCATACTAAAAAAGTATTTGTAAATTAATATTTATTTTGAAAAATAGGTTATTCAGTGATTGATGGTAACAAATAATCGATTGATTATAAACAAACAGTAAAAATAACCACTTACGCGATATCCATTGGTTTACATAATTCATAATAATCATATAATCAATTATTAAAGTGCTAAACAAAAATGACTTATTTGTAAATATTATATAAAAATTGGCTAATTACTATGAAAAAAAAATGATTTGCAATCAAAAACAAAAAAATTAAGACAAAAACATAACCAAGACATAAAAATTGCTTCACAATCTCACAACTAAGTCACTAATCTTTCTAAAAATGTTGACGGATATATATATAAAAAAAGTGTTTTTATATATATATATATCTGTCTACATTTTTCCAAACCCTTTTTTATATAAAAATTCAATTCCAAACCCCCCAAACTTAAGAATCTGAAAAAACGGATTCTAATATCAATTCTCATATATCCCTTTTTCCCCTCATAAAAATTCACTCCGTTTAAGCATAAATACAATTTCAATTTCCTTTAAATTAAATTCATAGACTATATATAAAAAATCAAACACTTACAGGTTTTGGAATTGAAGTTATTTGAACTCCTGAGCACCTCACCAGTATTTCAAGTACTGATTATAAGTTCATAGAGATCTCAAAGTAAATAGTAAAGTATGGAACATGGGCAATTTTAGGCCAATCTTCTCCAGTTTCTTTCTTGCATCGTTCTTCCAATTTTGGGCAGCCAACTATGTACAATTCTTGTAAAGAGCGTAGTTGGTCCATCCCTTCTGGCAATGAAGTTATATTTGGACATTCATAAATAACCAAACGCAACAGTGAAGTGAGATGGTGGATCCCTTCAGGCAACGAACTTAGCCCCGGGCAATCTCTAATATCCAATCATGAGAGTGAAGTGAGACATTGCAAACCCTTGGGCAAATGCTGCATTTTGGGAAGTCCTCGAAGATATAGTGTGTGAAGACTCACAAGTTTTTGCCATGTTTCATCATCATCGTCACGAGAAAAAGACAATTGTAAATTATGGCAGTGGCTTATGTCAAGAATCTCTAGGTTCGTGAAATGTGCAAAAAATTCTTCTGGTAGAAATTCAAAATCATTGATTCCACCAAGGGAAAACTGTTTTAATTGAAGCAGAGAAGAAGGGTCTTGAGCAAAGTTTGTAGTCATTTTCATTACCCTATCCAATAGTTGCACACTAACATTAATTAATTCCAATGACTGCAAAGGTGGATGCCATGGAATACCAAGCAACTGATGACAATCAATAATCTCTAATTCTGAAAGGCGAGGAAATGTTGGAATCAAGCCACTTGTTTGAGATGAGATTTCACCCTTGTACAATCCCTTTAATTTAGGCATGTCAACAATCCTTAACTTCTCGAGGGATGGAAATAATGTCAATGAAGAAGAAGAAGAAGACTCATTCTCGACAATGTATTCAACGCAATCCAGATACAAAAGACATAGATCCTTGAGAGAAGGAATTTGATGTAATTGAGGGAGATGTTGTAATCTTCTACATGATGAAAGACTTAAACTGACCAAACGAACAAGGGAATCAGATGATAACCAATTACATAATCTCAGTCCAGGGTAACTCTTTATACTTATCTTTTGAATATTTGAATGTGGTTGTAAGTACTCTAAAACTCCTTCTTCTCCTTCTTCTTCAAAAGCAGAGCCCCAATCTAATTCTAACTCTCGAAGACCTGTCTTTAGTCTCAAGCAATTACCATTTTTATGCAAATCAACAATTCTACAAAATTTCAAATCTCGGATAGCTAATTTTCCTCTCAAGTTGTTAAGTTCATTTAGATCATTTAACCTACTGCCATCACCCTTCTCCAATACAAATAGATTTATTTTCTGAAGATTAGTCAGCCCACCTAGTCCTTTTGGCATATGAGTCAATCTACTACAAAAAGATAGATCAAGATGTCTGAGGTTGATCAAATTTTTAATATCTCTTGGCAATTCTATTAAACTCGAGCAGGAACTAAGGATAAGGGCTTCCAAATTATACAACTTGGTAATAGAGTCGGGAAGATATTGAATATAGCCATTACAAGAAAGGTCTAGGTATCTCAAATGTTTTAATTTGCTTATAGACTTGGGCAATTCTATAAGCGGCACAATGCACAATCTCAATGTCCGTAGCATTGAAAATGTAGTGAAAATTCTATTAAGATAATCAATGGAGGAATGAGGAGGAGGAGGAAGGAAGTTATTTAAAAGAAAGGTCCTCAATTTTTTTGCCACAAGCAATGGTTCACAAAGTTCTGGTAGTTTAGAGTCAAATGAGATGTGTCGAGTTCTTTTGTTAATGCCCCCAACATTCACATCTGCAATTACACATTCATTTTCTCCAACTGAACATGCAAGATCATGTATGAAGTCATGCATCTTACACAACATTATGTCTCCGTTTTCATTAATAAGCATATCTTGAAAGAATGACCTCCGTAACAATTCCATAAAATAATCGTTACTGATATCGTCGATTGGTTTATTTCTACCATGTGATTGAATGAAACCATGGGCTGCCCATTGTCTTGTCACCTCATCCTTTGCAATGTAATGATCTTTTGGAAACAAAGAACAATATTTGAAACATTGTTTCAAATGTGAAGGGAGGTGGTTATAACTGAGTTTAAGAATTGATAGCATCTCATTTTCTTGTTGCATAACTGTGTCGAGTTCATTATCCTTGAAAGACAACCAATCATCTTCTACATCTGATAGCATCTGATCTTTTGATTTTTTACAATAGAGAAGACCTCCAATGACTCTTATGGCAAGAGGAACTCCTTTTAATTTTGCTACGATTTCCTTCCCAATCCTAATCAAATTTGTATTCTCAACCTCTTCTCCCTCATCAAATGACAGTCTTTTAAACAATAACCAAGAGTTATCATCAGACAGACCTTCTAATAAATGTAATATGGTTGCACGACAAGTCCTTGCAACTTGTTCACTACGTGTTGTTATCAAAACCTTACTACCTTTTGCACCACCTATTAACAATCTCTTCAAACCATCCCATTTTTCAAGATCTTCATTCCAAACATCATCTAGGATGAGTAAATATTTCTTCCCATCAATTTTAGCACGGAGGTTACTTTGAAAATGCGTATCAAGAGGGTCAGGTGAGTCTAAAATCTTTTTGACGATATCTTCCAAATCAAATACTTCCGAAATACACACCCATAATTTCAACTCGAAGTTCCTCGTTATGTTCTCATCATTTAAGATAGATTTAGCAAGTGTGGTCTTTCCTAATCCTCCGATTCCAATGATTGAAACCACGGAAACATTCTCTTCGACGTTGTCAGTACTAATCAGATGATTTACGATTAATTTCCTATCGTCATCCCTCCCAATCACTTCATTGTCACGTATAAAAGAGTCAGAGTCAATAAGGCGTTTATTCCTCAACCCAACATCCTGTATAACTCCAATACTAGACGCAGAGAGGTTAAATCGAGTTCTGTCAGCATCAATAGTATCAAGTTTCTCCCTAAGATTCTTAATTTTGTGTCCCATTTTGAGACGGAACGCAACTTGGTTTGATTCGGAGAAGAATAAACGTACCTGTTTGAACTTCATTTCATTCATAGTCATAACTTGTCGTCTCAAGGATTCATAAGAGAACTCGTCCATCAGATCATCGGCATCATACAGAGCATCTTTCAACTTTGAAAGCCAATCCTTCAATGAATGACTCTCTGACTCCCTTTTCTCAGCATCAAGAATGACAGATTGAATGGTAGAAACAGTATCTTTGAGTTTCTCAAACTCATCTTTAGCACCCAATATCAATACAACCTCATCAAATGCTAAAGAGGTCAGTGTGGTTATGATGTTTCGTGAAATATCAAAAAGGATTGATTCCGCCATTGAAATAAAGCAAGATTGTATATTTGAGAAAGGCTCAGGTTTCAATTGCTTTTATATCATTCTAGGTTTAAATACAATTTTAGTCCCTATGGTTATGCATTTGTTCTATTTTGGTCCTTATGCTTTAAAAAGTTCTAAATCAGTCCCTATAGTTTCATAAAAGCTTAAATTTAGTCCCTACCGTCCTGGTCGATCAGTTCACTCCCCTGGGTCGTTGCTCCATATTACCAAAACCAAAGGAAAGCAGTTATATGGTAACAGACCCGACCCGCCCATTTTTTTGAATTTTAATTCTGAGTCAAAGCTTATGGGGACCACGTTTCCATCCTCTCTCTGCCACGTCATCGTATAACGGGCCACGTCATCTTTCTGTTAAGGCCATTGACGGTAGGGACTAAATTTAAGCTTTTATGAAACTATTGGGACTGATTTAGAACTTTTTAAAGCATAGGGACCAAAATAGAACAAATGCATAACCATAGGGACTAAAATTGTATTTAAACCATCATTCTATTATCAAAACTGATTGGTCTATTTTATTATTTGTCGCATTCCTCCACTTGCATATACCGCCTTCAATACCACTGCACATGAGAGCCCGGTTTTTAATTATTTCTCTACCTTACTTTTCTCAAACGTTGCTTTTTTTTTTTTTGGGAAAATTAAATATAACATTGGGTAATTTCATTGTGTATCATAATTTTATTGCATATTTATAAATCTAACGGTTTTTAAAAAATAGTTACAAATATATCAGTTTTTTTTTAAACCATCATTCAAACGAATCAAATAAATCAGTAATAATTTAGAGATAATCAGTGATTACATACATGGGAACTTGAGGACCAGATAAGGGAGCGCTATCCATTCCTGTTCTCTGAGGTTTGATTTTGCGAGGACGCAATATTTTAAGGTGGGGAGACTGTAAGGACTAGAGAATTTTAGTAGAATTCTTTATGTTTAGTATAAATTAAATTGTTTTTAATAGGGAAAATTATTATTTTTTTGTTATGATTGATTTTGGTTAATTTGTGACTAACCAAAGTAAATTTAACTTCGGGTGGAGAAATAGATGGAAAAAGGGATGGTTAACCATGGTTAGATTAATAAGTTAGTAAATAAATTAAGGGGCAAGGCCTAGTTAGCAATAAAATTAGGAGGAGGGGTTTGTTTTTGTTAAAAGAGGTGGAAGGGTTAGGTGGAAATAGTAGGAGGTGGATGGACTTTTGAATAAATTGAATTTAGTTATTATTTTAAATTTTGGAAAAAAACTAAAAGTATGTAAAGGAAATTGAAAAAAAAAACAAAAACATTCCTTTCCTTCTTCCCCAGCCATACCTGCGACCCGGGCTTTTAGAATAAGCCGGGTCGTTACATATTTTAGGCACAAATTTGAGTTTTTTGTTATTTTGCAAATAACTTTTTAGACTATTATTTTTGTAAATATTGGATTTTTTTCAACTATGTGTGCAAGAGCCGCTATAATATTTATAATCTTCTAACAAATAACTTTTTTATTTGATAAATTAAACTTTATTTTTAATTATTATTAGTTGATTAAAATTAAAACACATTTAAAGTATTGTTAAAATTTCATGTAAAACATGTAAAAAAAAAAAATTAGTACTTTTCTATTTAAACTAAATTATATTATTTAAAAAATGCACCCTTGGAACATTTTAAACAAGAATTTATCTAGTAAAATTTGAAACGCTTATTAAATTCTTATCTCTACATTTTTACAAGAAAATTATATATTTAACATTAAAAAATGATTGGAATTTTTATTGGGTAGTAGAATTTTCTGCAATATTTATTAATATATTAAAATTTTAAAGACTTTCATTCATGTGAATCAAATAAAACGGTGATAATTTATAAGGTAACAACAATATTTGTTGATATTGTGATATCAGTAAAACCAGCGATTATTGTGTGGAATATCTGTTTTAGCAACAAAACAGCTAAACAAACTAGGAAAGAAAAGACTGAATTGTTCAAGGACATAAATCCTTCTAGCAACTGCTTATTCTTAGCAGTTACAGTTTCCTATGCCTGTTTTTTGTAATGATTAATGACCTGCCTATGAGAAAAAATCTTTTACAATATTTATATATATATAATAGTAAAACATGTTATTTTTATAAATATTAGTGAAACATTTATAAATTTACAAACTATCCTAATCAGAACCCAGATTAAGAATTTGTTTTCAGAGGTAAAGTAGATAAAATCTATGAAGATAATTTAAATTTATGTAAAAAATTTCAAATTTTATATAGAAAAATTCCCATCATATGAGAATTACAAGTTTTTTATCCTCGTCAATACAATCGTTACAATTCCTAAATTATAGTCAAGTCTCATTTTACATTATGAGAAAACCACATTTATAAATGGTTGCAATCAATGCAACCTATTTCAAGAAGCTAAAAGTGTTGTGAGATTGGCGAACTACTCTTAGAAATGCTTAAATTCTCTAGGAAAGAAATGAGAGTCCATGAAAGACTTAGGGCCAGTTTGGCATAAGTTCTCCTAAAAACGTTTGGAGTTAGAGATTTTAAAAGAAATACTAGTTAAGTGTTTATCCTAAAAACACTTGAGTATGTTAAAATGTGTTTTTGGAGAAAATACTTGATTTGTGATTCTTCCAAAGATGTTTGTAAACAACTAGTTTACCTAAAATATTTCACTCAAGTGTTTTTTTATGAAACACTTAATTAGTATTTCTTTTAAAATTTCTAACTCAAAACGTTTTTAAGAGAAGCTATGCCAAACTGGCCCTTAGAGTGATTTAAAAATTTCAATCAAGGTTCATATTTTTCTCTAATCCCCATTTGCGTATAACTTTTTCAGTGAAAATGTATGTAAAAAAGTAAAGAAATGAATGGAAAGATATGAGCAATCAACTAAAACTAAAACGTGTTATTTTTATAAATACTAGTGAAAATTTTCAAGATTTACAAATCTCTGTAATCAGGACCCAGATTAAGAATTTGTTTTAAGAGATAAAGTAGATAAAATATATGAAGATAATTTAAATTTATACAAACATGACCAATTTTCAATGATCACAAAAGGTTTGGTAGTCGTCTTTATTATGGTATTCATAAAAGATTTTTTCTGAGCTTATTCCGCAAAGGTTTACAATCTCTTCACTATAAGAGGATATTAGAAATGCTTAAATTCTCAAGGAAAGGAATGGGTGTTCATGAAAGACGAGTGATTTAAAAATTTCAATCAAGGTTCATATTTCTCCAATCCCCATTTGTGCATAACTTTTTCAGTGAAAATATATGTAAAAAAAAGTAAAGAAATGAATGGAAAGATATGAGCAATCAACTAAAACTAAAACAGATTATTTTTATAAATATTAGTGAAAAATTTCAAGATTTACAAACCTTTCTAATCAGGACCCAGATTAAGAATTTGTTTTAAGAGATAAAGTAGATAAAATCTATGAAGATAATTTAAATTTATACGAACATGACCAATTTTCAATGATCACAAAAGGTTTGGTAGTCGTCTTTATTATGGTATTCATAAAAGAATTTTCGGAGCTTATTACGCAAAAGTTTACAACCTCTTCACTATAAGAGGATATTATAAATGTTTAAATTCTCAAGGAAAGGAATGAGTGTTCATGAAAGACTAAAGTGATTTAAAAATTTCAATCAAGGTTCATACTTTTCTCCAATCCCCATTTGTGTACAACTTTTTCAGTGAAAATGTATGTAAAAAAGCAAAGAAATGAATGGAAAGATATGAGCAATCAACTATAACTAAAACAGATTAATTTTATAAATACTAGTGAAATTTTTCAAGATTTACTGTAATGACCCGGATTTCTAAAATACCTTAAATCAGAAATAAACAGCGGAAGACTTAATTTTACGAAAATTCGGCATGGTGCCATTTATATTTTAAACGAGCCAAAAACAAAATACTTTGTTCACAACCAGAATAAATGATAAAACAGATAAACCCTGGAAATGCGCATTCCCGACATAGTTTTTAAATTTAAGGAAAACAACTAAAAACCATAATCAGTCAAATGCTCTTCCGAGCTCCAAAATAACCCAATAAGTCAGTGAAAAAGATAAAAGTTCAGAGTGTTTAAAGTTTTGTGCATTTCTAGAATGCACACCTCGATCCAGTCCCAGTCCAAGTCACCATCATGTGATCACGCGACACCACCACCTCTAGCACGACCTCTACGCGGGACATACCTGAAAAAAAAATTTAAAGTGTAGCAACATTAGCATAAAAATGCTAGTGAGAGTAAAATGGAGTCATGTAATCCTATGGACGAATTCCACATCGGAAATTGTGTCCAAAATCCTAACATGCTCTTTACTACCCATTCTATACTCCCAAACAACTTAACCCCACATGTTGTTCAATCTCAAAGTTACATTCCATATGTTACCGAAGGAAAACAATTAAACCACTACTCAACATTCACAATTCATGTATCACCGCTAATGTTCTCGACCAAGAAGCATTAGCAAATAAGAACGTTACATCTAATATTCTCGACCAAGAATATCACCAAAATGATGTTACCACCGCTAATGTTCTCGACCAAGAACCATTAGCAAAATAAATTATTATCTCTAATATTCTCGACCAAGAATATTACCAAAATGATATTACCACCACTAATGTTCTCGACCAAGAACCATTAGCAAAATAAATTTCCACTTTACTATAAACATCATAACCTCGGAAAATCTGACAACCCGGCCTGTTTCATCCAAGGTCCCCAGTATTTCCATAATCACATAGTACATTGACAACCCGGCCTGTTTCATCCAAGGTCCCCAATATTTCCATAACCACATCGTTCATTAACAACCCGGCCTGTTTCATCTAAGGTCCCCAATCTTTCCATAATCACATCCTTCATTGACAACCCGGCCTGTTTCATCCAAGGTCCCCAATGTTTCCATAATCACATCTTTCATTGACAACCCGTCCTGTTTCATCCAAGGTCCCCAATCTTTCCATAATCACATCCTTCATTGACAACCCGGCCTGTTTCATCCAAGGTCCCCAATGTTTCCATAATCACATCTTTCATTGACAACCCGACCTGTTTCATCCAAGGTCCCCAATATTTCCATAATCACATCTTTCATTGACAACCCGGCCTGTTTCATCCAAGGTCCCCAATCTTTCCATAATCACATCCTTCATTGACAATCCGGCCTGTTTCATCCAAGGTCCCCAATGTTTCCATAATCACATCTTTCATTGACAACCCGGCCTGTTTCATCCAAGGTCCCCAATATTCCATATTCACATCGTTTATATAAAATGCGGGAGTAAGAATCTAATAATCAACTAAAATAATAAGCACAAGTGTAAGTGACGGTTAATCATGTCATTAATCATTCTATAAATAAAAATAGCCAAAACGAAGAACACAAGACAAATACTGAAAACAGAAAACATCGCCCCACTAACCATACACCCAACACTTAACTTTTCCCATATCCCAAATCCAAGTTTCACCCTAAGCTTAACTTTTCTCGAATCCAATCCCGAATACCCTCATTCATCTTGAAACCTCCAATTACAATAGTAAACTTTGCTTTACAGTTCCAATTTTATATCTAAACCCCAAAATACAATAACACCAATGTAATAGTCATAACAATCACTCCCGATAATCATCAAAGCAACCAAAATTCTCATAGGAATTCAATTTCACATACCCTCTTATACTCAATTAACAACTCGTCATGCAATTCATACATAAAACTACATGAAACCACTTTAAACTCACCTTCTAAATTTCGAATAAAAATTACCAAATTAGTTCCACAGCTTGTCCACCACCTACAAATTCAAGTAAAAAAAACAAACTAAATGGCTTCAAATACACCACTAAGTAGCAAAGGAATAATTAAATAATTAAACCATTATTCAATTTATATTAAATTGACTATTTTGTCTTTTAGCACATTTGGTCAAATTGAACTTGACAATATCAAAATCAATTTGACCAAATTAGGTGTTGGTACAGACGTGAGATTAAGACTATATATATATATATATATAGGAAACCATGGAGACCTGACTTGCCATCTTCTTCTTCGTGGGATTTGGAAAAGCTTGGCCCATCTTCCTCATGGAGACGCTTCTATCTGATGCCAATATGAATTCTCTTTTTCCCACAAAACTGAACCATCAAGAGAAAGAAATTTGCTTTATAACTTTGTCTTTTATGCTTTGCAAAAAAATCGAAACTGAGGGAAGCTTTACCAAAGCAAAATATATTGGCAGCGTTTGTATGTTTTGGGTTTAATTTACTCGCCGAAAGAGAGAGAAAGGAAACGGGCGGCGCTGGTGGTCATCTAAATAGAGAGAGACTATAAGGGTTTATCATTGGTAATGGGTTTATTGACAAATGGTCTAGTTTTCTAACCTATTGGGCTTTCAAAGATGGGCCGAAAATTAATATAAATAAACTTTAGAAAATACAAAAAAATATCCATAGCACATATTTGAAAATGGTCAGTTGCATCGGGCTCGTGACGCCGAGATGATTTCGACGAACAATTCAAAATTTAAAATTACTTAAAAATAAAATAAGGCTAAAATTTACAAAAACGTTATTATATCGAATTATCATTAAAATTTAACTATACAATACTACTCTAAATTAATAAAACCATAACAATTATTATAGTTAACTCAATAATAATAACAATATAATCTTATTTTAAAACTGAAATTCGGGATGTTACATTTACAAACTTCTCTGATGAGGACGTAGATTAAGAATTTGTTTTAACAGATAAAATAGATAAAATCTATGAAGATAATTTAAATATATACAAACATGGCCAATTTTCAATGATCACAAAAGGTTTGGTAGTCGTCTTTATTATGGTATTCATAAAAGAATTTTCCGGAGCTTATTACGCAAAGGTTTAACATCCCTTCACTATAAGAGGACATTAGAAATTCTTTAATTCTCAAGGAAAGGAATGAGTGTTCGTGAAAGACTAGAGTGATTTAAAAATTTCAATCAAGGTTCATATTTTTCTCCAATCCCCATTTGTGTATAACCTTTTCAGTGAAAATATATGTAAAAAAGTAAAGAAATGAATGGAAAGATTGATAGTTAAATGCTTTCCTTCCTTTTTTGACCATTTGATTTGAGAGTGAAAATTAATTGAGACACAAGGAGCTACTCAATAAGGAGTACAATACAATCAACTCTTGATTAAAAAAAATTAAACAGAGAAAGGATTTTTAGATTAATTAAGAATCAGTTTGGAGATCATCTAGGCAAATATGTGGGTGCACACCTTAATCATTAGGCACCACACATCAAATTTTCGGCCAGTTTTCCGATATCAAATTATGAATTGATAATTAAATGCTGAGGAGTGAATTTTAAGAGACGAGCAATTTTATAGTAATCGTCTCCATTTCCGGGTTTGCATCTTCTTTGAGCAATTCATCTCTCTGATACCAAGTGTAAAAACTTCCCAATGAATTTTTTATCCTCTTTGAAACAATGATCTCCATAAGAAATAACCAAGACCAACATTTTCAAAAACCAGGAGGGGGTAGTCCTGCAATAGATCATGGAGAGAATAATGAAGAATTTATAGCCAGGACTTGGAGACATAAGTCCTATCTTTAAATTTGTTGAGAGATTTTTTTTTAAGATGTGTAAAAAATGAATGGATGAAAAATAGAAGAGTAAGAAAAAGGATGAACAGCTTAATATTTACCTATTTTACATGAATTATACTGAAGAGTGAACAACAATACCTGATAAAGGATGAAGAACGAATATATATTTATTCATAGATAGATACATATCGGTTTTATCGTCAATTAGAACTTTGAAATTGCATACAGTCCAATCCATAGTTCCTATCCTGGTTTAAAAAAAAATGAAATGAGGGTTGAAAATCTCAAATTAGAATATGGAAATGATTGCATTTGAAGAAATAGAGAAATCGTTGAGATATATGATTAAGGATGGGAAAAAATTAGTTTAGGTGATAATATAGTTTCCACATTCTAATTTTAGATTTTTATAGAATGATACCACATCCTTATTTTCATTGGGTTAAAGATATCACATCGGAAATATGAAGAGACTTAACATTGTTTATAAAGTCTCAAGGTTACTTCTTTCATTAACAATTGTTTTTTAGATGGAAGACTCATGATTATCAAGATATTGAGATTAAAGGGATATCTAAAGATTTGCCCATTGAGAATATTAATTATGAAAAACCTATATATATTTTATAAAGAAACTTTCTTATAAACATCTATAATTTGCAATTCAACGGAGATATTGGTTAAGATTTTCCCATTGAGATTTTTTTTTTTTGTATAAGAGACATTTCATTGATAAATGAAAATAAGGATTCAAATAATGCACCCCGGGATTACAAAAATTCCTCCCATTGGGGGCTATTATAAAAGGAAAATAATTACAAAAGGCTTTAGAACTAGAGACCACAACGAGCTAAATCTAATAAGCAAATCCCAAAAGATACGGTGCGACCCTTTTGTTCCTTTCCCACCAAGTGAGCCAAATAAGAGCACGGATTGCATTGCATCAAAGGGTGAGGGCTTGCTTCGTAAAAGTCACACCACATAGCAGACTATGAAGCAATGGCTGAATCTGCAAGGGGCTCGTGCCTTGAAAATTGAACATGTCAAACAGCTTTCTCCAAGACTCGACAGTGAAGGGGCAACTCCAAAATAATCTCTGAAGCTTGTTGTTAATGTTTAACCCACCATGAAAGACAGTCCATAAAAGGACTTTATCTTTCTTCGGGTAGAAATCCTTCCAAATCACATTCAAGATTTCGTTGGGGAGACGGGAGGCAGAGAGTTAAAAGCATTTTTACAAGAGAAAATGTCACCACCGCCCCCGTTCCAAAATCTGATATCATGCGAGTTACCTGGTTTTAAGCCAACGATGCTATTCAAAAGGGAAGTAAACTCTTCAATCTCCTCATCCCTGAGGTTTCTTCTGAGAATAATGTTCCAAGAAACCGAAGAAGCATCCCACAAATCCATGACCAAAGCATCAGGGGAGGTTTATCCAGGGAGGTCCACACATCCATCCATAATCTGATTTTGGATCCATTACCAAGCTAGAACTTAGTATTAGAAGCCAAATGATTGCCAAGCTTAGCAATAGCCTTCCAAAGGGCCGCGACAAGTGAAGGAAGGGTTGGAAGTAGTACTCCAGCCCGACTCAGATACAAGATGAAGAGCTCTCACCGTGGCAGCCGACAAGGAATCCCCTTCAAGAGGAATTCTGGGTGAGATTAATTATGTAGATGTTCATGATAGAGCAAAGGCAATCTATTATCCATTGCTTCACTAGAATAACAAATAAACTATGCCAGCCTAGATACTTTGATTTCATTTCAATGAACAAACACCAAATAGAAGATTAAATTCTATTTTGTTTCAAAATTTTCTTTTGCATTCAATATTCAATATGCCATTCTCCAGTTAAACCTTAAATTCATAGACCATAAATTAAAAATCAGCTCTTACAGCTCTAAATGGCATCCCCCGCTCAATGCCAGATGTTATTTCAACTGTTGTAGTTCCTTTAATCCTTAAAAAAAATGCCAAAATATGAAATCAATAGATCTTACAGTCACATAATTTTCTCATGGTTTTTTTTAGTCTCTCTTAATAATGGAAATAAAAATAATCAGAATGAGAAATCTTTAACAAAGGAAAGCAACATACAATATCTTTGGATCATTTAAACTTGAGGATTTGAAATTGCTTATCAAGAAGCAGCTTCCTCCACCAAAAACATCCTGGTGATTAATAGAGACAGGAAACATGATTAAATTCGTAACGTCAAAATCAAAACTATTAATCTTTACAGTGATAAATGACTATTTCAAGCAATCCCCAATGATTTACATGTCAATCATAATTATTACTTCTTAACGTGATATATATATAATTTTCTATATTTGTGATTACTTTTTTAAGTTGCTCATTTGCAATTAGTGATTGAATATAACAAATAATTGATTGATTATAACAAAGTAAAAATAATCACTTACACGATAACTATTGGTTTATAAAATTCATAATAATCATATAATCGATTATTAAAGTGCTTATAAAAAATGACTTATTTGGAAATATTATATAAAATTAGCTAATTACTTTTGAAAAAAATATTGATTTGCAATCACCAAAAATAAAAAAAATTGAAGACAAAATATAATAAAATAAAGTGTTGGTTAATAATTGCTCACCCTGAAAACTGTTTGCCATATTGATTCTTAGGTAATTCCATACCCGCCAAACTTAAGAATCTGAAAAAATGAATTCAAATATCACTTCTCATATATCTCTTTTTTCCCTCAATTTCAATTCCCTTTACATTAAATTCATATATTAATTTCAATCTTTGACAGCAAAGAAAATAAACATACAATATTTTTGCATCCCTCTTGACTTAAGATTTGAAATTGCTTAACAAGAAGAAGCAGCTTCCTCCACCACAACAAACATCCTGATAGAGACAAGAAAATATAAATAAATTCGTAATATATCCAAATTCAAAGCTATAAATATTTTTAAAACAATTAATATTTACTATGATAAATGACTAATTGACCATGGTAATCATTTCAACCCATGAAAGGGAAAAATAATCATAATAATCACTTAATTTGTAGTATTTGTAGTTATTTTTTTTTTTAAATTCTAAACAATCACAAAAAAATGGGCAACTTTATTGGATTGCAAAATTTCCTATAATATATACAAATATAACATCTCTAAAATTATTGATTGATTATAAATACGAAAAATTTAATCACTCATACAATAACCATTATTTACATAGTTTAGTGATATTGGTTAATAATAATCACAGAATCAATGATTGACGAGCTTATAAAAATGACTTATTCAATAATATTATAGATATAAAATTTGCAATTTTTTTAAAGAAAGGTTAATAGAGCGTACCATGGAAGGAAAGGTTAGGTCTCTACTTCCTGAATCGAAGCAGAGAGCTAACGGTAAATTTGCAAGTATGGAACATGGGCAATTTTAGGCCAATCTTCTCCGGTTTCTTTCTTGCATCGGTCTTCCAATTTAGGGCAATAACCAATTTCCAGACGTTGTAAAGAGCGAAGATGGACCATCCCTTCTGGCAATGAAGTTATATTTGGACAGTGCCAAATACCCAAACACGACAGTGAAGTGAGGTTGTGGATCCCTTCAGGCAACGAAGTTAGCTTCAGACATTCTTCAATCTTCAATGTTGAGAGTGAAGTGAGGTTGCATAGCCATTCTGGTAGACTCCTTAAATTTTCACAATAGTCTATATGAAAATGTCCAAGGGTTGTAAGACATTGCAAACCCTCGGGCAAATGCTGCATTTTGGGAAGTTCTCTAAGACTTAGCTCACGAAGACTCACAAGTTTTTTCCATGTTTCATCATCGTCACGAGAAAAAGACAGTTGTAAATTATCGCATTCACTTATTTCAAGAATCTCTAGGGCTGTGAAATGTCCGAAAAACTCTTGTGGTAGAAATTCAAAATCAATGATTTTGGTAAGGTAAAGACGTTTTAATTGAACCAGAGCAGAAGAAGGGTCTTGACCAAAGTTTGTAGTCATTTTCATTATCATATTCAATAGTTGCACACTAACATCACTTAATACCAATGACTGCAAAGGTGGATGCCATGGAATACCAGACAACTGATGACAATTATCAATCTCTAATTCCGAAAGGCGAGGAAATGTTGGAATCAAGACACTTGTTTGACCTGAGATTTCACCCTTGTACCATCCCTTTAATTTAGGCATGTAAAGAATCTGTAAGTTCTCGAGGGATGGAAATAATGTCAATGAAGAAGAAGAAGAATCATTCTCGACAATGTATTCAACACAATCCAGATATCGAAGATATAGATTCTTGAGAGAAGGAATTTGATGTAATTGAGGGAGATGTTGCAATCTTCTACATGATGAAAGACTTAAACTGACCAAACGAACAAGGGAATCAGAGGATAACCAATTACATAATCTCAGTCCAGGGTAACTCTTTATACTTATCTTTTGAATATTTGTCTTTAGTCTCAAGCAATTACCATTTTCATGCAAATCAACAATTCTACAAAATTTCAGTTCTCTGATAGCTAATTCTCCCCTCAAGTTGTTAAGTTCATTTAGCTCATTCAACATACTGCCAGCATCCTCCCCCAATACAAATAGATTCATTGTCTGTAGACTAGTCAGCCCACCTAGTCCTTTTGGCATATGAGTCAATCCACTACAAAATAGATCAAGATGTCTGAGGTTGATCAAATTTTTAATATCTCTTGGCAATTCTATTAAACTCGAGCAGTAACAAAGGATAAGTGTTTCCAAATTATACAACTTGATAATAGAATCAGGAAGATATTTAATTGAGCTATTATAAGAAAGGTCTAGGTATCTTAAATGTTTTAATTTGCTTATAGACTTGGGTAGTTCTTTAAGCTCCCAGTTCTGATTGTACAGTCTCAATGTTCGTAACTTTGAAAATGTAGTGAAAATTCTATTAAGATAATCAATGCAGGAATGAGGAAGAACATAATATTTGAAAAGAAAGGTCCTCAATTTTTTTGCCACAAGCAATGGTTCACAAAGTTCTGGTAGTTTAGAGTCAAACGAGATGTGTCGAGTTCTTTGATTAATGCCCCCAACATTTACATCTGCAATTACACATACATTTTCTCCGACTGAACATGCAAGATCATGTATGAAGTCATGCATCTTACAACAATATATGTCTCCATATTCATCCATTAGCATATCTTGAAAGAATGACCTCCGTAACAACTCCATAAAATAATCGTTACTGATATCTTCAATTGGTTTATTTCTACCATGTGGTTGAATGAAACCTTGGGCTGCCCATTGTCTTATCAACTCATCCTTTAGAATTTCATGATCTTTTGGAAACAAAGAACAATATTTGAAACTTTGTTTCAAATGTGAAGGGAGGTGGTTATAACTGAGTTTAAGAATTGATAGCATCTCATTTTCTTGTTGCATAACTGTGTCAAGTTCATTATCCTTGAAAGACAACCAATCATCTTCTACATTATCTTTCGACTTTTTACTATATGGAAGACTTCCTATGGCTCTTATGGCAAGAGGAACTCCTTTTAATTTTGCTACGATTTCCTTCCCAATCCTAATCAAATTTGTATTCTCAACCTCTTCTCCCTCATCAAATGCCAGTCTTTTAAACAATAACCAAGAGTTATCATCAGACAGACCTTTTAATGAATGTAATATGGTTGCATGACAAGTCCTTGCAACTTGTTCACTACGTGTTGTTATCAAAACCTTACTACCTTTTGCACTACCCATTAACAA
This sequence comes from Gynostemma pentaphyllum, assembly GCA_028015215.1. Lineage (NCBI taxonomy): Eukaryota > Viridiplantae > Streptophyta > Magnoliopsida > Cucurbitales > Cucurbitaceae > Gynostemma > Gynostemma pentaphyllum. Next base: position 29,856,135 of record CM051350.1, read on the forward strand.
TCTTTTCAAACCATCCCATTTTTCAATATCTTCATTCCAAACATCATCCAAGATGAGTAAATATTTCTTCCCATCAATTTTTGCACGAAGCTTACTTTGAAAATGCATATCAAGAGGGTCTGGTGTTTGCTTTGTTGCAGAGGCTATAATCCCTTTGACAATATCTTCCAAATCAAATACGTCTGAAATACACACCCATAATTTCAACTCGAAATTCCTCGTTATGTTCTCATCATTTAAGATAGATTTTGCAAGTGTGGTCTTTCCTAATCCTCCGATTCCAATGATTGAAATCACCGAAACATTCTCTTCGATGTTGTCAGTGGTAATCAGATGATTTACGATTAATTTCCTATCGTCATCCCTCCCTATCACTTCATTGTCACGTATAAAAGAGTCAGAGTCAATAAGGCGTTTATTCCTCAACCCATCATCTCGTATAACTCCAATACTAGTCTCAGAGAGGTTAAATCGAGTTCTATCAACATCAATACCATCTAGTTTCTCCCTAAGATTCTTAATTTTGTGACCCATTTTGTGGCGGAACTTAACTTGGTTTGATTCGGAGAAGAATGTACGTACCTGTCTGAACTTCGTTTCATTCTTAGTCATAACTTGTCGCCTCAAGGATTCATAAGAGAACTCGTCCATCAGATCATCAGCATCATCGAGAGCATCTTTCAACTTGCAAATGAGACCCCTGTGGTTTTTTCAAAATGCATGAAGAACCCCTGTACTTTGAAAATGGTAAATCGCACCCCTTTGGTTCCAATTTTTTTCAATCAGACCCCCTCCCCTTCAATGTCAATAATTTTCTTTTAGCCATAACTTCTTCGTTTGAACTCTAATTTAGACGATTCAAGATGTTTTGGAATCCTCAATTTAGGCTCTACTTAAATGACACTTTAAAACTTTGAAATCATTAATAAATAAAAGATTTTATTAATATTGAAACACTACGTATGATTGACATCATTAACTCTTTTGGTTATTCATGATTTCAAAGTTTTGAACCAATGATTATGTAAAGCCAGAAATGAAGATTCCAAAACATCTTGAATCATCCAAATCGGAGTTCAAACAAAGAAGTTATGACTAAAAGAAAATTATTGGCATTGAAAGGAAGAGGTCTGATTGAAAAAAATTAGAACCACAGTGATGCGATTTGCCATTTTTAAAATAAAGGGGGGTGTTCATACATTTTGAATAAACCATAAGGGTCTCATTTGCATTTTACCAAAAAAAAAATAATGAAGACATAACGTTATCAAGACATTAAGGGCCCGTTTGGTAACATTCTTTGTTTTCATTTCTCGTTTCTTATTCCTTTTTTTTTTAAAAAAGAGAAATAGAAACATGTTTGGTAACTATTTCTTATTTCTTGTTTTTGGAAGGAAAAAGAAACAGAAATGTGTTTGGTAATTATTTCTTGTTTCTGTTTCTTATTTTAAAAAAATAAAATATTTTGAAAATATTATAATTTTAAATGATATATTTAAAAATATTATATTAATATAATTTTTAGATAGATATAATATATTTTAGAAGTCAAAACGGGACAACGTAATAATTTATCAATATTTTGAAAAGTTTGAAAACAAGAATGAGAAACAAGAAACTAGAATTTGTTGTTTCCAAAATTTCTACACAATTTTGGGAAGAGTTTCTAAAAAAAGAAGAAACAAAAAACAGGATGAGTTACCAAACAACTTCATTTCTTAAAAATAAGAAATAGAAACAAGAAACATAAATTGGAAATGTTACCAAGCGGGCCCTAAATTAGCTCACTCTCTCACAACTAAGTCACTAATCTTTCAGAAAAAGTAGACAGATACATAAAAAAAAATGTTTTAAATAAATTTTACTCTACCTACGCGACAAAACTTTTTGAACCCAAAAAAAAAAAAAATCACCAAACCTATAAGGACGGGCAAAAATTAGTCAAGGTGATAAAATAAAAAGGGAAAATTGATAGAGAAATTATACCACGTCCTTAATTCCATTAAAATTGAAGATTTTCCCATTGAGATTTATTAAGGAATCTATACGGTTTCTAAAGAAATTCTGTTATAAACATCAAAAATTGATATTCAGTATAACTGACTACCTAAAATAAAATAAAGTGTTGGTAAATTGCTCACACCCTATTTGCCAGATTGATTCTTGCCATGAATGCTAGAGGGTAGGTCAATTCCAAACGAAAAATTATGTGTGGTAGTCAACTTTTAAATGTTGTTTTTATATATGTCACACTTTCATCTTTATATCAGATTTATCTATTTTTAGATATTTTATTAATTTAATAATATATCATTAATGTAATTGTAACTCTCTCTCTCTCTATCTCTCTCCATTTTTTCGAAAAGTGGCTTGAAGATTAAAGCAAAACGTGACTAAAATTGATGAAAGATATGTTTTTTTTAATCTATGGAAAAACTTAGATCTAGTTAACAAATTTGGTTTTTTTTAATCTCAAAATTTTCTGATTTCTCAGATCTGTAGCTAACAAGTTTGATTTTTATTTTTTTTAATAAAAATCTCAATTTTTTCTGATTCATTATCTCTCTATTTCAGATCTATTAGATTTGAAGCTTCCAATTATCTCTCAAGATTTTCATTTTTCTTTTTTAATCTGAGATTTTTAAAGATCTTGTTTTTTTTTTTACGTTTTTTCAAATATGAAAATCTGGTGATCTTTTTTTCTTCTTCTTATTTTCAAAAAGGGGGCTAGTGGCTACTGCTAACAAAAAAATTACATAATACTTTTACTTATTTTCAAAAATGAAATTAATGGCTACTGCTAACAAAAAAAATTAGAATGTAGCTTTTTTTAATTATAAATTTGATTATTTGATAACTCTCTTTCTCTTTTTATGTTTTTGTTTTCAAAGAGTTTTTTTTTTTTTTGGTTGTTTTTATGATGTAACATTGGTTGTATTGATTTGTTGAACTTCAATGTTGTAACAAATGGCAGATGTAAAGGAACGAGAGATGTTATTTAGTATCATAATTCACCTTAACGTAGGAATGTTTGACCAACACAGTTTACTCTTCAATTTTACAGACATTGCATACGTATCTTGGTTTAGTGCGTACAATATGTACTTAATTTGGTACAGTTGTGCTAGCCTATCATTAATTGGTACAGTTGTGATAGGAAATATCTTTATGTACGCAATTGTAAACATACATTCTATAACTGAAAATCAATTGTTAAATAGGGGATTTGTCGCAAACTGCTAACTCGTGATTTTGAACACTATAAAATGTATGACAAAATAGTATAATGTGTACAGTAAGTACCATATTTGTACAAAAGGCATGTACAAGAATTTTTACGTTCACAATATGATTGAAGAGAGATGAGTTTTGGGTTTTGAAGTACTTGATGAAGATATCTATTACTGCTATATATATTAATGGTTGTTACTACATGTTAATCATAAATAATATAACATTTATCAATAAAACACCGTTTATTAATATAAACGTGTTATTAATACTCATTGTCTGTCGATTTGATAAGGAGAGTTAAACAGAAGACTCTGTTAAAAAAAAAATATGGGCTTTTAATAAAACTGATTATTCATAAAAATCTCAAAAGTGCGAAGATGGAGCTGATTCGTCATCTATTTCATTTTTTTTTTTCAATTTAACCTAGTATTTGGTTTACTTTTATTAAAAAAAAATTGGCAAAATTCAAATAACACTACTATGGTTTTGGTCAAATGCAAACACACACTCTGTAGTTTTAAAATGTGACTAACAAACTCCTTTTTAAGACATTTTAAAACAATACAAGCAACGGAAGACTAAAGTTTTATTTTTAATATAAAATCGGCACGATGACATTTAAAACATAGACTAACCAATAACCTGTAAATACAATTCTAATATAAAAATATTTCTTTTTCCAGATCACATTCAATTTCTCATGATTTAACATCATATTTCCAAAATCAAACAAAAAAACAAGTTTCTACATCGTTCATGAAAACTAAAAGTTAACATCCAAGTCACAATATCATGCAAGTTCTAAACACCACAAAAGTAGACAGGTTTAATTAAGACAAGTTTTTAAAGTTGATCAAAAGTCTAGTTTCAACGATATATCCTAAGCCATTATTCATCGTAGATCAACGATCGCCTAGGCACCTCTGCGATTACCTGGAAAAAAAGTTTAAAGTAGCAACATTAGCGACACTCACTAGTATGAAAAATAAAACCAAGATTACCCTTATAGTTTCAAAAATGTGCAAATTGACCCCTCCCTGCAACTCTGTTAATTTTATTTTAACTATAACTTTTTTCGTTTGAACTCAGATTTGAATGATTCAAGATGTTCTAGAATTCTCGTTTTGAGCTCTACATTATAATCACTTAAAAACTTAGAAATCATCAGTATATAAAAGATTAATCATTATCAAAATATTAGATTGGGTTGAAGTCATAAATACTTTTATACTTTCAAATTTGAAAGCTCACAACAAAGTCACATTTACATTTCTGGAAGACAGAGAAATTTAAAAAATTATAATGATAGACACTTAAAAAATAAAATTAAGAAAACAACATTGCCATTGCGAAGACATTTTAAAAATTAAAAAAAAAATTCCTAAGACAGGTTAAATTTTCCCAAGTCACATTAATGTATCTGGCATATAGACATTTAAAAAAAAAAAAAAAAAAAAACTAAAAAGAAAACAAAATAGCGAATGAAAGAGGAAGAAAAATATAGCGTACCAATTACATAATCTCAGTCCAGGAAACAATCTGAAAATAAAAAACAGCTTTGGCCGCAGCTTCTTGAATGGTTCTGGTTACCAGAGAGCTAATCGCCAATAATACAGTTTGGAACATGGGCAATTTTAGGCCAATCTTCTCCTGTTTCTTTCTTGCATCGGTCTTTCAATTTAGGGCTACCACCAATTTCCAGACGTTGTAAAGAGCGTAGTTGGTCCATCCCTTCTGGCAATGAAGTTATATTTGGACAGTTCCAAATAACCAAACACGACAGTGAAGTGAGGTTGTGGATCCCTTCAGGCAACGAAGTTAGCTTCGGGAAATTTATAATCTCCAATCGTGAGAGTGAAGTGAGGTTGTATAGCCATTCTGGTATACTCCTTAAATTTTCACAACTATTTATACGAAAATGTCGAAGACTCACAAGTTTTTTCCATGTTTCATCATCGTCATCGTCACGAGAAAAAGACAGTTGAAAATTATCGCATTCTGTTATTTCAAGAATCTCTAGGGCCGTGAAATGTCCGAAAAACTCTTGAGGTAGAAATTCAAAATCATTGATTTGGCTAAGGTCAAGCCGTTTTAATTGAAGCAGAGCAGAAGAAGGGTCTTGACCAAAGTTTGTAGTCATTTTCATTATCATATTCAATAGTCGCACACTAACACCACATAATTCCAGTGACTGCAAAGGTGGATGCCATGGAATACCAGACAACTGATGACAATCAATAATCACTAATTCCGAAAGGCGAGGAAATGTTGGAATCGAGACACTTGTTTGAGATGAGATTTCACCCTTGTACAATCCCTTTAATTTAGGCATTCTAAGAATCTCTAGATTCTCGAGGGATGGAAATAATGTCAATGAAGAAGAAGAGTCATTCTCGACAATGTATTCAACACAATCCAGACTGCCAAGACAGAGATTCTTGAGAGAAGGAATTTGATGTAATTGAGGGAGATGTTGCAATCTTCTACAATATGAAAGACTTAAACTGACCAAACGAACAAGGGAATCAGAGGATAACCATTTACATAATCTCAGTCCAGGGTACATCCTTATACTTATCTTTTGAATATTTGAATGTGGTTGTAAGTACTCTAAAACTCCTTCTTCTCCTCCTTCTCCTTCTTCTTCTTCAGAAGCAGAGCCCCAATCTAATTCTAATTCTCGAAGACCTGTCTTTTGTCTCAAGCAATTACCATTTTGTTGCAAATCAACAATTCTACAAAATACCAATCCTTCGATGACTAACTCTCCCCTCAAGTTGTTAAGTTCATTTAGCTCATTCAACATAATGCCACCATCCTTCCCCAATACAAATAGATTCAATGTCTGAAGACTAGTCAGCTCACCTAGTCCTTTTGGCATACGAGTCAATCCCGAACAAAGAGATAGATCAAGATGTCTGAGGTTGATCAAATTTTTAATATCTCTTGGCAATTCTATTAAATTCCAGCAGGAAAGAAGAATAAGTGTTTCCAAATTATACAACTTGGTAACAGAATCAGGAAGATATTGAATAGAGTCATTCAAAGAAAGGTCTAGGTATCTCAAATGTTTTAATTTGCTTATAGACTTGGGCAATTCTATAAGCGACACAATGTACAATTTCAATGTCCGTAGCTTTGAAAATGTAGTGAAAATTCTATGAAGATAATCAATGGAGGAATGAGTATGAGGAGGAGAGACGTTATTTAAAAGAAAAGTCCTCAATTTTTTTGCCACAAACAATGGTTCACAGAGTTCTGGTAGTTTAGAGTCAAATGAGATGTGTCGAGTTATTTTGTTAATGCCCCCAACATTCACATCTGCAATTACACATTCATTTTCTCCAACTGAACATGCAAGATCATGTATGAAGTCATGCATCTTACACGACGTTATGTCTCCGTATTCGTTAATATGCATATCTTGAAAGAATGACCTCCGTAACAATTCCATAAAATAATCGTTACTGATATCGTCGATTGGTTTATTTCTACCATGTGATTGAATGAAACCATGGGCTGCCCATTGTCTTGTCACCTTATCCTTTGTAATGTAATGATCTTTTGGAAACAAAGAACAATATTTGAAACATTGTTTCAAATGTGAAGGGAGGTGGTTATAACTGAGTTTAAGAATTGATAGCATCTCATTTTCTTGTTGCATAACTGTGTCGAGTTCATTATCCTTGAAAGACAACCAATCATCTTCTACATCTGATAGCATCTGATCTTTTGATTTTTTACAATAGAGAAGACCTCCAATGACTCTTATGGCAAGAGGAACTCCTTTTAATTTTGCTACGATTTCCTTCCCAATCCTCATCAACTTTGTATTCTTAATGTCTTCTCCCTTATCAAATGCCAATCTTTCAAACAATAACCAAGAGTCATCATTAGACAGACCTTGTAATGAATGTAATATGGTTGCACGACAAATCGTCCTTGCAACTCGTTCACTACGTGTTGTTATCAAAACCTTACTACCTTTTGCACCACCCATTAACAATCTTATCAAACCATTCCATTTTCCAACATCTTCATTCCAAACATCATCCAGGATGAGTAAATATTTCTTCCCATCAATTTCAGCACGAAGCTTACTTTGAAAATGCATATCAAGAGGGTCTGGTGTTTGCTTTGTTGCAGAGGCTATAATCCCTTTGACAATATCTTCCAAATCAAATACTTCTGAAATACACACCCATAATTTCAATTCGAAGTTCCTCGTTATGTTCTCATCATTAAAGATAGATTTTGCAAGCGTGGTCTTTCCTAATCCTCCGATTCCAATGATTGAAATCACGGAAACATTGTCTTCGATGTTGTCAGTCGTAATCAGATGATTTACGATTGTTTTCCGATCGTCATCCCTCCCTATCACTTCATTGTCACGTATAAAAGAGTCAGAGTCAATAAGGCGTTTATTCCTCAACCCATCATCTCGTATAACTCCAATACTAGATGTAGAGAGGTTAAATCCTTTTCTATCAGCATCAATAGCATCAAGTTTCTCCCTAAGATTCTTAATTTTGTGTCCCATTTTGAGACGGAACGCAACTTGGTTTGATTCGGAGAAGAATGTACGTACCTGTTTGAACTTGGTTTCATTCTTAGTCATAACTTGTCGTCTCAAGGATTCATAAGAGAACTCGTCCATCAGATCATCAGCATCATAGAGAGCATCTTTCAACTTGGAAAGCCAATCCTTCAATGAATCACTCTCTGACTCCCGCTTCTCAGCATCACGAATGACAGCTTGAATGGTTGTAACAGTATCTTTGAGTTTCTCAAACTCATCTTTGACACCCGATATCAAAGCAATCTCTTCAAGAGCTACAGAGCCCAGTGTGTTTAAGATGCTTCCTGCAACATCAAACAGAATTGATTCCGCCATTGAAATCCAGATCAAAAAGCAAGTCTCTGTATATTTTTTGAAAGGAAAGGCTCAACGTTTCAATTTCCCCCAAAGCCTTTTAAGGTCCGAATCATGTTCATGTTCTTCCAACTGAACATGTAACATGTAAAAATATTATTATGTTTTTTTATTATTTCGTTGACCGATTATTCCACCTGCTTCCATCGTTATATTTGTTATATTATATGTTATATAATATAACATATATCCTCAGTTAAAAAACTATCAGCTTATTTCAATCTTATCGGATATGTTAAATACCTAAAAATTTCATTCACATGTAGATTTGGATAATTACACAAAATTTAAACATGTGGAGTTTAAATGAAAAGAAAATAAAAGTAAATGATACAATAGAGATTAGAACTTTAGACCTCTTATTCTGATTACATATTGAATATATTAAATATTACACTATACCCAAAAGCTTAAGTCAATAATTTAAGAATGGTTTAAGTTTCAATTGCTTTTTGCCTGTGTAGAGAGTTTATATAATTGTTATTTTAATTTACTTTTAAAAAATCATTTATCAATCCTTAAAACGGTCGGTGGTTTGATTAATTAAATTATTATTATTATTTGTTTAGTTGATTGGTCCATTTTATTATTTGTCGCATCCTCCACTTGCATATACCGACGTCTTCCATACCAACTGCCAATGAGAACCTGATTTTTAATTATTTCTCTACCTTGTTTTTCTCAAACATTTTTAAATTATAATATCCTTCATAAAATCTTAAATTTTCTAAACATACTATTACCAACTAAATACCACTTTCCAATTAAGTATCTACATTTTAAATATATTAGGGATAATTATTGAAATATTATAATTTTATATGCTAATTACAGAAATGTCAAAACTTTTAATTAATGACTCAAATAATATAATTATAGTTCAATTATTTATTGAACTACAAAAAAAAGTAAAAAAAAAACGTGTTAATTTCAGTAATGAACAAATTAAAATTATTTATTTCAAATAAACGTATATAAAGTTAATATATCAAAACTACTCAAAACCACCACCAGAAATTTAAATTACATTATGAAAAAACGAAATATACCCCTAATTTAATCTTCTTTAATTTGTAAAATTAAAATATATGAGTAATTGCCAACATGAACATAACTCAACTGGTTAGGCATATGCTCTCTTCCCATTGAGGTTGAAGGTTTGAGTCTCCCCTCCCCTACTTTGATGTAATCTAGAAAAAAAAAAGATATAAATAATTAATAAGATATAGTTAATAGGAAATATAAAAAGATAAGATAGATAATATTAAAATTGAAAACCACTTGATCACATCACCAAAATCGTGTGATCTAAATCATGTCATGTTCTTTCAAATGAACATGTAACATATATTATTATATTTTTTATTATTTTGTTGACCAATTATTCCAACTGCTAATATATCAAAACTACTCAAAACCACCCCAAAAATTTAAATTATATTATGAAAAGACGAAATATACCTTTAATTTAATCTTTTTTAATTTGTAAAATTAAAAGATATGAGTATTTGTCAATATGTGCATAGCTCAACTAGTTAGACATATATTCTCTTCATATAGATAATTAATAAGATATAATTAATAGGAGATATAAAATGGTAAGATAGATAATATTAAAATTGAAAACCGCTAGATCACACCACCAAAATCGTGTGATCTAAATCATATCATGTTCTTCCAAATGAACATGTAACATATATTATTATATATTTTTATTATTTTGTTGACCAATTATTCCAACTGCTTCCATCATTATATTTGTTATATCTTCAGTTAAAAAATTATCAACTTGTTTCAATCCATACGATGAAAAATGAAAGAAAAAGTGAAGCGATGAAAAATGAAAGAAAAAGTGAAGCGATGAAAACGAGGCGGAAGACTTATTTCTTACTCAACTGATACTATATTGAATATTGAGATGTAATAAATACAAGAATTAAAAAATATTACAAGGAGCTAAAATGTCATATATATACACAATGAAAAAATAACTTAACTAACTCATTATATTATTACAAGAATATCCTCAATACTATTGAATATGTTAAATACTCAAAAATTCTCTCACATGTGAATTTAAATAATTACACAAAACTTAAATATGTAGAATTTAAATGAGGAGTAAATAAGAGTAAATAACACAATAAAGATTCAAACTTAAAATTTCGTACTCTGATAACATATTAAATATATAAAATAACACACTATACCCAGAAACTAATTAGGGTACATTTAATCGTATAATATCTCAAAAAAAATCTTAATGATTGGATATTTGAGAAAGGCTCAGGTTTCAATTGATTTAGCCTGTGTAGAGTTTATATATTGTTATTTTAATCAACTTTTAAAAAATCAAGAATCATTACCAACCCTAAAACGGTGGTGGTTTGATTAATTAAATTATTATTATTTTTTTTTAACGAATTAAAATTGTTTATTGAACTATAATTATATTGTTCCTAAGCTAGACTCTCATCAAGCCTTATAAGGGAATATAAACAAGAACTCTTCCTACCAAAGCTAATTTTACAAGCAACAATCTATGGAGTTCTAGGTTTAGCCTCTTTCTTCCATGAACTCCTACTTGGGAAAACTAAATATCCATCATAAAATATAAAAGAAAATCAAAGCATAAGGTGAAAACTAAATAAAAATTCATAAATAAATTTCTGGAAATGTAGAAGGAACATAAAACAAGTAAGTAAAAACTATTTAAAGAAGGTAGATCTAAGGAAAATCTAAAAATCTAAAGAATCTTGATTAATAATCTGAATAGTAGTCCTACTCCTACTCCTAAATTAGGTTAATAGTGGTAGTTGTCTTCAAGATGGTTTCATTTCTAGGTAAAAAAATCACCCACTTCCAAACTTCTTTCCAAATACATCAATGACTTATATGTACCATGAGAGACTATGTTTTTAGTACTGAAAAAGGGTTTTCTAGCAGAAAAGACAAAATCGGGCTCATTAAATGAGCATGTAGTTTAACTGTTGATTGCTTCAGACCCGGGGTAAGAAATCTTCATGCTCTGAAATATTGTGACGACCCGACTCCTTTGATTACTGGTGATTTAGAAGTTTTCAAATGACCACAACATAGAACTCGAAATTAGTAATCCAAAACATGTTGAATCATCAAAATCGAAGTTCAAACAAAAATTTATGGCTAAGAAAGTTTGGTTGTGAAGCCAAATCAAATGAAAAACCCAATTATTTCAAACCCAAAATATTTTATTCATGATTAATGGTGCTCTGCAAAATCCTGGTTATAATACTTTATTTATATATATAAATAAAGTTATTGTGGCCATGTCATCAATTCATATTGGAAAAGGTGTCTTCTCAATTTGGTGGCGGTGGGATTCTTCTTCACACACACACACACACACACACACACACACACACACACACACACACACACACACACACATATATATATATATATATATATGCGGCGTTGTTGCACATTGACCTAGTTACAGTGAGAAGCAAAAATACCGTATCATAAAACAACGACTTTTGTTTCTTTCATCGTGAGGCAGTAGAGAAGAAATTCTTTTTGACATTTTTGGGGCTTGTTTTTATTGAGAGAAAATAAAGAGTGATCGATTGTAACTTCTATTTCGTCTCAATTATATTATTGGTAAAATGCAAATAAGACCCCTGTGGTCTTTTCAAAATGCATGAACACCCCCTGTACTTTGAAAATGGCAAATCGCACCCCTGTGGTTCCAATTTTTTTCAATTAGACCCCTCCCCTTCAATGTCAATAATTTTCTTTTAGCCATAACTTCTTCGTTTGAACTCCGATTTGGATGATTCAAGATGTTTTGGAATCTTCATTTCCGGCTTTACATAATCGTTGCTTCGAAACTTTGAAATCATCAATAACCAAAAGAGTTAACGATGTCAATCATACCTAGTGTTTCGATGTTAGTAAAATCTTTTATTTATTAATGATTTCAAAGTTTCTAAGTGACATTTATGTAGAGCCTAAAATGAGGATTCCAAAACATCTTGAATCGTCCAAATCGGAGTTCAAACGAAGAAGTTGTGGCTAAAAGAAAATTATTGACATTGAAGGGGAGGGGTCTGATTGAAAAAAATTGGAACCACAGGGGTGCGATTTGCCATTTTCAAAGTACAGTGGGTGTTCATGCATTTTGAAAAGACCACAAGGGTCTTATTTTCATTTTACCCTTATATTATTCATCTTCATAGTGGAACCTGCAAAATTTGCAGAAGACAGGAAGTACCAATTGGGAACCTGTATAAAATTCTCGTGTCGTTTCTCTCTCGCTTTTATTATTATTTTTGTGGTAATATTTATCGTTCTTGAATTAGGGAGTTTAGGGATTTGCAAATCCTTCAAATTCCCAACAACTGGTATCATAGCGTCAGGTTCAAGGGACTTGTGTTAGAGATCGATGGATAGCACAAAGGATATTAGGATCGGAAAATTTGATGGTTCAAATTTTTCATTCTAGATGATGCAGATTGAAGACTACTTGTTTAATAGGAAGTTGCATCTGCCATTGGGAGAGAAGCCAGAGGTTATGAAAGATGAAGAGTGGAAGTTATTAGACAGGCAAGTGTTGGGAGTTGTGAGATTGACTTTGTCAAAGAATGTTGCCCATAATAGGGTAAAAGAGACAACTACAGTGAGATTGATCAAGACCTTGTCTAATATGTATGAATAGCCTACCGTCAACAATAAGATATACACTCAACTCGTACATATGAAGATGGCTGATAATGAACCATTATCAGATCATCTGAATAAATTCAACATTCTCATAAATCAGTTAGTTGCTTCAGAGTTTCAAATGACTGATTGATATGGTTGTTGTTGCATTCTTGGCATCTTTACCTGATAGTTGGTCTACTATGAAAACCGGTATCGCTAATTCTCAGGGAAGAGGGAAGCTTTGTTTTGCAAATATTAGAGATGTTGCTCTTGCAGAAGAAATTCGCATGAAAAGTTCTGGTATGGACTCTAACAATGGTACTGTTTTGTATACCGGTAAAAGAAAAAACAATCAAAGTAACAACAATAAGGGTAAAGGTACATGGAACGAGGGGATTGAGTGTTATTACTGCCACCAGAAGGGTCACAAAAAATTATATTGTAGAAAACTGAAACAAGATCAGAAAGATAACGACAATAACTCATAGGCTAATATGGTCGCGTATGCTCTTTGCTCTGTTGATGAGACTTTATGAGCCGATGACAGACTGGGTTGTGGATAGTGCCTCTTCTTTTCATATTACTTCAAACTAACAATTGTTCTCATCTTTTACTTCCGACGATTTTGGCTCAGTGAAAATGGGGAACATAAATATCTCTAAAACTGCTGGTATTGGAGATGTAAGTTTGAAGACTGATACAGGATGCAGGCTACTATTGAGGAATGTTAGGTATGTTCCTAATTACAAGTTGAATATTATTTTTGTTGGTTAACTTAATAATTCTGGTTATCGAAGTGAGTTTAGTAGAGGGGTATGGAAACTTACTAGAGGATCTTTATTGGTGGCAAGAGGCCACAAGCGTTCTACTATGTATGTGACAAAATTGAATGTTATCAAAGTTAAAGGTGCTACACATAAAGTGCAAATTTAGAGAGCTGTTGATGTTCCTTCAAATGAGAGGGGTAAACGGATAGCGCATAAAGGACAATTAGATCCTAATCCATCAGTTTTCTGAGGAGGTACAATTGGGAGAATCTGGAAGCGCTCAGAAAATAGCCTTAACTGACAGGTAAGATAGCGAACTGGTGAAGTTGCCTGAGAGAAATAGTGCACTTTTGGCTAATTTCAGAGTCAAAGAGGGTATAAGCATCAGAGATGGAATCTCTAATCTAGCAACTTGCTTGAATTTTAATGTCAATCATATGATGGTATATTTCTTTACTAATGTTCGTTGGAGGCGGATAGTTGGTAATGTGGTTGATCCCACCATATAGATGCAGTAGGAGTGGCTGAAGTATCTTTTCATGCATGGGAGATAGCTCACAACGGTGGTCTTGCAGGGGCCAATTATGTTAGTGGATTCTAACAGGTATATGGTATTGTAAATCGATTTGAGTTTGCAAGTTGAAGTCTTGGTGTTCCAAGCAAGTGATGAGTTGCTTTTGCAGTGGGAGTTGAAAATGTTTAATTTGTCTTCAAGTGAGAGATTGTTGAGTTTGGTTATGAAGCCAAATCAAATGAAAAGCCCAATTATTTCAAACCCAAAATATTTTATTCATGATTAATGGTGCTGTGCAAAACCTTGGTTATAATACTTTATTTATATATATAAATAAAGTTATTGTGGCCATGTCATCAATTCATGTTGGAAAAGGCGTCTTCTCAATTTGGTGGTGGTGGGATTTTTCTCTTTTCACACACACACACATATATATATATGCGACGTTGTTGCACATTGACCTAGTTAGCGTGAGAAGCAAAAATAAAGTATCATAAAATGACGACTTTTGTTTCTTTCACCGTGAGGCAGTAGAGAATAAATTCTTTTTGACATTTTTTGGGGCTTGTTTTTATTGAGAGAAAATAGAGAGTGATCTATTTTAACTTCCATTTCGTCTCAATTATATTATTCATCTTCATAGTGGAACCCGTAAAATTTACAAAAGACAGGACGTGCCAATTGGGAACCTGTATAAAATTCTCGTGTCGTTTCTCTCTCGCTTTTATTATTATTCTTGTGGTAATATTTATCATTCTTGAATTAGGGAGTTTAGGGATTTTCAAACCCTTCAATTTCCCAACAGTTTACAACGTTGGAAGAGAGGACTTTATTGACATAATTTAGAACTATAGGGGTGTGATTTATCATATTTAAACTACATAGGTTCATGAATTTGACCAAAATCACATAAGTGTTATTTACAATTTACTCTTTTTTTAAAAAAAACATACTTTCATCAAATATTCTACTTGTTTTTTAACATAGTTTTCATTTTTTTTTAAAACACACTTCCAAATCTTGAACCAAAACTCATATTATTTTTACAATCTCGGTCCAAAACTTTTATTTCAATTGAGAGATAAGATGTATGAGATTTGTGGGGTTTAAGTGTTTTGAAAGAGAAGAGATTTTAAGTTATAATGAGTTAAGGAATTGTGAGTGATTTGAGAATTATAATGGACTAAAAAAAAAGAGAGGTGATACATATGATTTGAGTTGGAAAAGTTTTGGAGAAGTGAGAAAAGGAAGTGATAGAAAAGTGAGAACAAAGAAAAAAAATGAAATGTACGCAAAACAAAAAAACGAGAGAAGAATATTCTTGTCCTTTCATCGGTACAAAATGTTAGGGGTGTAAATAAAAACTGAAGGAAGTTGCCTTGGCAAGTTCCCGATGGTGGCTTTTTGGAACTGCCATAGGCAGTTGCATATCTACCAAGATATGTCATTTTTCCTCTGTGAGAAAAATAACGTAAGAAAAAGAGACAACAAGAGAATACAGTCTATCTCAAAAAGTAAACTCTCTGTATCACTCTCAATCATCTATTCATTATTTTATCTAAATAAGATTAAGGATCTAGGCTGTGAACACAATAAAGTATGTCCATCGGTGATTGACTTTCAACGATCGATACTTCGCATATGTGGGTTTCTCGTGTTATTTTCGTTACGTGTCTACAACCGGTTAGTCTCACATTTACGAAACCCTACATTGGTATCAGAGCATAGGTTTAAAAGTATCAAAAGTTATTTTTTAAATTGTTGAAGAATGTTAAAAAAAAAAAACTTTGATCCTTTCATGGTAACTTTGTGCATAATTTATCATTCCTTATGAATTTTTGTAAATATATTATGCAGAATATTTCGAATGGATCTGTAAATTTTCATTATAATTGGATGCATAAATCGTAAGTTATGATGATTTAAAGTAACTGTTTTCATAAACTATAAATAAAATTTTAAAACAGTAACTTTGACCTCTGATTATGTTTTGTACAATTACTTATTGGTCTTGATTCTTATATATTTAAAAAGTGTGTTTTAAGAGCTTTCTAATGATATATTATAAAACTAATTTGGTGAATAAATGAGAAAGTTGTGTTGATTTGAAGTTGTGTAAAAAAAATCTGGATAAAAGGCTCACCCAATGGGCCATAATCATAAGTTTTTTGTTTTATATAATATATATAAATAGTAAAACTAAATAGATTTGTAATATAATTTTAGATTAAATTCGGGATTTTTTTCTTATAATTTTTATAATTTTTTTTAAGTTCCTAATTAATTATCGACATTCACATCAATATGATCAAATTTGTTTTATTCATATAAGTTACGAAATCATTTGTTGGTTAATTTTTCTGTATTAGTTACATAAAATATGTCGAAACTGAAAAGAATTAGGATAGTCTCAAGGATGAAGACTATAAAAAAATAGATTAATTGTGTTTTTCTATTATTTATATATGTTAATAGAATTGTATAATTTTTATGTGGGAATTTAAATAATCAATATGTTTCATTATTTTCTTATTAATATTAATACAATTTTATGATAGACATGGTTGCATAGAAAAAAGCATGGTTGCATAGAAAAAAGCGTATGTGCAATATATATCTACGCTGGATATGATTGTTCATACCTTACAGATATTTTTTAATGGCCATGTTAAATCTCTAGGCCTATGTAGATTTTGATTTTACGTGAAATGAAAATTGTATTATGAATAAAGTTTTGTACTTTTAAATTGCGTACACACAATAATGTTTAGTACATTAAATTAAAAGTATGTTAAACAGTAGATTGGTCTTCTCACATAGGTAATCACTTCTATGACTTAGTGTCGAATAGAAATGAGATATTTTAAGCAATATTGTTGTTAATTGATAACAACACTATGAGAGCATATGCTTAATCTAAATATCGCCTCGATAAAGAATCAAGATGAGATTATATTTATATTCGAAGGTATAGATCCCACTATTAACTTAACTGTCTATGAGCCAGATAGAAGTCCTGCAGTCATAAGTTGATAAAGTAGAGTTGTGGACTCAAGTTAGATATTGAGTTAATCTGAACTATCATCTATACAGTATAAATTGAAACATACACTCCAATGCAAATGGAGAATAATATTGTATCATATGTTTCATACCACATGTGCTATAACCGACCTAAATGGGTACAAAAGTTAGATCTATACATGTGAGACCCATGAGACTAAGAAGTCTTTAAGTACCCTTAAGATCTTTGACTAAAATCTTGAAGTTTCACTGCAATTTTGCTATCTTGGAAAGTTATCAATGGTCATGATAGATTCGATCTAATGAGACTTATCTAGAGAGCAATAGTTTTGGGATGAATTTTTTTTTAGGAAAATAGAAGATTATTTTAAATGTCATATCACATTGTATTCACCGGTCGACCAATTGTATTTTTGTAATATAATTGTGAATACAAAAGTAATATTTTAAAAGAGATTTGGAATTATAAATCTGATTAAATGATCTAGGGAACTACATCATACACTTTACTTAAACACACAATTGAGTTACCTTACATACTTAACCATTGTAAAGTAACAAACTCTCGAATTGAAAGTATGATGGTCGCACGGCCTATTTTCTTGTATGAATTAGATACTGATGAAATAGAATGTGTTTATCCTTAATTGAGAAGTGGGAGAATTTAGAGTTCAAAAGGAACAATGTAAAAGGTACACCCATGATGGATAACCCATTATGTGCGAGTGGGAGATGAAGGTAGTTGCCTTGGCAACTACCTAATGATGGTTTGACAGTTTCATATCTACCAAGATATGTCATTTTTCCTCTGTGAGAAAAATAACGTAAGAAAAAGAAACAACAAGAGAATACAATCTCTCTAAAAAAGTAAACTCTCTGTATCACTCTCAACCCTCTATTCATCATTTTATCTAAATAAGATTAAGGATCTAGGTTGTGAACACAATAAAGTCCGTCCATCGGTGATTGACTTTCAACAATCGATACTTCACATATTCGGATTTCTCATGTTATTTCCGCTACATGTCTACAACAGGTTAGTCCCGCATTTATGAAACCCTACAAAACTACCACCTGCCCCTATGAAACTTGTTTATTAAACAGACGGGGTCAGGGTTGGAGTGGTGGGCATTGGCCCCCGACCCGATGGTTTTTTCCTTCTTCTTTGCCTGCCAATGATGTGCTGTTTTTTTCTTCATTTTTTTTTAATTGTTTATGTTTATAACTTTGGAGTTTAGATTTCTTATGAGTTATGATATATTAATATGTTTGTAATTTAGGAGTTTGAATTGGATTGATTATGAGTTATGTTTTCAAATTTGGATTGTTTTTAATTTGGTATGGATGTTGAATCTATATTTGAATAAAATAAATGTTGAATTATTTTTTTATGCTTTATTAGATACTAGTGAATTTGGAAATATCATATTTTAAAATAAAACTATGCATTTTTTTTACACCCCATATCCTGACCCCCTTAACCCTGATCCCAACCCCACCTGTTAGACGATTCAGGATCAGGGTGGGAATTAAATGGTGTAGGGTCAGGTGACTAAATTTCATCTAAACGGATACCCGCCCTGCCCCGTTTACCCGTATAGAACATTAGCAAAGTTTAAAAAACGAGGTTAATCAATAAATTTTTTTTTTTGTAACAATTTTCTCATAAAAAAACCCTAAATAAATCAAAGTTCATTTACTACTCCATGACACTCCCCATTTCGTTCCCTTGAATCAGATACTTCATTTGAGATATGCTCTGCAAATCCCGTACAGTCTCATTCTTGCACAGTTTCAAAACTGCTTATGAATCTTTCGTAATCCCAGAAATCTTTCAAATCAGACCCTTTTCGAATCTTAAGGTAATTTGGCGTAAAGATCCCTTATTGGACGATGCCATCGAGAACGATAAGCGCTCTAAATCAGTCGCACGGGTCGTGAAAGAAGTTCTCAACGAGCCTGGCCAGGTAATTCCGGTTCGATATCTGGAAAAACGACGAGAAAGATTGCGCCTTAATGTGGGAATTAAGGCTTTTTTGAATCTTAATCCGGGTTTGTTTGATACTTACTATGATAGAATTAAACCCAAATCAGAACCTGTTTTGTTTTTACGTGTGAGTGATCGGCTTAGGGAGTTTCTAGAATTAGAGAAGAGGATTACTATGGAAAACGAAGTGTTAATCGTGTCGAAGTTGTGTAAATTGTTGATGATGTCGAAGGGTAATGTGATTAGTGTTGATAAATTGGTTCATGTGAAGAGGGAATTTGGGTTTCCGAATGATTTCCTTGTCGATTTGGTGCCGAAGTATCCAGAATATTTTCAGCTAGTTGGGTTCCCTGGCGAAGGGCAATCGTTTCTTCAGTTGGTTTCGCGAAACCCCGAGTTTGCGAAATCGGTTATTGAGAGAAGGGCCGAGGATGAATTCAGGTTGACAGGCATTCGGGTTCGGCCTAATTTTGACTATAAGCTTCCTCCTGGGTTTTTCTTAAGGAAGGAGATGAGAGAATGGGTTAGGGATTGGTTAGAGCTAGATTACATATCACCATATGCTGATGTATCGCATTTGGACCAAGCTTCTCCGGAGATGGAGAAGAGAACGGTAGGAGTTTTCCATGAGTTATTATCACTATCGCTATTGAAGCGGATGTCGGTGCCGATATTGGGGAAGTTTAAGGATGAGTATCGGTTTTCAAATGTATTTTCTAGTGTTTTTACAAGGCATTCTGGAATATTCTATATGTCGTTGAAAGGAGGGATTGAGACAGCAATGCTCCGCGAAGCATATGATGGTTTTCAATTGATTGATCGTGATCCACTGCTTGAAATAAAAGATAAGTTTTTGGAGTTGTTGGAGGAAGGATGGAAGGAGAGAGCTAAGCAGCGACGGCTGCGTAATGAAGAACTTAAGAGGGACATGGAATTGATGGCTGCTGGCAACATTCACCAGACGGATGTATAATGACTGATGTTAGACTTGAGAGACTAGTAGAGTGATGAAGACGACCCTGTCAGGTAAAGAAGATATATTCTTTTACAAGAATAAATTTATAGCTGTAATATCTTGACGATACAAATTTCATTTCCAATTGTCTGTATTTTGCTGTAGCACAGCACAATGATTAGCGAGCTTCCTTTTTTTACCAAGTCACATTCTCATTGATGTATCTTTTTCTTTTTTATAGGAATCATATATTTTTATTACCTAAAAGATATATATAAAAGATAAGGGATATGAGGTGTTAACCTCTCACAGTCTAGGAGTTCACAAAAAGTTACTTCAATTGGCTTTAATTGAATTTTTTTTTGAGTGATTACAAACAAATTTAGGAATTTAGCATCATGAAGGGTCCCAAAATGGGTTTCAAATCTCTACTTTCCCATAACTACTGCATTTATTACAAAATTATAATATTCCTCTCCTTTCAAACCACTCAAAGAGTAGCAATATTCAAGGATTAAGGACCATATGAAGAACTTGATTTTTTTTTTTGGCGTCTCTCTCCCTAATCCCTATACTGTATAAGTAAAGTTTTCCATAACAATTTGTCAGTTGTAGTACTAGAGGATAGAAGAAAAGGTCCATGAACATTCTAACATCCTAAACCTTCCGTCCTCTTGAAAATTGGGAGACCGATTGTCCAAAATCAAAGACAGGCGTACCCATTCTCTAATTTTTGTTTCCACAAGCTGTCTGTCTTATTAGTCAAATATTTCAACTTCTAACGTCTTCATTACAACAGTCAAGGATAGAGTTATATTGTAACAAAGGATCACAGTGTTCCAACAAAGCATCTAGGGTTCCCATGGCTTCTTAATTGTGCACTTCTTTCTTCATGAATTCTGTTAAAAAGTTTCTGAGGGGAGAACCAAAATCCTTATCATCGCGTGTGATCAATCCCATCTGGATTTCGATTCTTCTAGTTTTGTATTCTTAAAAATTTTCTGGTTTGAGGAGTTAATCACCAAGTTCGAGAAAGCATCTCCAATCCAACCTACCATGTATACCACTTGCTTTTTTCTGAAACACAATTCTCCCTCCCTTTGAATAAAGCAGGAAAAATAGAAATGAGAATGAAAAATTATCATCAGTAAGTGCTACAGGTCAATGTATATGCATTGAATCTTAAGATATTTATGAACCGTGCCTTCATGGCTTTCCCATTTGTGATGTATATGGAAAAAATTTAATACTTTTTTTTTACATTGGCAAGTTTTCTTAGTTTTTACACTGGCAAGTTTTCTTAGTTTTTACACATTCATTAATGCTAATATACCATGTGTGAGTTTTCCCATGAAAATTTATTCAACCTTAGTAGTTAAGCCACTATGAATAAGTACAATCAAATAAAAAAGTTTGCAAATCTAGAGGTTGCTTAGGCAATTTATTTTTGTTTCTCATGCCTGTTTCATCAATTGGTCAGTTATTTTAAATATCACATAAAAATCACAATAACGCTAAGGGTAAAGTTTTAAGTACTATTGTTACTTATAAAGAAAAAATTTACATACACAGGTTATTATTTTTTGCAATAAAGCAGGGTTCCCATGGCTTCTTGACTGTCCACTTCTTTCTTCATGAAATCTGTTAAAAAAGTTCTGATGAGAGAACCTAATCCTTACTATCGCTTGCAATCAATCCCTACTGGAACAGTCCAGTTACTCTTTGCCCCCATTATACTGATCCTCCAATTTTTGCAAATCAACCTCTTCTATTTGTGACCATTTGAAATCCAGATAACGCCATTGTCGCACCTTACTTACCTAAAAAATTTCTGGTTTGAAGGGTTAATCACTAAATTTTTGACAGCGTGTTCAATCCAAACTACAACGGATGAGTCGAAGGAGATTTTAGATGAATACTTCTTGATTCTGAAATGCAATACTCCTACCCTTTGAATAAAGCAGGAAAAAATGGAATGATCAGTAAGTGCTGTATTAAAAGTCTTACTTTGATACAGCCATACAGGTCGATGCATTTGCAATGAATCTTAAGATTTCTTTGGATCTCTTTGGGCCTGCATGGCTTTTCCATTGTACTGGTGAGGTAAATGAAAATTCTCTAATACATTTTTTTACATCAGCTAGTTTTCTTAGATTAATGCTAATTATACCATGTGTGAATTATATGTGAAAATTTATTCAACCTTAGTAGTTGAGTTGAGCCACTATGAATTAATATAATCAAGTAGAAAAGTTTGCAAATCCGGAGGTTGCTCGTCACTAATTTCAAGTATCACATAAAATTCACCAGATGTTAAGTGTAAAATTTTATGTACTGTTGTACTTATAATGAAAAAAGTTTTACTATTGTTACTGGTTACCATTTTTCCCAATAAACAAAGTGCTTTGATCAAGTGATTATCAATTTGGAATTTAACATTGTATTATCTGTATACTCGCTTACCTTGATGTCTGAATTTCATGTACTGTTGTTGCAGGTTATCGTGAGTACCTCGCGTTTAATTGTATACTGATTTCATGCGGCATAACTTTTCATCACGTTCTCTTGAATTGTTTTGGTAGCATTGATACCCGAAACCTGGTTTTGGAGGTTGGGTTTTTTATGAAGGATATTTGAGTTTCTAGAAAAATCTACCACATCCTTCTGGGTAGGGCATTGTTCCTGTTACAAGTAATACAAGAAAAAGGATCCACATTTTCCCTGGATATTCTTTTCAGATTAGTTGAAGTTGTGTTTAATTTAGAATGGTAAATGATTATAAAATTACTTGAAACTGGGTTTGTATCCCCCACAAGATATATATGATTCTTTGTAACGCATTATATCTTTCTTTGATTAATAAGAAAGTGATCGCATTGTCGTTTATGGAGCAATGGTGATGAATGTAATCTTGTATGAAGCAAATATATTGTTTTTTGCCTAAACTAAGCAAGATTATGATATTTAACATGCTTCATTATTCTTTTTGAAGCATTAATTTTGGTGTGACCACACCTTTCGTATGTGAGTTATCTGGCTTATCAGATCTTTGAGGCTTTACCTTTTTCTAATTATGCAGGAACAAAATTAACAGATTTTTTTAAGGATTATCCCAATTCAGCAAAACATCAGAAGAATCCATAGGTGAGTTTCACACATCCATAAGATTACCTAAAAAACTAATCACAGCATGAATGAGGCATAACAAGATATCAACCAAACAGAACCTAAAAGTTCTTCATTTTTAATAACTCTCTCCAGCAAGGATCTTATGAATTCTAGGCTCTATATAAATTACCAATATTATTAGTTTGCAACAGCTCAAGCCTTTCCAAATTTCTTTTTTTTTTTTTGGGGCGTTCCCAGAGAAAGCTAGATCGCTTAGCTTGAATGGAGAGGTTTAAAATCCTTGGATTCATATTATCATTGTTCTTCATGCTGATTCCCAAGACAGAGAGTCTATGGAGGCCACCAATGAGGCCTCCTCACCCTCTCTGTGCCTCCCAGATAGCACTGGTAAACTATGCCTGTGCATTGCTGCCTTTCGATTACCCCCCGGTGCTGCCGAATCCTCCGCCTTTACCACCTTCACCTCCTGATGACTTTGGACGACAAAGCCTCGCATCTAGCAATGATGACAGCCACAGTCATCACCATGGCCACAAGCATAGGCACAAACACAAGCACAGTCATGAGACCGAGATCCCGTCATCACCGGCAGAGGAGAATTGTTGCAGATGGGTGCAGCAGGTGGATAGTCAATGCGTCTGTGAGCTTCTGTCCCGCATGCCGGTCTTCCTAGAAAGGCCTAGACATAAGTATACTATTGCTGTTGGTGATGCCTGTGAAGTTACATATGCTTGCGAAGGAAAATTCAGACTCTGAGCAACGTTCTCGCTCATTCTTGTGGGTGAGAATTGAGTTAAAAAAGTTTGATTCAGGCATTGTGCATCTTTCTCAGTGTTGTATTTTCCTGTCTATTTATGTATTAATGCTGTATTATACAGCTACTTTTTCTGTTTAGAGCCAATCTTTTTTTAATTGCAACCCCCTCATGTTATTTAAAATTTCATTTTATTTTTAAAAATACTTCATGTGAAGGTCATTCAGGATGTGAAAACTGCCAAAACCATACATGAACTATGGTATATTTGAACTTTCAATTTGAGTAATTACACCGTTAAACATACGAAAGCGTAATCAAACCCGGAATAATTTCATAACTTTGTAGATATAATTGCTATAATTAGAAGTTTAGGTTATTATGATAGTCATGAAAAATCTATTAGAAAAAATTCAGTGTATACCATTGATCCAAGAAACATAAATTGATATAATTAAAAATTTATCGTAGATACTTTTTTTAGTCTATAATTATGAATAACTTTGACCTCTTTACTTAAAGATAACATGCAATACACGCGTTAGTGTATTGCACGCAATCTATGAATTAATTTTGAAATTGGTATTATTAACACTATCTTGGAAAAGAAGAAACTATATAATTATAAATTAATTATTAATTTTTAAAAATTAAAAATTAAAAAGAAAAGCTCGTGTAACGCACGTGGTAAATAACTAATTGTAGATAAATGGGAGAGATTTATCTTTCACTTTATTCGAATAATTAGGAAATATAATTCTAATTAGAATAGAATTCGTTTATTTTTCCTATAAATATGAAATAATTTTTTTTATTAAAAAGTACAATTACCCCTTCCTCTTTCAAGCCTTTGCCGAATTCCTCCTAGTAGATAAGGAAGAAAATTTTTCATCTTTAGTTCTTCCGGATCGATCCCCACAAATTCGTTTTTTCTTTCGATCAGGTGATAGTGTTGAAGATTCGATGATGATCAAAGAACCGCCAACCGAATCTTCATCAAATTCTTTCTAAGTATTTTTTAAGAACTCTTATACTTGAAGTATAAGTCATTTTCATTATTTTTACATAATATTAATGATGATCTTAATTAATTAATAAACCAATTACGTTTCACTATGCTTTAGATTTAGATATAATTTCTTTTAAGGGCATCAATCTCAACAAGAAATGCAAATGAGGAATTGTATACATGAGAAATAATAATGTATACAATATAGAGGGATAGACAATGTGGATTTAAAAGATGTAAGGTATGTTCCTAATTTCTTTGGGAATGTTAGATAACCAAGGCTGCCACTATGCTAGAAAAAGGGAAACCTGAAAGTGATAAAAGATTCAAGAACACTACTAAAATGAGAAAGAATTAATGGATTATATATTATGAATGAAATGACCTTAGTGGCAGAAAGCAATGTCTTAAATGAAGGAGATCTCTGGCATATATAAGAGATTGTCAGATGTTGGTAGCATATATATGTATATATGTATATACATATGTATATATGTATATATACATATGTATATATGTATATATACGTATATATGTATATATACGTATATATGTATATATACGTATATGTATATATACGTATATGTATATATACGTATAGGTATATATACATATATATGTATATATGTATATATGTATATATATGTATATATGTATATATGTATATATATGTATATATATGTATATATGTATATATGTATATATGCAAGAACAGTCCAAACAAGGCGCAAATTAATTTTCTATAAACTCTCTGTATTTGGAAAGACAAAAAGATTTATGTTTCTAAGATCCAAAAGTAAAATCAAGGGCATCCTAGAATACACATATTAATTATGAATTATGGGGTGCTGTAAAACAAACGATCAAACCTTGGAGAAGTTCAAGGAAAGGAAGCTACAGATATTATAAAAGTAAATTGGAAGACAAATCAAGTACTTGAGAACATATAATGGACATCATGAGTTTTGTAGGATGCATTCAACTAGTTCTATAAATAACATGACATAATAAAGGCACAAGACAATCAGGTATACTCCTCGAGAGAGGATGAATAAGATAGTGATGTAGAAAGTCAGATGCCTTCAATGCACACAAGAAGAATCTATCTAGACATGCAACACCTTAGGATGTTTGACTGTGTTGCTTATGCCACCTGAACCAAGGTAAATTGAAAACGAGAGCTATACAATATATGGTTCTGGGAAATTTTCTGTTGGGATTGATGCCCTAACACTTGTAATTTTATATAAACATTTATTTATTTTGAATAAATTCAATATAAATAAAATTATATTATTTTAATAGAATTTATGCATTGTCTTATATATTCGATATAGTGCATTATAAATTATTGAACTCTAGTAGGCATCTTACACTGACACGCTTCGTTTATCCAGCGCTGCTCAGAGTGAGACTGTCAAGCTTAGATAGAGCAATATTTCATTATTGGAGCATGTCCAGCGGCTTAAGGCTCGTCTCGAGCATCAGGTGCATACACTCGAGCAACGACTCTAGTAGCACTAGCAGCAGGCCACCTTCGAAGCCTCCTCAAGGTTAGCATGAAGGCGAAGATGGACGCATTCTTTGAACAGGTGGATAGCGCCTACTCCTCCTCTCATCCACCGCTACCCAGCCCCCCGTACAGCAGTAGATATAAGATTTTAGATACCTTTTGTAAATTGTAAGAATTTTTATTAATAAGTAATGAATTAATTTTTATTCTTTTTAATCATTTCTATTCTATCTTTATAATTAGATTTGAATAGTTAAAAAAAAAAAACAAATGCGACAAAATGCGTGACTAAAAGGTCAAATTTAGAAACATTGACCATTGATGTTTGCGACACACGACATCACAAAAGATTCTGACGGACTGCATCACAACGTTTTAAATTGAAATAATAGTTCATCCATGTTTATACCAACGAACTGCATAGCAACATTAGTGATTATCGTTACCTTAAAATGGAGAGCCCCACGTAAGCAACGAACATAGAAGATGGGATGAGTCGGAGGTCGTGCATTGCACTGGAGGAGCTGCGCAGGCAGTGAGCTGAGTTGTTGACGAGCATTGTGTGTACCTGCACAGGAAATGAACGAAGCACCGGTGTGGTGCCGGCCTAACACCCTTCGATGCTTAAGTCAGAACTAGTGTACCGGAGAGAATTCGAGTAGAATTCGTTACCTATTGAATGAATTTCTTCTACTATTTATAGGATAATAGGTTGATGACATCATTGTGCCACATGTCCCATCGGGATTGGGCCATATGTCGCTTCTCAATTACGTGACGCTTGCAGGTTGCGTCACATGTCGTTTCCGAAGTGGATACTTGTATTTAATCTTAAGTATGTAGGTCTGGGCTGGAGATTGAGCCTGGTCTTATTAGGTGCTTAGATTTTATGACTAAGCACTGTGATTAGGCGAGGTGCCCAGGTACTGCGCTCAGACGAGGTGCGTAGACATTTTTGCCAAGTTGTAAAATTCCAAGTGTTATCTAATTTCACCCCACAACAGTGATAGATTGTATTTTTCTGGTTGGTTAACACGTTCCTCATTGATGAACTGTTTTTCATAAACTGTTTTGCGATGAATCCCGTCGTTAATTTTGCTCAACACCGATTTTATTCTTGACCGCACATCTCGTTGCAAATGGACTGATTGCAACAAATTCCATATTATTCCGTCGCAAATGTCACGTCTCAAAAAGCAATTTTTCTTGTAGTGTTAAACATATCATTTTGGTCCATGTGGTTTCTCAAAGATTCATTTCAATCCATAACATTCCTAAATGTTTCAATCGAGTCCATAAAGGTAACAACCACCAAACATATGATATAAACCATAAATCAAGTCCTCCTCAATGCGAAATGGAAAAGTTGACCCCTAAAACTAGTCTAATTCTTGGCCCCTCACAATAATTTTTCCTCAAATCGTATAAAACCACCACAAACATGTCATTATTATATTCATCTACTTCATAATTTCGCCAACCGCAATTTATTATTATTTTTTTTTAAATTGAACAACCTTAATATTGGTGTAATGGGCTATTTCACTGGCATTATCATTGGTGGGTGTCAATTCCCATCAAATGGCGCCAGCATATTGTCAACGATTTTGGTAAATTCACTGCCAATTCGCCGCCGATACTGCATTTTTGTAGTGAACTTTTTAGGGCCGATCTCTATCATAAAATCTAGATATCCTAACTCAAAGAATAATCCGCTTCTTTAATGTGATTGATTCATGAGAATCTTTAAAGTCATGATAAGAAAAAAAAAATCAATATTGCACTTCAATTAAAAAAAAAAAATTTACTCAAAACATTGGCGTATTAAATTAATTTAACATATCAATTTACGATAGATGTTTTAAATACTAATATTTTTTAGTCATTTAAAATTGAATAATTTATTTATATTGTACAAAACTATATTAAATTAATAGAAATTAAATTGATGAGTTAAATATTAATATAACAATGAATATAGAAATTAAATAATAATAAGGTATAAATAAGCAAATAATTACAAAACCTATGAGAATCTAAGAAAACTGACTAGTTTTGATGGGAATAAAAAGCTCCCGGAAGCACTATAAATGAGCACCTTAAAATGTTGAGCATCCAAAAATACTTTAGCATCTTGAAAGACCAAAAAAAAGAACATAAAAAATGAATGCCTAAAAATGGATATTAAAAAAAATCCCACCCAATAAAGACCCGTTTGTTAACCTTCCCCATTTATGTTTCTGGTTTCTATTTCTCATTTTCTAAGAAATGAAGTTGTTTGATAACCCTTCTTGTTTCTTGTTTCTCCTTTTTTTAGAAATACTTCCCAAAATTATGTAGAAATTTTAGAAAAAACAAATTTTAGTTTCTTATTTCTCTTTTTTATTTCTAAAATTTCCAACACATTGATAAATTATTATGTTGTCCCATTTTGACTTATAAAATATATTATAAATTTTTAAAAATTATGTTGATATAATATTTTTAAATATGTCATTTAAAATTGTAATATTTTGAAAATATTTTTATTTTTTTTATGAGAAACAGAAACAAGAAATAGTTACCAAACACATTTCTGTTTATTTCTTCTTCCAGAAACAAGAAACAATTACCAAACACTTATTTATGTTGATCTTTTTATAAAAAACAAGAACAAGAAATAGAAATAAGAAACAAGAAATGGAAATGGGGAAGATTACCAAACGAGCCCTAAACGACTCCTTTTATCAAACAACAACAAAATATAGTAGGGTTTAGTTTAAATTCAAATTATAATGGTCACAATTTTACATGGTGGTATGGTTCTAAGTTATTAGAGTAAATTATATTTGATTTTTTTAATGTCATATTAAATAAGGGGAGAGATTCAAAATCATGTTTAAATGAGAGATAACACACATACCTAACTAATTGACCTATACTTTGGTTTGCATTTGAATTTGGTGTCATTTTGCTACATTCACATACGGTAGATTGAATTATGGTGGCCATTTTTGTCATTTCTAGTCTTTTTGTCTAAATAAAATGCGTTATAACTAGTGATTATCATGTATTGTTAAACATCCTAGCTAAAAGCAAGGGAAAGTAGAGTGGGTCCAAAAGTTGAGATGCGGAACTTTTAGAAAGAAAGCCGTGGGGGAAAGGGAGAGGAGAAACTAGAAAGAGCGAGGGGTATGGAAGGCATAGTTTGAGAGAGGTAGGGAAAAAAAAAATAAAGGAAATGAAGGCTTATCTAGGAATTTATTTCGGAGAAATTTTTGTGGGTCGTACTTTTTTATGGGGTTTTAAAAATGTTATTTTAGAAAAAATATTTTTAATAATAATAAAAGTTTGAGAAAATTTTTAAATATAATATTTCTCAGAAGATAGTTTAATTTAAGACTGAGATGAGTGAAGTTTTAGTATGAGAAATGACATTTTTGAAATATTTAAAACTATTTGTTATTTTTGAAATTACCTATAAAAAAGTACTAAATTTCTCATTTTTATATTTTAATACAAGATATTTTAAAATTGTTTACAAATCTAGTAAAAAATAATTTATAAGTATAATATATTAAAAAAAAAGTTTATCACTGATTGTATGTGATATATGATGATCTCTTCATAATATAACCATTGATTTTTCATAATTTCAGTGAATCACTTAGTGTGACAATCAATGATTCATAATAATCAATGACTAAATAATTATAATCAATTGAAATTGTCTCAAATAACAAAGTGTGTGTTTTTATTTATGTCCATCGTTTTGATTTTTAACTTAAATAGAAAATTCATTGTTTAATAATTTATTAAAATCAAAACAATAAATTACTAGAACTAGAAATAAATTATCAAAATTAAATTAACAATTAACTTGTAATAAAATAATTTCATGACAATTATTTAGCATAAAATAAAAGTTATAATTTATTGAACAAGTTTATTTCAATAGTTTATTGAACTAGGACTAGGAGCAATATGTTATTTTAGTAAATTTTTAAATTTTTAGAAGCAATAATTTACATATTTTATGCTACTATTTTGGTAATTCCTCTTAATAGGTAGTGATAATCAGTGAACGTGGTGACTATTGACCTATATATCAATCATAATAAATACTGATTGACAGAGTTAAAATACACTGTATCTGTAAATATTTTATCTATAATTCAATATTTCAAATTACCTTTTTTATTAAAATAAAAATGCTACTTTTACCGATATTATAGAAATTTTTTCTAGAATTACAATCACCCCTTTTAATATGGTCTTCATAACGTGGCTCTCATTTGGAGGTGTGATAGTCACATCAAATCATTTTTAGATAGGTGATCGTGTTACATGTTATTATAGAGATAGGAAGAGAGAAAATATCGTTGGGGTTTGATGGAGCCAATTCAAAGCCCAAATAGCTAATCCTTTTTTATCAAAGATATTTTGATTTGTTTAGGCTTTGATCAATATGGAAAGTGCCTGTGTGAAGAATTGGTCACTTTAATTGTGAGATTATGAAGAATTAAAAAGGCCCATTGCTATGACGTGAGGCGGTGATTTCCTTAACAATAAAGAGGCGGTGGATTTTGATTTGGTGCGCAAGCCGGAGCGTATTATAAATATAGTGTAATGTGTTATGTTTCGTCTGTGGCATAGGCCATCATCATAAGGCGGCGGCTCCTCTTTCACCCGAGAGAGTGAAAGGAGTATTTGTTAACGTGTTAATTTAGGGGCTTTATTCATATTCAAAGAAGATAGAGAAGGGACAATCGCTTGAGTGTTTCTCAATATTGTATAATTAAGAGTAAGTCGTAAAAACTATCTCAGATCTGTCGTTAGTAATGATACAAAGAAACCTATGAGGCAAAAGTTAAAAGTTTGTTGAGAAAATAGTTGCGTTTGAGAAATGAGAGAACGTGGATGGAATTAGAAGAAAGAGTAAGCAAATTAATATGACCATCCAACGGTGCTTCTAGATCAATGCAAATTGCAACCCATGCAAATTGACTACATTTTTTTAATCAACTAAACATGTCTTCGTTCCCATTTTAAACAAGTACACATAATAAATAATATAAGAAAAAGAGAAAATGGGCTTAATTTGATTTTTTATTTTTTTTTATTTTTAAGTGATGATGTTTGCTTATCAATCAGATTAAGGAATTGAGAGATTGGGTTTGTAATGACGTGGAAGGATAAGGAGAGATGAGTAGGAGAGAGAAATAATGAAATGTAAGAGAGAATGGAAAATAAATTAAAAAATATTTTTTTTTTAATTAAAAAATATATGAAATAGTACTAGAAGGAAGAGAGGAGGTATGGTAAGTTTGGAGAAATTTCGAGGAAATTGCACTCTAATATTTTAAAATTAAACTTTAATTTAATCTTTATATATCTTAAAGTTTTTTTTCTCTCCAATTTAAAAATATTATATCACCATGTTGTCTGTCAATTTTATTTCAACCTCAATGAACAAAAGTTATCTTTTCTCTCTGTTTTTGTATTTTAGATAAAAAAAAAAAAATTAAGTTCAGATCTTTGTATTTTAGATAATCCTTAATGAACAAAATTTATCTTTTCTCTCTGTTTTTTTAGTAATTACGTGAAAAAAAAAAAAAAACTATTTGTTTTCAAGAGCATGTTTATGCCATTGAAATAAAATCGACTAAAAATGTGTTTTGATAAATATTTTTAAAATTTATATTTTACATTGTTTTTTCCTTTCACCAGGGGCCGTTCCTAAAAGAATAAGGGCCCAGTGCGATATATAAATTTGGGCCCTCGATCAGGGCCGGCCCTGGCACTGTGCAAGTGGTGCGACGGCACCGGGCCCCCAAATTTTGGGGCCCCAAAATTAGGTAGAAGTTTAATATTATATATAAAATAAAATAAAACTGAACACAAACTGCTTTGGTACATTGGTTATGGCCCATGTCAGTTTCTATCAAATGCCGGCGTCAGCTGAGGTTCGAAACCCAGGGAGATCACCTTTTAGATCTTCTTTTTTCTAACTTTCATATTATTATATTATAATTTTAAAATATAAATTTCTAAATATAATGAAAGAATTTAATTTACCTCTCACTTTATTGTTTAAAATTTATTATTATAAATTATATGACTTAAATTTATAATTTAGATTATATATCACAATTTTTTCTTCCAATTTTTAATTTTTGTATTCATATATATTATAATAAATATGACTCAAATGATGTTAAATCAAATTGATAAAAATAGTTTATTTTGACTTCATTTAATTTTTAACATATTAATTATTATTGATCAATAATTAAAATAATTTTTTTAATTATTGTAAATGAAAATTTTACACCCAATTATATTTGTAACCTTAATTTATAATATGGAAAAAGTTTGATTTATTTTTAAAAATAAGTTTTTCTCTTATATTGTAGATTTACATACCCAAACCTTTTTTTATAAACAGTAATGAGATGATTAGAATTATAATTTTTTTTTTTCAAGTTTGTTAGTTTGAACTGCTTTTATAAATTCATTAATTAAATATGATTATAAATTCATTAAGTAAATGTTTTTCTTTTATATAATTAATGAATGTTTAAAAAAAATATCATTTTTATGACATTCTAAAATACTTAGTTATTATTTGAAATATACTATTAGAAATTTGTCATTTTTAAAATATAATGTTATAGTTCTAATTATATGTATTCAGATAGTTGTCGTGTTCTTGAACCTAAATCTTAAACTCGTCGGTTCCTAAAGTCGGGTTTTATTAAATGAATTAATGAAATATTATTTTACAAAATCTTCTTTATTTATGTAGATTACGATAAGATATTTCTAAAACCATTTATTATATTATTTAGTTGTAATAGTGTTTAATAAAAGTTAATATTTTTGGGCCCAAAATTATATTTTCGCACTGGGCCTCTATATCTTTATGACCGGCCCTGCCCTCGATCATATAATCCCTAATATGAAAAACCATAAATATATATATATATATATATATATATATATATATATATATATATATATATATATATATGTATGTATGTATGTATGTATGTATGTATATATGTATGTATGTATGTATGTATATATGTATGTATGTATGTTATTATTAAAACACAATATCAATAAAAGAATAGCATAAAATTATCAAAGTAGTATAAAAAAAAATATAAAAATTGAACTTTGAACTTATGTTGGGATTGAACTCAACTCATATAGCGGAGAACATATAAAAATATTGTAGGGAGAAGGTCAGCTAACGCGACTTAGAATAAATTTTCATTTATATATTATTAATATTAAATTTTTAATTCAATATTTGGGGCCCCCAAAGTTCGGGGGCAAATAGCCTTTTTTTTTAATTTAAAAAGAACTATAATTTTTTTTTTTTAATAAAAAGAAAACCCTAGATTTATAAATAGTGGCTTCTAATATATAAATATTTAGTGCCCTCTCGATAAAGATTTTGGTTTTAATATTTCATTAATATTTTGTTTCTAAAAATTGAGATTTAACAATTTCTTAATTTTACAATCCACAATTAAAAAACGTTTTAGAAATCTTAATTAAAATTTCAAAACTAAATAAATAGTTTTCATTTGGTTTTTATTTTGTAAAAAATTTGACCACTTTTCATAAATGTCTTTTAAAGTGGAAATAAATGGAAGAAATTGTTAATAAGCAAACTTAATTTTTAAAAGAGAAGTTATGCTTAATAGGTTTTTTTTTTCCAATTTAATTAAACACAAATATATTTTGGTTTATTTTTAAAGATAATATTTTTTTTATTAAATTTATAAATTTGTTATAATTATTTTCTTCTCTTATATATTATAAAATGATGAATCTCATTATTTATTTTTGTTGTGGGGTGAAATTGGATAACACATGAAATTTTACAACTTGACAAAAATGTCTACGCACATCGTCTGAGTATAGCACCTAGGGCACGCCGTCTGAGCATAGCACCTGGACAAGTCGTCTGAGCACAGTAGCTAAGCACAGAACTTGGGAACACCGTATACGCACAGTACCTAGTCATAAAGTCTATGCACCTGACAAAACATGGTTACACAGTCTCTAACACTAACTTACATACTTGAAATCGAATACAAGTATCCATTTGGGAAATGACATGTGGCGTAACCCGTAAGCGACACGTAATTGAGAAGCCACACATGATCCAATCCCTACACCACACGTGGCACGATGGTATCATCAACTTCTTCTTCTATAAATAGGAGAAGAAATCCATTCATTAGGTAACTAATTCTACTCTAATTCTCTCTAACACACTAGCTCTGACTTTAGCATTAGAGGGTGTTAAGCCGGCACCACACCAGTACCACACCAGTGCTCTTTTCGTTTCCTGTGCAAGTATATACAGTGCTTGTCAACTACCCAGCTCACCGCCTACGCAGCACCTCCAGTGCAGCGCACGACTTCCAACTCATCTCATTTTTTAAGTTTGTTGCTAACATGGAATCTTTCCATTTTTAAGTAACAACATTTGGGGTTATGATTTTCACCGCCATCTATATCATCACCGTGTATACTTCTTCGACTCATCCTCGATAGTAGTGTTAGGAATGTTGTCCTAGAACTTATAATTATTTAATAAAGATAATTTATTTCGAATAAATTAAATAAATAAACATAAGTTCTTTCTATTATCTATATTGATTCAATTGACGATATTAGAAATATATAGAAATATATTAATATCAAACATTCAAATAGTAAAACCCTAAGTTGCTTTTATGAAATCACGACTAAGTATGTGAGTCATATGAGAGGATTGAAGTCGAGATGAGTAACTTATAGTGTCTACAGTATATGGATAACGTTTGGGAACCTTATTCTGGTAACACTGTTGATAGTTGGCCATTTTGTTTATAGACAAATGATTTAATCCTGACCATTCATGTGAGTGACATGAAATGAAAATATCATATACAATGTTGATTGTATAAGATATGACCACTATATTCGATCAATATCTCATTAGTATCGTTTATGAGAAATGATCGAATATCAAACTAAGTTTATCAACCATGATAGATCTCAATCCTGAGGGAAATGTGGACTCCTATTCATGGAGTTATGTTCTTTGATTCACATGGTTCAGAGCGATCTAATATGAATGCTCAATACACTCCTGTTTTGGGAATATAACGAGATAGTAGCCATTTACACGAGATGGAATTCATAATTTTCCTATAAATTAACGATATCAGTGCGATACTTAAACATTTTAGGAACTTTAAGAAACTCCCTTAATGTACTGATTTGAGACATGAATAAGTGGTGCCACGACTTCTATTGATCACAGAAGCATATTATTTGTATTTTGATTACAAATAATATTCATTGGAGAATCAGTGGGAACACGAGGATAAAACGGTAATTACAAGAGCAAAATGGTAATTTAATCCGCCTGTAATTATGAGGGTTCCACGTGAAGGATATATCACAGATATAAATAAAAGATAAACTAAATGGACATAACTCATCTATAGTGAGGGGAGTTCAACTATGAATTTATAGTGGAATTATTCATATTTAGATAATAAGTAATTAACTGAGTATGAATTAATCACTTAATTAACTAATTATTAAGTCCATGATTTATAGGTCCATCGGGTCCCTATGCTAGTTCAAATATCGTTGTAGCAACAATGAATAACTCTAAAACAATCAATTAACCATACAAATACTCAATAAAGTAAAAAAAAATTGGGCTGGGGTTGAGTTTCATCATCAAATTTTAAAATCCGGGTTTTTTGGTAAATTGTTCTTTTGATGGGGGAAAGTATGGAAAAATTCTATTTGATTTGAAATTTCAAGTTACAAGAGTTGAAACTTGGAATTCTAAATTAAAACAACCTTAAAAAATAAAAACTTATAAAAATTAGTTTAGAAATCTAACTTTTTTTTGTCTTAAATGAAGTGATTCCCCCCCCCCCACCCCAAAAAAAAATCATTTGGAATTGATTTCCAAATATCCAAACAAGTTTTTCCAATGAAAATCCGAACAAATGAACAAGAAACCAAGAAAACTATGTTTTTCTCTCAAGAGGGCCACGATGTATTTTGAGGACAACTCTTTCTACAGAAGTTGGTGGCTACGAAATAGGTGTCAAAAGTTAGATCTTGAAAAAACTATGAGCTTTCATATTTACTCACTCAAAACAAAGTCCATATGAAGAAGTTATGGCTAAAATACTCTTTTTAGATAATTTGGTAAAAAATGTCGGTGGGAGAAGAAGTTGAGTTTCTTTTCTTTTGAACAATGGATAAGTGTAGGAAACCTAAAACACCTTAAGGCCTCTTGATGTCTCTTCATCTCACTAAATAAACCTCATGCATTTAAAAGGACTTGAAAGCAAACTTCTATTCAACTTCTTCTAATTCACTAAATATAACACTCATCTTAATTAAAAGATATCAATTACGCCAAATAATTGTTAATTGCAAAATAATCAATATTATTTAGTTAGTTAAATAATGAAAATAATAATAACAAAACAAAATTACCTGAAAAAAAATCGGGACTTTAAATCACTATTGATCATGAATATTTGGTTTCGGTGGCTTTATAGACTATTACTCTATTTTTTTTATTAGACTTTGATTTTAGACTTTAAAACACTATTGATCATAAGTATTTGGATAATTTGTAAAACTTAAAGTCTTGGATTTGTTTTGATTATGAATTTTGTTGTGGGTTGAATTGGATTACACATGGAATTTTACAACTTGACAAAAATGTCTACGCACCTGGTCCGACCGCAGTACCAGGGCACTTGGTCCGACCGCAGTACCAGGGCACCTGGTTCGACCGCAGTACTTGGACACCTCGTCTGACCGCAGTACTTGGGCATCCGGTCCGACCACAGTACCAGGGCACCTGGTCCGACCGCGATACCTAGTCATAAAGTCTACGCACCTGAAAAGACCTGGCTACGCAGTCTCCGACATAGACCTACATACTTAAGATTGAATACAAGTATCCACTTGGGAAACGACACGTGGCGCAACCTGCAAGCGACACGTAATTGAGAAGCAACACACTGCCCAATCCCAATTCGACACGTGACACGATGATGTCATCAACCTAATCTCCCATAAATAAGAGAAGAAATTCATTCATTAGGTAACCAATTTCTACTACTATGCTCTCTGACACACTAGCTCTGCTTGCTCTGACTTTAGCATCGGAGAGTGTTAGGCCGGCACCACACTGGTACTATTTTCCTTTCTGTTGCAGGTACCTACGTAGCACTCCGTCGAAGCAGCGCAGTACCTCTGACTCGTCCCATAAATTAAGTTCGTTGCCTACGTAGCACGCCGTTGAGACCCTTATTCAAAAAGGGTACTTGAAAGAATTCGTGAGAAGTAAAGCAGATAAGAAAGACCAAGACCTTGATAATAAAAAAATTTCATATGGAGAAATAAAAACAATCTTTGGAGGCCCAACTATTGAAAAAGAGCCCAAGCCCTAAAAAGACCATGCTAGGTCACTAAGGTATTGGTCAAGGCATCAGCACATTGATTGATCTCATCTGATAGGCTCTACTACACCCATGAGGATGTCAAGCAACTTAAATTTTATTTATTGTAGTTTTCATTTCCAATAAAAAAATTTTATTGTAAGAAGTTTGAAAATAAAATGAATAAGATCATACTTTTTCTACTTATTGCATCTATAAGAGTTAAATCATTCGAGAAAAATTAGACTAGAGGTAGACTTCAAGACATAAAACTCTACTCGAGTGGGGGCCAACTATGTGAATTTGCTACATCAAAATGAAAATGTTCTAAATCCACCAAGGTGGAAGAACAAAATGAAAAAGTTCTTAGTCCATCGAGGTGGGAGAGCTCTACAAAAAAAATTCTAAGTCTACTAGGGAGTGTCAGGGCTCGCAGAAGCCGCACCTAGTGAAAGAATTTAAAACGACTAAAAAAAATTCTAAGTCTACTAGGGAGTGCAGGGCTCGCAGGAGCCGCACCTGGTGGAAGAATTTAAAACGACTAAAAAAATTCTAAGACTACTAGGGAGTGCAGGGATCACACGAGCCGCACCTGGTAGAAGAATTTAAAACGACTAAAAAAATTCTAAGTCTACTAGGGAGTGCAGGGCTGGTACGAGCCGCACCAAGTAGAAGAATTTAAAACGACCAAAAAAAATTCTAAGTCTACTAAGGAATGCAAGGCTCACAGGAGCCGCACTTGGTGGAAGAATTTAAAACGACTAAAAAATTCTAAATCTACAAGGGAGTGCAGGGCTAGCACGAGCCGCACCTGGTAGAAGAATTTAAAACAACTAAAAAATTCTAAGTCTACTAGGGAGTGCAAGGCCTTAACGAGCCGCACCTAGTAAAAGAATTTAAAAGAAGAAAAAACTCAGTCTACGAAAAGTGCGGAGCTTTTAGAAAAATCAAATTCTATCAAGACTCAACAAGAAATTAACTCTAAAAAACCAAGTTGAGTTTGGTTGGAAAAAAAAAGTCAACTCGTTGATCGGTCAACACGGGTCAGTCAAAACCCCGCGGGTCAGGCTTTTACCCGCTGGTTAATATGAGGGTTGGCATAAAGCCCATGGGTTTTTACTCTTGAAGTGCAACGAGGAAAGAAGGAAGGAAGAAAAGAAAAGAAAATAAAGGAAGAAAGAGAGAGGGGGGGAGAGAAAAGAAAAAAGAAAAAAAATAGAAGAAGGTCGTGGGTCAAAACCTGACCCGCGGGTCAGGTTTTGACCCGCAGGACCAATAGTTAAAAAAAATAATAAATTAAAAATTAAAATTAAAATTAAAGGGGACGCGGGTTATTGCTTGACCCACGGGTCAAAACCTGACTCGCGGATCTGGAACCCCTCCCCGCCATTTTTCTTAATTTTTTCTTTTTCCTTTCTTCTTTCTCTTTATTCTTCACTTGTTATTAATTCAATTGCCTTTTGAATTTTGTAATCATTTTTTTTCAATAAAAGAGATAGAAGAATTTAATGTATTTGATTTTAGGAGAACTTCTACTCTTAAAATCAAAGGGGGTAAAATATGTGATGATTAAGCGTGACAACTTGGACATACAACCTAACTCCAAAACAACCAAGGCAAAAAATTCAACCTATCAATCTCCAAGTATTTTCTCAAAATTTTGACCACTTCAAAGACTTAAAAGTCAAGCTACAAAGGCAGAAAATTGAAGTTCTTCAAAATTCAACACTTAAAATAATTTCAGAAAAATCACAGAGATAAAATTCCACTTTGAAATAATACTCCCAAGTAGCATTGAACTCGCATCTCAACTCAACTCGGGAGTAGGGGGCCGCTGTTGTGGGGTGGAATTGGATTACACATGGAATTTTACAACTTGACAAGAATGTCTATGCACCTGATCCGACCGCAGTACCAGAGCACCTGGTCCGACCTCAGTACCAGGGCACCTGGTCCGACCGCAGTACTTGGGCACCTCGTTTAACCGCAGTACTTAGGAACCTAGTCTGACAGCAGTACCAGGGCACCTGGTCTGACCGCGATACCTAGTCATAAAGTCTACGCACCTGAAAAGACCTGGCTATGCAGTCTCCGACATAGACCTACATACTTAAGATTGAATACAAGTATCCACTTGGGAAACGACACGTGGCGTAACCCGCAAGTGACACGTAATTGAGAACCAACACACTGCCCAATCCCAACGTGACACGTGGAACGATGATGTCATCAACCTAATCTCCCATAAATAAGAGAAGAAATTCATTCATTAGGTAACTAATTTCTACAACTATTCTCTTTGGCACACTAGCTTTGCTTGCTCTGACTTTAGCATCGGAGGGTGTTAGACCGCATCACACCGGTGCTCTTTTCCTTTCCTGTGTAGGTACCTACGTAGCACGCTGTCGAAGGAGCGCAGTACCTCCGACTCGTCCCATAAATTAAGTTCGTTGCCTACGTGGAAGCTCTCCATTTTTACGCAACAACAGATTTGAAGGATGATCATATGAGTTTCAGAACTGTTTATTCAAAGAATTTTCACAGGTTGAATTTCAATGCTTTGACTTTCGTTGTTTTACTGTTATCCTGTTTACATTGTTTATCAAGGTCGGGTGTTTACGGTTACCTAACATAGCAACATGTAAATGAGATTTTCTTACTTGTAAATGTTGTCGTGGTACACATTTTATGAGTTTTGATCATTGTAGAGATTAAAATTTTAAACTTTTAAAATTATTGGGATTAAATTCAAATTGTCTCCAAATCATAGGGACTAAATCAAAACTTTTAAAATAATAGGTATTACGAAGAAATTTCATTGAGTGGTAAATTTTGATGTAATATTTATAAATAAATTTTCGCTTAAAACCATTTGTAAATATAAATTTTTTTATTGCATTAACTACTAATTAATTTTGATTATTATCTGAACCAGTGATTCACTTTTTGTTTAAATATATAATTCAATGTTAATCACTGATTATCAAACTTAAATTTACTACATTTACCAATATTTTTAAACCATGATATTTAAAAATATTACATAAAAATTAACGAGATTTGAATAGAGTTTTACACAAGAAGACAATTACTCAAGAAATTGTATTTTGAAGCTCGTATTCAAGAAGGGGATTGTTGTTTATATCGGCAGCAAGAGGAAATACAAAGCCTAAAAGATACAATAAGACATAACTTAATGATAAAAGTCTAAGTAGAGGATGTAAGACTTTAATTTTAATAACATGAAACGATAAATCCCATGATGTTTGGAAGTCATGATTTTCACTATAATAATAATAGAACATACTGTTCTTCAGGAAAACTCGATAAACGCAGTAGATGAATTTGGTGTAGATGAGTCCGAGTTTCTCTCTCATTACCCACTTTAATTGCACAACATCGATGGAGCAACGTACACATAAAGAATGTTAATCTTGGGTTGGGTTGAGAGAGGACCAAGACTCATATTTATAGATGCCAAAAGTTATGTCTATTCACGAATAGACAATGGCCACAATGAATGGTTATGTCTTTTCCATCAAAAGACATAACCATTTAAAGAGTCATTACCTTTCATTTTAGTGTCAATGGACACTTTAAAGAGACTTGTCCTTCCACCAATAGCTAAATGGATTTAATCATTAATTAATTATTAAACCGCTAATAATTATCATTTGGGTCACAATAATTTCTTACATTCTCCCACTTGACCTATATGATATTTCTTTAAAGGTTCAATAAATAAAAACAAATATGATGCGCATATAAGTATATTAAATCCTTCATTTCATTAGCTATAATATAAATCGTATTTAAATAAAATACTAATATGAGTCATGGAGGTCATACGATATATAGTTTATGTAGTCCCTTCCATGTACTACAATACTAGCAGTTTTATTCAACACGAACAGTGAAGAAAAGTGCATAATGGTCCAGCTGTAAAAGTCTTTATTGGAGACAAATCTTGTTAAACATTAACTTTAATTCATTCATGTATATACCAATTAACTAACAAGATATATCAGAAACTTTAAACATAAATGAGCTCAGAGTGTCAGAAAATAAGATTATAATAATTAATGACGTCCAGTAATGCCCATCATTTCAAATGTGTTTCATTAAACATTTTGGGTAGTCATCTTTCCGTTAATGGATCAACAATCATTATATGGTGCTAAAATGTTTTATTGACACTCTTCGTTTCCGAACTTTTCCTTAACAGCACATTATTTTATCTTCATGTATTTTGTACCCTTTAAATACTTTGCGATAATATTACAGTAAATTTTCAGCGATTTGATAATAGTGTCAACAACTTCAAATCCTGAAATAAGATTTCGCAACCATAAATATCATGAGCTGTGGCCTCAAAGCACGCCACAAACGCATAAATAATACTATTAATTTGTTCATCGTTCCAATTCATTCTTGAATCATTGCATAAGGCTCAATCAATCTCCTTTCCGAATTGGAACTATACTTGTTGAACTATAATTGGTTTCATATTATGAACCACGATAATTGCTAGCAAAGAATATCATAAACTTTTGCTCCCACTAACCTTAAGATATATACACTGATTTATGGTGTTCTCTTTAAAACCAAATAAATTATGGTATCATTAAACTTTAGTATCATTGTCAGGAGTCTTGTCTGAATCCTTTTATTGATATCTTTAATTTTACCATATTCACACATTTAATGCTTTGAGTCATAAATCAAGATTGAAATAATCATGAACACTCAATGTATATCTAAGTTCTCCTTTGGGTGATACTAAGATATACATACATAAATTATGATGCTAATTTAAGTTTAACATAATTTGACAATTTTATATATTTTAATAAATACATTTGTTATCTTTGGATATACAAAATGTATCCGATAAAATACTAAATTATCATCAATAATGTTTATTTATTGTAAGAACAATTAATCCACCTTTGGGCGATTTAAAATTTTCCTATAACAATAAACTTTAATTAACCCATAAATAATAACCATCAATAATACATTGAAAAATTATTACATCATAAGCATCACAAATTTATGGGTAGTTAAAAATAATTTTTATGCAATTCAATGAAATTATCTATAATCTTAATGATTTGGCCACTTTGGTGTTTAACAAATCTTTGTTATAACTACCATAAATTGCATAAAATTATCTTTTATATCTATAAATTTAATTTTCAATAAACTCATAAATAAATTTTCAATTATGATTATTAATTATAAGAATAATCAATTCACCTTTGAGTGATTTAAAATTCTCATAATTATAAATTCCAATTAACCCACAAGCCAATTTTTAATCAAATGATTAAAAATCTTACATTATAAACATCATAATCTTATGGGTAATTGAAAATAAAATTTAAATGGTTATTTATTAACTTTATGATTTGGACACTTTGGTGACTAACAAATCCACGATAAATTATTCATTCACAAAATAATGGACTTTTTTGGTGATTGGCCAGATTTTTCAAAGTATCTATAAGAATATCCAAAAGCTGAAAGTAATTGGGAGAATGTCCATTTTCTGAGAAGTCCGGTTTTTAAAACCCGTGTTTGACTTAATTTTTCTAAAGTCCTGTTTTGAAAACCGGACTTCAATCCAGTCACACCACGCGGACGCCACCTGTTCAAAAACGGGTTTTTAAAACCCGAGTTTAGGTAATTTTTTTTCATAATCTTAAAAATGGGTTTCAGAAACCCGAGTTTAGGGAAAAAAAATTCCAAATTTTTTTTTCTTTTATAAGTTTCCCTAATGTGTTTAATTTTTAAATAAATATAATCCTTAATTTTTTATAGATTTTCTAAGTTTTAATTTTAAATTGATTGAATATGCATTTTAAAAGTGTTATAAATCATATAAAATATGTATGTAAATGACATAATTATTATAATTACTCACTAAACGGAGCCTCAAATTGGACTAATTTTTTTGAATGAAAATGGAAAAATAATATATTAAAATATAAAAGTATAATAATATCCATACATAGTTTAAGGGATGTGGAAAAAAAAAGCATGACAACTAACGATGGCCCCCAGTCCCACATGGGGGTCGTCGTCGATCACGAAATGGACCGGATCCACGAGCGCCTCGACCTCGAGTAGGTGGTACATTTGCCTCAATAGTAGGTGGTGCATCTATCGAGCGAGGTGGCTGAAATGATGTGAATGAAGAACCAGGAGTGAGAATCATACAAAATGTCGGAGTAAAAGGTGTGGAGGGACCAACATCGGATGTGGAGGGACCGACACCCGATGAAGGGGAAAACATAGATGGACCAGAATCAGAAGAAAGGGAAAACTGAGTCGGTCCCACAGCCGATGGAGTAGAATGAGGTGAAATATCAACCGCTGGCTCCATATCTGGAAGATCCACATCATGATCATCAGGTTGCACAGGAGCACGAGCATTATTTCTTCTAACGCGTGGACGACCCCTTTGAGGAGGGGGAATGTGACCATGCTCATGTTGTACTTGATAAACTGTCCTCAGATTTGACACACATTCCATCGAATTAGAGCGTAAAATCGGGTCTTCCAAATTGGGTACCGTGTCTCTCTGAAATAAAAATGAATAAACTAATTAAAATTTAATAAAGTTACGTAAATAACTTAAATAATACTTTCATCACTCACCACATAGGCTAATGACGCCCCGTATCGAGTGATATAATCATTAATTAATTATTAAACCGCTAATAATTATCATTTGGATCACAATAATTTCGTACAGAGTGACTTAAAGTAAGCAAGTTAGAGTAAAACAAGGAGCAAATCTAGGAGAGGATCTAATCAGATAAAGGGGCAGTTGGTGAAATACATAAGCGCACGTGAAAAATCATGTCGTTTAACAATTTTCAATCATGCCTTAAATTTATAATTAAACTTTTGTTTTATTTTCTCAAATTATTAATATTTTCTATTGGTCA
This sequence comes from Gynostemma pentaphyllum, assembly GCA_028015215.1. NCBI lineage: Eukaryota > Viridiplantae > Streptophyta > Magnoliopsida > Cucurbitales > Cucurbitaceae > Gynostemma > Gynostemma pentaphyllum. The sequence goes on from CM051350.1 coordinate 29,901,067, forward strand.
ATGAAAATATTTTAAAACCATAACATCGTTCTCTATATCTTTCTAGCTTTTTTTTTAATCAATTATTTTTAATTTAAAATTGATATAGAAGGTCAAACTTTATTTTATTCATATAAATGTACTATATACTATTCTCATTTATTAAACTTTGGATGTAATTGCTCCGTCATGATCTCGTGGGTCTTTAGATTAGGGGTTAGTTTAACATTGCTCAAACGGTTGAAATAATTTTTTGACAATTAATTATATTATGAATTAGATTAGAGTTTGGTGAAGTCTACCTTTCAAAAAATAAATATATTTGTTAAAAACATATTTCTCAGTTTAGTCCCGATTAATTTCATTTAAGAATGTAAATCAAAATTATTTATCAGATTTGATCACTAGCCCACGGAATCACTGTCGTAACAGATTGAGCATGAAGCAGAAGCAAAAGACATAATTGTAAATAAACAGTGAGTAAAGAAGAGATCGATCCGATGAAATGATTAACGTGAGAAACCTCCAACTGGTAAAAACTCACAGGGCCTCGCCCAGAAAAAGTCCACTAGAATCGTTAGTCGTTCAATACAAATATAAATAAAAAAACACAAATAAAAAGAACTTCTTTCTTTGTTTTTGTCTTTGATTTCTCCTTGCAACGGCGACGTCTACAATGGATTCTATCACAAGCTCCCCTTGTGACGATTTGATTCAATAACCTCCCGTTCTTGTTTTGATCATACCACAAGCTCCCCTTACGGATTTAGATCAAGGAACTCCCTTCCTTGATGTGTGAGCAAGACGACTTCTTCCTCCTGAAGAATCAAATTACTCTCCAAGCAATTACAATATAGAATATTTGAATAATAAACCTTACAAAATGCACTCTCACATAAATATTATAATAAGCACAATAGGCTAATAAAAGTGAAAGAAAGTATAAAAAGCTTGGGTAAGACAAGCTAATAGAAAAGCCTTCATCTTATAGGCAAAATGAAGAAAACTCCTCATAAAGTAAATCTGTCTACATCTAATCGGCCAGCTATAACTGTTGCAACATCTCCGGCTCGAATTAAGGAGTGACAAAATTATTTTCATTTAAATCAAAGATTTTCCATTCCAAAAATCTTCCATAAGAGGCTGCTCCTAGCTGTTCAAAAGGCCAACTCTATGCAAGAAGACAACTAAGAGATTCCAAACACAAGATGAATCAATTAATCTTACACATATTGGTGATTTGGAGATTTGAATAAGCATACCTTATATGAATAAATTAATGCCCAAGGAATCACCAAAACTTCCATAACTGAATTAAATTATACAAACAAGATCCACAATTTGCTCAAACTTTCCATATAACCAAAACATCCATAAAAGACTCAATCAATTAACAAAACACCATTCCATGATTCAAATTCAAAAATATCACCAAAACAAAATAGGTTTTTGTCAAATTAAATTGTCAACCATTTAAATCAAATAAAAAGGAAAAAATACATTTATATTTTTAAACAATATTAATTGTTGACGATAAATTATAATATGAATTAGTTTATAAATGTCTTTTAATTTTCTAATTTTCATCTCAATTTTTTTTTTAATTTACTTTAAAAAAACATTACAAAATTTTATTTTAACTCATCTACTTTTTCTATTAGTTTGATTTTAATTGTTCGTAAATGAATCTTTAGATTTGGGTTTAGTTTAACATTGCTCAAACGGTTGAAATAATTGTTGGACAATAAATTATAATATAAATTAGATTAAATTTTGGTGAATTCAATTTTTAATAATAAAAAATATATTAATTATTAACAATAAATTATAATATGAATAAATATCTTTTAATTTTCTAAATTTTCATCTAATTTTTTTTTTTTAATTTACAAAATTTTATTTTAACTCATCTACTTTTTCTATTCATTTGATTTCAATTGCTCATAAAAATAATTATTTTGATAGTAAAAAATTTGAAAATGGTATTTAAATATAAAGGATAACAGTTATTATGATAAGACTTATGAGAGAGGTAATGTTGGATGAATGAGTGTGCAGGTTGTTTTGATGCATCTTGAGTTTATGAGAGATAAAATTATATAAAAAAAATTAGTGAAAAATGTTTTAAAAATCAGGAATCTCTCAGATTTTTACTAGAATTTCTTTTCTTTTCACATTTTCATGTTTATTTTATGAATTAGTCTACTAATTACCTTTTTTAAGAGGAGGGGAGTCAGAAATTCTTTTGTATGATTTGATTATTAATTGTTTTATTTAGAAATAATTAGTTTCACATTTATTGTGATGTAATTTTGTAAGTATAATTTTATAGATAAGTTTAATTAATTTATATTGCTATTTAATTTATAATAATATAATCAGAATTCAGATTAATTCAATAAAAATTTAAACAAATTATAATTACATTCTTACCTATTTTATTTTTATAAATTTCATCCCAAACATCCAATTCCAATTCCTACTAATCAGACGGTCCATGGATCTCGTAAGAATTTTCTTTAGCGATATACAATAAATTAAAGGATTTTTTTCCTTTTAAAATGACATTTTATATATTGATATTTTTAGAAATACTAAATGTTTTTAAAATTTTGAAGAACAACATTTTTTTACTTATCTCACCCAAAACATATATGAAACCCAACCCATACATGTTTTATTATAAAATACCATTTTTAAAAAGGGTTAAATGCACTATCAGATTTTTTTCAATTTATACACTCGTGGAATATCAATTTAGTTTTTTTCAACCCTACAATTTCAGTTGTCTAATTTATGTCCAATAAACCATCCAAATTTAACAGACCATCATTTATAATTATTTTTTTTATTCCCAGGGGCATGTGAAAATACATTTTTAACCTCTTCTTCCTCATCTTCTCTCTCTAGTTGGACATTTCATTTCCTACTTTCACTTTTGTTTTTGCTTTTGTCTCCATTCTCTGGACCTCTACTCTTACTCTCCCTCTCTACTCAATGACTGAAAGATCTAATTTAGAGAACTGTTCAAGTGATCAGTCTTCATTTTCTGATCAAACCCAGAAAAATTGTAACGTCCCGTATTTCTAGTAAGTAGTTAAATAAATATTAATTTTTCCTTATAATATTTATTTAAATTTTTGGATAAGCCTTAGTAATTATATTTAATTATTCTTTTCAGGAATAAATATAATTATTAATTATCTTTTTTTGAGATAAAGGAAAAGGAAAAAGAAAAAAAAAAGAAAAAAAAAAAAAGAAAGAGGAGGTGGCGTGAGACAAGGGGGGGAAGGGAAAAGAGGATTAGGTCACATTCTCTTTTCTTCTTTCACGTACAAAACAGGGGCAGAGACAAAGGTAGGTTCCTTTTCTTCTTCTTCTTCATCTTTTCCTTCTCATCTTCGTTAACGGAGACTCCGGGATATAATTCTTGTCACCATTCTTTTCCTTGTTTGGTTTAGGTGTTAATTGTGGTGGTGGTGGTGGAGTTGGAAGTGAAGTTAGGGTTTTTGTTCCAAGAGAAGCTTCAAGGTAATGAGTTTTGTTTCTTTCAATTTCTGGATTTCTGTTTCTTTATGGATTAAACCCATCAAAGTTCTCAAAAACATTATTCTTTTCTTCAAAAATTTCCTTTCTTTTCAAACCTAGAGAAACCCTAACCTTGATTTTTTTGAAAAAGCCCCTTCACATGCACCTTTACCGACAAACGACGCGCCGGAACACCACGAAGGGGGCGCCGTGCCGCTGCTACAGCAGCAGCGGCAGCAGCAGCAAAATGCTGCTGCTGCCGAGGCAAGGCAGCCCCATTAAGGGGCTGCTTTGTCGTGGTTTCGGCCCGGTGTTCCCTTGTCGTTTCGTGGTATTTTTTCCTATGTAATTTTAGGTATTTTAGGATAGGTTTTAAGTGGTTCAAGTGCCTTTTCAGGTGCTTCAATTAAGTTGGAAAAGAGTTCAAATTTTGGAAGGAAACTAAGCTTGAAAGGTGAGTAGAATTATGTTAAGTTTTAAATTGTGTATGATTGTATGTTTCCTTTTTCTTTAATAGTTAACCTCATTTATCTAAAGAGTATTATTGGATGTTTATATGCTTATTATGAGGTTTTGGGGGCTGTTTTAAATGGAATTAAAGTGTGGGTTTAAGAAAGTTATAAAATTGGACTAAGCATGCTTAAAGTGATTTTTTTTAAAATCGGGTGATGCCTAAGTTACTTCTTTACGATTATTAACTCGATATTGGGAGTTTAAACTTATTTTTGGGTGTTTCAAAGTGATTTAAAGTTGCTGGTTATGATTGCCTCCATTGTTGAAGTAGTGCCCATTAAGCCCATATTTAGGCCTAGGCGGTTAGTTAGTCATTAATGTTTTATTCTGGACCTTTGGTATGTTTCCACTATGTTTTTGTACTGTTTTGGGAGTCGATTTATAGGCGTTACTCTGCCGAATTTTAGTTAGAATTAAATTAGTTTTAGAATGCCCGAAAAAGGAGCAAAACAACACTAGTCTAGGCTAGTTTTGCTTCTAGACTTGCAAACCATTGAGAATTGTTATGAGTGACCCAAAAGTGATATGTTGGGTGATTTTTAAAGGGTTTTAAGTGGTTAAAAGGCGAATTTTTCCAGAAATTAATTTTAGGAAATTTTCGGCCTAGAAAGAGAATTATTGTGAAAATTTGGGTTTAGGCTCAAATTAAGTATTTTTGGTGGAGATAGTGGAATTATATTACTCAAATACCTCGGTAATATGATAGGAGGTTCACTTTAAGTAAAGGCCTTACTTAAAGAAGAATATTGCCGTTAAGGGGGACTATAAAGTTGTGCACAACTTTATAGCACTTAACGGGGTAGGTTCATTCCATCTGTACAATGGAAAAGAATATTTCTCGTAAGGATTTAAATTGAGAAAAGAGTGTTTAAATTCCTTACTGAGCGTAGTCTTTCTTTGTTTGTGTGCAAAGAGAAGATTAGAGGTATTAGATAGATTACTTAAATCGAAAAGTTTTAAATTGAGAAAAGAGTGTTTAAAACTGTTTCGAGAGTTTTAGTTCGAAAGGACGAGAATTATGATATACTTGTAAGAGTTGAGATGTTATGATTTAATTTTGAGTGTTTGGAGTAAGTGTGTGTATTCGGAAGTCAGTGAGGCCGATCGTGGACTTAAATTCTTAGAAAAATCTCTCATGGCATGATTTTTAATTTAACATTTTTCTACTCATTGGGCGTAGCCTCATGATGCTACAATCTTTTTTTTTTCAGGTAAGGGAAAGAAAAAGCTCGGTGGCTGATGCGGTTCGTTGTGGTGACCGGTTGGCGTGGATTTGCTCGCTAGCGAATCCTTATTTCTTTTGTTATGTTGGGATGGAAAAATTTGAATTGGTTTCATGTTTTGGTTTTGTTTAAATAATAGCAACTGCTAAATTTTTGTTTGAGAACTTTTGGGCATTGGTTTGAGATTGCCCTTTTCTTTAATTGTTTATTTGTTTTAAAACAAACTGATCGGTTGCGAACTAATTGAAAATTATTTATGAGTTTCATTTTAATAAAAATGATTGGATGATGTTTTTCGTATGCTTCCGCTGTTATTTTATGTATTTCAATGCTTTGGGATTTTTGGGGTGTTACAAAAATATTCAAGTCAAGATGAGAGTAGAAAATGTAATGTTGAACTAGAGACAGAGAAGATGAAGAAGAAGAGGTCAAAAATGTATTTTCACATTCATCGAGAATAAAAAATGATGGTCTGTTATATTTGGATGGTTTATTGGACAGAAGTTGGACAACTGAAAGTGTAGAGGTGAAAAGAACTAAATTGATATTTTAGGGGTGTAAATTGAAAAGCCCTTATAGTGCACGAGTCATTAGTGCATTTAACCCTTTTAAAAATTCAAAACTTTTACTATTTTTTAAAATATCTATACATAAAATGATATTTATTGATATTTCTTATAAATTATTATGTTATTTTAAAATAGATTTTTTTCTTACAATATTATTAATTAAAGGGAATAACCAATAGTTTCTACGACCAATTACTAAAATAACATATTTTTGCATATTAATTATTGAAATATTGGAACTTTTTAAAATTACTCAAATAGTATAATTATAGTTCAATTATTTATTGAACTAAAAAAGTACGAAATCATTGAAAATAATAACAAAAAATAATTAAATAATTTGATAAATTATTGAACTTGAAATTAAAAAGTAAATATCAAACAAATTTATTGAAAATACCATGAAAAATAATAAAATATAGTTCAATTATTTATCAAACTATAATTATAAAATTTGAATAATTTTAAAATTTATTTGATATTTTAATAATTAATATGTAAATTATTAAAATGTAAATTTATGTTATTTGACACAATTTCTATAGTTTCACTTTTCCCTGGTCAATACGGATGCTTTATCACAAGAATTATTCAGCACTCCTTTCTCCATTATTCTTCTTCTCTATTTCTCCGTTTACCATTTTTAATAGGATAATAAATACAAACACGGGTACAACGTTTTTTATTAGCTTGTTATTTCACTAATTTAATAATAAATAATAGAAACATATTTTATCTGTAACTTTAAATGGATATTGAATTGACCTTATTCCTTGATTGTCAATTTGTATTAAAATATATATATTTTTCTAATTTTATATGAACCTTTATTGTAAGGATCATTTTTATTTTGATTCCGTTTTAACTTAATCCACGGAACTATACCTAGAGATAAAATATCATTAAAAATAATTTGAAAATAATTGACTCAATCGAAACAATCAACAAAAGAATCCATGTTTTTTTTTTTGTTATTCTTTGTAAATTGTAATCTTTGTTCTGTTTATTAATATATATGAAAATATTCTCGCGTATTCAAAAAATGACATTTTTAGACTGGTGAATCTCAATATGAAAAATGTGATTTTTTAAAAAAATTCAAAAAATTAATATTTTTGAAAGATATCCATTCTTAGAATGTTATTTTTAAAATTACTAAAAAAAAAAAAATACCACTGTCTATATTTAAAAAAATTTCTAAATTAGGAATAAAATGGTAAAGATTATGAATTGAAGCTCAATGGGATGGGAATATAATTAAACAAATATAAGATAATTTTGTATGTTTGTTTTTGAAAAGCGATTTATTTATTTTGCTTTGGATTCAATGAACCAAAAATTTAGGTAGAAAACATTTCAAGACGTGCAGCCTTACGGACCGACCGAGGAAAGAGAAGATGGTTTGAAAAGAGTTTCCAAAAAAGGCAGTTCAAAGATTTCGTCAAACAAAATTTGGTCAACAACATTAACCCATTAGAACTTATCAAAAAATCAACTAGGTCTTAATAAAATCCACCAAGGAATAGTTCTATAATTTTAAACATTCAATTAGCACCCATTTGATAATATTTTTAATTTTAAAATTAAAATTAAACTTATTTTATTTTTTGTTTACTAACTTTTTAAAAACATTTTTGAAATCCTGCCAATATAATAAAAAAAACCGGTTCTTTTCTATAGGAAATTACCACACAAAAAAAGTAATTTATTATATACTTCAACATTAAATTATTAAACAGTTGATTAGTAATATTTGTTTTTTTATTGAATTAATATCATTTAACAATATTTTTTGTTGTTTTTATTCAGTTTATTTATTAACTTGTTTTTTCGTTGTTGTTTGTTACTAACTTTTTTAAAACTTCTTTGAAATCTTGCCTAGATTTTCAAAACATAAAAAAAAAACCATTTTTGTTTTGAGGAGATTACCTAAAATTAAAAAAAAAAATGTAACTGATTATATACCACAACTTTTTTTTTTTAATCAAAATAGCATATTGCTTACGTTTTAATAGATTATCAAACATCCAAACGAGTATAGTGAAATTATCAACTCATTAGATCTTTTCTTTCACGCAAAATAAATAAGATTAAAATATAGAAAGCTTAAAACACTCCAAATAATCTTTATAATGCAAAATATCTAAATTTTCTCAAAATATATTCAATTCAAGAATGAATGTGAAATAAGCTCAAAGTGTGTGCATTGTAAGAAAAGATCAATTAAATAGCATGAACTTAGGCCTAAATAACTCTATTTTATAGAGTTATCATATAGCTTAAGTGACCAGATATCTACTTCATTCTCATTAGCTCCAAGATTTGAGTCTTCCCTCCCTAATTTTAATATATATGTATATATTAAACAATAGAATTATGGTACTTGCTATTTAATTTATTTTTTTTATGAATAATGATCATCTAAATTAAATTTTAGAAGCTAAAACTCTGACTTTATTTTAGAATTATTTTAAACTAATTATTAATTTAATTTATATTTTCAAGAATTAATAGATTAAATTTTGAATAAAATTATAAAAATAAATCTGCTATTTAAGTAAAAAAAAAAAGAATGAGATAAATGAAAATATTGAATAAATTCTATTATTAGAAAAAAAATTCTTTTTTTATTTTGAAATTTGGTTAAGTTTTTTTTTTTTTTAAATTATCAATAAATAAATTTGATTTTTAAAGAACATAAACTAAAAATAAAATTGTTGTTAAAGGTTAAAATTATGAATTCAAAAGTAATCAAAACTAAAAGGATAAGACAAAGTCATGCATAAAAGCAATAAAAAAATTTCTAACGATTTTCTTGGTCAAATCAAATCCATCATACATACTCAATGACACGTAAAATTATCTTAAAACAATTATCCAAAGGGTTGAACCTACGTTACTCTAATTTGCAGAAAATATTGAACCAATAAACAAGAAAGAAATAATGCAAATTGAAAAAATAAAATAAATAAAGAACATAGCATTTTATTTAGCTGCCAAACTGCTGGAAATGACTTGACGAGATTATCCAAACAAATTCAAGAATATCATAAAATAATAATAAATCATTAGAAAAAAAAGAAAGAAAAAATCAATAGAAATTGAGAGGTTTTGCTTTCAATTCCTCTCTATATAAGATGGATGTAAGGAAACTTTGAGCACCAACCATAACCATAATCAAAACAAAAACAAAAACAAAAACAAAAACCGAAACCTAAACCAAAACCAATACCAATGGCTTCTAAAGAAATGAGTTATGTCTTTCTAAGCTTTGCGATGATCGTCGTCGGAGTTGCAGCGTCTACGGTGGACTCGCACCTTCCGATCGATTCAGTCCGGCGAAGTAGTTTTCCAAAAGGCTTCGTTTTTGGGACTGCGTCTTCTGCTTACCAGGTGAGCATGCATCATGCACGTTTGTGTTAATCACTTTTAAAAAAACATTTGAAAATCTTAGCCAAATTTAAAAATAAAAAACCATTTTCAGAAAGATATTTTTTATAATTAGAAAACTAAAATTGTTGTTTTTTTTTTTCCAACGTCCTTCTTTATTAAAAAAGGACGTTGTTAAACCAAAACAAAACCTACTCTTTTTAGTTTTTAAATTAAATTTTAAAAAAAGCTACAAATTTAATAATAAAATAAAAAATGGTTAATAAGAAAGTTTATTATAAAGACAAAAAAAAGGATTATAAAATCAAATTATCATTTCTTTTAAAAATTCCGAGGTTGATTAATATAATTTGTTATGTCAAATATCTCTTGTCCAGTATGAAGGTGCTGCTTCTGAGGATGGCAAAGGGCCTAGCATTTGGGATACCTTCACCCACCTACAATCAGGTCTTCATTAATTTTATACTTTTTAATTAACAAAAACAAAAATTTAGTTTTATATTATTAGACTGAAATAGTTTATTCTGTTTCCATAATATTTGTCAAAATTGTATTTTTTTTTCTTGTAAATAATTACAAATCTAACGTGTTTTAAAAATAGTTACGAATAAATTTTGAACGCTATAAGTGATTTCAGTGTTTATTTAACGTGTGAATCAATGATCAATAGTAATCCATGCTAATTTATAAATAACTTTAAACGATGTATTTTTTTAAAAAAAAAATTATATTTATAAATACTACTAATTCCATTTTTGAAATTAACATGTGGGAAATATATTATGGTTTTACAAATTTTGCTATATCTAATTGATTCAGTTTGTCTCATTTTAACTTTTTCTAGAAACAACAGAAGATTCTTTAATAACATACGTGTCGCCGCTTTCTCAACCACACTTTAAAAACCGTCGAGCTCTTCTTCCATCACAGACCCGACCCCCTCACCAAGGTTTTTTTTTTTTTTTTTTTAATTTTAAATATAACAATGATGATGATAATAATTTCTAGGCTCTACTTCATTCCATGTCTTCTTTAATGCAGAAGTTTTGTTGAGATATATGATTAAATTTACCTTAAATCATTAGCTTAAGCTTTTGGTTCAATTGGTGATTTAACATATTCAATATGGTATCAGAGCAGGAGGTCCTGTGATCAAACCTCCATTATGTCATTTGCTCTAATTTCCTCCCCATTTAAATATTCCACATGTTTGGGTCTTGTGCAAATATTCAAGCTCACATGTGAGGGGGAGTATTGAGATATATGATTAAATTTACCTTAAACTATTGGCTTAAGATTTTGGTTCAATTGGTGATTTAACATATTTAATAAGCTTCTACAACATGAAGTTTACTTTGTAATGGCAGACCATAAAATCATTTAAAAAAAATCAACCTTTACTTCCATCTTCTTCACAATTTTTGCTAGGAAATTTTACTGGATAATACAATTTTATGGAGTATTTATAAATATATCATTGTTAAACTTAACTATTTATAAATATAAAATATTTTTTTATTATATTAATTATTGATTAATAATTATTATTGTGAAAATCAGTGATTTACTTATTGTAAAAAATATGTAATCAATATTGATCACCGATTTACTTGTTAAAAAATTATTATATTTACAAATATTTTTAAAACATGATAATTTTATAAATATTACATAAAATTTTATTGATTCTACAATCATTATTTTTCTTAAACCCTCACCTATTTATAAAGTCTAAAAGAGATAATAGTTATAGATTAGATCATCCGATAACTTAAATTATGATCGGGACACTTGGATGTATATCATACATGAAACTTACTAATTGTTTACAAATATAATAACCAATAATTTATTGTATAGATAAATACAATTTTTTTTCTTTAATAAATATAATATTTAGAATAAATTATTGAATTATAATAATAATAAAATTTCATTGATAAGCAGAATTTTATTTAGTATTTATAAATATATTATTTTTTAAAACTATTTATAAATAGATCAATTTTTACTATGTCGATAAGTGATTACATCAATTATTTTGTGAATTAATGATTAACTTAATATAAAAATATATAATTTAATGTTAATCACTAATTCATCCGTTCAAAATTTGTTATATTTATAAATATTTTTAAAATTAAAATTTTTATTAAATATTACAGAAAATTTGTTAGTTTTACAATTGCTGTTTATGTATAACACTTATGACTTACTCGTTAAATATAAATTTTATACTAAGAATTACAGATACAAATCGATGAAATTTGAGTAATTTAATACATCAATAATTTGATATGAAACATTAATATTATGTTTTAGTAAATAATTGAAAATAAAATTCAATAATTGCAACAAAATATCGAGAGATTAAATTTTGATTGGGAAATTGCAGATAAAATCGTGGATGGCAGCGATGGAGATGTAGCTCTTGATTCATACCATCGCTACAAGGAAGATGTTGCTTTGATGAAGACTTTAGGTTTTGAAGCTTACAGATTCTCAATCGCTTGGTCTCGAATTTTGCCAAGTAAGCAATCTAAAAAACAACTTATTTATTTCGTTTTCCATTTTTTTAAATACCTTTGAAATATTTCACAAATTTAAAAAAAAAAACTATTTTTATAACTTATAGAGTTAAATAGAGAGTCGATTTACCATCCCATAATTTTATTTTAATTTTATGTTTATAAAAAATAAGTTTGCTCATGCCATCTTTATCCACAAAATCATTATTATCATCAAATAATTCAATTTGCCTATGTTTGAAAAATACTTTTTAATTTTATTATTCTAAACACAAAATATATTGCAGAAGGAAAGCTTAGTGGAGGTGTAAACCAAAAAGGAATCGATTACTACAATAACCTAATCAATGAGCTACTCGCAAATGGTGGGCATTAAAACATTTCATTTATTTATTTATCTAATTTTATTGTTTTTTATTAATATGAATTTAAGCAAAAAAATAAATAAATTTGTAGGCATCGAGCCCTATGTGACACTTTTTCACTGGGATGTTCCCCAAGCTTTAGAAGATGAATACAAAGGCTTCTTGGATTATCAAATTGTGTAAGTACAATATTTTGTAATTTGAGATTGTCACAATTCTAACCTTTTGTTATAACTATTTTATTAAATTAATTGTCATCAATTTTAAAGTCATTTGATGGTGACACTCAAAAAATAAGTTATTGATTAAGCATGAATTAAACTTAAGAAATAATAATTTAGATCATTTAAATTAAAGCATCCACGCAGTACTTATTTTTAATTTGATATAGTAAAACATAATTGAACTAATAAATTTAGTGGATTTAAGAGATCCATTTAGGTTTCAATTATACTTTTTTTTTTTTTTTTTTTTTAAAATATTGACTAAAATAATATAATTGTAATTTATTAAAAGCTTTTCTACGTCAGGATTTTTTTGTACTTTATGAAAGATTACAATTTAATTTGGATTTTAAAAAAAACATATACGGATAATTTAAGGGATGATGACAAAAATATCATAATTTAAAAATATTTGTAAGCATAGTAAAGTTTGTACTGATGAATCAATGATTAACATTGAGTTACATATAATTATAATAAGTAAATTATGTATTCATAGCTAAGTAAAAATTACTATATATAAATAATGCATAAAAATTTATTGCTAAGTGAAATTTCCCATAATCTCTAATCAGATTTTGAGGGAAAAAAAAATGATTAGAAGGAAATTGAGATATAATTAACTAAAGGGAATTAACAATTATTTTATAGGAATGATTTCCAAGACTATGCAGAGGTTTGCTTCAAGGAATTTGGAGATAGAGTGAAGTATTGGATAACATTCAATGAGCCATGGAGCTTTGTAAATAAGGGTTATGTAACTGGACAGTTTGCACCAGGAAGATGTTCAGACTGGCAACAGGTTGGCTGTCTTGGTGGTGATTCTGGCACTGAACCTTACATTGCAATGCACAATCAAATCCTTGCTCATGCTGCTGCTGTTAATCTTTACAAAACTAAATATCAGGTTTCTCCCATGGCCATCACCGGCCTTTCTCTTTTCCGTCTTTGGACTCGTTCGGGATAGTTTTTAAAAGTGTTTAAAACTGTTTTTTTTAATAGTTTATCTAAATGGGCACTTTATGCAACTTAATTTGAAATGATTTGCAGATAGACCAAAAGGGTGTAATTGGTGTTACGTTATTGACATTTTGGTATATTCCATATTCAAATAGTGAGGCTGACAAAAGGGCTGCCAGTAGAGCTCTTGATTTTGCTCTTGGTTGGTAAGTAAAATCTTAACATCTCGTTATTAATTTAAGGTTAAATTATACAAAAATACTTCTGATCTATTGGGTTGGTTTCAATTTTTACTATTAAAATTTCAGAAGTTTCAAATTTAACCTCAATCTTTTAATTTATTCAAAAATACCATTTTTTTTTATAAGTTTCAATTTTACCTTTGATCTGTTAAACATCATAAAAATTGTTAAAGAAAGAGTATTTTTGAAAACAAAGTAAGAAAAAATGGACGGTAGAATTAAAGCTTTTAAAACGTTTGGGGGAAAATGGAAAACCAACTCCATCGATTAAAGGTATTTTGTATAATTTAGCCTTAATTTAATTAATTTATAATCACATTAAAAAAAAAAACCTAAATTTTTTGAACTAAACAATCTATCAAAATCAATGTGTATGAAGGTTCTTGGATCCAATTACATATGGAGATTATCCACCAATCATGAGAGCACTTGTGAATGAAAGATTGCCCAAGTTCACAAAGGAGCAAACCCTATTGATTAAGGGGTCTTATGATTTCCTTGGAATGAACTACTACACTGCTAATTTTGCTAAAGACAATCCCAACGCACCTGGTCCAAAACCAAGCTACATGACTGATATTCATGCAGATCTTACAAGTATGCATTCAAATTTAATTTTTTAAAAAAATGATACATGACTGATATGTTATATAACTTCAATTATTCTAATTACCTTTTTTTTTTGGTTGCAGCGGATCGTGACGGGGTTTCAATAGGTCCGAAGGTAATTTACATGAAAATTTTATAAGTCGTTTTTAGTAATGGTAAAACGGAAAGTCTTACAATGAATTTGGTGGATCTCAGAAATGTCATTTTAAATTTTTTTCAAAACTCTTGCTATTTTTTAAAATATCAATCTTAAAATGTAATTTTTGAAAATTTTCCTTTTTTTAATAGACACCAATTAAATGTAAATTTATACGATTAAAAGTCCAAGATAGATAACTTTTTACCAATTATAGATATCAGAGTTTGATGATTTTGATAAATATGGTGCAACAACAATTTGGATATTATGTGATATTATAATTTAAAATTCTACATGAAATTTATGTAATTTTCCCTTTTAAGTCTAACAATTTACCAATGTTTATTGTAGGTGAATGCTTCGTCTTGGCTAGCTATTTATCCTCAAGGATTCAAAGATTTGCTGATCTATACAAAGAACAAGTACAACGATCCAATTATGTACATCACAGAAAATGGTATTAAAAATAATCTTCAAGAAAAAAATTTATTTATCCACAACATTACCATGATATCAGAAGAGACTAATTGTTATTATTTATGTTCAAATAGTTTAATTAATTGAGATATAAATCACATTATATTTATTAATTAAATTATCCATTGCAGGATACCTTGACTATAATGATTTCCCTACTAAGAATTTAATTGAGGATGAGGGTAGAGTCAAATACTATCATGATCATCTTGCCTCCCTTCTTGAAGCAATCAAGTAAGTGTCTCAAATATAAACATAGGTATTTGTAGGTATTTTTATTTTCTTATATGCGTTTGTTTGATCGTAAATTCTTCGTTTGGAGAAACAAATTTATTTTAAAATAGTAGTGTTATTATTAAAAATTTGCTAATGATTTATTTATACATTTGCTTATTTTTATGGGATGATTGAAAATCTAGTAAAATTTTAGATAATATTTGTAAAAATATCAACTCTTAAAAGTATTTATAAATATAGTAAATTTTGAGCAGGTTAATGAGTGATTAACATTGAATTTTTTATAATAAATTAACTACTGATTCACACATTAATCAATATTAGTTATTGATAAACGTAGTAAAAATTAATATATTTACAAATAATTTTAAATAATGATATATTTATAAATATTACATCAAAATCCACTGAAATTTCCCAATTTTTATAAGTCTTAATTAAACGTATAATCTCAATGAATCTCATGATTAGATATATGAAAGGATACAAACTTAAATACATTTTGTATTTGAGTTAATAAAAAAGGAAATTTCATTTGGATAACAGATTTTGATATAATATTTATAAAATAGCAATTCTAAAAAGTATTTGTAAATATAGTAATTTTTAGTATGTTAATTAATGAATTAATAATGATTAATGTGTATATTAGTGTTAAACTTAGTGTAAAAATATGCAATTCAATGTTTATCAATGATTCACCCGATCATAATTGGTTATATTTACAAATATATTTTTAGAACTACTATTTTTATAAATATTAAAAAGGTTAATTAATTTAGCATGTATATTTTTAGGTTAAACATTTTTGCTAATGATAATTTGGAAAATATGTAGGGCTGGTGCAAGGGTAAAGGGGTATTTTGCATGGTCATTATTGGACAACTTTGAATGGGCAGATGGTTATTCAGTTCGTTTTGGCCTCACTTACGTTGATTACCAGAACAACTTGAAGAAAACTATTAAGAACTCAGGAAAATGGTTTCAAAATCATTTCCTCAGTACCTGAAGAAGGAAAGGATCATTCACCGTTGTACATATTATTTGTTTCTATTTTTTTTTTATATAAATTAGATTGCTAAAAAATATTAAAAAAAAAGTCCTTTCTTTCGAATTCAATCAATTATTTTGTATCTAAATCATTGTTTCTCTATATGTGCAATAAAAATAAATATTTTTCTTCTCTCTTTTCTCATATATTTTTCACAAACTATATTGGTGTCTTCTTTTTATATTTTTGTTAAGCATATAAAATATGTATGCAAATTAACTTAAAAATTCATACATAAATTAAACTCACATACTTTATGATAAAACTAAGATTCCTCATGCAATACTAAACAAACCTTTATGTTGAGACCTTACAGATTCTCACAATTTTAATAAGACCGTGTATATATATATCCATTCTTTTGGTTCATACTCAATAGAAAATTTATGGGCTAATATGATAATTGTAATGGCTCATACAATTAGATAGTCAATAACATAATAAAATTAACAATAATAATAGGAGGCGTATAACTAAAAATCTATAAATCTCCCACTTGAGTCGAATGTTATTACTATCAAACGAGTAGCGTTATATTATATATTTCTTTGAGATTAATATCATTAGTATCCTGATTAATTCACCCAATTTCAATATTACCGGTTATTAAGATTCTATTACACTTTTACCCAAAAAACATAAATTATGGGCGGCGCAACCGTATCTGTTAATTATCCAGTTTACATTTTTACCCTTTTTTATTCGTTTTTTCTTTTTATTTTCCTTTTTTATTTCAATTTCCGTAATCATTTTCTATGATTCCATGATTCTTGGGATTTAGTTAATGACTGATATCTTTCCTTTTTTATCATATTAATTTTAATTTTGATTTTGATTTTGATTTGTCAGTAACCAAATCTAAATTATATTTTTCTTTTTATATTCTTCTTCTTTTTCTTCTTCTCACGACCTTCCGACTCAGCCATGGAAGAACTCGACGGCGTCCTTTCCAACGAAACAGGATGATAAGAAGAAATCACGAAATCTCCATTCCCCCCATTCGAATACATTGACCTACTTGACGAAACCCTCAACCCGATCGATTGCAACTCTGGAAACGGCAATTCCCCTTCTAAATACCTCACAATTTGTCTCATACTCGGTCGAATCACCGGCGAAGAATACGAAATTTTCTTTCCTGTTTTTGCTTGATCTTCATTTGGAATTTATGGGTATTATATTCATACCATTCTTCGTGTTTTGATTGGTTGTGGAATAGAAACATGGATTTGTGGTCAAACCATTTTTATTCTCTTATCCCATAATTTAAATAAATAAAAAGACTCATCTTTTTCTTTTTTTTCTAAATTTTTTTTGCAAAAGAATTTTTCTAAATTTTTAGGTATTCCCCCACTTGAATTTGCTTGTTTTTTTGGCCTTTTCTTTTCCCCAATTGGTTATTTGTTCGTAAAGAGATGCGATTCCAAAATTGGAGAAATATACATAATTTCTTTGAATTTTTTATCCAGAGCTGAAGGTTTTTTTTAAACTGTTTATTTTTGTGCAACATTTATTTTATTTTTATATTTACATATTTATAGAAACTTTGATCTCTTTTTCATCTCCAATTTTGTGCTTTCGCTCTATCTCTGGATGAATTGTTTTTCTCTTTCGTTTTTATTTTTTATCTCTGTATTTTGTAAGAGGACGATCAGGGAGGACATTTGAATTTTCGAAAATAAATGTTTAATGAAAGTAAACTGTTTATTAAAAATTACCTTTTCAATTCTCGGTGAATTCGCTTTCTATGTATTTTGTAGATAAGTTTCTTTTAGTAAAATGTTTATTTTTATTCAATGTTTACTTTGAAAGCCTATTTTCATATGTTTTCAAAACCGTTTCATCAATTTTTTTGTCCGGTATCAATTTGAAGTGCACATTAATAAACTGTTTACTTTTTATCTCTGTATTTTTTAGGATGACGAACAAGAAAGATATTCAATTTTTCCATGAAGAAGAAGTCAGAAGGTTGAAGAACAAGTTAGAAGTTTGAAGATTTTTATCTTTTGTTATAGTTTTTATTTTTGTTTAGATTTGATTTTTCCATTAATTTTGTAAAATTTAAGGGATTTTATAAATTTCCCTCAAGTTTACACAAATTAAGGAGAAATTAAATTAGGGGTATGTTTGTCCTTTCACAATGTAATTTAATTTGGCCGGTGGCAGTTTTGGGTACTATTGATATTTAATAAAAACATCCGGTATATTTGATATATCCATAATTTTTTTGGTTATTAGTGAAACTCACCCTATTTCTTTTATACACAAGTTAATGCTATTTATTATTCTCAAATTTTCCCTATAGGTCCAATCATGTCCATCCTCCTATAGTAATATAGAATCAATGCGACTAGAGTCATTTAATTCTTAGGCTAAAACCTTCCTTGATCACAATAATATAATACTTAACGACATATATCGAGTATGGCAGAATGACATGTAAACGACATGTAACATGATCCTACATGTTTATTTTCAACTAGTCCAACTTTATTTTGTTGTGATATCCATCTCAATAATTTCTAATCCTTATGTTATGTTAAACCACATTTAGAAAGAAAACATTAAGTGTAAAGGCCGACTCTAATTTTTAAATTAAAAACGTGAAAAATACACAGTGAAAGCCTTTTTAAATAAAAACACCTGATAAACAGTCCGAGATAAAATCTATATTTTTGTAAAATTGGGCTGTGCTATCATTTTCATTTCTAAATTTCCAAATCCATAAAATATCTTTCAAAGTTTAGAATCAAATGGTTCAACATACTGAAATAAGTAAAAATCCAACCACAAACAAATAAAAAGGCTAAGTTCAAATGAAAAATTTAATAGTTTTATGAAGAAAAAAAAGATCAACATGATCCAGAGATATTACAATAACAACATGCTCGATCCTAAGTCAATTCTCGTCCACACCCTCTATCACGACCAGTATCCGAAAGAGGAAGCGTAGTATTATTAACATGGTTTTATATTATAAAATTACCCTTAATTTAATTGGTTTTTGATGGTTTTTATTATTTGTTTCTAATTTTTTTTATCTGAAAAGTATTAAAAAAAGTCATTTCTTTTGTATTCCATCAATTATTTTGAATCTAAATAATTGTTTCTCTATATGTGCAATAAAAATAATTTTTTTTTCCTCTCTTTTCTTATATTTTTTTCACAAACTAATGATGTATCCTTTTTTATATTTTTGTTGAGCATATATAATATGTATCAAAATTAATTAAAACATTCATACTTTACAAGAAAAAACCATGATAGCGACGCACTCCATCGCGCGTTTGGTCGGAATTGTTGGCCTCAAGAACTGGTGACAGATTTACCAACGGAGTGCGTTGCTGAAAATGGCACGAAATGTTCCCATGGCACGACAGATTACATCGTTATAGTGGCGTGAAGGTTCCGACCATCGTTAGCGATAAATTCCGTCGCTCCAAAATATGGCGGCAGAATTTCCCGCCATAATTACGATGAATTGTTGTACGCATCTGAAGTCACGGCTTCTCACATGAGATGACATCACAAGCACTCCCAAGAGGGTGGTCTTATGAAACATCCATTCGATCCTGCGTGTGGAAGTATTTGGACTGTTGTCTTGTAAGGGAGAGTAAAAATGTCAAATTCGGGTTGTGCACTGACGGGTTTAACTCGTTCGGTACAATACTCCTTGTAACCAGTTATGTTGACCTCGTATAACCTACCTTCATCGATGTGTATGAAAGATCTTTTAATTTTCTTAACTGTTATCGTACCAAGTTCGAAGAGTCCAAAACAAAGGTTAGATGTCTACCTTCAAACCCCTTATTATTTAGTTGATTAACTTGTGGAATAATAAAGTATTGACTTATGATGTATCGATAAAACAAAATTTCTAGATGAGAGCCGCTGTAATTTAGACGATCAGTGACTTCCCGGCACATTCAATATTATCTGATCAGAGTATTTTTATTCATTATTTTAATTTTAAGGTATGAACTGAATAATAATCTAATTTATACTTAGCGTAGGTTGGAGCACATCTGGAAATTTTGCTTGTCCTCATTGCATGATTGACACTAGAGCTTTTTCGTTGAAATATAGATGAAAAACTTGTTGGTTTGATTGTCATAAAAGATTATTTCCGAGCGACCATTCAATTTAAAGAAACAAATTACTTAGGTATAAGAATCGGAGTGCACGCAACCAAGCATCTCCCCAAGTTTTCAGTAGAATCCAAATCTTACACGGGTTAAATTCTATTGGCCTGTAAAAAATTACTGAGATTGAGGATGAGGTAGAGGTTACAAACAAAGTTGCTGGCAAATAGTGGTGGGAAGAAACGAAGTTTTTTTTTTAGATTTATCGTATTTGAGAGATGTATTGATCATGCACAACATAAATGTCATGCATATTGAAAAAAACGTGTTCGACAATGTTTTCAATACAGTTTTAAATATGTCAGATGAAAGACAATTTGAAGGCACAATATGACATTAAGGTAATATGTCGTCGCCCTGAGTTAAAGCTGAATGAAAGTGGACATTACGCCAAGGCTAAATACATGTTGAATATAGAAGAAACAAATTACTATTTGAATGGATACGATCAATTAAGTTTCCTGATGGTTATGTTTCTAATCTCTCTAGATGAATTGACGTGTACAGTCATACTGTTTTCGGAATAAAGAGTCATGATTGTAACATTTTTATGCAACGATTCATGCCTGTTGCATTCAAACCGTTCCTCGAACAAAAATATTGGGAATTGTTGGCATAGTTGAGTGTGTTTTTCAAAGAGTTAACTTGCGCAGACTTAACACGAGAGACAGTCGAATCATTAAATAGGGAGATTCCAGTTATAATATGCAAATTGGAGAAAATGTTTCCACCAGCTTTTTTTTATTGAATGGAGCATCTTACGGTGCATCTACCATATGAGGCCTAGACAATCTAGTTCAGTACAGATGGATGTATCCGTTTGAAAGATAACGTATAATATATAGTCTCTTCTTATTATATTAGTACATAATTAGATCAATGTATATTTATTCAATCTGCATATTTATTAGATATTTGCATATGTTGAAGAAAACTGTTGGAAATAAGGCAAGAGTGGAAAGGTTTGCAATGCGTACCTAGTATGTGAAATCCCTCTGTTACTGGATCTATTTGTCTACGTCGCAGTGTGAAGGCACCCAAAATTCCCGAACACTATATATGCTCAGCCCAAATTGATATGCTATATATTGACTTGGAAGATCTATTGTCTTATGAGCAAGCAATGGAAGACACTAACAAAGAAAAATGGCTCAAAGTTATGGATCTTGAGATTAAGTCCATATACTCCAACTCAGTCTGGAAACTTGTAGAAAAACCTGAGGGGTAAAACCCATTAGGTGCAAATGAATCTATAAGAAAAAACGAGGAGTAAATGGGAAAGTAGAGACTAGCTACACTCGTAGCGAAGGGTTTTACCCATAGAGAAGGGGTTAACTATGAAGAAACCTTCTCCCCCGTCGCCATGTTAAATTCTATTAGAACCCTCTTGTCCATCGCAACCCATTTCAAATACAAAATATGGCAGATGAATGTTAAGATAACTTTTTTTAATGGCTATCTTGACGAGAGTATCTATATACTCCAGCCAGAAGGATTCATTATTAAAGGTGAAGAAGAGAGAGTTTGTAAGTTACAGAAATCCATTTATGGATTGAAGCAAGTTTAACAATCTTGGAACATAAGATTTGACACTACTATCAAATCATATGGTTTTGAATAAAACGTTGACCAGTCTTGTGTGTACAAGAGGATAGTCAACAAAGATGTGGTATTTCTCATTTAGTACGTTAACGACATCTTACTAATTGAAAATATTGTAAGATTGTTGTCTGACGTAAATAATTGACTTGCGAACTAGTTTCAAATGAAAGATTTTGGACAAGCACGATATGTTATAAGAATCAAAATTATAGGGGATAGCCAGGACAAATAATTAAATAAATATATTGAAAATATATTTTGAATAATTAAGATATAATATCTTATTCCATAATAAGATATTCTCATATCCCAATTTAAATTAATCCAAATTAATTTAAATTAATTATTCCATATTTACTCATTTAAATTAATTATATTAATTTAAACTATGATATTCCATATTTTAAATAAAATAAAATGCATATATTTGGTTAAAACTAAACTAAAGTGGTGTGTGACCATACCATCATCTCCATGATAATATTGGGTATTTTATTTCTCATTTTTATTTAATAGAACAATTCCATTAAATATTTAAATCAATAAAATTCCTTTTATTCATTTAATTCCTCTTTAATTTGATAACCTCAAATTAAATATTAAATAAATAAAACTCATTTTATTCCTCTTTAATTTGACAACTTCAAACTAAATATTTAAAGGGTAAAATGCAAATAAGACCCCTGTGGTCTTTTCAAAATGCATGAACACCCCCTGTATTTTGAAAATGGCAAATCGCACCCCTGTGGTTTTAATTTTTTTCAATCAGACCCCTCCCCTTAAATGTCAATAATTTTCTTTTAGCCACAACTTCTTCGTTTGAACTCCGATTTGGACGATTCAAGATGTTTTGGAATCTTCATTTCCGGCTCTACATAAATGTCACTTCGAAAATTTGAAATCATTAATAAATAAAAGATTGTACTAACATCGAAACACTAGGTATGATTGACATCGTTAACTCTTTTGGTTATTGATGATTTCAAAGTTTCGAAGTGATGATTATGTAAAGCCGGAAATGAAGATTCCAAAACATCTTGAATCATCAAAATCGGAGTTCAAACGAAGAAGTTATGGCTAAAAGAAAATTATTGACATTGAAACGGAGGGGTTTGATTGAAAAAAATTGGAACCACAGGGGTGCGATTTGCCATTTTCAAAGTACAAGGGGTGCTCATGCATTTTGAAAAGACCACAGGGGTCTTATTTGCATTTTACCCATATTTAAATAGACTCTTCTATTCGAACTCCCATTAATTTTAGATAACTGGAAAATTAATTTAATTAAATAGACTCTTCTATTTAATCTCTCCATAAAATAATTAAATAGACTATTCTATTTAATAATTAAATAGACTCCACTATTTTATTTCACCATTAATTAAATAACTAAATTGACTCTCCTATTTAATTTATTTTAATTAATCAAATAAACTTCTCTATTTGTATTTGCCTTAAATTAATTTGACAACTTCAAATTAATTACTTAAAACCATTTTTCTAAAGAAATTAATCCATATTAATTTATGTTCTCAATTACATGCGTTAGCTCGGAGGACTTAATGGACCTATAGTACTAAGCTCCAAGGATCTAGAATTATCTTTGATTAAAACTCCTTTTAATCAATTAATTTTTATGCATTAACTCCTAGATAACTCCACTAAATATCTAGAGTTACACTCTAAATTCTATAGACATAATTATGTCCATTGGTTAAAATCATTTAAGTATACTTTGATCCTTCACAAGTAGTTTGTACCTTGACTAGATAATTTTACCGTATTAACCTCCCTGTTACATTTTGTTCCTTAAGCCCAACTAATTTTCTAATGAACAACCTTACGTAATCTCTATCATGCGTCTTTGCTTTTTCCTTGTTCAGAGGAATATGAAGCCCCATTTTTCAAGCACCGAATCAGTCCATAAGGGAAGCACTTATCTATTTTCTAATAAGGAAAATAGTGAATTCCAGTCATGTGTAATTACGTTCCCAGTTATAAGCAAGATGGAATCCCCAAAATAGGAGGCATATTGAGCGAATTATATCGAATCACTCTCACCTTTGCTAATCAAAGGTTTGTCTCTTATGAACAGGAGTTCGTAATCTACTCAGGATTAAGATAAATTGTACATGATCAACCGATCGATATACGAAGTGTCTTTTTGTAACGGTTTTAGCAGAAGACAGTAAGTATATCTTAGTCCAGTCTACTACAATCTCTATTGTAGCAACATCCTCACTCACATGTCTCTACATGAGCGATTTAGATGCGATCACTTGTGCCAATTCACAAGTGGGCCATGTTAGTGGTGTTACCAGAAATAAGGCACCCAACTTTTATTCATATACCACAGACTATTTGAATTTCAACTTAAGTGAATCTTCCTGCATCACATGCTCACTTTAAGTTATCATAAGTAAACTCTTGATCTTATGATGAATTACATTTATTAAAAGATAATAAATGACAATGTAAATATTACTAATTAATAATTTCTTTATTTATCAATAGTTTAATTGGATTACATGGGTAGAAACCCTAACAATTGTACCTTGCGTACTTAGTCGAATGGATCAAAATAAGAAAAGGCACATAAGGCTACATTCTAAAAAAACTGATGTAAATTCTACCTTGGGGTGAGGTAATGATGTTTTCGTGTAAGTTTGGATATAATAGGATTGTTAGAATGATAAATGAGAAAAGACTGATTTACAACTTCTCAAGTAATCTTGTTGAGTTTATCTATAAACATTTCTATTATTTATTTTCGCACTTAGTGAGTTTTGCTAATGGTATTACACCAAAAAATATTTCAACTTGGTGCTTGACAATTCTTGGCATGGCGGGCTATAACAACCCGTTACCAAGTATGACATATTTTTTTTATATTATTTTCTCAAATAATATTAATAAGGATGAATGATTGATTGGAACTTTAACTACTTGATCTTTCAATAAGGTCAGTTTGGTAACTTCCCAAAACTCGAAATTAAAAATTCAAGTATTATTTAATATTTTTCTATGATGTTGATCGTATCGTTACGGAGATTCCAATACAACTGACAGCTCGTCGTTCTGAGTTCGGTAGAGTAAGTTATATACGTTTTAAGGTGAGTGGCAGTTTCGTAAATATTGCAACTAGGGATTTTTAACCTAAGATGACTTCTCATTTGCCATTGTCAGATTTTAACTCTCATTCTTGCATCCATGGTAGCCGCCCCCTCAAGAGAAGACCCGGGATTTTCGATTCGATTCCTTCGTCGTTTCTTCGTCGATTCAAGGTGCAATCTCGTTTTGAAAGTGTTTGGAAGATCCTTGATTGATCAAAAGGTAAAAATTTGTTCTTCTACTTTCCTTGAAACCCGTGCCGCCCCCAGGGTTGGGTTTTGATGTGAGTTGTTCGTCAATTGCTTGTTAAGTTGTCGATTTAAGGCGTGGTTGTTTCTAGGAGAAAATCAGAGGTCATTGCTTCGACGTTCTAACGCTTTTGGGTTAGTTTTGATTCATTTTTAATATTAATTAAATTCTAGAAATTTGATATTGATGAGTTCTTGAGCGTTCTTGAAAATCCATCAAGAATTCGATCTTGGTCTTACCTTTTTTGTTCAAAACCTTATACTTTATCCAATCAATTTTGATTCACTTTGCCCTAAACTAAAAACTCATCGAAATCGTTCACCTCGAGCCTTGACCCGCGACCAAACCGAGCCCTGAAGGCCCCGGATCAGCCGCGGCAAGGACATCAACGTCGTAGCTATTGTCCCTTTCAAACAGCAAACTTTTTTGTCGTTTGGTTTTTCCGTTCGTCGAGCCGTTGAACCCCAATCTTTTTAGTATCGTTTGGTACCGTTTTAGTATAAATTTTAAGTATATTAGATCATCGTTTCAAGTCTGGTTCATGGCGAAAATTAGCTTGGTTTATCTTGGGTTTTAGCGTAATCGAGGTGAGTTAACGGTTTAACTAACGATGGGGTTATAGAGAAATCTAAATCTCAAACCGTAGCTATTTTGATTTATTATATTTCTGGAACGTTTGTATGAATTTGGGCCATAGGAGATATCGATTTTTATTTAGGAGAAATTGGATTTTCGATTAGAGTCAAAATAGTCAATTTTTGGTAAAAGTGCATTTTCTTTAGATCGAATTGTTTTTGATTGATATGAATGTCAATTTTGTAATTTTTGGTATTTTAAGATGATCTTAGTTGAGAGAATTTATTTACAAAGCGTAAAAGTGAGTTTTTGGGTTTTCGGCAGTTTTTAATGTTTTCGGCAGATTTGTTAATTAATTGTTAAACTAATTGGGCTGCTGTATTTTGATGATTCTGATATTATATTAATATTATCATGTGTATGATGTTGAGACAGTTGAGATTGATGGCCTGGCAGGTTGTGATAAGTAGTATTAAGACTACGAGCTTAATACTTAGTTTTATTCAGTTATGGGTGAGCCCATAACCAGGTGTTAGTAATCGTTATTCGTATGAATGATTTACTAGATGTTTAGTTATAGATGTTTAGTTATAGATGAGTGTATAACTAGGTACTAGAAAGTGTTAGTAGTCCCGAGGGACCACATTTCTAGTGTTGCATGTAGGGGTGAAAGAAAAAACCGAAAAATCGAACACCGGAAAAATAAACCGGGCTGAAACCGTAAAAAACCAAACCATCTCGGTTTCCATTATTCAAAAACTGAACCGAACCGAACCGGCTAAAACCGGTTAAAACCGGAACCGAACCGGCTTCTAAAAAACAAGTAAAAATCTCATACCCCTTCCCTATTTCCCCCTAATTTTTATTTATTTGTTTTATTTTATATATTTCTTTATCACTTTATTTTAATTTATATTTTATATATTTATTAATCTAATTTTTTCAACTAAGTTTTTGTTTATGTTTGATTTTTTTTTTGTTTCATCCTTCAAATGGCCTATACTAGAAAAATCAGAAAAAAACCTAAAACCGAACCTGTAAAAACCGGGCCGGTTCCTATTATAAACCGAACCAGTCCGGTTTTTAAAATTAATTGAAAAACCAGACCGAACAGAACCGGCTTCAGCCCTAGTTTGTATTATTGTTTATTGTTATTAGTATTGATTATGCATTCTGGATTGGGTTTATGCATGAGACGGAGATTGTGATAAATGATTTGGATTAGTTGCGCTCATGAGATTCAGTTAGAGTTAATATAATGAGTTATACCTTGAATATGGAACCCGATAGTGTTGCCTATTCATGTATGTAATTATTATGTATTGTCTTGAATATGGAGCCAGTTACAGTTGCCTATTCATGTATGAGAATGAGTATATGAGAAGTTATGGTTAACAACTTTGGTTATGGAAGTGGTTAGAATTATTTAGCCATGTATGAGAATGTTTATTAAAGATCTTGAATACGGAATCAGTTAGAATTGCCTATTCATGTAAGTGAGTTGAGACTTGAAGTTTAAGTGTACTTGTGCCTTACAAGTTATTGGAGAGTGTTTGAGAGCTTGGGACTCAGTATGATTCGTTTAGAGATTATTTAAAATCTTACTTGTTAGTTTGACTGATTTCTCACTGGCTTTAGCCTCACAGTGCTAGCTTTTTTTTTCTCAGGAAATAATGGACCGAGAGGTGGCGATTGATGCAATGGCGAAGATGAGGGGTTCATGTCGATTGGTGGCCATTATTTATTGTTCATAATTATTTATGAATTTTATGTCATGTTTAATTGAGTTTATGATTTGGGTTATTTAAACTTTGAGAATTGATATTCTCTATTGTTTCAAATTTATATTTGAGTCCATGTTATTTGTTTTTCGTATAATTTTATTAAAACTTTATAATTCCGGAATTACTTTTTATTTGAAATGATTATTTGAGACAATGTGGATTTTTATATTTTTAATAAAGATTAATTATTGAGTCTTCCATTGTGTATTTATATTGATTTTAAACTCTGTAAAGTGGGGTTGTTACATGGGCGAATGAACTATTACTACGTTTTGGTATAGGCTCATTTTAAATGTCTTTGAAACATTTGAATTACTTTATATAGTACTTTTTTTACGTTTAAATTTATAAAACGTCTTGGATAGCCAAAAACTTGGTGTTGAAAATTGTGATACGCAAATGTACGTAGTCTAACAATAATGAATTGATAAATAAGATATCGTTCCCACGAGGATTAGTAAATTAAAACTGTGTTTAAAAAATAGTTTAAAGAAATTAAAATCGATGTTGTTTTGAGGAGTGATGTGATTTATGAAACTAAATTAATAAAATTATGTAAATACGCAAGATAATGTTCCTAAGTGTAAATCTAAATGAATAAAACCTAAATTATTTATGAGAAATTTAATGACCTAATTAGGTTGGTTTAAAGTTGCTGAAATTAATATGAAAATATGTAAAAATAATCGAGAATTTAAACTATGTAGAGAAAAACGGTTGGAATATCAAGAATCCCCCTAGAAACATTAGATTTCAAAATGCTACAGCAATTGTTGCAGCATTCTGCAACAGGGAAAATAAATTTTTAGCAAGAAAACCCAGTGGTTCACGTGACTCCGTCAAGCCTAGCATGATTCTAGTGTCCTAATCCAATTTAAATCTTATGTCTAGGTCAAATTAGTTAAGAAATATGTTTTCGTGCTCCGATTCTTAATCTTTAAGGCGTAAATACATATGTCTATGAGTTTACTAAATAACAATTTAAAGAATCGTTAAGCCGTATTAATCAACATTTTCGATTCAATTTTACTCTTTTCAAAATTAAAACTAAACTAAGCGCTTTACTTAAGTTGATCAAGAAAAAGCAAAAAGTCAAGAATAATAAATCTATTGATTGAGCATAAAAACTAAATTCAACTCAAGCCTTGAAATATAATTCCACTTATGGTTCATCCATCAATTCCAACCTAATGCTATTAGTTCATAATAAAACCTAAAATAACAAAGAAAGCATAACTAATAAAACTACTCTAATCATATTTGAAGGTTCGACAATGGAATTTGGAAACTAAGAAGAAGAAAAAGAAATCTAAAGAAACTATAAAAGAAAATATAGAGAGAAGGGGAAAAGAGTCAAATCTAAGTTTCCAAGAATTGAAGCTTTTCTTCTCTCCCATGGTTGCTACATCTTCCTCCCACGTTCAGATTTTTTACTCTAAGATGGATCCCAAGACTTGCTCTAGTTTTTCCTCACGTGGATATGTTGAAACAGACCGAAAAAGGTAAAGTTTAAGGCTGAAAATTGTGGATTTGAAGTGATGTTCAGAATGTTGCAGCATTGCAATATTTTGCCAAAAACTGCATATTTCTTTCTTCTCCTACATGAAATTAGCAACTTGTTAGGACTTTTCTTTCACTCAAAATAAATAGGATTAAAATAAAGAAATCCTAAAACAAGTCCAAATGTTGTTTCTAATGTCAAATATCTATAATTTCTCAAAATATGTTCAACTTAAGAATGAATATGAAACAAGCTCAAAGTGTGTGCATTGTAAGCAAATATCAATCAAATATTCATATAATTATCATTGAATTAAGAATAAATAACTTTGTTTTATAGAGTTATCAGATAGTGATTTGTCTTTATTGGCTTGTATGGATATATTGAACTTCAATGAATTTCGAACCCAAGGTTTTAAATGAATTTCAACAGTTTTATATTCAGTATTTGACTTCCGCTGCATAAAGAGTATTATCATGTCTATTATTGTTACTTAGGGTTGGGCATGTACAAAATAATTGTTTGAGGAAACCCAATGAGTCATTTGATTGGTAAATTGATGATAAATTCTTATCTTGTATCATTTAATCATAGAGCATGATATGGAATTTGCACGAATTTAGTATGTGATATGGAATTAGGTTGTGGATTTGTAATATAGAAGTGATATTGTATTTGATCATGATATATGTTAGAATTGAGCTCCCATTGGTGGGGAGAGCATTTAGGAACATTCTTAATGACAAGCACGTCTAGGATTAGGCTTCCATTGTTAGAAAGAGCATGTAGTGTATTTACATTTTTGTTGTTAGGTATTGCATATGTGAATGGAATGGATTGATGCTTGAGTAGTTGTTTCCCTAGTTTGTTGAGTGAATTGTATGGTGGGGTGTAATGCACAAATACTATATGGTGGGACACGAAGAGTCATTCTCTGAAATACTTTGTGTGCTTCAAGGTGACCAAACCTTGAATGTTAGTAGGTCAGCAAACACCAGGGACAATCTCAAATGGGATAGAAAATCTCGAATTGATCTTGTGTGAGACAGTTGAGCAGTACACTCTGATGCGTGTCGTTTTGTTTGATTTGTGATCTAACGATGTTGTGGAGTGAGAAATGTGATATGGATTTGTGGATATGAGGTATTAGGGATGTGCAAAAAAACCGGGAAACCGAGAAACCGGACCTAACCGGCCGGTTCGGTCCGGTTCCATATCTAATTTCGGTTTTTTCGGTTTCATTATATAGAAAACCGATTATTTTCGGTTTTTCTTGGTTTAAAGGATTATAAAACCATATAAACCGAACCGAATCGAAATCAAATAAAACATAAAAAATAAATTAAATATAATATTAATTTTTAAAACACTTATTACATTTATCCTCCCACTTCTCACAATTTCCCTCAGATCTTCTTTTTTTCACAGTCTCTCTCTCTCGTTCTTCACAAGTTCATCCAGTCAAGCACGTTGTCGGTTCCACCATTCATCATCTTCAATTTCTTCTTTCTTCATCTTCAATTTCATCTTTCTTCATCTTCGATTTCTTCTTTCATCTTTCATCATCTCGATAGAACTTGGATTTGAGTTTTTAAAACTTAGATCTGAGATTTGAAAACTCGAATATGAATTCTTAAATCTCAGATCTAAGGCATTAGAACTCAGATCTGTGGTTCTAAAACCCAGATCTAAGTTTTGTAATATCAGATTTGGGATTTTAAAACCCAGATTTTAAATCTCAGATCTGAGTTTTCTAATCTCAGATCTGAGTTTTCTAAACTCATATATGAGTTTTAGAACCTTTGATATGAGTTTTTATGCATCTGATTTGAGTTTTTGTTTTGATTGTTTAACTTTTTGATCAACAATTAACTTTTTAATATTAAATGATGAACAAATGTAATATATGTACTATGATTTAGTTTGGTATCATGATTTTTGTCTAAGAAATAATTGAGGCAAGTAAAACCGAAAAATTGAACCGATTAAACCGAGATATTTACAAAACCGAACCGAGCGGTTTTAAGAAAATATCAGAACCGATCAGTTCGTTCATTGTGTAAACCGAAGGTCTCGGTTTGGTTCTCAATTTTGTCCAAAACCGGACCGAACCGGACCGAGCTCATCCCTATGAGGTACGATATAGATATGTATATGAGGTATGATATAGATATGGATATGAGGTACGGTATTGATATGGATATGAGGTATGGTATGGGTATGTGAAATTTAGGATTGATATGGATATGTGAAATTTAGGATTGATATGGGTATGTGTAATTAATATATGTTATATATTATGGAAATGATGTTGAGAAAGTAGTGTTTTTTTTATTATTAAAGTATTAGATTTAGTAATGGAAAGGGTTGAGTGTGTTCAAATGAGTTTTGGTTATTACCTAGGGAATCATTTAGATTCTAGTTTATCTCTTACTAGTATGTTTTGCCAATGGTGATACAACAACTGTTTTTCAGGTACTTAAGATGGTACACGAGGGGTTTGATCAGGATCTCGTGATGAATGACTTAAGAACTCTTGCATTCACTTACAGTTTTATTTTTTAATTGAAACTTTTGAACTTTCAATTATTTGACTTTTGGATTTACACTGGTTTGTAAAACCTTATTTGAGGATTTGAATTATATTTTATGTTTTGAGAATAGAAACTAAGAGTTCTGGATATCATACTTTTGAATTTTTATTTTATTATGATGATTATCAATATTTTATTTGACTTCCATTGCATATATATACTTTTGTAGTGATATCCATATATAACCCATAAATAAACCACTTAAACAATTGAGTTAAGATCTACACCATTAGTAATAAACAATTAAAAAAAAATATTGATATTTCAAGGCTCGTTTGGTAACATTCCCAGTTTTTGTTTCTTGTTTCTCTCTCTCTTTTTTTTTAAGAAATAGAGTTGTTTGGTAACTATTCTTGTTTCGTGTTCCCCTTTTTTTAGAAACTTTTCCCAAAATTGTTTAGAAATTTTGGAAACACCAAATTCTAGTTTCTTATTTCTTATTATTGTTTCCAAAATTTTCAACACATTGATAAATTGTCCATTTTTTATTTTTAAATATTCCATTTAAAGTTGTAATATTTTCAATATATTTTTTATTTTTTTAAATGAAAAACAGAAATAAGAAATAGTTATCAAATACATTTATATTTTTTTCTTTTTCCGGAAATAAGAAAAAAGAAACAGTTACCAAACATATTTGTGTTTCTCTTTAAAAAAAAGGAATAAAAAACAAAAAACATAGAAACGGAGAAAGTTACCAAACGGGGTCTTAATATCAATAAAATTTTGCACACATAATAGTTTACTTGGAATAAAAAAATATTTTAGATTAAACTAAACTTGATTTTGTAAATCTATTTTTTTTAAAAAAATAAAAAGAAGATAAATTAGGGAGTAGCTTGATGTGGGAGTCAATTATGTGATGGGACAAATGAAAGATGGTGACTGATTGAAAAGGGTTTCATCAGAAAACTCTATCTTTATAGTGCAGCATGAGTAGTAGATTTTACAACTTGGTATGTTCCATAATTACATGTAATGTGCGTCCAATTTTTCAAAGCCATCATATCAATAACACTTCCTCTAGTTTGCCTTTTATACATTTTTCAACAAAACTACAATACTTTGACCTACACTTCTTCATCATGGTTAGAACAAAGTAAAACAAAAGGCAAGGAAATAAATAATTAAAGATTAAATATAAATTGATTCATGCTTTAATGTGTTGAACTTTAGAAGTTAAATTGCTTTGATAACTATAATAAAAAATTTGTTTAACCTTTTTTTTTAAACTACCAATTATGTGCTTTTAAAGGTGATACATAATTTTCAAAAGCATTTCTATAATGTTGTCAAATATATTAAATAATTGAAACTATTTTAAGAAGTGGGAAATATTTTTCATATGCCATAATCACTCTAATTGTTTGTAAGTATGACTCTTTTTTTTTTTTTTTTGCACAAAATATACTAATGGTGTGATAAAAGCTCATGCCTTGTAAATGTGGAGAAAGATTCAAACATCCCCCTCATTAAAATCTCCTTCCCGATTATTTTATTTTTCACATGCAAAGTGTGAATAACATATTGAGCAAAGTTTACATTATTCCATTGAAGATAATATGAACAAAGAAAAAGATAGGGGGAAGTTTACTTTTAATAATTAAAGTGAAAATAACAGTTATTTTAACATCTTCAATTTAAAATTAGTACGATACCTTTAAAAAGGATTCACATGTACTTTTATTTTACATCAAAGTGAGAAATTAAATAAGAGTGACAAAAGTTATGTGAAAATATATTTATGAGCCATTTAAAATAACTTCTAG
The DNA here is from genome assembly GCA_028015215.1 of Gynostemma pentaphyllum. NCBI lineage: Eukaryota > Viridiplantae > Streptophyta > Magnoliopsida > Cucurbitales > Cucurbitaceae > Gynostemma > Gynostemma pentaphyllum. The sequence continues at coordinate 29,934,429 of CM051350.1, forward strand.
GAGGGCCGAAAAATGTTTTATACTAAAAAAGATTTACAAAGAAAATTGGTCAAAAATTACTCTGGATGCTCCTAAAAATTATTCTAAATTGACATTAAAACTATGTTCTTTTAAATAATATTTTCTCTTTGGGGGGGGGGGCTTTTTTAATATATATATATTTATTTATAATTTTAAAAGAATGATTTTGATAAGATCTATTTTTTTTAATCTTTATTTATGATTATGATATTATTTATAAAAAAAAACTAGACGAGAGATAATTTATTTATAAAAAAATAGGTTAAATTATATTAAATACCATTATACCATGGTGTTTCAATTTTTCCTTAAACGTTTTAAAAGTTTCAATTCTACCCCTAACTTTTTAATTAGTTTAAAAAATATCATTTGTTGGAAAAATCACTCTTTATATCTTCGGAAAATTATTTTTTCATTAAATTTTTTTAAAATACGCTTAATCTCTTTATTTTCATTAAATTTAACCGAAAATACACACGAATTATATTTTTTAAAGGTTGATTTCCTCAATAAATGGTATTTTTGAAACAAAATAAAAGGTTGGGGTAGAATTGAAACTTTTAAAGGATTAGGGGCAAAATTGAAACTGACACTATATTTTAGGGGTATTTTGTATAATTTAGCCTAAAAAATAAGAATAATAATTGAAATTTCTTTTATTGGTTATAATATTTTTTATAATTTAATAAAATTTGCAATTTCATATTTTGGATACGTTGAAAATTTTTTAATTTAAAAAAAATGATTTTCATATTAATTATTATATATATAAATATTTTTTATATCTCAAACCATTTTTAATAGTTAATTAGTATATGTATTAAAAAAAACTTAATATCAAATGAAATATTGACTATATTATAATTCAAATATAATTTTTAAGTTAAGATGCCGAAAGCTTAATTAATAAAATTAATATTATATATGGCCCCCGCAAACAAAATATTTTGGATCCATCCCTGCCTCTAGGTATACAAAATGCCTATCTTAAAATTGTCTTGAAAGATATTTTGAAAATAAAACCATTATTCTGATTTTAAAAAATAGTAGCCCAAATCAAATCCAAAATTATTAGTTAACTTAAATATAATTATCATTTTACAATGTACAATCTTTCATGTTTAACAAAATATTTATAAAAAAAAATAGTTAACAGTAATTTGTTTAACAAAATATAAGAAGGGGCATTTATAAACATGTTAAAATGGGCTCAAATTTTCTAATAAAAAAAGTATTTAAAAAATATTAAAAACTTAGAATCTCTAATACTTTTCATCAGGAAATATCACAAATATCTCTATTGCAAGTAAGTATATCAGTAAGTCACTGGTTTATCATATTAATAATAATATAACACTGATAGTAATCTTAGTATATTAGTTGTTGATTATCACTGATTTACCACGATATGCTATCTTCGATGTACATGATATACTATCACTAATTTACACTTATATACTATCATTGATTTACCGTATAAAACTATCACAAATTTACCATGGGATATTGCCCCAACCTTAATTTTTGTTAGAAAACCGGGGAAAACAAGTGGAAGCTTTGAGATTAGTCAAATATGAGTTTGAGGATGACTTTTGGTAAAAAAATTTTTTGATGATTTTGTATTAGTTTTCTAGTTTAGTTAATTTCTTTCCGGTCCTCGTGTTTGAGGTCTCGCCAAAAAACTTCAAATTTTGTCAGATAGTCGGGGTTAACAAATTTAAAACTTCAAGTTTCGTCAAATATCAATTAAGGAATGAGTTCTAGTAAAAAAAAACGATGATTTTTTGAAGTTGGTTTTCATAAATTATTGAGGGAAACTTTGTGGCAACGACAACAGTGGGGAGATGGTGGTAGCGGTGGTGAAAATGGCGGCTAAGGTCGCAAGGAAATTAGAGAGAGAAATAGGAAGATGTAATCTAGAAAGATGATGATAAAAGTAGGAAGATGATGATGGAAGAGGAAGCGAGATAAAGATAATTTAAGAATTTAAAAGATTTATTAAACCATATTTTAAAAAAATAATGAGTAAATATTTTTTAAAAATTGTTACAAATAACAACCATGTGGTTTCGGTCAAATTCATGAACAACCTCTGTAGTTTAAAAATGGAAAATTACACCTCTGTAGTTTCAAATTATGTCAATAATACCCCTACCCTTCCAACATTGTAAACTTTCTTTTACTCATAATTTCTTCATTTGAATTCTGATTTGGATGATTCATGATGTTTTAGAATACTCATTTCAGGCTCTACGTTATGGTCATTTGAAAAATTCTAAATCAACAATAAACAAAAGGTTTAATGGCTTCAATCATACATAATAACTTGATGATAATAACTTTTTATTTATTGATTTTGAAGTTTTAAAGTGATCATAACGTAGAGCTAGAAATGAAGATTTCAAAACATGTTGAATTATTCAAGTCGGAGTTCAAACGAAGAAATAGTAGCTAAAAGAAAGTTTACAACGTTGGAGGGGTCTTAATTGACATAATTTAGAATTACAGAGGTGTGATTTGCCATTTTTAAAATACTTGGGTTGTTCATGAATTTGATTGAAACCACAAGGGTATTATTTACGATTTATCATTTTAAAAAATAATACATACGTAAATATTTAATCAAATCATACCACCTATATAAATTTACCATATAAGAATGCCCCAATCCACTCATTTTCATATAGTTGTACTGCCTCAAAAATCTCCTAGAAATAACCATCTAGGATTTGGCTACAATAATGACAAAGAGGAAATTGCTTTCCTGAAAACAACAAATCTTTCAATCTTTTCCCACAAAAAAAGACATGGATTAGGAGGGGATGAAAATCAATCCTTTTCTTTGCCTAAAATGCGAAAAGCAAATGAAATAAGACCACGATTCTTAATCATTTACCACATGTATTTGATTAAAATAAGAGATAAAAAAGAAACAAAAGATCCAACATGGCTTAAGAGAATCTAAGGCCAAAGCCGATCATTTTCCTTCATTTGAAGCTGTCAAAGGTAAATAGAGCCGCCCATTAGCTACGTGATAAAGCCTGTGCGTTAATCATGCGCGTTGCGTTATCTGCTTTGATAAGATCCTCCAGCCGCACTGCCGCACGCCACGCAACACATATGTGTAATGGGTTCATACTCATTATCTATGAAAAAAAAAATTTCCCCTTCTTTTAGGAAACTTGTTATTGATATTTATTTTTAAGCTATATTTTATGAGAGTATTAAAAATAGGGATATGTTATTGAGTAGTTGAATTTTCTGTAATATTTATAAATATAATATTTTTAAAGGTATTTATAAATACAGGCCCGACCCTGACCATGTTCAATCAGCGCCGCTGCACAGGGCCCCCAAAGCGGCCCCCAAAATTTGGGGGCCCCAAACTTAAAAAAAAAAAAAAATATTAGGGGAAATTTTCATAAGTTGCTGTCTAACTGTGGATTTAATGGTCCTATTTCTCTCACATGCGTTCTCTCTATTTATGAGGTTAATTTTTTTTTTTTTTTACTGGTTGACCTTTTCCTTTCTAAATTAGACCTCTAATTTAAGTTAAAAAAAAATAGTTTTTCTTTCCTAATATTTTGTAATATTTTTATTTCATTTATTTATTATTTTTAAGACTTAGTTAATCATGAACTTTTATTTGATTTAATTTTTCTTTTATCTTATTTTTTGAATGAATTGAATTTTATATTTCATTGTTTTTTTTAAAATTCTTTACCTAAAAGATTTCTTCCCTTTTAAAAATATTTTTTTACGGCTATAAATATTAAAAAAAAAACAATAAATAGAGAAAATATGACAAATAAATGAATAAAATGTATCTCTGAAATAAATTTTTTAATAAATTTTACTGTGAATTTTTTTAAGTTAAAATACTTTTTTTTTTAAACTTTTACCTTATTCATTGTATTTAAATAAACAATTTTATAATGAATGATTCAAATTATGCTAAATTTTTAAAAAGGGTTTATACATTATTTTTTTAAAGCTTTTAATTAAGAATTCATCTATAAAAAAATAGTATATAAAAATGAGTTTTAAAAGTTGAAATCTTTATCTACGGTCAAACATGTCACAAAAGAGGTACCTAATAGATCGGTCTTGATATCAACTAAGATTGTAACTTTAGATGACATTGATATCGAAAATTTAGTAAATGATTTTACGACTAAATATTGAAGAAAAATGTCACTTTTAAAAATAAATTTTGAATTATATTATTTTGTTTAATATTCATTATTTGATTGAAGTTAATAGTGTTATATTTTTCATATATTTTTTTAAATTAATTATATATTTAAAATTATACAATAAGGGTCCAAAATCGTATTTTCGCACCGGACCCCTAAAAATTTAGGACTGGCCCTGTATAAATATAATATTCTTTTTAATATCCTCGTTGAATCCGTGCAATATTTATAGATATGTAGTCTTTCTAGACGACATAAACATACTTTCTCAAGGCGACGTAGATGTACTTTCTCAGGTGATGTAGACGTGTCTTTTCATGTTGTGTAGCCTTATCTTTCCAAGTAGCATAGACATACCAGTTATGCATTATTTGATTAAGTTAAGAAATTTCACGTGTAATGATGTAATTTCACTCACAACACTGTGAATCAGTAAAATTAGTTATTACCTATGTAGTCAATCAATAATTACATGTGCGGAAATCAGTGTTAATTGTGCGAAACTAGTGATAGTTTGTAATATTATATGCGCGAATTTGGGTTTTATGCTATATTTACAACTAAGTTTTTGGGCTACTGTTTTTGTAATTATGGGCATGGTTCTGCTAAAATATGTGCAAGAGCCCCTTAAAAATATGTTAATGTTTAAATTTGTCTTACCCAGAAACTCAGCTATTTCACCTCCCCATTTATTAATGTTTCACATCATAGAGCCTCGTGTAATATCGAAACCCCACACATGAGGAGTTTTAGTTTTCTTGCGATAGAGAGAGAAAGAGAGACTAAAATGATCACAGAATATATTTTTTGTTATTTTATTAACTGTGGTCAAGATACAGCTTTATAAGGACTGTATTGAAGAGAGTTAACTTAATTCTTATTAAACTCTAGTTTATTTAACCAACTTTGGAAATAACAACTCAACAACTCTTCTTAACTTCTCTATCTTCACATGTTCTGAGTTGTTGAGAATTTGTTTTTCAATTCAGCTACCACTTCAATGAGCATCCTTAACACCCCCCTGCAAACCGATCTCAGCTGAAGAAAGAACACAAAGCTTGGAACACCATTTTTGAAACATAGAAGCTGAAAGAGGTTTGGTAAGAGTGTCAGCTAGCTGTTCATGTGCTGGAAGATGACGAATTTCCAACTGATGTTGTTGAACTAAATCTCATACAAAATAGATGTCCAATTCGACATGCTTAGTTCATGCATGCAAGATCGGATTTTTGCTTAGATGAACAGCACTGAGGTTGTCACACCATAGGATTGGACAATATGTAGAAGAAATTTTCAGTTCTTGAAATAGAGATCGAATCCAAGAAATTTCAGGCGGAAGCATTTGCAAGACTTCGATACTCTGCCTCAGAACTAGATCTGGAGATGGTGTGTTGTTTCTTGGAACTCCATGAAATGATGTTTCCACCAAAAAATATGCAAAACCCAGATGTGGAACGTCTGTCATCTGGATCAGAGGCCCAATTCGCATCTGCAAAAGCATGGAGATTCAAGTTTGATGGCTTTGATAGATAAATTCCATGATGCAAGGTACCCTTTATATATCTGAGAATTCTTTTAATTGCTTTCCAATGAACCTCAGTTGGCTTATGCATAAACTGACAAACTTTGTTTACGGAATAGGCTAGATCTGGTCTAGTAATAGTAGCATATTGTAGTGCACCTACAGTGCTTCGATACAAGTGAGGATCATGAAACTTTGTTCCTTGGTGAGCTGAGATTATAGAACCACTAATCATAGGTGTTGAGATAGGATTTGCATCTGTCATATTTGCCTTCTTGAGTAAATCTGATAAGTATTTGGATTGAGATAGAAATAAGTTCCCTGTAGATGTGTAAGATACCTCGACCCCTAGAAAATAAATGAGTGCACCAAGATCTTTCAGAGAAAAAGTTTCATTCAGAGTATTAATAAGAGAAGTAATAGCAGAGTTTGAGCTTCCGGTGATTAGAATATCATCAACATAGATGAGTATATAGATTTTTTTCTATAGAAGTGATTCTGAAAAATAGAGAATGTTCAGACTTTGTATTCTTGAAGCCAATACTCTATAAAAAAGTGCTAAGTCTTTCAAACCAAGCTCTAGAAGCTTGTTTAAGCCCATATAAAGCCTTATTTAGTTTACAAACTTGACTACAATGTGGAAGTTGTTGCTCAAAACCAATAGGTTGCTCCATAAGAACTGTTTCTTGAATAAAGCCATGAAGAAAGGCATTATTAATATCTAGTTGTCTGATACCCCAGTTATGAGCCAGAGCAAGAGTTAACAAGATGCGAATAGTGGCTGGTTTAATAACTGGACTGAAAGTTTCAGGGTAATCGATATTAGCTTGCTGATGAAAACCTTTAGCAATTAAGCGAGCTTTATACCGTGCTATAGAACCATCCGAATTTATTTTAATTTTGTAAACCCATTTACATCCAATCACTTTCTTATCAGTAGGTCTAGGAATGAGATCCCATGTGTGATTCCTCAGTAAGGCATCATATTCTTCAGTCATAGCCTTTTTCCAATGATCAGTCAATAAGGCATCCTTATCAGAGGAAGGTTCACAGTCTATCAAATTGGATAATAGTGCTTTTGGTTTGAATATTCCATTCCTGGCCCTTGTAATCATAGGATGAGAAGTATTAGGTGGGATAGAAGAGGCTAAGACTGGTTGAGGTACTTCATTCATTACAGTAAGAGGAGTAAGTAATGAGGAGCCTGTTTGAGTAGGAAGATGGGTAGATGTGGAATCAGTATTAGGAGGTGAACTTTGAGAAACGGTAGGTTGAGTGATCGAAGGTGTATAAGAAGAGATTGGAGGTGAAGGAATAACAATGGGATTAGAGGTTATCATATTAGTATTTGAGACAGATGTAGATGGACTAAACAAGGAGGAATATGGAAAAGTATTCTCATCAAAGATAACATGTCTGGATATGTATAATCTTCCTGAAGAAGAAAAACACTTATAACCTCGGTGTTGAGAGCTATAACCAAGAAATAGACAATGAGTAGAACGTGGGTCCATTTTATGTTTATTGAATGGTCTAAGATAAGGAAAGCAAGAACAACCAAATACTTTGAGGAATGAATAGTCAGGTTTCTTACCAAATAATTTCTCAAAAGGTGTTTGTCCATGGAGAGCAACAGTTGGGAGTCTATTCATGAGAAAAACAGTAGAGTAGAAGGCATCATCCCAGAATTTTGTTGGTAGTGAGGCTTGATTTAGAATAGATAGACCAAGTTCAACTATTTGGCGATGTTTTCTCTCAACTAAACCATTTTGTTGTGAGCTGTGGGGACAAGAAAGTCGATGATCAATACCAAAATTTTTGAAAACGGGTGAAAGGGATCGATATTCACCTCCCCAATCTGTTTGAATGGATTTAATAGTGGTATTCAATGTGTTTTCAGCTAGTGATTTAAATTGCAAAATTTTTTTATGAGTTTCTGATTTGGTTTGAAGAAAATAAATCCATGTATATCTAGAATTGGCATCAACAAAAGTGAGATAGTATCTAAAGCCATTTCTAGATATTACAGAAGATGGTCCCCAAAGATCAGAAAAAATGAGTTGTAGTGGTGAGGTATATTGAGTATGAGAAGTAGCAAAAGGTAGTTTATGACTTTTAGAGACTTGACAAGATTGACAAAAAGAAAAATCTTCATTTGATGAAGAAAGATTACAAGAGTTTAAAATTTGGGAGACTACATGTGCATTGGCATGACCTAATCGTCTATGCCACAAATCAAAAGAATTACATTGAGTAATGTTGACTGAAGAAACAAAAGAAGAATTGTTGAGATGAGATGACTCTTGAGGTAGGGCTTGAGAGGTTGAAACAGAAACAAAATGTTGTGGTTTGAGATCAAACTTGTATAACCCTCCATGGACATGACCTTTAAGAAGAATTTGACCAGTTTCCTGTGATTTTACAAGACAAAAATGAGGATGAAATTCAAAGAAAATATTGTTATCCTTAGCAAATTCCTGAACACTAATAAGATTCTTGGTAATTCTAGGAACATGAAGTAAATTGTTTAGTTTAAAAGAGATTTTTGTTTTTGGGCAAGTGAGATTAGAAGAACCAGAATGAGATATTGAAAGTTTAGCACCATTACCAATTTGAACTTTACTATTTCCCTGATATGTCATACCTATATTGAGATTGTTCAAATCATTTGTGACATGGTTCCTTGCTCCAAAATCTGGATACCAGTTTGGATCAACTTAAGATTCATTTGAACTAGTCGAAGCAACAAAAGCTTGCATCTGATTGTTTTGTTGATTCTGGTTCTGATAATTTCTCTGCAAATTTCCTTGAAAAAATTGATTTCCTGCTGTAGAATGTTGATTTCCCCTAGATGTATTTGGTCCATGGTAATTTGGGTCAAATCTTGAATAACGTTTCAAACCTGTATGACCAAACCTTGAACACAATTGACATTGTGGTCTGCCATTTCCATTCCAATTTTTGCCTCCATTTCTGCCTCCATTCCTGATATTTCTCCCTTTGTTCTGATTTTGATTATTGTTGAAGTTGCTAGTAACATTCCCTTGATTCCCTTGATTTCCTCCATTGTTAACATTTTGATCTCTTCTTATTTGTAAAGTAAGATTCACTGAAGGTAAATTCGAATTAGTACTAGATATTTTCCTGTCGATTCGAGCTACATGAGAAAACAATAGTGTTGAGATTTCTTTTAGACTTTGATTTCCATATCTATAAGTAATAACAGAGACAACAACATCATATTCAGTGCCTAAGCCTTCAAGAATGTACATTATGAGATCCTGTTCGGATAGTTTATTTCCCACTGAGGCTAAAGCATTTGAACAAGATTTCATCTTGCTTAAGTATTCTTTCATTGACAGGCCTTCTTTCTTCAGAGACTGAATTTTTGCCTTGTGATGCATGATTTTTGCTATATTTTCATAAGTATATAGAATTTCTAAACTATTCCATATATTTTTTGCAGTCTTACAATCGGTGATTTCATTCAATACAGATTCATAAATTGTACTCATCAACCAAGAGGAGAGAAGCTTATCTTGTTTCTTCCAATAGAGAAATTCTGGATTGACTTCATTTTGTGATGTTAGGGATTCTGGATATCGAGCATTTTGATCAATGAATTTCTCCAAATCATGTCCTTCAATGGCTGTCAACGCTTGAAACTTCCAGAGGAGATAGTTATCGTCATTCAATTTGACTGTAGTCTTTTGATTTCCAAAAGAAATTACTTGAACTTGTTGATTTGTCTGGGCTTGCGAAACTGACGAAGAAGGAGCTGCCATGGAAGATAGGATCTTGAGCTTTAATGGCAGTTAGCCTATTTGCTCTGATACTATTTTAGTTTTCTTGCACAATAAAGAAAGAGAGAGTAAAATGATCACAGAATATATTTTTTGTTATTTTATTAACTGTGGTCAAGATACAGCTTTATAAGGACTGTATTGAAGAGAGTTAACTCAACTCTTATTAAACTCTAGTTTATTTAACCAACTTTGGAAATAACAACTCAACAACTCTTCTTAACTTCTCTATCTTCACATGTTCTGAGTTGTTGAGAATTTGTTTTTCAATTCAACTACAACTTCAATGAGCATCCTTAACAAGGAGTGTTAAGAATATACAAATGATTAAATTTTTCATAGCCCAACGACTTATGCTTATGAGCCTATTGGTGCTTTAAAGGAATAATATATTTTATAAATATTTTATTTATTTGACCAATCTTTTAACACGTGCATCACACATGATATTCTTTCTAACATTTGAAAGTTGACATATTTTCTTATTTAAATTTTATATGCTTTAGTTTAAATTTTAACTCATGAACTTTCTAATTATTTAACTTCTTTCATATTTTTTAAACTAATAGAAACAATTTAGAAATTTTTTATATTATTTTTATTTGTAATAAAATATTTACTTAATTGAAGTAAAAGGAAAAAAAATTAGTAATAATAATATAGGCATTTTTAACATGTTGAATGATTAACCTGAAAAATAAAATGTTTATAAAAATTTGGTAAATAACTATATGCAAATAGAGTTTTTAATATTTATAAAGTTTGAATATATCTTTAATTTTTCACCTTCAATAAACATGATAATATAAAGTAATATCAACAATGTATATATAGTGTATACAATATGTTTTTTGAATCATAATAATTTATTGTATTAATTTTAATGAATTATTGATAAACTGATCAATAATTTAAAAATAAAAATTCAACCTAATTAATATGTGAGTGGTAATTAAGTGATCATAATGACATATTTTATAAATTGAAAGTTTGATGAAGGGTAAATTATAAATAAATGTTGTAATTTTCAAAAAAGGGGACAAAATACTCCAAAATGTTTTTTAAACATCCCCCTTTTATATATTAAGAAGAAAGATATACAATATCAACTGGGGTATGACACTTTTTCATAGTTGTTTTCAAAAATAGTGAAAATTTCAAGAATTTTCGAAAGCAAATTTATAACCATGCTAAAAACTAATTAAATTTGAAAATTAATGATTTTTAATTCAAAACATCTCAATATGTAATTAAAAAGACAACTTGATTTTTCATTATGAAAAAAATTAATAAACACAAATTGATTAATTCAATTAAATAAACTTCATTAATTCATAAAAATGAAAAAATCCTTTTAAAAAATATAGAAATGATCTCAAATAGCATATTCCTACAAATTAATTACTAAAAAGTAAAAAAAAATATTTATCCAAATAGTAGTTCAAAATCATAAATAATCAATTTTAAAATTATTATGAATTAATTGTTTAAAAAATTATTATCAATAAATTGCAGTTAACTTTATAAAATTAGTTAATTTATAATAATATATCTATAATTATATTTTATTTAACAATCGTTAAAACCTTAAGTATATATATAATAAAGTTTATGGATATATATCAAATATAAGACATAAATATCATATCCCTACTGTTCTAATCTCTGACATTTCGCCAATCTAAATATAAACTCATTGTTATGCACCAATACGCCCTTTCATAAAATTGAAGGTTTGGTCTCCTCTCTCCTCAATTTAATGTATTATTTTAAAAAAAAAAAAAAACAATCAGACATTTCATTCTCCAAAGACTGATTTTTACTTTTTTATTATTTATAATGTGTTTTATAATTTAATAAATACGTATAAAAAATAGTTTGATTGATTAGATTGAAACAAAATATTTACAGTCAAACTAGACAATAGATCTAGCTTTTTAATCTAATTTCATATCAAGTAGAAAACCGACATATAATCAATAGGACTCTAAAATTTCATTCAAATCAGAGAAAAAAAATTAGTCTAGCTAGCTTAGGATTAGGACTTGGATTTTAAAAGTGATAGAAAGTTTTGTTGTTTTACCGTATGAAATATAATTTGGTTCATTGAAGATGGTCTTGATGTAATACATTGATTTATTCATCATTAGAAAATCTAACATAATGTAACTGAATTGTGATTCAGATGCACCACTGTCGTTGAAGAAATTAATAATTAGACCACCGACATTTTTAAAAGAAAAAAAAATAGTGAACTTTGAATGAAGAGTTTTCTAAAAATGAGAGGGGGATACGTTTTAATGAGTCATGAAGAGATTATTATATTTTTTTTTTTTAAAAATCATTTTAATTTAGGAAAAAAAAAACTGTTTATGTTGAGCCAGGTATTATTTTTAAGAGAGCAAAATTCAATAAAGTTACTTTTATGAAACCAAATGAGACAAAATGGTTGAGTTATATTAAAAAGTCTATTTAAATTAATTTAAAGTTTTCAGTATTTTATTATAAAAAATTAGTTTTCTAAAAAAAAAAACGAGGGGAGGCATCACATACCAATGAGTATTTGCCAGATTATTCATCCCTTTGAATCTTCTTATTAGGATTTGAAAAAAATACTAGTTAAATGTTTTATTAATATTTGTTCTAAAATTTATCAAAAGGTTCTTCCTATATTATATTTTCTATAAAATAGAAAATTCTTCTTTGAAAAGTAAAAAAAAATGTGGCTTTCATAAATATAATATTTTTAAAAGGTATTTATAGTCGATTTTGAGTATGGCGATCAATAATTAATATTATAATTAACATGTCAATTATAAATCATTGTGTGAACTAATTGACATTAATTACCGTCAATTAATAAGTATTATTATGAATCACTTATTGATACCCTGAAAAATTATGAAAAAACATTTTTTAAATTTTGTCTAATATAAATCAGTCATCTTAAAAAAAATCATCTAGTGATTAATATTTCAATGCCCCTGATAGAAGATAAAAATAGACTTAAATTTTGACTAGTGTATATTTCATTGTCAATCAGACATGATAAATCAATGAATAATGTAACCAATGATTACTATTTTATGTTAATAAACTTGATAAAATAATGATTGATATAAACCCTTATTTATTATTTTAATGTTTATCTACATCTTAAATTGGGAAATTTTATTGGGTCACAGAATTTTCTGTAATATTTATAAATAAAGCATGTTTAAAAAGTATTTGCAAATATAGCAGATTTTTAAAAACTCTTATTTATGTGAATCAGAGATATCAATGATAAATAATCAGTGATAACTTTTAGGTAATCATTGATTCATGCATAAAATTTCAGGATATCAGTGATATCGGATGGAAATTGAATTTACAATCATGAAAACTCGAATCTCCATCACCCCCAAATATCATGCATCCGTTCGGGCAACAATCAATCTTCTCAACAGAATACCCGAGACCCTCCACTAATTTTTTCGTGTCGTATAAACTTTTTGGCAGCGCGTTGTTCGCAGGGGCGCAACGATGAAACCATTGTGCAATCGAACTAAAACCCCTCTCTGGGATATGATATGATGCTTTTATATTTAGAAGCTCTATAGCTGCAGCCAGTTGACTGACATCCAACCCGGGTACAATGGCATACTTGCTTATTCGAGCATATGCTACATTCATTGTGCTTCTAGATTCATTTCTCCCTCCTCCTCTAGAATAGTTTGATTATCATTTTGAGTATGATTAATCGTACCTTCGTATATCATATGCTGCATCTGTCCATACTCTTGCTGTCTTTCATCACAATTTTCTTCCACATTCGGTACTGCATTCGAGCTACTTCCTTGGTAGAATTGATCGTCAGATTCCCCTAGATAAACACATCTGTAATAATTCTCCACAAATCCACGACTATACAGGTGCTTTTTCACATCAAATGAAGAAAATAACTTCTTATTTCACTACAAAACATAAGGGCACTACCGGCGCACATGTGCGTCGGGGATGCCCTAAGACTACGCCGGCAATACCTTTACCGGCGAAAAATCTATGTCAGTATTTATGCCGGCAATTCCTTGTCGGGGTTGCCCTTTTTTAGCATCCCCGACGTGATATTTGTATACGTCGGTGATGCTTTACGCATCCCCGATGTATCATATGCCGGCGTAAAAGTCAATGTCGGTGTTAGATGAGGGCATTACCGGCGCCATAGCGCCGGTAAAGGGTTAAAAAATGTGTAAAAAAGAGGGGTATTGCCGGCGCCATAGCGCTGGCAAAGGGTTAAAAAAATATGTAAAAAAGAGGGGTATTGCCGGCGCTATAGCGCCGGCAAAGGGTTAAAAAAATGTGTAAAAAAGAGGGGTATTGCCGGCGTCATAGCGCCGGCAAAGGGTTCAAAAAAAGTGTAAAAAGAGGGGTATTGCCGGCGTCATAGCGCCGGCAAAGGGTTCAAAAAAAGTGTAAAAAGAGGGGTATTGCAGGCGTCATAGCGCCGGCAATAAGCTTATTTTTTTAAAAAAAAATTGCTTGTTTTATATGCCCCCAAATGCCACCTGTTTCTCTATTAAATTTAATTTCAGATTTCTTAATCACCAATAAAAAAGAGGAAAGTAAGAGTAATAATAATAAAAGAAATGAAAAAGGAATGTAAAATGTGATTGAAGTTGAAATGAAAAATAAAGGAAACCTATTTGCATCTTGAAGACAGGAAATAACAGAACCAGTTTCGACATCGGTGAAGATAATGGAACGGTCAAGAGAGGCAATTAAAATAGCTGAAATAGGGAGGATTGTGAGGAAAAGAAAGAAAGAGGAGAGTAAGAGTAATAATAATAAAATATGGAAATTAAGAATACCGCGTCCATCATTGACTGAAACATACCATTGTACCCAAGATAAAAGTAACTGGAATGCATTCTGCATATACAAAAGTAAACAACAACTTAATAATCATAACATTATATCATTTTTTTTTATCTACCTCGACAAATTATCCATACCTAGAATTGGGCATTGAAAGGTCACTTCAAGTCTCTAAAAGAAAATATAAGTGACCATATCCAAGAATGCGGAATCGAACAGGATCATAATGGGCTCATATTCGCATGATTACATTCGGACATTAACACAAACGGTTGGCGTACGAAAGAAATAAAGCCTAAGGCTGCATGGATTGAACTAAAAGAAACAGGGAAAAGTAAGAAAGAAAGGGAAAGAGTGTATTTTGATCATGATCTGTTAAATCAAGCAATTCAAGTGAAAATGTGAAAACCGAAGCATGAAACAAATCATAATTGCAAAAAATGAAAAAATTATAGGAAATACAAAAAAAAAAGTGTAACCTATAGAACTTAAGAAGAAAAAGAAAGCAGCTTATCTTTGTAGCAATTAGCAAGTTTCCATTGAACTTGGAGAGGGAGGGTAATATTAGTGCCGCTACCTGCCTTGCCTCGCCTCCACCAATAACATCAAATTGAAAAAATCCAAGTTTCTAAAAAAGTAAAAAAAATCATCTCAAATATAAATGAATCCTATATGTTTCAACTAATTAACAAAATAACAACATATTATTAACAAACCAACACTAAAACCAATCAAATCACAAGTTTTTTTTTCAAGTTTAAAGCATTACATATTTACAATAGAACAATACCAACACAAAATATTTTCTAAGTTTAAAGCATTACATATTTATAATCAAATTGAAATAGAGTTTCCAATCTTGCATAGAAACAGTTGAGTCGTACATAAGAACGTAATAATGTCGACAATTCAGTAACATTATTGTATTACACAATAACTAGTTGTAACCTACCGTGCTTTAAAACAAAACGACAAGCATGTGTATTAATATTACTGCACAAAAATCAAGTCTTTTTCATTTGGGGACTGTTTTGTTCATATTCTCAAATTGGAAAAAACTCACATAGGTAAAATTAAAATAAATAAAAAATCAACTCAAATTGCTTAGTACTCATCAATCATTCACAAAATTTACTAAATAACAATAAAAACAACAACAATAGAACACTAAAACATCAAAAACCCAATTTAAAAAAAAAACATAAGCCCTAAATCTTCAAAATCTATGAAATCTCAAGTATTTTTGTTAAAAAAAACTGTAGAAACATACCTAAAAGTGTCGAATAGAAAAACCCCAGCTTCGAAAACGTACATTTCAGAGTATGAATTTTGTAACAATTAACTTTATAACAACCAACTTTTAACAATTAAACAATAAAACTATAACAAAAATCCAAATTAAAAAAAAAAACCTAAGAAACACAAAATCCATATTGATAAAAAAGAAAAAAATCATCTCAATTCTCAAATCAATCGCGTATTATATACCTAATCTACTTCATAACAACTATATATTAACAATTAAACACTTAAAGTACCAAAAAAACTCAATTTTCTAAAAAAAAACCTAAAGGAAAAACTATGAAATCAAACAAAATAAAAGCTACTTTAGTAAAATAGACTATAGAAACGTACCTAAAACGATGGATTATGAATATTTCGTCTTTTGAACGGAGTAAAACGATCAAGATTTGATGAAGAAAATGAAAAAAAAAATGGGAGGAAGAACTCGACTTCTGCTGTGCAGTAGGTGGGGAGGAAAAAAAAAGGGGTTTGGGGAAGATGGGGTCGGGGGGGGAAGGGGAAAAGGAATTTTTTTTTTTAAATTTAATTTAAGTTGATCGGCAAGCACACACGTCTGCCGGGTGATGCGATCAACCCCTGCGCCGGCAATGGTCCGGCCCATTGCCGGTGCAGGGGTAGCCCAGCGCCGGCCTTGAGCCTCGCTGGGCTCTAATACCGGCGCAGATTAAGTCTGCGCCGGTATTGGGCTACCATTGCCGGCGCATATGTTGTGCGCCGGCGATGGTAGTGTTTTAACACTCATTACCGGCGCATTTTGTGTGCGCCGGCAATGGTAACGCCGGTAGAGCTCTTTATTCTTGTAGTGTTTTTACACTTTCTATATGGACATCGTATCATTTTACTATTCTGATCATAATATCAGTACTTTCACAAAGCTCCACAAATTCTTCCACCCCTGCTACGAACTGATCGTTCAAATAGCCTTCTAAGAGATGCACATACATCCATTCACGTATTTTTTTGGATAATATAACAAACAAAATCGCAAAAAGAAGTAACAAGGTGTTTTTGATGATGAATAAATCTGATTGCCCAGCACATCAATTTATACTATGTAAAGGTAGCGACGAAATACGTCGTTCCGGAAAGCGAGAGATTTTCCCTCCTTAAAGTGGAATGACGAATTCTGTCACCCTCTTGGCGGGAACATTTCCCGCCATATTATAGAACGATGGAATTTGTTGTCCCGTTTCGCTGGAAGATTCGTGCCATTTTCAACGACGGATTACATTCGCGGGAAATTATGATGCCAAATATAGCGATGAAATGTCTAGCCCAAGGCATGGCACTTGCTCCCGCCAAATTTATGCGACCTTTTAGACGACGCATTCTATCGCTAAAAGTCAACTCTTCAAAGGGCAATGCACTCCATCGTTGTTTAGCGACGCAAAGCATTTCATCATTAACTGTGCGTCGATAAGCTGCCAGTTTCTTGTAGTGATCGTTCGACTTCGGATCACTGGACAGCTGCTAATCACCTTTTTTGATACCTATATGGAATCATTAATCACGGTATTCTCCTCAATCGTAAATCCACTCAAGACATTCATGCCTTCACTAATGTCGTGGGGTGGTAACAAGGATGACTTCACTTCCACCATTGCTTGCATCATCTATATTGGTCGGAACCCGATATCCTGGAGCTCCAAGAAACAACGAACGATTGCTCGCTCCTCCCCAAAAGCTGAATATCGCGAGTTGCTTATACTTCTACTGAAATCTGTTGGCTTCACTCTCAATCCAAGAACATGGTTATAACTCCTCAACTCAGCCGATCATCTACTGTGACAATATCGGTGCAACTACCTTATGTTCTATTCTCGTATGAAGCATGTTGCACTAGACTATTATTTTATTTGAGAACAAGTTCAACAAGGACTTCTCCGTGTCACTCATGTATCCTCTATGGACCAGCTAGCTAGCTGAAGAACTCACGAAACCAGTCCCCCGAACTCGCTTTCAATAACTAATGCTCAAGATTGGACTTCGAGAAGCTATAACTTGTGGGGGCATATAGGAGCCATCAGTGGCTAGTCATCAAGTTGTACATATTTTGGCATTAATCCAGATTAATATTGATTTGTATAGCTGTCTCATATTGATTTGTTGTAATGTCCCGTGTTTTTTCGATAAGTTTTAATTTACATAATTATTACTTCCTTTTATAATATTTATTGGATTTAAGGTAAATGATGATAGTTAATATTTAAATTCTTTTTAGGAATTTAATATAATTATTTCATTTGGAGATAAAGGAAAAAGAAGAAGAAAAAAAGGAAAAGGAGAGCGAAAAACGTAAAAGGGAGGGGAAAAGAAAAGAAAAAGGTTTTGGTCTCTTTTCATCTGAACGTGAAAATACAGTGCAGAGGCTTCAAGGTAGGGTTCTCCCCCTTTTTCATCTTCTTCTTCTTCCTGCCATCGATCTTTGAGATCCCAGGTTTGATTGTTTCTCGTTTTCCCTTATGTTTAGGCTTATTGTGGTGATTCTTGAAGCGGATTTGCGTTTGGAAAAGTTAGGGCAAAATTTCTTATTCTTCCAAGAAAAGGTGAGATCGATTCTTGTTTAAGATCTATTTTCGTTTTGCAACCTAATGTAGAATTGATAGATAACGAACGAATAAAAACCCCAAAATTCTTTCCCGTCATAACCGTCTTACATCTGTCCTATGTCCGTCCTACACCCATAGCCCATTGTCATAATCGTCCTATCTCGAAGCCAAACCCGTAGCCCTCTGTCATAACCGTCGTAACCCGAAGTCGAACATGTCACTCTCCGTCCTAATAATGTCCTAATTGTCCTACCATCGTCCCACCCGTAATCCCTCCGTCCTATGTTCAGTTTAATGTTTATCTTAGCATAAAGTTAGGTTTAATTTAATTTAGATTGTAACTTATTTTTCAGGTCGTAATTGTGTTGTGAAAGGAATAAAGAATTTGGAAAAAAATTCTTGTTGTGCAAGGTGAGTAAAATTGTGTTAAGCTTTAAATTGTGAATGTTTGAATTTTCCTTTTTCTTTAATAGTTAAACCTCAATATTTATGAATGTTAGTTGAATGATTTTTAGGCATAATGAGAAGTTTATAGGGCTGTTTTACAATGGAATTAAAGTATGAACTATAGGAAGTGAAAAATAGAGATTTTGTATGTCTAAAGTGAATATCGGTATCGAGGTTTGTCTATTTTATTTCTTTTTGTTTCTTGACCTTGAAGTTGGATATATATATATATATATATATATGTTTTGGATGTTTTAAGATGTTCTATTATTGATGGCCATGATTATCATATTGGAGATTAGTGCCCTTAAGTCGAAAGTTTAGCCTAAGTAGTTAATTAATTTCATAATTATTATGCTCTGGATCTTTGGAATGTTTTCTCTATGTTTATGGGCTTTTTTGGGAGTCGTTTTATAGGCGTTACTCCGCTGATTTTTAGTTAGAATTATAGTAGTTTTTTAGTGTCCGAAAAAGGAGCGAAACTACACTAGTTTAGGCTAGTTTCGCTTCTAGAATTATTAATCGTTGAGAGTTGTTGGAAGTGAACCCAAAATGGTTTATTGAGTGATTTTGGGATATTTTAGAATGATTTTAAGGCGAATTTTCCAGAAATTGAGTTTAGGGAATTTTCGGCCTAGAAAGAGGATTGTTTCGAGAAATTGAGTTTAGACTTAATTTGAACATATCATGTTACTCAAATACCTTGGGTAATATGATAGTAAGTTCGCTTTAAGCATATGCCTTGCTTAAAGAAGAATATTGCCGTTAAGGGAGATTATACGGTTGTGCACAACCCTATAGCACTTAACGGAGCAGGTTCATTCCATATGTACAATGGAAAAGAATATTTATCTCTTAAGGATTTAAAATGTGAAAACACTGTTTAAATGCCTTATTGAGCATAGTCTCTCTTTGTTTGCGGACAAAGAGGAGATTAGAGGTATTAGTGAAATTAGAAATCGAAAAATTTTAAAATGAGAAAGAGAGTTTAAAACTGTTTCGAATGTTTTATTCTTTTAATTTGCGGATTAAAAGATAATGTGGAGGAATGTGTCAAACTATGAGAGTTTTGGATGAAAGAGAATTTTCGGAAGTCGGTGAGGCCGATTAAGGACTTAAAATCTTAGAAAAATCTCTCATGACATGATTTTTATTTTAACATTTTTCTACTCATTGGGCATAGCCTCATGATGCTACATTCATTTTTTTTTTCAGGTAAAGGAAAGAGGAAGCTTGGTGGCTGATGCGGTTCGAGCTGGTGATCGGTTGGCATGGATTTGCAAGCCGGCGAGATTTACCTTTCTTTTGTTTATTTTGGGTTTTGATGTGGATTCATGTTTTGTTTTATTTTATTTTAAAAAGTATGTCGAGCATACTTTTGTTTGATAAATTTTCTAAACATTTGTTTTGAAGTTGTTTTGTTTTGACATTTAAGTTTTGAAGTAAAAATAATCGGTTGAAATGGTGTTGAACTTGGTTTTAAAAAAAAGAACTGGATGTTATTTGTTTTCAATGCTTCCGCGGTTGAATATTTGTTTATAAGTATTTTTGGGATTTTCGGGCTGTTACATTTGTATAGTAGTTATATAGCTCACTATCTTTAATTTCTTCTTATTTGTAGCACTTGTATAGTTGTACTCTATTTAATCGTCTAAGAACTCAATATAACATATAATCATTTTTTGTGCATTACTTGTCAATATTCTACAGAATGTGTTGAAATTTTGAAAAGATATGGTAAAATTATAAACCATTTTCAATTAACAATTCACTTATATTTGTTAACGAAAAAAATGGAATTAAAAAGTTCAAAAAGCCTCCATTTAACAACAATAACAAATATATGACTCAATTCTGCTGATTGGAATGTACAAAATGGGATATGCCCATTGCCCATCTTGGTAATAGATTCCCTCAAATCAATGCTCTCTTCACTCTTTGCCACCCAATATTAAAATGTTGCAAAAAAAATATAACCATGATCTTAAAAACATTAGAACTTGTTCCTTTTTCTTTTTCTTTTTTTACTCCACCCCTTTTAATGAAATTTGATATTGCGACACTTTTTTTTCTTCTTCTAGTAATCGTTTTCTTCCATTTTCACAACCCCAAATTCTTCCTCTATGGAGTTGCAGCTGCCATGGCTGTTTTTCTCTTGAGTGGAACTCTTATCAGTGAAGCAAAATTTGAAGGAATTTTTTGTGTGTGATTGTTTTGATGAAGAAATTGGTCTATTATCATTGTGCTTGGTAAAGCTACAAGCTTGTTCCATGCATCCTCTGCTTCTTTTCCTTGCTTTGTAAATGCTTCTGTTGCATCAAGTCTATGTATCTTCCATCCTTTGATGTTTTTTAGCATACGGATCTTTCCCAATTGACGACACGCCAATCGGCGTGTGTGATCCTTGATCTTTGATATCGCTTCATGCAGGATTTTCTCTTGAGTTTCTTCGTCGACGAATGGTTTGTATCGAAAGTATCGGTCGAATTCCGGAACCCCAATTGCTCTTTTGATCCCTCGTGAATAATCGGATTTGGGATCGAAGAATTTACTTGCCTCTTCCACCATTCCATTTTCAACCATCTTATCAACTCGTTTGGATACGAAAGAATGCAATATAGGCAATGGGACATCCACCCAAAGGAAACAACATTCGTACTTGGATTGAATGTTCGATTCGACTAACGATTCAATGTAAGAATTCGAGCCGCCTGCGATTACGGGAAGGCGGTCACGGTCGGAGATGGAGTCCAAAGAAAGCTTTGCGGTGTCGCAGAAGTCCGTGGCCGAGAAATCTAAGTAGGGATTGATTTCTCCAAGCAAGTGATGGCGTACCCCACGTTGTTCTTGTTTGGTGACCTTGTTTGTGATTATGTCGAGGCCTTCGTAGACTTGCATTTTGTCAGAGTTGATGATTTCGGCTGGAAAATGAGTGGCGATATCAATCGAAAGCCGGGACTTTCCCGTGCCGGTCGCTCCCATGACAATCACCAGCTTCTCTTTCTGCTTCCGTAGATTGAAGAAAGTGTTGGTATTCAGTCCTCCTGTTGGAAGATTTATCAAGGGTTGTGGGGTGGTATGTAGGCTCATGACCATGGAAATTGCCATGCTGATCCTAAAGTAAAAAGAAACAGAAAAGGGCCATTAGATAACTTCATCTTAGTTATATATTGATTTAAGAATAATTCATGTATCTTATTTTTATAGATTTATTTATAATTATAATTAATAAATATGAAGCTTCTCCAACTTGAGGAGATAAGTATTATTCTTAAATTTAAACGATGAAAATCCACAACTCAAAGAGAGAAGTTGTTTTCTGAAAAGAAAAAAAACAGTAGAACTCAAGAAGCCCACTCCTCTTGTGTCTTGTAAATTAGAAGAGGGTTATTTTTACTTTTTTCTGGAAATGACTGCGGTGTTTAAATTTAAGCAGCCAAGAGTTTTTATGACTAATAAAAAATTGTCACATGGACAAAAATTAAAAAAAAAAAAAAAACGACTTAAGTTTTATCTATACGACAGTTTTTTATATGTTTTGAACAATTTTGAGTACTTAATTTTAAGTAGCTCTTTTTTTTCCGTGCAAAATAGTTTATGAGAGATTATTAGAGAAACCTCACCTTTGAGAATGTCAGAAAACTTGATCTGTTGTTTTTCCTTTTGGTGATGAAATGAAAAAAATGAAAGTACGTTTTCTTGAAAAAAATTTGACGTTTTGAGTAAAACTACAATGCATGCCTTATCGTTCAATGAGGTAATGGCTTTTATAGCCTGATTTTTGAAGTGGGTCAAGATGGGTTCGGTCCCACCCTCTCATTGTCAACTTGAAGAAATCCATTTTCACACTAGTAATTATGGGTAAACTACAAATCTTGCAAATTTTTATATAATATATATATATAGTATTTAAAAAAATTATTATAAATTTAGAGTAACTTTCTATAATATTTATAAATATGTTATTTATTGGACATATCAATTAACGATATACAATATATCATGGTAAATCAACTGTTATTATGTGATGTGATTATTGTATAATACAATCAATCATGTATTAAATGAATGTGCTTGTTATTTGTTTCAAAAAGTTGACAAAATTTTAATTACTTTTTAAAGATGATAAAGTTATAGATTTTACATAAAATTTTGACCCCATAAAAATTTCTTGATAACAATTTACTCAGTTAATTTTTTAGATATGATCTATATTTTTGTTTTATTAAAAATATAAGTGGATCAATAAATATTATTAAAAATAATATCAATAAAATTAATAGTGCGTAGGAATTGAAATAAGGATGTAAGCTTTATTTGAATTTTAATGTTATTAGTGATACTCCATGGGAAACTTGATATCTTGTGAAAAAGCTTATTTTAAACTATACAAAATCAAAAAGGAAAAAGTGTTTTTGGGACCGAAGGGACAGAGAATGGCATGGCTGATATATAATTAAAGGAAGAAACTAAAATTAGTAGGGAAAAAAAAAAAGGTTCTTCCTTTGATTGATTTGATATTGCAATATGTGGTAGAGTACTAGCAAATTGCATAAGAATATATGACTTTTTTGTCCTTCACTAACTTGGGAATATTGAGTTTTTTAATGCCAAAGATATAATTAAAAAAACTTAGTAGACTTGAGCCTTTTTAGTGCTTAAAAAAAAAAAAACTTTCTATCATTGATGTGATTGTCATGCCAAATTTTCAGCTATTACTAATGATCACCACAAATTTTGCTTTATTTTGATTTTTTTTTTTCATTTATAAAACTATTTTTTGTTTGTCCTTTAATTATTAATACAATGATCTTCATGAGTATTTCGTAGAATATTTGATTTTTAATATGAAAGGATAGAAATTAGAATTTTCAATTATCCAAATATTAGTACAATTGCATTACAACTTTCATTATATATATGATCTAAAAGAAGCGAGTCGTTTCATTCTTATTCTTGAAAAAGAAAAATCTAACACAAATTGATTTGAGATATATTAAGATCAATATTTTTAACTATTTTAAAAGGAAATTTTAATGGGTGTCAAATTTTGTATTAAATTTATCATCATTAAAATGTATTCATAAATATATTATTTAAAAAAAAATATTAGTTGACAATGATAAATGACTGATTTACTATGATATACTGTAATCGTTTTACGTAATAGTTATTGATTGATTGTGTGATATATGATACGTCATTGATTAATCTGCTCGATAAAAATAATATTTTATAAATATTACAAAAATTTGGCTAAATTCATAAATATTTTTAAAAGATACTATATTTATAAATTTATATAAAAAAAATTACTAAATTTGTAACCACCCTATACAAATGTGATAATGGAGTAAATTTTTAGTGCTCTAAATCTACAATACTTGTGTTTGAATATTTTTGGATGAAGTATAAGGTTAATATCCATACACCACAACTTCTGAGTTGACAATCTTTTCAAATTTCTTTGATGTGCTATAAAGAAGCTTAAGTTTAAAAATGGCCACTTAATTGATAATTTAGTAAGTTGATTTGACTCTTAAATGGAACCTTTTTTTTTAAAGACTCCATTTGATTCCCTTCTTCAAATTGTTCTTTGGAAAGAGTATGGTCCAGTCTAGATATGGGTTCTGTCATAACATATTCAAAATGGCAATTCAAAGTATATTGTTGTTTAAAGTGATTTCTCATATTATAATGGAGTTTGATTTGATGTGTAGTTTAAAAGCTTTATACATTTACCAATAAATAACACTAAAAAAATTAATAGGATTATTTGGTAAAGATTTAGTTTAGGTGATTGAATATAAATTATATTCAAATTTATGAAAAGTAAAGTTACTATGTATTTATAGGTTTATCATATGGTATTGAACAGAGTTCAATCGATTAAACACTAATATTTCCTCCTATAACATCAAAAGTTTACACCTCTCCCAATTTATCAACTAAATATAATCATGATATTAACCAATTTAATCAACTTTTTCCCCTATTGGTCAAAAGTTTATATCCTCATTAATTTTATGGTCAAGAAAACTTTACATACAAAACTCTTGTAAGCCTCCCTTCCTCCCTCCTTCCTTTTTTGCTTTTTCTTTACTACTAAATTAGCCACAAAATTCTACATAGGATGCAAGAACATAGAGTTCAATGGGTTTTGAATAAGCAAAAGGTGGGAGAGATTTAGATGAAGATGATCTA
Source organism: Gynostemma pentaphyllum (assembly GCA_028015215.1). NCBI lineage: Eukaryota > Viridiplantae > Streptophyta > Magnoliopsida > Cucurbitales > Cucurbitaceae > Gynostemma > Gynostemma pentaphyllum. The sequence continues at coordinate 29,959,333 of CM051350.1, forward strand.
AATTTATCTTTTTTTTTTCAAAGTGAAAACTTTTTAGTGATATCAAATCCATTATCATACCTACTTTCCTTAAGATTATCATAGCCTTTGTAATCAATTCTAGCAAGCTTATGAGCATTAATTTCTTTTTTTTAAAAAAAAATCATATTCCATATGATTACAATATCAATTATTTAATCTCTAAAGAGATCGAGTTAAATTTTTTTCTTTATTTTAAATTTAACTTAATTGAATTATATTACCTTTCAAATCAATCACTTTCAAATCAAAATGCTTTTAATCATTGCATATGATTATAAAATGAATGGGAATAGATTGACCAAAATGTGCCTACACATGACTCTAGCAACCCACAAACTTAAGAGGCGTGGGATGGGAGAGTGATGAACTACCAATGGATAAGGGTATAATTTGGCCTCCTTTTTTAATAGGAACAATGTGAATTTTCTTGTTAACTTTTAAAATCTTAATGTAGATAAATATGAAAGAAATTGGACATTTGTAGAATGAGATAATTACAAAACTAACCAATAAAATATCTAAAATTAATAAATCAGTTCTTAGCACACATTATTGTTGTTGTTACTATTATTATTATTAAATGATTTAATAATAATTATTTTCTTTTCTTTATTCATGTAATTGATTTTAAAATACTAAATGTTTGGCATATCTCACTGAGTTATTTTGCATATTAATTGATACTGAAATAGTAAATAAGATTTATGTAACATCAATCTAACAAAGTTGAAGAAAAAAAATTTCATTTTTTTTAAGAACGTAATTTAAAAAAAAAAAAACTTTATCCTTTTAAAATATATTTTTAGCTTTTAGTAATTCAAAATTAACAAAAATATGTTTAAAATATCATTTAATTGAAATATTTTCTCTTTATATATAAATTTGTGAATAATAACTCAAATACTCAATAATTTTTATATTTTAAATTACTTGAAAGTTGATTTTATAAAATTGGGTTTTAAATAAAAACGGAAAGTAAATAACTATTTTATATACCATGTATATGTATGTCAAAAAATAAAAATAAAATAAGTCATTATTAAGAGCTTTGCAAGAGTAATATAACTTATAAAGTATTTTCAATTATAACATATTTTAACTTGTGAATTAGATTCAATCCATGATCAATGATTTACACATAAAAAAATCTGCTATCTGTAGAAATTTTTTTAAAATAGGGTAACCCATTAAAACTTTCCCTTATTCTTATAGGGAAAAAAATAATGGAAAAAATACTGTGGAAAAATAACATAAACCATGTTTATTTTATTATTAAAAAATTAGTATTAAAATAAATTTTATGTATGGGTATTTTAAAAAATGACATTTCTCAGCATTCACAAAATTATAAAAAGTAACCAAACATAAAACAATCACTGGATGTTAATTTAAAACGTCTCAATATAATATAAAAAAAATAGTGAGCATAATTTAATGAAAGAAATTTTTTTTCTTAGTTTTTAATATAGATTAATTTTTTACTATCTTTAAAATTAAGGTAAGAAAAAAAATGTTATAGATTATAATTTCTCTTCTGGGGTTTTTGTACATATAGTAGAATAATGTCCAATATTTGCAAAAATAGTAGTACAAAAAATTATTTATAAAAATAGCAAAAAAAAACTCAAATTTGCCCATAATATAACGAAATTGCCACTAGTTTCGCATAAGTAATCACTGATTTCCACATAAGTAATCACTGGTTTTACTGATTCAGTTATCAACTGATATTTTGTGTATGCAATTATTGATTACCTAATAAGTTATTACTGATTACCTTATAAGTTATCATTGATTTATTTGATTCACATGAACGAGGGTTTTAAAAAAGTTTGTTTTATTTGCAAATAATTTTTAAAAATGTTATATTTATAAATATTGAAGCCCGATGAAATTTCCCTTACTCTTTTTATCTGATAGATTATTTACCATTACAAGCTTAAGATAAGGTGTAAACGAATATACACTATAATTTTGTATTATATTCCTAAACATATAAACATTCAAAACTCAATGGAGCAGAAATGCTTCAAGGCTTAATGTAATAAAGTGAAAATGGTGCCATGTTTTCAAGTTCTTAGTATAATTTTTTCTTGAAAAATAACTTTAAATGATTAAAATTCATTTCTTGACAATTAAAATGGAAATATCTTTAACAATATCCTTTCACAGTGTTCATATGTGTGTGTAATGCATGAGGAATCATAAAGTTAAGAGATTTTTCTTTGATCCATGGCCCCTTTTTTTGAAGTATTTATGGAATTCCAATGAGAAGTCCTTATCTTCAAAAAAGTTAAACGATTTCTAAAAGTAAATAAGTCTATTAGAAAAAGAACTTATATTAAAGAATTTTCAGATGTATGGATCAGATAATTTACAATTTTTGAAAGTACGAAACAAATGAATTCCATTAAAAAAAATCTTCGTAAACTTGCACATAACTCAAATAGTTAGGTATCATACTCCCCTTCTCATAAAATTGATGACTTGAGTCGCCCTTTATCAAATTTGATATAATATATAAATAAAACTATTTGTAGATAACATATTTGGTCTGATTCTATTGTTATTATTCTTTATTTTGCATTATTTAATTTATTTTTTAATGAATGTAATAGTTAAAAAGGAGAGAAAGGAGAAAAAAGAAAAAATATATAAATCATAAAGGCTAATAAGTGATCAAATTATGATATGAAAAAATTAAAGTACAAAATATATCTATATTATAAGTATTTTTCATAACAAATCTCGCCCTTTTTCTTGGGAAAATTTCATTGAGTAGCAGAATTTCCTTCAATATTTATAAATCTAGCAGTTGTAAAAAGTATTTGTAAATATATCAGTTTTTTAAAATCCTCTTTTCAAGTGAATCAAATAAATCGGTGATAACTTAGAGGTAATAAGTGATAACTTATCAGGTAGTGATTACATGGACGAAATATCATTTGATATATTGAATCAGTAAAATCAGTGATTACTTACATGAATTAGTGGCAATTTTGTAATATTTTAGGCGTGAATTTGAGTTTTATACTAATTTTACAAATAATTTTTGAGTTGCTATTTTTGTAAACATTGGACTTTTTTCAGCTATACGTGCAAGAGTCTTTTTTTTCCCTCTCTTTCTCTCTCTTCCTTTTCCTCTTCCTCTTCCTCTTCCACGTTTGACTCTCTAAGATTCAAGTTCCCACTTCTTTCTTCTCCCATTTTCCATCCCTCTCTTTTTCATACTTTTCATAATGGGGTGGATGATTATGATTGTTAAATCACAATCAAGAGATCATATAACTACTCTTCTATAAACTCTTTGAACGATTAATTTTTTTAATTAATTAAAATTGAATCCAATTAAAATGTATATTTAAGGCAACATCATAAAAGTTATTAGGATTTATTGTAAGCAAAGCATAAATAAAAGTTAGCCCAGATAAATTAAAAGCTAATGGAAACATCATCCCATAAACCAAAAAATAAAATAAAAAAAGAAGCTTTATTGGTAGAATAACTAAATAAATAAAGTTTCATTTCATACTTACACATCCACATGTGTACCTATTTCAAAGTTGTTCAAAAAGACAATCTAGATAGTGAAATGAAGATTTCGGCCCGTTTAAAATAATTTTTAAGAGGGTTTAAAAATATTTTTAGAGTAAAAAAGCTATAGATTTTTAAATTGTATGTTTTGTAATTGTTTGAGTCTTTCTTTGCTCAATGTGAGATCCACTGTTGTTATTTGATGAAGCGATATCAGATTTGGATCATGCGAATTAAATCAGTAGCATTTTACAAGCATAATTTACAATTCCGCTTGTTACACTCAATCAATGCAATATTAACATATTTCTTTTTGAAGCTTTATCTTGAAGAAATTGTTTTCTTTTTCTTAAATGGACAATGTTTTTCCTTATAATTGTGGATGGAGAGTAACACAACACTTTTGGAAAGAAGAATAAACCATACATGTTTATGTTGGAGTTTACATGTATATTATATGTAAAATTTGAGATGTGAAAGTAAGGTAAATGGTTATGAATTGAAGTGGAGAGGAAAATTGAAATTTGTGGGGAAAGTGAATTGGAAAAAGCTCTACTATATATATATATATATATATCATTAGGTTGGCTTAAGGGTTTTGACTCTTTAGAAAATAAATGATTTTACAAGGACTGAGCACATACCCATGCGTGGGATTGAGGCTCGGCTCCCACGCGCATACTATCAACCTATATGAGTTCGAGTTCACGAAAATAAATGTATTCTTTTATTAAAAAGTATATTTTAATGTCCAGTTACCATTACTATTATTTGAAAGAAACTGTACTAGTCTCCGTTAATGCACTGTTCTAAATTTCACCAACTTACAAAAAGGTTCGAGAGTGTCCACCATCTACATAAATAATACCAATAGTAATTAATTACACTACTAAACTACACAAGACAATATGATACGAAAAACGGAAATACGGCTCAACTACACCCCATAAGGTCGAGAGCACCTTATCAATTTGAAATTCGGGTAATGATTTTCAAATCGAAGTGTTTATTCTATGTACCAATAATATTTTCCAGTTTCGGGTTTAAGTATTTAGGTGAAAACAACTTCTTTTCTCCCAAAATTTAAAATATACACAAAACTGTTTAAGAAGAAAACATAATTGCTCAACAGGTTTATCATCAAGAGAAATGGATGATTCTAAAGAATGTAATATGTAATTAATCTTGGAAAAAAACCTAAGTGATTTGGAGATTCAAGGTCCAATAGTTGAAAATTGAATTTCAAAATCAAAACCTACATTCAAAAGCAAAACTCATGAACAAAAGTTAAGAGATTATTACCCTTATCTCTTTGATGAAGTGGTTTCTTCCCCCAAAATCCTTATAATCGATTTCCTCAAGTTGGATCTAACTATTTCCAAGCAAAACAAGAATTTTTGGGCAAGAAAAAAATAAGGATTAATTTCAGACCAAAATGGTATTTTGATAACATCTCCCTATAAAGAGCTTAGATTGGAACGAAATTATTCTCAATGGATATCTCTCGAAAAAATGATTAATTTTGATACCTCGCTTACTCAAAACGGAGTTCAATGGAAGAGTTATGGCCAAAATACAAAACTATGAGATCTTAGATATAAAAAAAAAGATGGAGGTTGGAGGAAGAAAGAAGATGAACCTTTGCCCAATGAATAAAGAGAGTAACCTTAAAGTGTAGAAGGTAGTTTTTAAAATAGCACAATGGTCCCCTTTCTATTTCCTTATCATAAAATTGACCTCATCTTATAATTTAACCAAACTCTCCTCATTTTACCAAGTTAAGAACAAATTTAAATAAGATTACACTTAAGTAACCAAACACCAAAATTATTTTCTTAAATAATTAAGATAAGTTTAAATATCAAAACATTGGTGATATAAATTTAATTACCCAATTCTAATTTTGGAAAATCATTAATGACAAAAATATTTTTATTTTGTTTGAAAAATCGGGTTGTTACAAGTTGTCGTCAAAGCAAATGCAGACCTTACTGCTGCCACTGTCGTTGTAAACAATAATGCAGCAATCCTGAATGCAAACAACAATAATGTCGCTGCAAAGTCCACTCCTTTCTTAAGCTCCTCGAAGCTCTTTTTGCACTCTTCAAACCATACAAAGTCCACTCCATTTTTTGTCAAATGAGTCAAAGATGATGCAATCTTCGAAAAAATGTGCACAAATCGTTTATAATATTCTATAAGTCCAAGAAAACTTCGTATCTCAGCTTTACTAGTCGGTCGGGGCTAACCACTAACGACTTCAACCTTAGAAGGATCAACATAAATCCCTTTATTATATACCACATGTCCTAGGAATGTCACTTTCTTCAACCAGATTTCACACTTTAAAAACTTTGCATACAACTTCTGAGCTCTAAAGATCGATAACACCTTCTTTAAATGCATGACATGCAACTCCTCAGTCTTAGAGTAAACCAGAATGTCATCAATGAACACTATCACAGAAGAGTCAATAAACCTCTTGAACACCGTATGCATAAGGTCCATAAAGGGTGCTGAAACGTTAGTCAGGCCAAAAGACATGACAACAAACTCATAATGGCCATAACGTGTCTAGAAGGCGGTCATAGGAATATCCTCATCCTTAATCCTCAATTAATTGTACCCAGATCGAATATCTATCTTAAAAAAACAGTGGCTCCTTTCAACTGATCAAACAACTCTTCTATCCTGGGTAAGGGGTACTTTTTTTTCACTGTAATACGGTTCAACTTGGTACACCATATGTAAAGACCCGAAAATTGAAGTGTTTTAAATTCAGAGTAAAACAGCGGAAGTTTAGATTATTCGAAAAATCGGCATGGGTCTCTTTGTATTTCGGACTAGCCAAAACCTGTTTAAAGAGCCAAAACAGAAAAACAAGGAAATGCGCATTTCCAGCAATTTTCAAGGTTCTAAATAGAACAAAATCATATCGAAATCCAAAATGCTCTCATGAGCTCAACAAGAAGTACAAATTGCTGGGGTTTCTGCCCTAAATCTTATGTAATCCAATTAAACTATAAATAAATAAAGGAATTATTAATTAGTAATATTTACATTGTCATTTATTATTAGTTTAATAAATGTAATCCATCATAAGATCCAGAGTTACTTATGATAACTTAAAGTGAGCATATGATGCGGGAAGATTCACTTTAGTGTAACTCAAATAGTCTGTGGTACATGAATAAAGGTTGGGTGCCTTATTTCTGGTAACACCACTAACACGGCCACTTGTGAATGGGCACAAGTGATCTCATATGGATCGCTCATGTAGAGACATGTGAGTGGGGGTGTTGCTGCAATAGAGATTGTAGTAGACTGGACTAAGATAAACTTACTGTCTTCTGGTAAAGCCGTTACAAAAAGACACTTCTTTTATCAACCGGTTGATCATATACAATTGATCTTAATCTTGAGTGGATTACGAACCCCTGTTCGCAAGAGACAAGCCTTTGATTTACATAGGTGAGAGTGACTCGAATAGTTCGCTCAATATGCCTCCCACTTTGGGGATTGCATCTTGCTTATAGCTGGGAACGTAATTACACAAGAATTGGAATTCACTCTTTTCCATATAGGAAAATAGATAAGTAGTTCCCTTATGGACTGATTCGGTCTTGAACAGCGGGGCCCCATATTCCTCTTATCAAGGAAAAGGTTAAAGACGCATAATGGAGATTATGTAAGGTTGTTCATTGGAGAATCAGTTGGGCTTAAGGAACAAGATGTATCATGGAGGTTAATATGGTTTAAATACCTAGCCATGGATACAAACTAACTTGTGAAGGATCAAAGTGTAGTTAATGATTATACCCAATGGACATAACTATGTCTATAGTACTAAGAGTGCAACTCTAGATATTTAGTGGAGTTATCTAGGAGTTAATGAATGAGAATTAATTGATTAAAGGGAGTTTTAATCAAAGGTAATTCTGGATCATTGGAGCTTAGTCCTATAGGTCCATTAAGTCCTCCGAGCTAACGCATGTAATTGAGAACATAAATCAGTGATGATTAATTTCCTTGGAAAAACAATTTCAAGCATTTGATTTGAAGTTGTCAAATCAATTAAGGCAAATACAAATATAGGAGTCTAATTGATTAATTAAAAGAAATTAAATAGAAGAGTCTATTTAATTAATGGTGAAATTAAATAGAAGAGTCTATTTAATTATTTATTAAATAAAGGAGTCTAATTAATTATATAATAGAGAGATTAAATAGAGGAGTCTATTTAATTAAATTAATTTTGAAGTTGTCAAAAATTAATGGGATTTAAATAGAGGAGTCTATTTAAATATTTAATTTGAGATTGTCAAATTAAAGAGGGAATAAATAAAAGGAGTTTTATTTATTGTAATAAATAAAATGAGTTTTATTTATTTAATTATTTAACGGAATTGTTCCATTAAATAAAAAAGAAAATAAAATGCCCAATATTCAAAAGATTTTCTGAGGTCTTCTTTAGGGTGACCCCAAAGACACACACAGTTAAGCAAGGCTCGAAAAATTCCTCTCCCTCTCTCCTTGCCGCCGCCACCCTCCTTAGGGTATAGGGAAGATATTTTTCTTCCCTCTTCCTTTTTCCAAAGAGGATAGTGCCCATGCACGGAAGATCTTTTTGGTGGTCCCAGGATTGTAACCATCGAAGAACGAAGAAGAGCCAGACACTTCTCGAAAAGGGTTAGTATTCGTTTTATGCATTTAGAATTTTGTTAATATTATACCGCAAGAAAAGATCCGTGGGACTTCCACTTGAGAACTCTTTTAGAGGCCTCAATCCCCAACACAAATATGCAACAAATTCAAATCAAAGACAAGATCCATGCAAGTGCTCTCATAAGCTTAGCGAAGGAGTACAAATATGCAACAAGTCTACTAAAGGAACAATGTCAATGCATTCCCTAGAATGCTCCAAAATGAAATGAGGCCCTAGTCCATCTGGTCATCGTCCCGCGATCACGCAGCATGTCACGACCCGACCCGGGATCTTCCTATAAACCCGTGACGAGTCGTGCGCCGATGGCAAGCGATAGCCCGAAAGCCAACACTTACCATCAAGGCAAACTAAACATAACTATGCTAATATTAAATCAAACTATAAATGTTTCATGTACTAACTGGACTGATGCAAAACACGTGGTGGATAAGCTCGTCGTAGGCTCGATCATCTTCTGAAACTTGAAAGCTACCTGTGGGGGGAAAAACATTTGAAAAAAATGAGCTAAAGGCTCAGTGAGGGGAATTTTTATCAAACTAATATTTTCATAAAAACTACATAATATATAGTAGTTTCCAAATTCATAAAACTGTTCAAAACTAATGTTCGTAAAACTGAGTCTCGAAGATAGTCGTACTATAATAATCATAATATTCAACTGTGAAACTACATCAATTAATATACGTAAATATATGTTCAATAGAAACTTCTTATATACTATATCATAATATTAAAAAAACACGCTAAAAATGTACCCTTAACTGGTCATACTGCATGTAGAGCGAAATCATGCATGCAGCAGAGCAACTGAATACTGAAACTGGTCATACGCGCGCAGAGCTGCCCCCAAAGGGCTATGCACCCTAACATACAGCCCAAAGCCTATGTGTATGCTAAAGTGGGTCCCAAAGACCTGCTGAAAGCTGATAACTGAGGGTACTGTTTTTAGCGGTTTGAAAATAAACTACTGAAACTATTTACTTAATTTTCAAACCCTTCGTAAAGCATAACTGTTTCTAAAAACATAACCGAGTCTCCATAATTTTTGTAAATAATATATATACTATATCATAAAATTCAATTTCGTAAAAACTATAACTAAATGTCTAAATATTTATATTTCAAAAATCTTAATTTCGATAATATCATAAATCTTAAAATAGAAAATACTTACTTTAGAAATCTAAATCTCAATAATAATTTACTCACAAAAACTGAAGCCCGAGCTGTAAACCATGTCGATCCTGATACTACAACCATCACGCCATAGATCTCGAGTTACTAACAACTCTGATAACCAAAGCACCTTTATCCTAGAATTCTTCTTCAACCTTCTAACCGATAGTTTCTGGCCATGGAAACCAAACTCACTCTTCACTTCCTAAAAACCGACAACACAAATCAATTCTCTACTATAAGTAACATCTAATTTGTTTTTAATAAACCAAATTTCTACTCTATCCTATCAGGAACGGGTAGTTAAAATTAAAACCCTTGAACAACGTGAAATCTTACTAATCATCTCTTCCTTTTATACTTCTACAATCCCTTTTTTTTAGCCCATCAACATATTAATATCACTTCTCATCTTGATCATTCATACACTTAAGAAATACTCAATACCACAATTTTTGTCTTCAAGCATGTATTTCCATCTTTCTTTAATTGTCTCTCTATTGAATAATTATTATAATAATTCTATCAAAATATGGAAAATCTCTCATTTCTACATCATTCTTAATTGATCTTAAACATCAACCTCTCGATTAGGTTCAATTCTCTTAAAAATACATAAACAATAAAACCCATAACTCAACCTTGAAACTTAGAAAATATACACCAAATCCATCAAAAGAAGAATTGGGTTGAAGAATTACTTACCAACTAGCCATTTACACCATAAATTTGAAACTTGAAAGTCCACAAATTGATATTTTGCCAAAAATTCCCAAGCTTTTCTTTTCCTTCTCTCTTTTTTCTTCCCTTTTCTTTCATTTTCCCTTTCTCCTTTCCTTGGTCACGGGTGGCTGAAGCAAAAATGAGTGAGTTTTATTTTTTTTTTCTTTTAAAAACATCCCTTGCCACATGTCAAGCCAAGGAAAGACCAACCAAATACATTTTTAATCCTTATCTTGTTCTTCTTTTTTCAACTCAACCTTATTTTCTTATTTATTTATTTTATTAATTTTTTTTTAAAAGAGAGTTTACACAGCACCACCACCTCTACCACGGCCATGGCCTCTAAAAGTACCTAAAAAGATTAAAGTAGCAACATTAGCATAAAAATGCTAGTGAGAGTAAAGTAGAAGCATATAGTCCTATAAACAAACTCCACATCGGAAGTTGTCCAAGGGCTGACACATTTATTTCCTCTCAATCTTAACTCCCAATTAACAAGTCTTACAATTCGCTCAAGTTTCCAGATAAACATGACATTATAGCCCGTCAAGTATAGCAACGCGATAAAATAGCTCATACACATAAGGAAGATAACGTCTCATTCACTATACCAACAACTAAATCGAAAGTAAACAAGTCGCATGCCCAATTATTCAGAAACATCACAACTCGGTATATTGACAACCCGGCCTGTTTCATCCAAGGTCGCCAATATTTCATATTTTACATAGTATATCGACAACCCGGCCTGTTTCATCCTAGGTCCCCGATATTTCCATTTTCCACATCGTATATTGACAACCCAGCCTGTTTCATCCAAGGTCCCCAATATTTCCAGCTCACACAATATATCGACAACCTGGCCTGTTTCATCCTAGGTCCCCGATATTTCATCAACCACGTAGTATATTGACAACCCAGCCTATTTCATCCAAGGTCCCCAATATTTCCAGTTCACACAGTATATCGACAACTCGTCCTGTTTCATCCTAGGTCCCCGATATTTCATCAACCACGTAGTATATTGACAACCCGGTCTGTTTCATCCTAGGTCCCCAATATGCTTTCAAGAACACTTGGTATATCAACAACCCGACCTGTTTCATCCTAGGTCCCCGATATACCCATCACCTCATGTTTCAAACTTTCCTTACCACCATTCAGTCATATGCATTATTATATATGTATATATATAGCGTTTCCGTTCACAACACGACTCAACCACTCACAATCCACTCTTTCCTCATAACTAGGTTTTCAATCATATCCAAACCATTCCCCGACCCATCACCCCAAGTCACTCAAAGCAAGGTTCTAACGAAAGAATCGCTCAAATATCTCTACGATATAGTAAAAAGGGCTCTTCAACTCCCGTTTACCAACTCACTTCCCAACTTTTCTATACTTCAAGGTTCACAAGTACAAGCTTTCTCTCTTCCAATCAACCCCGAGTACTTCCAAAACATCTTCGGTCTCACCATAAATACTCAATCTTATTTCCCCAATCGCGGACTCTAAACCAACTCCAATCATGAAACGCACATGTCACTCGTTCTCACTTCCAAGGCCCAAATAAACAACTAAAACTCATTTTGGGCTCTCCTCTCACAATGCCCTCTTAAACTCAACCAAACAACCCCATCAATGGAAAATGGTCATAAGACCACATACAACTACTCAAAACTCACCTTGGTCAAAGAGTTGAAATTCAAACACCGGTTGGTCGTTTTCGCGAACGTAGCTCGATCCTACAATTGAAAATGCACCTAAAATATATTAAAATCACGTAACGAACAACGATCGACACGAACTAAAGAAACGAAACAAAAACAGCCCGAATTTGAGCTTATAGGGCCCACGGCCAAGAAAGGAATTGAAGAGAAGAGGGATTTTTCAGGTTTTCGGCGTTCTAAGAGCAATCTGGGTTCGTTTTAAACACTTTTTAGGTGGTTTCAAGCAATGGGTAAACTTAATGTGAGGTTTAGGATTAAAATTATCCACACAATTTAAAGGGATCACGAAAATAAAGCATTTCTATATATCCTCAAAACAGCCAACGCAAATGGTGAACCGTGTTATGTGGGGATTATAACTGATAGCAAAACCGCAGCTAAAATAAAGTGGAAAACATAATAACAATAGAGAAAGATGAAGAGAAGTATGAACACACAGATTTATGTGGAAAATCCCCCAAACGAATTAGGGTAAAAAACCACGGGTAAGGATAGAAGAATTCACTATAAAAATAGGATTTTACAACCTTCTCTCTTATAAGGAAAGAACAAGACCTCTCTCTCTTATAAGGAAAAAATCTCTCTATTTTTATCTCAAGCCTCACACTTTCTTCTCTCACTCAAGTTCACTACTTGGTGATTTTGGGATGATTTGCCAAGGATGGGAGAACCCCTATTTATAGTAAAAGATCCTTGGTCCCCAAGTTCAATCCAATGCTCTTCATTTTTCTTTGGTGCCCAAGTAAAATCAATGGCTACAATTTGGTCACAAACTTCAATATAGTAAATGGAAGGTTCATGAATCTTCAAGTGGATGTGGAAGCTTCATGAATCTTCCTCCATCAAATGGATTGACTTGGACTTGGGCTTGGTTTTGTTCGTGTTTGGTTCTTGGGTCAAGGGAACTCAAGTAATAGTTACCTAATAAGTTTTCCATCAACATTCAACAACAAAATTGGAAGGGGATGAGGGTTTTGGCCAAGAACTCAAAAGCTTGAATCAATTTTCATGGAAAGAATATGAAAATTCGAAAGCTAGGGCTTACCTTAGAGAGGTGGAAATGTCCCAAGAGTGGAATGGGTAGAAAGGTCTTGGCGAGGGCTTTCCAACGCATCCGAAATCACACAAAACGGCCGAGAAACGAAGCCGGGGCGACACTTTCTTTCTCTTCTCTTTTCCTTCTCTTCTTGCTCGGGTTTGGGGGGTGAAATTGGGGTTTTCCTTCAACTTTTGTCTTTTTGTGATTTAAGAAGAAGATGAATAGTGAGTAGGATAATTATAGGTATTTCTCAAATGTCTAAAAGGTCCTCCCTTAAGTTTACTCCTTATCGACCCCGTCCTTGACTCGTAATTAATTCTAGTTAACTATTATGAATTTAAACTAGCTGAAGGTGATTAATGATTATTAATTGGCCCGTTAATAATCATTAATGACCCAAACCTCTAAATATAACAAACGGAAATTAAATTCTAAATTAAACTAATTACTTGAAGCTAATAAACTAAACTAAAATAAGTAAAATAAAACTAAAGTAAACTAAAATAATACGTAACTGAAATAAATAAATAATAAAATTTATATAAAAAAAATTCACGTCAAAATAACGGGACATTACACCATAGCAAAAAGGTGTAGCTGAAAGGAGAAATAGAACCTTACTCGAAATGACGAGATCAATGATGAGTTATTCATCATTACCATAATCTTTCTGGGGTTACGCATTGGAGACTGCGTTATACATCCTGAATAGGGTACCTTCTAAAAGTATTTTAGAAACTTCTATTGAGTTATGGTCTGGGCGTAAAGCTAGTTTACGTCACTTCCGGGTACGAGGATGTCCAGCACACATGCTGACAAACGAACCCTAAGAAACGTTCTAAGGTGTGCTTCTTCATAGGCTACCCTAAGGAGACTCGTGGTGGGTTGTTTTATAGTGCTTACGAGAATAAGGTATTTGTGACCACAAATGCTACATTATTGGAAGAAAACTATATAGGAAACCCTAAATCTCCTAGTAAATTGGTTTTAGAGGAGATTATTCCAAGTGAAACCACATTTGAGCCAACAACAATTGTTGACTTGCTTAGCTCTTCAAGTAGGAAGAGAAATTCTAGTCAAATCTAATTAAGTCCTCGTTGTAGTGCGAGGGCATTCAAAATCCCTAAATGATACTTAGGCTTAACTCCGGTCAATTTTGGCGGCACAAACCTAGAGGATCCATTGTTTTATAAAGAAGTAATGGAGAAAATGGCTAAAAGCCATGGATCTTGAGATGGAGTCCATGAACTCCAAATCAGTCTAGGAACTTGTAGATCAACCAGTTGGGGTAAAACCCATTGGGTGTAAGTGGATCTATAAGAAGAAATGTGAAGCCGATGGGAAAGTTGAGACTTTCAAGGCAAGACTTGTAGCAAAGGGTTATACCGAAAGGGAATGGGTGGATTGTGAAGAAACCTTCTCCCCCGTTGTTATGTTAAAGTCTATTAGATCTCTTTTATCCATAACAACCCATTTCGATTATGAAATATGGCAGATGCCTGTCAAGACCACATTTCTGAATGGGTATCTTGATGAGAGTATCTATATGCTCCAACCAGAAGGATTCATAGTCCAAGGTGAAGAACAAAACGTTTGTAAGTTGCAAAAATCCATTTATGGATTAAAGCAATCTTCATGGTCTTGGAATATTTGATTTGACACTGCAATAAAATCATATGGCCTTGAAAAAAATATTGATGAGTCTTGTGTCTACAAGAAGATACTCAACAAAGATGTGGTGTTTCTCATTATGTACATAGATGACATCTTACTTATTGAAAATAATGTAAGGGCATTGTCGGACGTTAAGAAATGGTTAGCTAACGAATTCCAAATGAAAGATTTAGGAGAGGCTTAATATGTTCATGGTATCAAATTATTAGGAATCGCCAGAACAAGATGTTAGCGTTGTCTCAAACAACTTATATTGACAAGATAATTGCCAAGTATGGGATGGATAAATCTAAGAAAGGAGCATCACCTTTCATGCATGGGATTTATTTCACTAAGGATCAATGTCCTAAAACTCCTCAAGAAGTTGAGAGTATGAGACAATATTCTTATGCATTAGCAGTTAGAAGTCTAATTGTAAAGACCCAACTCTTTAAAATAGAATTAAATAAATAACGTAAGCGGAGGACTTGTGAAAATGAATAGAAAACCTGTAAATCGATAAAACATCATTTCATTTCAAAAATGAAATCCAAAATCCTTAACATTCAAATATTGGAAGCGCTTCCCTTTTTATAAGTTTCAAACCCACATTAGAAATAAGTTCATAATTCCAAAAAATCCATAAAGATCAAATAACATAAGTAATGATGCTCAAAAGAGCTCAACAACCCATAAGTAATAGAGTTAATTAAGCATATGGCCACTTTTTGGATGGCCTTTTCAGTATATAGCCAAGGTAAGAAAAATAAGAGTACATGGCCTCACTTCCACTACAAGAAACTGTGTTACTAGTGACGCAAGCATTAGCCACGTACAAAAATTTGGTGGTTAATGCTCACCATTGGTGACGCTAAACACGGGCGTTACCAATGGCGTGTCCATCAGTGACGCAACGTCATCGATGAAGTAGGATAAATTTTATTCTCATCATCAGTGACGCCAAGTAAGTGTAGCGTCAACAATGACTAGTCTTATTTGCCACACAAAGGTTTTACGTAAGTAATGGTTAGCCCATTACTGACGCTGAGTCAGCAATGCCACGCACAGGCAATGAGATTTTAAATGCTCACGCTGTTTCGTCCGTTCTTAATCTCAGTTTTTTCTCGTTCTCTCACACGAAGCTTCTCTCTCGCTCTCTCGTTCTCATTCTATTCTCAATCTCTTTCTCGTTCTTTCGATCATTCTCATCTCATCTCTCTCAATCGTACGAAGATGAAGAAGTGGAATCAGTAGCAGAACGTTCGGCTCACGCTCCCAAAGCCCTAATTTCCTAAAAATCTCATCTCTCTTAATCGTCAATCGATCTTGATTTTTCATAATAGCGAAAAGAAGATCTCTCAGACAATACACCAAAAAAGGTTCGAAATCGAATCCCATCCATCCCTAATTTTTCTTTCTTTCGTTCTTCATCTCCACTCACGAATCAGCTCGATTGTTAAACCATTGCAGGATTCGAATCTCTATCAAATCTTAGCTAATTCTGAGCAGAAATGGTGAATCTTCGATCATTTTCTTATTTGTATTACTGAAGCTTTAGATCTGATCGTTATCTACTACGCTTTTATTTTCCTTGTTGTATTGTTTTCGTAATTTGAATTCCACAATTTTCTTTTGCTCTTTCAATTGCTTCAGAATGCCGAATTCTTGACTTGAGCTGCTTGATTCGTATAAGCTGAGGAGTAGTTTTTATCCTTGATTTGGTTGATAGAAGGATTTAGAGTTTTATTTGAAATACCTAATCATTATTCATTGTATACAATTTCTTTTTCAGTGTTTTTGAATCTTAGATAACTGAGTTGAAGATTTCGTATATTTACATGTGATCCACTATGGAGATTAACTGGTTTGTTTTGTTTTCTTGCGTGTCCACAGCCTCTCAGACTTGCAATCAAGGTACTTTATCGATTCATTTATAATTAATCCAATTTCTCATTAGGTAAATGTGCTATTTTGAATTAAGTCTTCTATGGTGTTTTTTTATAGAGGAAGCTTGCTCAAAGGTTGGAAAGAGTAAAATCCGTGGACTTGCACCCGACAGAGCCATGGTAAGTCTAACTTTTTGATATGTGTTTATATCTTTCCGCGTGGGCCTTGTGTGAAAAAAAAAAAGAAAAAAAGAGATAACTACAAGGAAGAGATTGTAGAGAGAAAAAAAGAAAAATGTAACTCCATATCTAAAGCTTGGTGCAAAATTAAGTTTAAAAGGTGCTACACTAAAAATAAGAATCAATGCACTTAAAATCAATTAATTAGTAGTTTGGCCTCAAAATTTATAGTCTGTTTATGCAATATGATTTCTTTTTAACTATATGCATTGATGTTCTAGAAAGCAAACTGTTGTGGGTAGGAAGAAAAAAGTTTTGACCGAGGCAACATACATGTTTGGGATACTTAAAAGTATAAATATATTATAAAATGTAAAAACTGTGTATATATCAGAACTAATCCTCTATTGACTGATGTCGATTGAAGAAACTTTTTGAAATTTCCTTTGCTTGTGGGTTTATTTCATGTCACCTCTTTGTATTTTTGTTCTCTTTATTGGATATTTCCAGTTTCTAATTAAAAAAATAATGATTGACAATGTTGTTAATAAACATGTATATGTATGTAATCTTTTGCAAGTCCACCAACTAATAAAAGCATTCCACAGGTTTCATTTCAGGTTCCACTTGAAGTAAACATCGTCCTTATTGGTTTTAATAATGATGGAGGCTATAGGTACATGGTAGATTCACACAAGCTGGAAGAACTTCTAAGAATCAGTTTTCCTTCTCACAGATCATCCTGCCTTGAGACTGGCGAGCCCATCGACATAGAGCATCATATTGTATACAATGCATTTTCTGTAAGCTTCAATTTTGTTATATTGTATAATTTGTATCCTTCACAGAATTTGTTTCGTAAATATAATTTATTTCCTCTTTATGAGACTGCATCATGTTAAAGTTCATATCTCCCTTGGCCCTTGACTTGGTCTCTTATACGTGATCTGAATATTTCCTGTAAATAACGTTATAATTTTCAAGTATTTTAGTGTTGTACTTACGCATTATGATTTTCTAGTATGCTTGATGTTAATTTCAGTAAAATTGTTCATCTTTAAAAGTCTTTTCCCAATCCTTTACTTGCAATCTGATCCCACTCACAACACTACAAAATCATTGGAAGCATAGAAATCATTTATCCATATTAAAAAATTATATGCTATTTATAAATGGAAGTGTGCTTGGCAGAAAATCTATTTACTTCAACTAACAAGGAACCTCATTATTATTATTTTGGCGTTGGTATATCACCTTTTCTTATAGTTCTTCTTCTTGCTATCATCCCTTGGCTTTAGTTGCATATTTCTCACTGCCTCATTCTACTCCTTTGACAGGTCAGAATGGACCCTAGAAATAAGGAAATTGATCTTGATGGATTAATGTCTGGGAAACTTGCACAGCTAACTGATGAAGATATGAAAAAACAAGGAGATTATGTTTATCGGTATCGATACGATGGAGGAGGGGCCACTCAAGTTTGGCTGGGATCTGCCAGTTATTATTTGTAAAAGTTTTATATGATTGGAGGAGCTCTGGCTTGTCTTTAGTAATTTTTTGGAGCCTTTATATACTCTTTTTGTGGGAATTTTCTTTAAGCAGTTGCAAGTTTTATAAACTTTATGGCCACATGTTTTTTATTTATGGTGCTTGAGCATTTAATTATAATAAAAATAATACATTAACTGATACCAACACTTGACAAAAGCTCAGTGGAAGTTACTAGGTTTTGGGGAGTCTCTAAACAAATAGTTTTTTTTTAAAAAAATTTAGAACCTATTAGCCACGCAATGGCGTCACTAATGAGTAGCCCTATAAAAAAAATATAACCCAGATAACCACGCAATTCTGTGGCTAATGATGAGTATTAGCCACGTTTTCCTTGCGTGGTAGATGCCAGCCATTAGCCACGTCTTGCATGCGTGGCTAATTAGTAAGCATCAGCCACGCAGACCAGGCGTGGCAGATGTTTGACCTCATCAGTGACGCGTTGTAATAGCGCGTCACTAATTCTCAAAACGGGCATTTATGACGAGGTATTGACGACGTGCGTGGTGACGCATGGCTCGCGTCACCAAAGACTATTGGAGACGCGAAACTATATTATTAGTGACGCGATAGCGCGTGGCTAGTACCAGAATTTTTTGTAGTGTTCACCACTATTCATATTTTTTGTCCCCGTTTTACCCTCCTTGAAATGTTTCCCTCCTTTTTTCTCTTGGTATATTTTCAGACTGATATGACAAGGCTACAGTGGTGGTAGGTGAGATACACTATTTCCCTCCTTTTACCTTTTGTCTTTTCCAAGATGGATGGTGAGTTTTCCTAAGGAAGATATGCACTTTTTCCATATTCTCTTGAAACATGTTCCCTCCATTTTGATATAGTCACGTTTTATATACACTAAAATATAATATTATACTTGCAACTTCATGGAATTTGTTAAGTGTCTTAACACATCTACTTATCTGTTATTTAGTGGTTGTGCCCACTATGGTACCCACTGTACCTGAATACATTTTGTACACCGAGTATAGCTTAACAATTCATCATTTACTATCGTATTTTGCAGCTAAATATCATATATATACGACATACTAAAAACACGATAGTACAGATGATACAATTCACATGTACCGCCCAACGAACCATTTACAGCTGTATTTTGTTAAGTATGACTTTTTAAGAAAGTATTTGTTTCCCTCCCATTTGTCATTGGCGCCTTCTTATAACAAATAATAATATATAATATATTGTACTTGGTAACCCGTTTCCCTCCTTTTTCCTCTTGGTATATCTTCATTTTTTTCTGTCTAAATTATTCTCTTTTTTGAAGTTGACATATTAATATGAGTTCTTTTTTTTTTATACATCGGTTGTCTTAGTTCGAAGAAGTTATCATGTGTCATTCTTTAATTTTATGAATTCTTCAAGATATTTAAATCTGAGTTATGGTACAGTGAGTACCGCATTACTTTATTAGTAAATGGTTAAACATTTAATATCATGTTTGGCAGCTACGTATTAGATATATACGAAGTACTAAAATCACGATAGTACAGTAGGTACCGTTAGAATGCACACATATGAGTATTTTGTGTTGAACTTAAGTGTAACAATAATATATAAAGTACCTGAAACTATATGGTACAGTGAGTACCGCATCATTATTAGTAAATGGTTCGACATTTAATATATACGAAGTACTAAAAACACGATAGTACAGTGAGTACCGTTAAAACGCACACACATGAGTATTTTTGTGTTGAACTTGAAGTGTAACAATAATATATAAAGTACCTTAATAAACGATACAAAAACCTAAATCTCTGCAATCATAATCATTATTAGATCGTGTGTTTCTTATAAATTCATCTAATTTCTTTTACCGTAAGATGAACAACACCAAGACCAACTCCGATTTTCTGATGCTTTCTCTTCTCGCCTTTCTCCTCCCTCCTCGATAGCTGATTCATCGAAATCTCTCTAATCAATCTAACGTCATCATTTAAAGTAAGAAGATTCAAATTCTCCGGGCGACTAATCTTCGTATAGAAAGAACACCATTACGAAGAAGAAACCATCTCGATCTCCATCCTTTACCGTAATTAGTCCATTTATGAAGAACTCTAGCAACGGTCGATTTAGATCCCGTCGGTCTTCGAAAATTAGCATCAGATCCATTAGAAACCGCCAGAAAACTCATCGACCTAGAAATCGACGGCGTTTTATCTCCGATTCTGAAACTCTCCACTGAAATACAGCACATAGGATGCATTTCCTTCACTCTCATTTTTTTTTATCAAATCAAATAAAATGAAATGAATTCAATTTATCGAAACCAAAATTAGAAGAATGAAAATGATCATTGATAATTGAAATTGAAGAAGATGAGATGGCTATCATAAAGGCTAAAATAAAGGACATGATGGGATGATGGACATCTCTTGTTCTTCCCAAAAATGTCACAATCACCTACTATGAACAGTAACTTCTCTTTTTTAAATACATGGCCAGATAGCGACACGTGTCCATGGGCATTAATGTAATTTCAAGGAAGCTGGCTATTGAAATAAGGCCATGTACTCTAATTTTAGAGGGCATGGCTATGTACTCTTTTTTCTTGACAAAAGTGGCTATCTGGCTTGTTAACCCTAAGTAATAAAACCACTACAAAAAAAAGTCAAAATGCGACCAACCATTTTCAACCACGAAAAAGTGGTAGTTTTTTGGTGACCATTTGGTCACTTTTTTTGAAAGTTGACTCAAAGTGACTATCTGGCCACTTTTTTTTTTACCAGATTGTGACCAAAATTAGAAGTAGTCATAAAAAATGGCGCGAAAGAAGCGACCATTTGGTCACCTGAAAAAATGACCAAATGGTCACATTTTTGTGACTTAAAATATGACTTGGTAGCAAAAAAAGGCGCGTAATTATGACGCGAAATAAGCGACCATTTGGTCACATAAAAAAACGACCAAGTGGTCGCATTTTTGTGACTTAAAATATACTTTGTTAGCAAAAAAAGGCGCGTAATTTTGGTGGGAAGAAAACTACCATTTGGTCGCCTTTGGAAGTGACCATTTGGTCGCATTTTTTAGACTAGAAATATATTTTGGTAGCAAAAAAAAGGCGCGTAATTTTGGAGGGAAGAAAACTACCAAGTAGTCGCCTTTGAAAGTGACCACTTGATAGTAAAAAAAGGCGGGAAATTTTGGCGGGAGAAATACGACCAGATGGTAGTAAATTTACGACTATAGGGTCGCAATTAAGCAGAGGAATGCATTATAAAATCTCCTCCTCTCATTGTTTGTAAAGATAAGAAAAAAGAAAAATGAGAGAGTGGATGTATATTTGTTTGATAAACGGTTATTTGAGCGATGAGTTCGTTGCCGGGGTTGAACAGTTTGTTGAGTTTTGCAAGACAACTGTCTATTACGCGAATTATGGTGAAAAGCTACGATGTCCGTGCAGAAAATGCGACAATAGGAGAATCATACCGGTTCCAGATTTGAAGGTTCATCTTTTGTGAAAACCCGACCCTAAAAACAGTATTAAACATGCTAAAGCATAATAAAGCAGCAGAAGACTCGATTTCAAATAGTTCATCATTAAAATTCATTTCAAAAGAATCCCGGGATTCAAAAAGTTTGGTAAAATTATCCTTTCAAATCATAGATAAATGTAACCAAATGATATAAAGTTTTACAAATATTCCTTGAATATAAAACAATAAATCTAAAGCCTAAAATCAAAAGAACATCTAGGCCAATAATGCAAGGGTAATAGTCCATTTAATAGCCATCGCTAAGAATCGTCAAGCTCCCAATCCTCTTCCATTATCTGAAATGTTTTGGTGTGTAACACCATTAGCTACACTAGCTAGTGAGAGAAGAAATAGAAAATGAGTAGTTATTCAAAAACGGACACAACAACTCACTTGAGAGTTTTAAAACATTCTTTTCTCTTTTTTGAAATCAAGTGTATCATTTATAAACTTCTAGTATCAAAACAAAACTACCTCACTGTTGAGATAGCTAACATCAAACAATTTTTAGAATATAGCCTTATGTGCCCTTTTCTTGCTTGGATCCATAAGACTAGAGTACGCGGCTAGAATATATGGTCCAATTATTATGTAACAAGTAAGACTTGGCTTACATAGCCTAAGTGCTTACTAGGTGATCGCGGCTACACAACCCTAAGCTATGAGTACGCGGCATAGCCTCACCTTTATCTAGGGACCATAACTACGCCTTTCGATCGTAGTGATAAGATAAAAACACTAACGCTACATTCACACAAACATGAAATGAAATCATAATCTCTTCTCTTACATGGATCCATAAGACTAGAGTACGCGGCTAAAATATATGGTCCAATACTATGAGTACGCGGCATAGCTAGAAAAGAGAAGATGATTTCATTTCTACAATCACATGCAATATATTTCTCTTGGCAACACATGCCGGATCCCCAATGAACAATAAACAGAAATAAAAATTACACTATTCATTAATCAATCACAATTCAAAAACTCATAATGAACAATAAAGTTACATTTCGAATTTATGATTAAAATAGATAACTAAATGACATTTGATATGTATGAGATGCTCTCCCCACAGATGGAAGCACGGCCTAACTAGTATGACAATTATGAAGAGATGCACTTAATATCATCATGCTAAAAAAATCTATAATGCAAATCCATACTTAAAATATAAAATAAAAGTTGCAATTAATCGACATTTGTTAAATAAATTATGATGCAATTCCATGATTAGAATATATAGCAATCAATTGACCTTGAAGGTCTATTTCCAAATACCCACCCATTTTCCACCTCTTAACTCACCTCTTTATAATAAGTTTCCAACTACCACGACTTTACCAACAATCACGTCAACCAGATTTGCTTAAACACCACCTACAATTTACAATTTAAATTCACATTTAAGACTCAAACTAATATCTAAAATTAAATAACAAAAATTACGACAAGATGGACTCACTTCCGGGTCCAAAAAGACTAGAATGGTTTTATGAGAGAATTCAAATCAAAACAGATTATCCAAATGTTTATATAAAAATATATAATCTTTATACATACTTAACCATGAAGAAAAGTCCAAATGACTAAAGCTGGTTTTGGTCAAAATGACAATCAGAGGATGCCTAATTTCCCAAGCCATTATATATATATATACATATATATATACATATATATATATATACATATATATATACATATATATATATATATATATATATATATATATATATATATATATATATATATATTAACAATGGTCAAGCACAATGACCCAGGCGGTGGACACATCACAAAGGCAGGGGGTGTTTGAAGTATATATATACACCATGGCCAAAAGAAAACAACCCAGCAATCTATAGAAAAATGGGGTTGTTCGGTCCTAAGGGTAGCTTTAGGGAGGTTTCGGGATGGAGTCCGGCTTTGAAAATTGGTTCTTGCTTGGATAGATCCATGGGTATTATTGTGTGGTGAGGGATTTGAATAAAAGAATAAGACAATGGTGGGAGGTGAGAAGAAGGTTACCGAAGCTTAGAGCTCCAAGTCCATCCATGCAAACTCACACAAAAGAATAAAAAATTTGAGCTTAAACTACCTTTTTAATCTTCAATGAAAGGAGATGGAATGGTGCCCAAACTTCTTGAAACCGTTTTTCCTATGTAGATCAACAAATCCCAGTAATTTGACGAGAATAATGAAAGAAATTGAGCATCAATAATGGGGGAAAATGGCCCTTGGCCGGCTGGAGCTTTGGAAAAAAAAAAGGAAGAGGCAGCTGAGGGTTTTTGGGGAAATGAATGGGAAGGGGTCTGATGCCCTCTTTCCCTTTTTACTTTTTATTTTATTTTATTTTTCTTATTTCTCTTCTTTTTTTTTCTTTTTATTTCCTAAAAGAATTAAGTCTCACCCACTTACACTCATACACTACATATCAAATTAATTAAGTGTAATAAAATTTTCATTCAATTCACCCAAAATTATTCAAATACAAAAATCGTTTTTTTTTTCTCAACTACAAAATTAAATACAATTAAACTTTCAATTTGAAAATAACAAATAAACTTTTAAATTCAAAATTTTCAAAAGAACTTATTATTAGCTTAAAATTCCAATTTATCTGAAAAGTTGGGGTCGTTACATCTTTATAGTCGGGGATTTGTGGAGAATTATTATCATTGGGTGTATCATGGGGAGACGAGGGAAATGTTTGACGCTGCAGTACAGGAAGGGAGACAGTACGAGGGTAGCAGCTCGAATGCGGACGTTGTCGTCGAAGAACCCAATGAAATACAACAGTATAGTCAGATGCAGCAAATGATACTTGATGGTGTGGGATATGGGGGTGGAAATGAAAGTTATCGCGAAAGTTTGAACGTAGAAGACGAAAGAGAAGGGGTTGTTGAAGAAGAAATGAATTTGGAAGCACGTAAGATGCACGATCTGCTAAAGACAGCGAGCCGACTGTTGTACGAAGGTTGTCAGGTTAGTCAACTTGCTGCTGCTACAGAACTTTTAAATATAAAAGCGCAGTATAACTTACCTGCTAGAGGATTTGATTCGGTTGCATCGTGGTTTCGTCGATGCGCTCCACAAGAAAACCTGATGCAGTAAAGTTTGTACAACATGAAAAAGCCAGTGGAGGGACTCGGGTTACCCGTAGAGAAGATAGATTCGTGTCGAAACGGATGCATGATCTACTGGGATGTGGATGCGGATCTGCATCACTGCAAATTCTGTTTTCTTCCAAGATATAAATAGGGGAAATGCGGGATGATTCCGTATGCCCGCATGTTCTATTTACCGCTGACCCCACGTCTGCAACAGTTGTATGCATAGGATGTCATAGCTTCACACATGAGATGGCATCACGAGCATGCACAGGATGAAGGTGTTATGCGACATCCCTCAGACGCTGCGGCTTGGAAGCATTTAAATAATTGTCATTCTGATTTTGCACAAGATCCGAGAAACGTGAGATTGGGCTTATGCACAGATGGCTTTAACCCGTTTGGGGCATCCAGGGCGCAATATTCAGTTTGGCAGGTGATGGTAACCCCGTATAACTTGCCACCCTCGATGTGTATGAAAGACCCGGTGATTTTTCTCACAGTGATCGTACTTGGCCTGAAAAGTCCAAAACAGAAACTGGATGTGTATTTGCAACCACTTATCGCAGAGTTGAAGCGGTTGTGGACAGATGGTGTCATGACGTACGACATCTCGAAGAAACAAAATTTCTTGTTGCGCGCGGCGTTAATCTGGACGATCAGTGACTTCCCTGCGTATTCAATGTTGTCAGGTATGTTGTGTTCACGTTCATTATTTCTTGAGTATGAGTTTTTTTATTGCTATGCTTAGCGTTCATTAGTTAATAATTGTAAATATCGATCCTCATCCTCTATTAAAATATGGAGTACGACCAGTAAATACGCATGTCCACATTGCATGCTAGACACAGATGCATTTTACCTCAGAAACGGTCGGAAAACCTGTTGGTTTAATTGCCACAGTCGATTTCTGCCGTTGAATCACGCGTTCCGTTCAAACGGTACTGACTGGAAGAAGGGTCGGAGAGTAAGAAAGGAAAACCCCTCGATAATGTACAGTGGAAGGCAGATTCTGCACGAGATGCTATAGGGATGCGAAAGATTATAGTGGAAGGTGCAGAGCTTGCAAACAATGCGGCTGGAAAAAACACGGGTTGGAAGAAACGGAGTATTTTTTGGGATCTACCGTATTGGGAAGATCTACTTGTCAGACACAACCTGGATGTAATGCATATCGAGAAGAACTTCTTCGACAACATTTTCAATACGGTTTTGAACGTTCCTGGCAAAACAAAGGACAAACTAAAGGCACGTTACGATGTATGGGAGATATCTAACCGTCCTGAGTTAGAGCTTGACGACAATGATAATTACGCAAAAGCAAAGTACATGTTGACGATAGATGAAAAGAAAACACTATTTGAGTGGATCAAATCCATCAAATTCCCTCACAGATACGTTTCGAATCTGAGTCGGTGTATAGACAGTCAAAAACATGTCATGTTTGGGATGAAAAGCCACGACTGTCATGTATTCATGCAACGATTGATGCCCGTCGCGTTCACATTGTTCCTAGAGAACAGACATTGGGAGCCTCTTGCCCAGTTGAGTGTTTTTTTCAGGGACTTGACATGTACAAAGCTGACTGAAGCTACTGTCGCTTCAATGAGTTCGGAGATCGCTATTATTATCTGTAAGTTGGAGCGAATGTTCCCACCTGCCTTTTTTGACTCAATGGAGCATCTTCCAGTACATCTTCCATACGAGGCATTCATAGGGGGTCCGGTCCATTATCGCTGGATGTAACCATTTGAAAGATTAGCAAACTTACTTTGTATATAGTTTAAGTTTTTTAATGTTAAACTTATCAGAGGTTTACTTAATTTTTTGTACCCACAGGTACTTACGTCGGTTGAAAAAACGGTCAGAAATAAAGCAAGAGTCGAGGGTGAAGGGATGATTTACTAAATTAGCGGAAATTTATTTAGTAAACTTATTAACATTTAATAATGGATCTATTAACATCATGCAATTTGTGATAAAAACATGTAGATTCATGCTTAATTTCGAAAATTAAAACCCTTTTACTTACATTGAGTAATTAATGGAGAATCAGTTGGAGGTTTCTTTACAGCATCAAATCCTCAGCAACACCGGATCTTCTATGCTATATCCCGATCGATCAAACGAAATCCGATTGTGGGATCGAACTTTAGAAGAAATTGGGAAGAAGAAAAAATATTTTCTTCCCAATGGACTAGGGAAAATCGGCTAAGGGGGGAGAAGGAGGAAGAGAGAATTCCAAATTTCTTAGGAATTGAATTGTGTGATTTATGAATGACTCAAGCCTCCTATTTATAGGAAAATAGGAATCCTAATCACATTAGGATTAATCCATGGAGATAAATACAAAAAGAAAAAAAAATTATCTCTTTCCTTTATCTTGGTATTTCTAAAATGCCATAGATAAATAAGAGAATATTTTCTTTTCTTTATTTTATTTATCTTGGGTAAATAAATCAATATAATTATTATAGGATATAATTCAAATAATTATCTCCTACAAATTATCTATGATGGCAAAATTAATAATAAATAATTAATAAATCAAATTTATTTAATTAATTATTTTGGGCCAATTGCAATTAGGTTCATTAATCCAATTGGGCTTGAAACTATCTCTTAAATTAATAAGTTCAACTTAATTAATTAATTTATTAATTACCATTTAAATAAAATATTTTATTTAAACAATTAATAATATTAATATTTTCTCCCGACTAAATATTATCAAATTATATTTAATTATTAATTTCCATTTAAATAATTTTCATTATTTAAATAATTAATAATAAATATTTTAATTATTAATTTCCATTAAATAAACTCATTATTTAATTAATAATTTTATTTGACAATATTTTATTATTAATTAATTAATTTTAATTATTAATTTCCGTTCAAATAAAATTAATTATTTAAACAATTAATAATTGTCAATTAATTTCAAATTATTAATTACCATTTAAATATACTCAATATTTAAATAATTAATAATGTCTAATTAATAATATTTCATTATTAATTTCCTGTTTAAATAAAATCATTATTTAAACAATTAATAATGTTTATATTAATTACCCTTTAAATATACTCAATATTTAAACAATTAATATTGCCTATTTTAAGTAATTCACTTTACTTAAAATTTCCATTTCTTCTACTTGATTTCGCGACTACGATATTTGGGCTAGCATAGGGACCCGATGGACCTATAGTACATGGGCTTAATAATTAGTCAATTAAGTGATTAACTCATAATCAGTTAATTACTTATTATCTAACTATGAATAATTCCACTATAGATTCATATTGAACTCCCCTCACTATAGATGAGTTATGTCCATTTAGTTTATCTTTATTTATATCTGTGATATATCCTTCACGTGGAACCCTCATAATTACAAGCGGATAAATTTACCGTTTTGCCCCTGTAATTACCGCTTTATCCTTGTGTTCCATCTGATTCTCCAATGAACTTTATCTTTAGTCGAACTAGAGATAATATACTTCGTGATCAATAGAAGTCGTGGCGCCACTTGTTCATGTCTCGAATCAGTACATCAAGGGAGTTTCCTAAAGTTCCTAAAATGTTTAGGTATCGCACTGATACCGTTAATTTATAGGAAAGTTATGAATTGCATCTCGTGAAAATGAGTTCCCAGCTACTTATCTAGTCATGTTCCCAAAACAGGAGTGTATTGAGCGTTCTTACAGATCGCTCTCAACCATGTGAATCAAAGAACATAACTCCATAAATAGGAGTTCGCATTTCACTCAGGATTGAGATCTATCACGGTTGATAAACTTAGTTTGATATTCGATCATTTCTGAAACTAGCGGTACTAATGAGAAATTTTGATCCAACATCGTGGTCCTGTCTTATACAATCAACATTGCATATGATACTTCCATTTCATGTCTCCCACATGAATGATCAGGATTAGATCATTTGTCTATAAACAAAATGCGAAGCTATCAACAGTGTTACCAGGATAAGGTTCCCAGACGTTATCCATTTACTGTAGACACTTTTAAGTTACTCATCTCGACTTTAATCCTCTCGTATGACTCACATACTAAGTCGTGATTTCATAAGAGTAACTTAGGGTTTATTATTTGAATGTTTGATATTAATATATTTCCATATATTCCTAATATCGTCAATTGAATCAATCTAGATAATATAAAGAACTTATGTTTATTTATTTAATTTATTCGAAATAAATTATTATTATTAAATAATTACAAGTTCTAGGACACCATTCCTAACAGAGGGATCTATCTGTAGTGCGTACCTGACGCAAGAGACTACCACGTTTTGTTCATACTACTTTGATCAACACATTGCTGAGCAGTTTTGTCCAGCGACACAAAACGTTGTCGAAAATTTACTTGAAGGTGTTGACGTAAACGACCTGCCCATATTTACTGAACCTGGTATGACAGTTGGAAGATCAGTGCGTAGGCAGTTGACCGATTCTGAATATCACGTAATGCGAGCTACGTGTTATGCAACTGCCCAAAAGTCGAGCCTTACATTGAGTGAGTTCTCGTAACGTTATATTATTCCTTTGACTTAACAATCACAACTGTTTAAAATATTTTCTTACTATTTTCGTAACATACAGACTATTTCTGAACATATATATTCGAATGACACAAATTGTCAATAATCGAGAAGGAGTTTCGTTCCTGGTTCAGTGCATACGTGAGTTATTTGAAATTGTCAAAAATATCATGTCAAGTTATTTGCTGAAAAATACTATATCCTTCTAATTATACTCTATGTGTACTGAATGACAGGTGGACTCCCCTACGTTACCGGTAGATGATCCTCGCATTATTTCTTTGGCAAAGGTACCTGCACGAATTGCAATTTCATATACTGGATACGTCGGTAACGGATTCAGATTTCAAACGAAGGCGCATTCTGTTAACAGGGCAACAAACAACAGTGGTGTTTGCATAAAAGGTCAAGTGTTCGGCACCGAAGATGATTACTTTGGAGTAATCGATGAGATTCTTGAGATTCAATATGCAAGTCCGACACTAAAACGCATTGTTCTGTTCAACTGCACTTGGTTCGAGACAACCAGACGAGGCGAAGTCCATAAGATTGATCATTTACAAATTGTTGAGGTAAACAAGTACAAGCATATGTGCACCGCTGATAGGTTTGTCCTGGCTTCACAGGTGATTCAAGTTTATTACCTGAACTATCCGAGTAATAGATGAGATCTGACAGATTGGTTAGTTGTTTGTAAAGTTAAACCACGCCAGGTAAAAGAAACCTGTCCGAGAAAGACGACCATGCAGACGAAGCTGGTGCTTTTCAAGAAGATCGGATAATATGTCGTGCAATAGACAATGGCCAGAATGGAGGTACCACACGTCCTTTGAACGATGGAACGATAACATTACATGATGACGATACAAATGCTTCCACTTCTCGCGAACGTGACATTGATGCTGAATTTATTCGAGATGATGAGGAAGAAGAAGAAGCAATGACTGAAGAAACTGAGGATGAAGAATAATACACTTTGTAAATTTATATGATTCACTGTATGTTTTATAATATTGTCATTGTTGTGTTTCATTAAACAATATATAGAAATATGTTTTAATCTCCATTAATTTATATATATTAAAAATATATAGAGGTATAATTACGACCATATGGTCGCAAATTTAAAATAAAATGTGACCATATGGTCGTAACTTTGAAAATGTAGACTTAAGTTTTTTTAAAATTTGTATTAATTTACGACCATTTGGTCGTAATTTTGTGACTATCTGGTCGCGTTATTCAGCGGTAAATTTAAATTTTCATGAAATTTTTGGCTGTGAATTTGACAATTACGACCATTTGGTAGCAAAATATGGTGACGAATTTGACAATTATGACCATTTGGTCGCAATTGTTGATGGGAAGTGTGATGTGACAGCTGGTTGTCATAAGGACACACTTACGACCAGTTGGTCGTATTTTTGAAGCAAAATGCGACCATCTGGTCGTAATCAAGCGACTCTTCTTTTTTCGTCATGATCACGAAATTGCGACCAGATGGTCGCAATTTTTTATTTAAACTTTCCACCCGAATTCTTTCCCTCCCCCACCCGATTCCTTTTCTCTTTTTTCTTTCCTTTTATCTCTTTTCCCCGCTCCCGTTCCCCGTTGCTTTTTGCCCATTCCCCTCCCCCGTTCATTCTTACCTTTCCCATTCCCTGTTCCCCATTCATTCACTCATTCCCATTTCAAAAACTTCCAAAACCCGGTAGCGTATCCGAGGTTAGTTTTCGTTTTCGTTTTCGTTTTAATTAAGTTATTATAAATTGTTTTAGTTTCGTTAAATTTAGTTACATTTAATTGCATAGTTTAGTTTAGCTTTAAATTAGTGTAATTAATTACTTCATTAATTATGTTTAGTTAGTTACTTTAATTTGTTTAGTTAAACTTAGTTAAGTAATTAGTTAATTAATTTAATTTAGTTAAATTACTTTTAGTTTAATTACTTAATTAAATTTAGTTTAATAAATTATAAATTTAATTTAGTCACATTATTAGTTTAGATTACTTTTTTTAAATTAATTTAATTTAATTAGGTTGATTAATTAGTGTAGTTTACTTACTTTAATTAATTTAATTTACTTTAGTTTCATTAATTAATTAATTTAATTTAGTAAATTAAATATATTACATTACTTTAATTACTTACTTAACTATTTTTCTTTAATTTAATTAATTAATTTAGTTAAATAATTAGTGTAGTTATTTACTTTAATTAATTAATTAATTTAATTTAATTTAATTTAGTTTAGTTTAGTTTATTTAATTAATTATTTTAATTTAATTTAGTTTAATATACTTAATTAATAAATTTACATAAAATAATAAATTATTAATTAATTAAATTTAATTAGTTTGATTAGGAAAATGGCACGCCAACGTCGTCCTCCGATGTCCGGCGATGATGCGCAGGACCGTAGTGATCCGCCGCCAGAGGATGACGCACCAGAGTTGCACCGGAGTTGCACAGTGATCCGCCGCCAGAGGAGGACTGGACGCATGCTGACCTGGACGAGATCTTACGGTTGGACGATAATCCCAACCCGACATATCCCTCCGTAGTACCTGAGTCGCAGGTTGCGACACCGCGTTTGGGGGGAGGACTCACCGGCTCTAGCCACGACTGTAGCAGGAGCTCCCACTTCTGGCACCGCGCCCTATCCAGCTGGAGCATCTACTGCTGCCACCGGTCGTCCTCGGGCCCCCGCCAACCCGACTCTTCGGATAGAAGGGGATACGTAAGTAGACAAGTATTTGCCTCTACCCAGCGAGCTTCGCTGGACGAAGATTCTGACGACGGAGAAGCGTCGGATGTACGACAATTCGAAGGTAAATAACTTCACTTATTTTATAATTAATTAATTTATAAATTTTTAACAATCAATTTATTACTTTAACGTTTTCTTATTTCAAATTTTTTCAGGGCAAGTTTCCTATGATCGATCCCGATGTCACAGACGGTCGGATGTTCCCCCTATGGGACAGGCCCGTGCAGGATCGATTCAAGGACCTCATCTACCGGGTGCGGCAGAAGCAAGCTGAAAACCGGTCTATGTGGATGAGCGAGGAGGAGCATGTCCGGCTCCTCGTGAGCTTGCTGTCTCAAGAGGGCAAAAAAGTGTCGGCAAAGAATAAGGCCAACCGGGCCAAGAACCCAAGGAAACACACCGGTGGCGCGAAGCCTCACGACGAGTGCCATCGTATATTGGTAAGTAATTGTCATTTTTCTTTCACGTCATTTTTTTTGTTCCATTTATTTATTAATTTAATTTCTGTCTCTTTTTATAATATGTTTAGGAAGAAAAGTACGGTCGTCCTGTTCCGCCTGATGAGCTGCACCTGGTCCTTCACACGAAGAAGGACGGGACGATCGTCGACGACAATGCGCAACAAACTCAGGTATTTAATATGTTTTTTCAATTATTACTTAGAATTTTTTCATCATTTTTTAACTTTTACATATTTTCTGAATTTTAAATATTTAGGACCGTTTCAAGGAGTCTTTGAGTCAGAGGTTGCCCACACCCGACTCACAACTGACTCAGGAAGACCGTCGATAGGCGTTCTTAGAGGCTGTTGGAGGCGTTCGTCCAGATGGATCAGTTCCTAGGCTCGGTTCGTATGGGCGACGCCTTTATGCGGATGTGCCTCGGCTTCAGAGGAGCGGAGCGAGCACTAGCTCTGGCCCTTCTCCGGTTGAGCAGCAGCTACACGAGGAGGTTCAGCAGCTTCACACCGACAAGGAAGCTATGCGCGACGACTTCGTTTCTCGAGTCGCTACGATTGAGGCGGATATGCAAGCACGGGTCGAGGCCCAGGTCGCAGCATCTTTGGCCGCGTACTTTAGATCCCGAGACGGTGACCCTTCATCATCGACACCGCCTCCACCACCCCCCGCCCCTCCGCAGTTAGATCTAGGATGATTTCTTTTGTATAGAACATTTTTTGAATATTTGATTTATATATATTTTATTTTAATTCCAATTTTTTATTATTAATTTTAATATTAATTAACTAAATAAATAATAATTAATTAATATTAATTAAATAAATGAATACTAATTTTAATATTAATTAAATAAATAAATAATCATTTTAATATTAATTAAATAAATATATAATAATTAAATAAAAAATTTATTAAATACGACCAGATGGTCGTATTTTATCCCTAAAAAACGACCATTGGGTCGCATTTTGTCTGAGTCCAAAAGTGACCATTTGGTCGCTTATAAAAACGACCATGTGGTCACTGTTGCATGTGACCAACTGGTCACTTATCTTCAACTTAAATGACGACCCTGGATGGTCACTTTTTGCCGACCATCCGGTCGCTTTTTCAAAATGTTGTCTTTTTGCGACCAAGAATGTTTGGTCGTATTTTCGTGACTATCCGACGCCCCAAAATTCCGGAACGACCAGCTTTTTTGCCACCACCATGTTGGTCGCTTTTTTGGTCGCATTCTACAGTAAAAACAACCTTTTGGTCGCAAATGTTTGGTCGCAAATTGACTTTTTTTTGTAGTGAACGGCTAAAAGAAAGTGTCATGACACATGCAGTCTATAGACTGCAACAACTCTAGTCCATCCATCATCATTGATCAAAATCATGATGCACCAGCTCCACGGCCACGACTGCGACCACGTCCCGTACCTGAAAGTGTAATATAATGAGCGGGAAACCTAGTGAAGATAAATTGAATATAAAGTAACTTTAGATCCCGAACCCAAATCCAGATTTGTGTCCAACGAAACCTATTATCTCTTGACTACCCAAACCGACTTCCGAATGCAAAATCATGCAATTCTCCCAAGAACAAAGAACAAGAATAAAGATCATGCAATTCTTCCAAGAACAAATAGCAAAGAACAAGAATAAAGATCATGCAATTTTCCCAAGAAACAAGAGCAAAGAACAAGGATAAAGATCATGCAAGTAGTCAAGTCTCCCAAGCTCGTAATAACTAGAACATGTAATCATACATTAAATCTTTCAGGAATATAAATATAACGAGTTAAGCTCATGTACTCTTAACAAAGAACAAGATCATAGAACCAAGACCATAGTACATAGAACATAGAACATATGAATAATGTCAGATGATGCAAGCACACGCAGTCTATGCACAATCCCATTATCTCACTCCAATATCAAGTAAAGCTCAGGAAGCCTTTACTTTCTTATCAAGAACAAATGCAAGCTCACGTAGTCTTTGCATTATAGAACAAGAACAAATGCTAGCTCACGTAGTCTATGCATTATAGAACAGAATCTCCCGGGTGTATAATCATCAAATGATGTAAGCACACGCAGTCAATACATGATCCTGTTAACTCACCAATGACATGTAAAGCTCCACAGTCTAAGCAGTCTAGAACATATATGTATTATAGCAATTATGAATAATACCAGATATTGCTAGCTCACACAACTAAACATTATCTCATTATTCATCTCATCTGTTCATGTAGCTCACGTAGTCTATGCATTCCTCATGATACATATATCGAACCATGAATAATACCAAACAATGCAAGCATACGTAGTCTATGCATTATCTCATTATTCATCTCCATCCAAACACGTGTGATGATAAAGAATCAGAAATTCGAGAATCGAAATATAAATAGAGAATCAATTTCAGAACAACTCATCAGAGTAATATTAATCAAGAACATTAGAACGTATAGGCTCATAATACCATACTTTAATCGATCACAACAATCCTGCAAAATCGAATAACTGATGTGCCAAAGACTCCAATTGCTGGAAGAACCCAGTCTCAGAAAATAAGTCTCAAGTAAAACAAAAAGTCTCGATATTGTAATTAAATCATCCAAGAACACATAATAATCAAACTTCAAGCATAAACATACTTGAACCCAATAATTCCATACTTTAACTTCCAAGAATATGTAAAATCCATAATTTCCCAATATCGATTCTATACTTCCCCGAATCCTAATAAATCATATAATTAGCATGCTCAAATCACTTAATTCTAATTTTGACTTAACTCCCGAGCCATACAAATTGTTCAAGAATTTAGTTCCTAAATTTACCGTAAATTCTATTTATCCTCACCTTTGGCAATTCACTTAAAATCAAAATCTCAAGCGAACAATCGAGCGAGCAATCGAATGAGCAATCAAGAATTACCTACAATTAAATATATCTTAATTGCATTAATTACCAAACAACGAGAAATTGACGCATAAAATGAAACGAACGAAGAAAAAACCCGGTTTTTCCCCAACAGGGCCGAGAGGTATTTTGATGATAACTTTTTCCAAAGAATTTAGATGGCTATGAAATAGATTCAAAAGATAGATCTCGGAAAAACGAAGAGTTTGATACCTTACGGATTCAAAACAGAATACGAACGAAGTAGTTATGACCAAAATACTTTAAAATTTAACTACACTCCAAGAAAGAAAAAAGAAGAGAATTTTGGCCAAATCTACATTCAGGGGTTTGGTTTTGTGTGAATCTCTTTGATGTTTAAGCCAAAATTACCCAAGAGCAAGTTTAAACAACCCTTTGATTTGAAATCTTCAAGTTCCATGGAATGGAATTGAAGATTTCAACTCAAATTTATAAAATACTAAAAGAGGAAATAAAAACCCAATAGGAAAAACGAGTAATCTAACCCTTAGGCCTCTTGGAAGTTGGAGGAATGCTTCCAAGGTTAGTTCAAAAGATAGATCGGGGGCCGATTGATGAGTCTATGAAAGTAGAGTTATAATGCCCTTATCTTGTTAATATTTTAAGAGAATCGATGAGTAATGAATAGATTTTAGCCTAGTTTAGTTTAGTTTTAGGACTTTTTACAATTTATTTTTTATTTCATAGCTTTTTAGTCTTCTTTGCCTTTTTGATGATAAATTGAGCTTAAACATGTTAATATATGCCTTGATAGGTCTAATATATATTTTGGAGCTGATTGGAGAAGTTTTGGAGCAAGAAATTGAAGATAAACCAAATGGAACAAAGCTCGTTTTTGGTCCAGTTCAAGAGCTCAAAGATGCTAGTGTATAAAGAAATCTTACCCTAGTTCGAAGCAAGTGAACAAAGTGCATCCGCCAACTCATTTAATGAATTCGCTTTTGTCTTTTCCTAGAGTTCCAATCCGCTTTCACGATCTCGGCCCTAAAAACAGAGCCTTCTCATGTTATATAAGGACCATTGATGTCTTAGACGAGAAGCTTTTGGAGGAGGATGATTCTTGACCTAGAAAGGAGGCGATCTTGCAGACAACTTCCACCGTTCTCGTAATGTAGGAGTAGGAGTAGGATAATCTTCTTCGATTTGTTTTATGCTATTTTTCAGATTATTAGTTAAGGTACTTTAGATTTACAAATTCTGCTTTAGTTGTTGCATATTTACTTTATGTTCTTTACATTTCCATAAATTTAGTTATGATTTACAATTCCTTTTTTTACCTTATGCTTTGTTTTTTCTTTTATATTTCATCATGGATAGTTAGTTTCCCCAAAGTGGGAGTTCATGGAAGAAAGGAGCTAAACCCGAGGAGTCCATTTAATGTGGCTTGTGTAAATTAGCTATAGTAGGAAGAGTTCTTGTCTATATTCCCTTGTAAGTCTTGATAAAAGTCAAGCTTAGGAACATCTAAGTGCCCTGAGAGGTGAAAAAAAAGATGATCTAACTCAAGAACAACTACCCATTAGCTTTGTTTTAAGGGAAACTAATTGTTAGTTGCTAAAGAATTCTAGAGATAGTACCCTTTATCATTAACCATATTGGTTTATCTTTACAAAACATGTCTCAATTATCCTTTGATGCTCAGAGATGAGATTTAATGGATGTTTGAGTTGTGGGCAAACTGTTTTGAGAAAAATAGCACGCCAAGTGTTCGATAAATGTTTTGTGTGAAAAGCTATTGAAGCGTGATCTACATTTGCTACATCTTAATATTTTAGAAATGCATACATGTCTTTTTAGCCCGTTGCTCGCATGAACTCTCACCCACATCACACCAACACGTCATTTTCATGTAAGAAAACTTATTCTCAACTTAAACTTAGCATATTTTGCACCAAAGCAACCCAAATATCTATCCTCGTGGGACACGCCACTCACTCACCACTACTATTACTTGTGACCATGTGCACTTGCGTGCCACCCTTCACCATCTAATTATATCCATCACCATTTTCACCAACACTGATCTATCTAACGCAACCAAACACACGTGAATCTGAGAAGGGACGAGAAAAACCTGTCCCTTGGAAGCTTCTAGGTGGTGATGGCAAGGAGGGTTTTTTGGGAGAGAGTGGAATCTAATTTCTTTCTTTTGTTTCAAATGAACAATGAAGGAGATGATCTCTATTTTAGATGAGGAAGAATTTAATTGCTAAAGAGTCCCCCAATTCCCTTTAAACTTTTAAAATAAACCTCATGCTCTTAAAACATAAATTATTCCTTAAAATTAATCAACACAATTAATCTAGGATAAAAGGTAATTAATTATTATTAATTGGCCTATTAATAATAATTAATTCATCCAGTTCAAAAATAATTACTTGAAATCTAAAATTACCAATTAGAGATTAAAACTTCTAAATTCTAAATTACCGTAATTAAAGTAATTAAATAAATAAAGGAATAATAATAATAAATTAATAAAAATTAATTCTACCTCAAAATAATGGGATGTTACATTCTACCCACCTTAAAAGACTTTTCGTCCTCGAAAAATGCTCATAAGTAAACAAATAATACAAAAGTAGAATGTTCCACAATAGACAAAGTACCTATCACCACCACTTAGCAAAAATAGAACTCATTACTCTACTACTAAAGCATAAGTAAGTAGCTAAATTCTAAAGTTAAAGGTCTAGGAATACCTGGTGTAGCTGATTCAGGCGAAGACTAGATGTTGAACTTAAAGCAAAACATGGAAAACAAAACAAAATGTGCGATGCACGAAGCCTACAGAACCGTTAAGCTCTGATACCAACTGTAAAGACCCAACTCTTTAAAATAGAATTAAATACATAACGTAAGTGGAGAACTTGTGAAAATGAATAGAAAACCTGTAAATCGATAAAACATCATTTAATTTCAAAAATGAAATCCAAAATCCTTAACATTCAAATATTGGAAGCGCTTCCCTTTTTATAAGTTTCAAACCCACATTAGAAATAAGTTCATAATTCCAAAAAATCCATAAAGATCAAATAACATAAGTAATGATGCTTAAAAGAGCTTAACAACCCATAAGTAATAAAACGGATAAAACAAAGTGTCATGACACATGCAGTCTATAAACTACAACAACTCTAGTCCATCCATCATCATTGATTCAGAATCATGCCGCACCAGCTCCACGACCGCGATCACGTCCCGTACCTGAAAGTGTAATATAATGAGCAGGAGACCTGTGAAGATAAATTGAATATAAAGTAACTTTAGATCCCAAATCAAAATCCAGATTTGTGTCCAACGAAACCTATTACTCTTGACTACCCAAATCGATCGGTTGATCGTGTATAATTGATCTTAATCCTGAGTGAATTATGAACTCCTATTCACAAAAGACAAACCTTTAATTTGCATGGGTGAGTGTGACTCGATATAGTTCGCTCAATATGCCTCCCACTTTGGGGATTGCATTTTTCTTATAGCTGGAAACGTAATTATACAATATTGGAATTTAGTCTTTTCCTCTTAGGAAAATAGATAAGTAGTTCCCTTATGGACTGATTCATGTGCTTGAATAGCGGGGCCCATATTTCTCTGATCAAGGAAAAAGCAAAGACGCATAATATAGATATGTAAGGTTGTTCATTGACAAAAATAGGTTAGCTATGAGGAACAAGATGTATCATGGAGGTTAATACAGTAAAATTACCTAGCCATAGATACAAACTACTTGTGAATGATCAAAGTATACTTAATGATTATAGCCAATAGACATAACTATGTCTATAGTACTAAGAGTGCAATTCTAGATATATAGTAGAGTTATCTAGCAGTTAATGAATAAGAATTAATTGATTAAAGGACTTTAATCAATGTAATTCTAGATCATTGGAGCTTACTCTTATAGTTCCATTAAGTCCTCCAAGCTATCGAATGTAATTGAGAACATAATTAATAAGACTAATCAACTTGGAAATTGAGAGAAATAAACTGAAGAATCGATTTGATTAATTAAAAGAAAGAAAATAGAGGAGTCTATTTAATTGAGGAGATTAAAATAGAAGAATCTATTTGATTAACTTTTAGGTTGTCCAAAATTAATGGGAAATTAAATAGATAAGTCTATTTAATTAAGAGTAAATTGCAAATTATACCCCTGCACTTTCAAGTTATTGTAAATCATACCCCTTCACTATTTTTATGGCAAATTATACCCTTACACTTTACAACTTAAGTTTTTTTTTCTACCCTTCTGTCAAACTATTGTTAAATTTAACTATTGTTGAATAAAAATATAAATAATTATAACAGAATTTTATGTACCTAAAGAGAAAGGGAAAAAAAAACGTTTTTCCCCAGTCAAATGGTCAGTGAATCCCCAAAGAAATCGATGAGACTCCAATTTTTCAACTCAGTCTCATCGACACTTGTTCATATGCAAATCCTTATTTCTCTCTAAAATGAGTAGTGCCCATACCCATATACCCGTTTCAATATCCGACGAATCAAAGGGTCCATTTCTTTCGATCTATAATTCCAACAGCTTCAGATCCACCATAGAATCAATTTTAATGGTCGATAAATTTTCGTCCTCCTCACATCGGACCTCTTCTCTTTAGTGCCATTATATGTGTCTTTTTAAGCTAATATCAAGTTGGCTCTACCGCTAGCCGAAATATGCTAGCAAACACCTTGGATTTTTACTTACAGGCTAATAGACACTGTTCCAATGCCGATTCCTTCCATGTCTCGATAATTGGTCATTACCCATTGGCGACACCGAAGCTGCTCTAATTCATGTCCATTAAAAAAAGCTTTTTTCTTTACGTTGCAAATCCAGCCATAATCAAAGCCTTAAATGAAGAACAACGTTAATCATTTATCTTTTGCGTGTATTTATTTGATTTTTTTTATTTATTATTTTATTCCACAACCGTTAACTTTAACAGTGGTTTGATGAAAAGGTATAATGGAAAATTTAAAATGCTATAAAAATAGTTCAAGGGTATGATTTTCAACAAATTGAAAGTGCAGGGATATGATTTGTAATTTACCCTTTAATTAATTTGAATTGTCAAATTAAAAAGGAATTAAATAAATAAAAGAGTTTATTTATTTAATTAAATATTTAATGAAATTTTTGTACTAAATAAATTAAGGAAAAATAAAATGTCTAATATTGTTATTGGATGATGATATGGCCATGTGATCCATGGTGGGGTCACACGCCACATTGGAAAATAATATGCCAATTATTTTTCCATTTTATTTAAAATATATTTGTGATATCTTTTATTTAAATTAATATGATTAATTTAAATATTTAGATATGTGAATATTTATTTAAATTAATGGAGATTAATTTAAATTGTAATATGGAATATCGTATTATGGAATAAGATATTATATTATTATTATTCAAAATATATTTTTAATATCTTTATATAATTATTTGTTAATTAAAAATATATTCAAAGATTTTCTAAGGCCTTAGTTTTCCTATAAATATGAGGCTTGGGTTGACCCCAAATACACACAACTAAGAGAAAAGAAAGACTCATAAAATTGCTCTCCCTTTTCTCCTCTTGTCGCCTCCACTATTGTGGTGTCGGGAAGAAATATTTTTCTTCCCTCTTCCTTTTTTCAAGGAGGAAAAGTGCCCACTTGTTGTGCTTAGTGAGGAAGATTTTGTGATGATCCAAGGATCGTAACCAAGGAGGAAGAGGGATCGTCAGACACTTCTCTACAAGGGTTAGTTTAGAGGCCTCAATCCCAAAAATATATACATTGCTCATCATCTACGCAACATCTCTAGTGCAGTGCACTACCTCTGACTCACCTTATCTTCTAAGTCCGTTGCGTATGTGGAAGCCCACCATTTTTATGCAACAATAAAACTTAAGAAGAAATAAATAAAAAAGTTAAAATAATATATATTTTTTTGGTCACATTAAAGGCATGAAAAGATTTTTTATTTTCAATATTGAATATGATTTAATAATTTTATTTCTAAACCATATAAAAATATTGTTAGTCTATTTGTTATTTTAATAGTGGTTTTAAAGAGTTTTTAAATTTAGAATGCCTATAAATATTTTTATTAAAATGATTAGTTTTCAAAAGAAATAAACATAATACAACCAATATCAACCATGTATTGAATACATCCAACTGATTTTTATACTAAATACATAAATATGTTGGGTTATCTGCCCTAATCTAGTGTAATTCATTAAGACTACAAATAAAATAAAGGAATATTTTTAGTAGTTATATTTACATTGTCATTTATTGCTTATAATAAGTGGTATATATCATAAGATCCAGAGTTATTTATGTTAACAGGCGAGCAGTGGATACGAAGATTCTTCAAGTTTAGCAGAAAATAGTTTTGTCGTATTATGAATAGAGGTTGGAGTGTCTCATTACTAGAGACACCATAACCACGACCCTTATAAGGTGGTACAAGTGATCTCCCGGATCAACTCATGTGGAGACATGTGAGTGGGGATGTTGCTACACTAGAGATTGGTGATTAAGCTTCGTATACTACTATCTCCTTATAGCAGATTGGTGAATACTTTGTATATCAAATAAGTTGGTAAATGTACAATTGATCTAAATGCAGGTGGTGCGCTAGGTTTGTAAGTGAAAACCTTTAAATTGTGTATGGGTGGGGTGACAAATATAATTTTGCACCGATATGCCTCCTCTTTCATCGGATTGGATCTTGAGATAGTTGGGGGCATAGTTCCTGTAGTGGAATTCACTCTTTTCCTTACTAACAAAATGGATAACTAGTTCCTTTATGGACTAATTAGGAGCTTGAACAGCGGGGTCCTATGTTCCTCTGATCAAGGAACTAGTCAAACGCATAATAGAGAATATGTAAGGTTGTTCATTAGAGAATCAGTTGGAGCTTAAGGAATTAGATGTATCACGAAGATTAAATCGGTGAACTACCTAACTATGAATACGAACAATTTGTGAAGGATCAAAGTGTAGTCAATGATTATATCCAATGGACATAACTATGTCTAAAGAACTAAGAGTGCAACTCTGGATATTTAGTCTAGCTATCTTAGAGTTAATGAATAAGAATAAGATTTGATTAAATAAATTTTAATTAGTTAATTTCTAGATCATTGGAGCTTAGTACTATAAGTTCATTAAGCACCGAAGCTAACGTATGTTAGTGAGAACAATAATTAATTAGATTAATTAATTCCTTGAGGAAATAAAATTAAGTAATTAATTTGAAGTTGTCAAATTAATTATAAAGGTAAATTAAATAAAACAATGCTATTTAATTAATTAATTTGAAGTTTTCAAATTAATTCTAATGGAAAATAAAATAGAAGAGTGTTATTTAATTATTTAATTTGAAGTTGTCAAATTAAAGGAAAGGAAAAATAAATAAAATGAGTTATTTATTTATTTATTTAATAATTCGGAACTAATAATTATAGAGAAGTTTAAATGTCAATCATTAATTATGTAATATGAGACACAAGCCGATATTAGATGAAGTGGGCATGGAACTCCATCTAGAAAAGGAGCCACCGCCAACTTGGAATAATAAAGGTTATTATTTTTAAATTTTAAATTAGGCATTTTATTTGTTGAATTAATTCAAATATTTAGATATGAGAATAATTAATTTAAATTAATTTGATTAATTTAAAATATGATAAAGAAATATATTGAATAATTAATTGGATTAATTAAAAGATATTAAATCATATTTATATAAATAAAAATTTGAATATCTTTATTTAATTATTTAGATAATTAAAATTAAAATTTGATTTCAAGAATTTCTGGGATCTCATCTTCTCCAATAAATAGGGAATGGTTTTAGAAACCAAACAAAGAGGTCAAAAGTTGAAAAAGGCTCGGAAAAATTCTCTCTTTTCTTC
This sequence comes from Gynostemma pentaphyllum, assembly GCA_028015215.1. Classification (NCBI taxonomy): domain Eukaryota; kingdom Viridiplantae; phylum Streptophyta; class Magnoliopsida; order Cucurbitales; family Cucurbitaceae; genus Gynostemma; species Gynostemma pentaphyllum. The sequence continues at coordinate 30,002,823 of CM051350.1, forward strand.
CCCTTCAGTTATCCTTAAATGGCCTTGGTGGTGCAGGAAAAGAAAAAAAAATCCTTTTTTTTTCAGAAAGATCGAGTTCCACATAGCGTTCTTCTTAAATGTAGTTAGGAAGAATTATTGGTGGTCCCAGGATTGTAACTAAGGAGGAAAAGCAGACACTTATCTACAAGAATAAGTATTTATGCTTTATGTTTTTAGGATTCGTATTATCTTTGCGGAAGATCTTGGGGTTTCCTTTAGCTAATGTCTATCGATCTAATCCACGGCAACTAGTATCATAGCAAATTTGTAGTTTATAATATAATATTTTTCTAAAACATTATGATGGAAAAAACATGATTTTAAAAACTAGTTTTAATATTGTGTTTGAATTTTTGAAGAATTAGAATTTTTGACTCTGACGCCTGTTCTTTCTTTAGAATTTTGTTAAACTCATAAGTTGGGTATGAGATATTTGTAATTGTTTTAATTATTATTTGATGATAATGTCGGCGAGAAAAATTACGAGCAAGGGGAGTCACGATTCGTCGACCTATATCTACCCATGTGAAGGCAGACCTCCCCCCCGTTTAGTCACCGATACTCCGTCAAAATTAGTCTCAAACTCCAAATCTAGACCCTCTATTACAATAACCTCATCCCTTAACTATTCTAAGGCCAATTAATAACATCTAAGCTTACCATGGTAAAACCAGCACCTAACATTTGTAAACTCCTCCCATATCCGCTCTTGTCTTACACACTTCCAAACCCATATAACTTACTAGGAACTTGACAATCCTAACAAAGTTTAAACATCATCACACAAATAAATTCATATTATAAAAATAAAACGTAAATGTACTTGAATCCCTTTTTATTCCCACCTTGTGCACACAACGAGAAACTTTCTCTTTGGAGATTTGCATTGAGCCAAAACCTACATACAACACATCTCATACATTTAATATACTTTATATACCATAAGCAATTAATATTTAATGTTTTAACTTATGTGAACCCCCTTACAAACAACCCACATTCCGAGAAATGTAACCATGACCCCAAAATTCATTAACAAAACAATGATCAAGTTTGGCTAAATGACATAATTCTAAACTAATGTTCCAATTTTATTTCCAAGCTTTATTTTGAGACTAAAACCTTTATAAAATAAGTTTAATAAGCTTTTAAATATGAAAGGGGCAAATGAATACTTCATTCATAAAATTAGTAAAACTTGAACTTTAATAACCATGGAGGTTTTGGTTTTGTGTTTCTTTTTAAAGAATCCATCATTTTCCTTTCAATTTTCACCTGAATGTTTAAAGAGTACTAAAACATAAACTTAGGAATTTTAATTTGAAAGCATCAATTTCATGAATAAAACATTAACTCTTTGGTTCCAAGTTTACAAGTTAATCCCAAACAATTACATCCAAAATCCCAAAAATTAAAGAAGTTAGATTTTCTTAAAACTTACCGAACTCCTTGAAATCTTGAAAAAGCTTTTGTCCAAACCCTCACCAAACTGAAAACCCTTTTATAAACCTACCAATTTTAGATTAAAATAAATCAAGGAAG